>JAABKJ010075445.1:94058136-94394151 GCA_011634705.1 Andricus grossulariae | reverse complement strand
GAAAGATTTTAAGGTTTTTAATAAAATTCTAAGTAATTTTCAAAAGCTTTAAAAATTTTCCAGGGATTCCAAACGATTTGAAAGGATTTTAAATATTTCAAAGTATTTCAGAAGTTTCTAAATAATTTGGTATGTATTTCAATACTTTGAAGGGATTACAAAAGATTTTAAAGATTTTAAGGTTTTTAATAAAATTCTCAGGGATTTTCAAGAGCTTTAAAAAGTTTTAAAGGAATTTTAAAAGATTTCAAAGGATTTTAAATATTTTAGGATATTTTTAAAGATTCCAAGAAGTTTTCAAACTCTTTAAAAAGTTTCAAAGGATTTTAAATATTGTAGGATAATTGTAAAGAAATAAATTTGAAAATTCTTGAATTTTAGAGATGTATAAAGAAAAATTCTTAAATTTTGATGATTTTATTGATTTTGAAAATAAAAGTCAAGTTTTCAATTCTAAATCTTCCAAATTGAGGAAATTTCGAATGCAAAGCAACAAAATTATAGAATTTTTAATTGTCATACTTTAAATTTGCTTAATTTTTTATTTGATTTTGCCAAGATTGAAAAAAATTTTATTGTAAAGATTTAAAATTCTACAATTTTAAAGAATTAAATTTGAAAATTCTTGAATTGTAGAGATGTCAAAAAAAATTCTTAAATTTTGATGATTTTACTCATTTTGGAAATCAAAAGTCAAGTTTTCATGGAGAAAATTTCGAATGTAAATCAACAAAATCATAAAATTTTTTATTTTAAAACTACAAATTTCCATAATATTTAATTGTAAATTGTCGAAATTACAAATTTTTTTATTTTAAAGATTTAAAATTCAAAATTCTACAATTTTAAGGAATTAAATTTGAAAATTCTTGAATTTTAGATATGTACAAAGAAAAATTCTTAAATTTTGATGATTCTACTGATTTTGGAAATCAAAAATCAAGTTTTCAATTCATAATCTTGCAATTTGAAGAAAGCCTAAAAATAAAAGAATATTTGATTGTAAAACTTTAAATTTGCATAATTTTTAATTGTAAATTGTCGAAATTAAAAACTATTCAATTTTCAATAATTAAAATAAAAAATTCTTGGATTTTAAAGATGTTTAAAGAAAAATTCTTAAATTTGGATGATGTTGAAGATCAAAACTCAAGCTTTCAATTCAAAATTTTCCAAATTGAAGATTTTTTATTGTAAATCATCAAAATTACAGAATTTTTAATTGTAAATCTTCAAATTTTCATAATTTTTAATTATAAATTGTCGAAATTAAAAACTTTCTTACTTTGAAGATTAAAAATTTTACAATTATAAAGAATTAAATTTGAAAATTCTTGAATTTTAGAGATGTATAAAGAAAAATTCTTAAATTTTGATGATTTTACTGATTTTGGAAATCAAAATTCAAGTTTTTAATTCTGAATCTTCCAAATTGAGGAAATTTCGAGTGTAAATCAACAAAATCATGAAATTTTTAATTTAAAACTTCAAATTTGCATAATTTTTAATTGCAAATTGTCGAAATTACCAATTTTTTTGTTTTAAAGATTAAAAATTTTAAATTGTAATTTTGTAAAAAATTAAATTTGAAAATTTTTGAATTTTTGAAATTTATAAAGAAAAATCCTTAAATTTAGATGATTTTACTGATTTTGGAAATTAAAAGTCAAGTTGTCAATTCTAAATCTTCCAAATTGAGGAAATTTCGAAAGTAAATCAACAAAATCATAAAATTTTTAATTTTAAAACTTCAAATTTGCATAATTTTTAATTGTAAATTGTCGAAATTACAAATGGTTTTTTTTAAAGATTTAAATTTTAAAATGCTACAATTTTAAAGAATTATGTTTGAAAATTCTTGACTTGTAGAGATATCCAAAAAAAACTCTTACATTTGGATGATTTTACTGATTTTGGAAATAAAAAGTCAAGTTTTAAATTCTAAATCTTCCAAATTGAGGTAATTTTGAGTGTAAATCTAAAAAATTATAGAATTTTTAATTGTAAAACTTCTGATTTGCATAATTTTTTAATTTGAAATTGCCGAGATTGAAAATTTTTTAATTTTAAAGATTTAAAATTCAAAATTCTACAATTTTAAAGAATTAAATTTGAAATTTGAAATTTGAATTTTAGAGATGTACAAAAAAAATTTTAAATTTGGATGAGTTTGTAAATGAAAAGTCAAGTTTTCAATTCTAAATTTTCCAAATTGAGAAAATTTCGAAAGTAAATCAACAAGATCATAAAATTTTTTATTTAAAAACTTCAAATTTGCATATTTTTTAATTTGAAATTGCCGAGATTGAAAACTTATTAATTTTAAAGATTCAAAATGCAAAATGCTACAATTTTAAAGAATGAAATTTGAAAATTCTTGAATTGTAGAGATGTCCAAAAAAATTTCTTAAATTTGGATGATTTTACTGATTTTGGAAATCAAAAGTCAAGTTTTCAATTCTAAATCTTCCAAATTATGGAAATTTCGAAAATAAATTAACAAAATCATAGAATTTTTTATTATAAAACTTCAAATTTGCATAATTTTCAATTGTAAATTGTCAAGATTAACAATTTTTCAATTTTAAAGAATTAAAATGAAAAAACTTTAAATATGAATGATTTTACTGATTTTGGAAATAAAAAGTCAAGTTTTAAATTATAAATTTTCCAAATTGAGAAAATTTCGAATGTCAATCAAGAAAATCATAAAATTAATTAAATAAAATTTTTGATTTTAAAACTTCAAATTTCCATAATTTTTAATTGTAAATTGTCGAAATTACAAATGTTTTTATTTTAAAGAATTTAAAATTATTTTTTTGCGATTTTGGAACGTTATAAACACCAAGAAAAAAAATGTTTCACAAGAATAAAAAAGAATAAAATGTTTCTTTGGTTCAAGCTGAAGAAATTTCAGGTTCGAAATCCAAAAAACATTTTTTTGTACATTTTCAATAAATTCTGAATAAAGGCAAAATTTCTTTTCGAATTTTTAAAATTCTAAATTGTAAATTTAAAAAAGAAAATATAAAATATAAACCGATTTCAGAAATCATTGAAAAATCATTGAAAATTACTTTAAAATATAAAATTTCTTATAAAAAGGTTTTTCTTTTCGACATGTCAAAATAAATGTCTAATCTTTCCCCTATTTCCCCCTTTTTCGTGAGAAAATTACCTTTTAAGAAAAAATCGTTGAATTTTCAACCAAACAATTCAATTTAGACTTTAGATTAACCGAGAAGAATGACCTTTCAACCAAAAATAGTTGGATTATCTTATTAGGTTCTATTAATTAATTTCGTATTTAAATGGAAAAATGAAAAAAAGGGGAAGATTCTGAAGCCTGCGATAAAGAAATAGGATTTTCGATAATTTATAGACTAAAAAGACATTTTAAATAAATATAAAAGTTCATTTTTCATACTTGGAAAATTTTGTGACACTATGTTTACATTATTTAAACAAAAATTTCAACACTACCCTATTTTTGATCTCTAAATTGATCCCGAGGCCTGAATTTAACATAATTTATAATTTGTTCATTGATAATAATTATTTTTATAATTTTTACAGGCAAAGCAAAAGGTAATCGGACTCGATTGGTCGAAATGCGATCCAAATTTGATTTGCTACGTGAGTTCTGAAGGGTTCCTCGTCACCTGGAACATCGCCTTCGACACGAACCAGATAATCACCCCGGCCAAATTATCAGCAACTTGTATCGCCTGCTGTCCCCACGAATCAAATCTCGTCGCTCTCGGTTCGAAAAAAGGACAAGTTCTGATAATTAATACCCAGGGATCAGGAAGTGTGGTTTACAATTTAAGAGGCCACGATGTCGAAATTGTTAGTTTATCCTGGTGTCCTGTTAGTTCCAATATCATCCTGGGAAATGACGCCAGGGATTTGCTTCTCGCCTCGGGAGGAAAAGACAGGTTCGAAAAAAATCTATTTTAAATTCCCCACTTTTTTTTACCCCAAAAAGTCCCCTATTTCGAGAATTTTCCCTGAATGTACCCTAATTTTCATTAGTTTCCCCGAAAAGTCCTCTGTTTTAGATGATAATAATTATTTGTTAATTCTCGACATCTTTGTGAAATTTACAACATTTTTGGTATTTTTAAATATTTAATCGTAACTTATTATTCGCATTTATTAAATTTTCATGTGAGTAGGATTTTCTTTCAGTTTATTAACGAATCCTTTCTTATAAATCAAAACTACAAAATACAATTAATATAATAAGAAAACTAAATGTTTATTTTAGAAAACAAGTCATAATTTTAAGAATTTCACGTTGTAATATAGTTTTCCTATTTTTTTTAAATAAAAATAATTTGTAATACGGTATAAAAATGTTTGAAAATTCCAGATATCTAAAATCAAGATTTGAACAGAAAAGTTCATATTCTACCAAATAGTTGAAGTCTTGAACCAAAAATATGGATTCTCAAGAAATAAGTTAATTTTCAACGAAAATTATGAATTGTCTACAAAACAAATTAATTTTGAGTAAAGTCGTTCAACTTTTAACCAACTATTTGAATTTTCAACCAAAAAAGACGAATGCTAAACGAAAAATGTAATTAATTAACTTATAATTTTATTACTTATTTTTTTATTACTTATTATTACTTAACTTATTATTACTTAACTTACTTTTTTATTACTTACTAATTAAGTTGGTTTTTCAATCCAAAAATATTTCAATTTTAAATCGAAAACAATTTGATTCATCCAAAACAAAAAACGAATTTTCACAAAATAGTTGAATCCTCAACCAAAAAGATAAATCTTTATCCAAAAAAATGAAATTTTAACAAAATAATCTAATTATCAACTAAAGAGATAAATTTTCAACTAAAATAATGAATCTTCAACCAAAAATATGAATTTTTAACGAATTAGTGCAACTTTTAACCATCTAGTTGAATTTTCATCCAAAAAGAGGAATTTTTATCTAAGAAGATTTACTTTCTACCAAAAAAGACGAATTTTCATCAAATAGTTAGATTTTCAACTAAAAAAGATAAATTTTCAAGAAAAAAAAAGACATTTTTAACAAATAAGTTATATTATCAACCAGAAATGAATTTTCAGTAAAAAAAAATAATTGTCAACAAATTAGTGTAACTTTTAACCAACAAGTTGAATTTTCAGCCAAAAAAGATTTAAATTTTAAATAAATAAAAAACAGTTGAATTTAACCAAATAAGACGAATTTTTAACCAAATACGAGTCGTTGAATTTTCAACAAAAAAGATGAATTTTCAACGAGTACCTCCCAAAGATTTCAATAATTTCACAAATATTATCAAATTTTGCAAATTTATTTCTAATAGTTCGCTAAGAATTCCAAAGATTTCAGAAAAATTTCACAAAGATTTCAATGATTTCCCAAGGATTTTAATAATTTCACAAATATTATTAAATACTGCAAAAATATTTCTAATATATCGCAAAGAGTTCCAAAGATTTCAGAAAGATTTCAAAAAGATTTCAATGATTTCCCGAAGATTTCCAAGATTTCACAAAGATCTCCCAAAGATTTCAATAATTTCACAAATATTATCAAATATTGCATAAATATTTCCAATATTTTCCAAAGATTTCAGAAAGATTTCACAACGATTTCAATTATTTCCCAAAGATTTCAAAGATTTCACAAAGATTTCAAATATTTCAGATAGATTTGAATGATTTCCCAAAGATTTCAATGATTTTCCAAAGATTTCAATAATTTCACAAATATTATCAAATATTGCAAAATTATTTCCAATAGTTCGCTAAGAATTCCAAAGATTTCAGAAAAATTTCACAAAGATTTCAATGATTTCCAGAATATTTTTAAGATTTCACAAAGATTTCAATGATTTCCCAAGGATTTTAATAATTTCACAAATATTATTCAATACTGCAAAAAGTATTTCTAATATTTTGCAAAGAGTTCCAAAGATTTCAGAAAGATTTCAATTATTTCTCAAATATTTCAAATATTTCGCAAATATTTCAGATAGATTTCAATGACTTCCCAAAGATTTCGAATATTTCACAAACATTTCAGATCGATTTCAGACTGCACAAAGATTTCAATGGTTTCCCAAAGATATTAATAATATCACAAATTTTATCAAAATACTATTATAAACAAATATTATCAAATATTGCAAAAATATTTCTAATATTTTGCAAAAATTTCCAAAGATTTCGGAAAGATTTCACATTCATTTCAAATATTTCAGATAGATTTCAATGATTTACCATAGATTTCGAATATTTCACAAACATTTCAGATAGATTTTAGACTGCACAAAGATTTTAATGGTTTTCCAAAGATTTTATGAAGTTAACAAATATTATCAAATATTGCAAAAATATTTCTCATATTTCGCAAAAATTTCAAATATTTCAGATAGATTTCAATGATTTCCCACAAATTTCAAATATTTCGCAAATATTTTGGATAGATATCGTACAGATTTAAAAGGTTTCACAGACTTTAACTATTTCACAAAAATTTCCGTTAGATTAAAAATATGGCACAAAGATTTAAATGATTTCCAAAACATTTCACAAAGATTTCGAAGGTTTAGCAAAAATTTCAGATAGATTTAAAATATTTCACAAAATATTCAATTACTTCCCAAAGATTTTGAAGATTCCACCAACATTTTAGATATTTCGCAGATTCCAAATTCCAAAGATTTCAGAAAGATTTTACAAAGATTTTGTAAGCTTTCAGAAAGGTTTCACAAAAATTTCACATAAATTTCAGTAATTCTCCAAAGATTTAAGAAATTTTACAAATATTACCAAATGTTGTGAATATGTCGCAAAGATTTCCAAATATTTCACAAGAATTTTATTGAATTCCCCAAGATTTCACCAAGGTTTCAATTATTTCACATCTGTTATCAAATATTTCAAAAACATTTCAAATATTTTGCAAAGATTTCAATGATTTCCCAAGATTTCAATAATTTCCCGAAGAATTCAATAATTTACAAATATGATCAAATATTGCAAAAATATGTCTAATAGTTCGCAAAGAATTCCAAAGATTTCACAAAGATTTGAATAATTTCACAAATATTATCAAATATTGCAGAAAAATTCCTAACATTCTCCAAAGATTTCCAAAAGATTTCACAAAGATTTCAAAGGTTAAGCAAAGATTTTAGATAGATTTAACATATTTCACAAAGATTTCAATAATTTCCCAAAGATTCAAGTAATTTTACAAATATTACCAAATGTTGTGAATATGTCGCAAAAATTTCCAAATATTTCACTAGGTTTTCATTGAATTCTCAAATATTTCACATAGATTTTAATTATTTCACATCTGTTATAAAATATTTCAAAAATATTTCCAATATTTCGCAAAGATTTTCAAAGATTTTACAAAGATTTCAATGATTTTCCAAACATTTAAAAGATTTCCCAAAGATTTCCAATATTTCACCAATATTTCAGAAATATTTCAATGATTTCCCAAAAATTTCAATGATTTCCCAAAGATTTTAATAATTTCACAAATATTATCAAATATTGCAAAAATATTTCTAATATTTCTCAAAGATTTCCAAAAGATTTCACAAAGATTTCAAAGGTCAAGACAAGATTTTAGACAAATTTAAAATATTTCACAAAGATTTTAATCATTTCCCAAAGATTAAGGTTTCACCAAGATTTCAGATATTTCGCAGATTCCATAGATTTAAAAAAGATTTCACAACGATTTTTTAAGCTTATGTTTTTATGTATTATTATTAGGGTGGTCCAAAAAAATTATTTTTCTGATTTTTTAGTCTCACCCCCTCATTTTGTGTTTTTTTTTGTGGAAAAAAATTTTCCTAATTTTTTTTAAATTTGAACAAAAATGTTGAGAGATAGGGCACGGCCTTTAAAGTACCCTAAAGCGTTAAAAATTCAGTAAGTCATTGAATTTTTTAAAGAATCATAAAAACTTTAAAACGGTGATGTAAAACTACCATGTGAGCAGTATGAAGCCTGAAAAAATATTTCAAAGATTCAGTTTACCCCCAACTTTGCCAAAACTCCCCCCAGAAGACACTAAAAAGTAATTTTTAAGTGCCTTTTTCTGAATCTCATGAAAGTAAAATGAAGATGTAAGTGGCAAATTATATATAAAAAATTTATTATGCAAATATGAAAAATAGTGCCCTTAGAATAAACATTTTCCCCCTTTTCACCCTTAATAATCCATAAAAAATTACATTTTCTTTCTTTAAAACTTTTTTTTTCAATATAAAGAAATTTATATTAAATATTTTTAATAATCAGTTTTAAAGAAAGAAAATATAATTTGTTATGGATTATTAAGGGGGAAAATGTTTATTTTAAGGGCAATATTTTTCATATTTGTATGATAACATTTTTTATATATTTCGCCACTTAAGTTTTCATTTTACTTTCATACCATACAGAAAAGATACTTAAAAATTACTTTTTAGTGTCTTAAGGGGTGAGTTTTGGCAAAGGTAGGGGTGAATTCAATTTAAAAAATTTTTGTCATCGTTGTAAAGTGTTTACGATTCTTTTTAAAATTCAAGGACTTACTGAATTTTTAACACTTTGGGGTACTTCAAAGGCCGTGACCTACCTCTAAATTTTTTTTTTAAACTCAAAAAATTAGGAAATTTGTTTTCAACAAAAGACAAAAAATGAGGGGGTGGGACTTTATTAAAAAATCAGAAAAATAATTTTTTTGAACGACCCTAGTGGCCACTGATCGAGAAACCCGGGAAAAGTGGGAATTTTTTAGATTTGCTTTTACTTTTTCAATAAATATCGTCTGGCTCTTCAAAAAAAAAATGTGTTTGGTGTTGTACTCAGTGTTACCAACCATTTCCGTTAAAATATCGAAGATCATTTTATGTATAAGATTTTAAAGCTTGTTGATGAATCGTTAAAAGTTGTGTTTGAAAGTTAATTCTTTTTAATTGAAAAGTCTACTATTATTTTTTTGCGTTCAAAGTTCATCGCTTATGGTAGAAAATTCAACTGTTTTGTTAAACATTCATCTTTTTGGATAGAAAAATTGTTCTTTTGGTCTATTGTAGTTTTGATACAAAATTAATCTCTTCTTCTTCAAAATTCCACTATTTGGTTGACAATATAATTAATTTGTCGAAAATTAAACTATGTTGTTCAATATTCATCTTTTTTGCTCGAAAATTAAATAGTTTAATTGAAATTCGTCTTTTTGGATAGAAAATTTTTTTTCATGTTTTTGGTTTAAAATTCTACTATTTGGTTGTAAATTTGACTGTTGTATTGAACATTCGTCTTTTTGGATAGAAAACTCGTCCTTTTGGATTTTGTTAGAAAAGTAATCTATTTTTGTTGAAATTTCACCTTTTGTGGTTGAAAATGAATTCTTTATAAATGAAAAGTGTACTGTCATATTTTTGGACCAGAATTTATATCTTGTGGTTAAAAATTGTACTATTTAGTTGAGAATTTAATTTTTATGTTCAAAATTACACTTTTTTCTTAAAAAGTCATATGTTTTTGTTGAAACTTGATTTTTTTGGTTGAAAGTGAATTATTTTTCATTGAAAAGTCTAGCATTATATTTTTGGATCAGAATTCATTTCTTTTAGTTAAAAAAATCTACTATTTGTTTGAAAATTTAACTTTTTTGTTTAAAATTCGTATTTTTTTATAGAAAATTCGTCTAACAATTTTTTTTTAAATACTTATTTTTTATTGAAAATTACCCAATTTCTTTGATTTTTTTTGTAGAAGTTTTATCTTCTTGGTTAAAAATTCATCTGATTGGTTGAACATTTATTTATTTTTAATAAGAATAGATTTTATTTCGCTGAAAATTAAGTTTTTTACTGAAAATTTAACTGTTCTATTTTAAGCTTAAAATGGATCTTTTTTAGTTGAAAAATCAATCATTGGTTGAAAATTAATGTATTTTGTTGAGAGTTTGTCTTTTTGGGTAAAAAATTTATCTTTTTGATAGAAAATTAATTTTTTTCGTTAAATATTTATCATTTTAGTTAAAATTTCATTTCTTTTGGTTGAAAATTCAACTCTTTAGTTGAAAATTCGTCTTTTTTGGTTTAAAAATTCATCTGTTCGGGTTTATCAACTATTTTGTTAAAATTCATATTTTTCATAGAAAATTCCACTATTTGGAAGAAAATTTGTCTTTTTTGGTAAAAATTTCATTAGCTTGGTTGAAAATGGATTCAGCGCATCAAAATCCTTCGGAAATGTTAGGTCTGGTCTCTGGCTTTAAAATTTGTCGGCCTGTGTAATTAAGCATAAGAGATAATCATTTTTATTCAATCTCTTTTTTATGAATATACTTTTCTAAAATAAAATCAGATATTTGAAATAGTCTTCAAATTTTGTATATGGATCATATTGAATTTAATTTTTCCTTGAAGTAGTTACTGAGAGGAATTTTTTTCAATTGTGAGTTTATTATTTGTTTATAACTACAAAGTAAAAAAAAACTGAAAATTTGAGAAAAAAATGCAACTTTTGAGCATTATTTTAAGAGAAGATAGTTCTAAGCAATAATAAATTGTTTCAAGAATTATTTTTGTTAACTTGAATTTATTACTATTTCACTAAGTAAGAAGTGGAAAAAAGTTAAAAATTACAGAAAAACCCGCAACTATCTAGCATTACTAAAGAAGAAGATAGTTATAAAGATTATTGAATTGTTTAAAAAATAATTATTTTTATTGTTCAAACTGTAAGGATTTTTAATGGTTAATATATAAAATTAAATAAATCACCATTTTAATCCTAAAAAATTTAACTATTCCAGGAAAATCATTCAACATTGCATCATTTTCTATTCCAAACTTTATATATTGAAGAGCCTTTAATTTAGAATATGAAAAATCAAAGCAATTTTCATTGAAAGTCGTTAAAATTGATGAATTTAAAAATTTAAATCTAAAAAATGTAACCATTTAAAAAACAACGTTCAAAATGACATAGATTAAAATTATAAATCTTGTAAAATGAATAATTTGTAATTCTATACTTTCAAAGTTGAAGAATTTTTGAATGTAACTATTTTGAATTGTTAAAATTTAAAATTGGAGAATTTTTAATTTGGAAAATCTACAGTTTAAAATTACGCAAGCTTAAGTCTTACAATTAAAATATCTGTAATTTTGATGATTTGCTTTTGAAATTTCATCAAATTGGAAGATTTAGAATCAAAAACTCTTAACTTTTTGTCTACAAAATTATCGATATCATCACAATTTAGGGATTTGAAAATCGATTTTTCATCTTCAAAATCATCAAAGCATTTAAACTCCTAAAGAAAAAAAGAATATTTTTTAAAAATTTGACTAATGAATTAGAAAATAAATAACTATTTTTTAAGTAAAAACTTCGAACCTTCCAGATAATAATTATTGAATAACAAAAGCCATGAAGCTTAAATATGATCTCTATTTTCTTCTGATAGAAAATGGATAACTTCGAGTGTAATTAAAAGTTATTCTCAGAAAAATTAAAAACAGATATCAATAGAAGAGCACTAACTGCTACATGCCCCATGTAAATCGTCTATGACCAACTATTACATTTTATTTAAAAAATACGATTATTTTTTTATATTCTTGAGAACAAATTTTTAAAAAAAAATAGAATTTATTTAAACTATTAAAAATTGTTGAAAAAGTTATAAGGGGTATTTAAATTGCTCGTATCAAGATTCCCTTTTAACGAATGACTCGACACTTTTGCTTTTAGTAAGATATTATCTTATTGTAAAAATATTCATATTATTAATAAAATAGGAATAGAATACTAATTTAAGCTGCATATGTTCATAAACATCCGCTTTTTCGTGTAAAAAATAAATTTGTTACGATTTTTCAAATTATAAATTAGAAACTAATATATATTGCATTTAGCAAATATATTTTAAAAATGAAGACTCATTTTCACCAATTGTCTTGGCATTTTTGTTTTTGGAAAGATGCTATAATATTGTAAAAATATTTGACGCAAATTTGAAATATATGGATTGTAATTGAAAATTTTCAATTGTACTTTTTTCAATTTCTAAGAAGTAAAATCTTATTATAGGTATATAATTTGAAGTTATATTTAAAAATCCAAAGAAGTTTAAGAGATTTCGTTTCGAAAGTTTTTGGAACTCTCAATATTCAAAAATTTGTCATGATGCATTTTCAAATAGTTTGTTTTTCATATTTTAAAATAAACAGTTGCATTTGGAATGAAGAAATAGATTTTGCACAAATAAAGACGAATTTTCACAAAATATAAAAATTGTAACCAACTATAAATTTTCTACTAAATGGTCGAATTTTAGAACCCAAAGTGCGAATTTTCCAAAAAACATTTATAATGATTATTGAAAATTGAAATTAACGCTTAATTGAACTAAATTATAGAAATTTATATCTATTTTTTTAAAGCTAGAAAATAATTTATTTTGTTTCGTAATATATATATTGAAATAATTTTCAATTCTATCTCAAAATTAATTTTTCAAAATAAAAAATAATTTCAATTCTCTCAGAAATCTTTAAAGAAAAACTTTTTTATTTTGTTGAAACCTTTCGAAACTCTTAAAACGTTCCTTGTTTCGAAACTTCAAAGATCCGTATTTTTTTACATTTCTTGAAATCGTTTCTAGTTTTAAATTATTCTTGAAATTGGAAGAGGAAGAGGAAGAGGAAGAGGAAGAGGAAGAGGAAGAGGAAGAGGAAGAGGAAGAGGAAGAGGAAGAGGAAGTACGCCCCCTCACGTCCCCGCCCCTCATTTCCTCTACTTACCTCCCTTCATTTTCCCTCCTTATCCTCCCCTCACTTACCGTACTTTCCCTCCCCTTGTGAGTCTTGAGTTGTCATTTGTGGTTTGGGAGCTTCGAGTTTTGACTTGTGAGTTATCAGTTTTAAATCGCCAGTTGAGAGTTGTCATTTGTGAGTTGCCAGTTATGAGTTGTGAATTGTAATTTGCGAGTTGTGAGTTGTCATTTGCGTGTTGGGAGTTATAGGTTGTGAGTTATAAGTTGTGAGTTGTGAATTTTGAGTTTCGAGCTGTGAGTTGTCATTTGTGATTTGCGAGTTATAAGTTGTGAGTTGTGAATTGTTAGTTGCTAGTTGTCATTTGTGAGTTGCGAGCTATAATTTATGAGTTGTGAGTTGTGAATTTTGAGTTGCAAGTTGTGAGTTATCATTTGTGAGTTGAGAGTTATGAGTTATAAGTTGTGAGTTATTAATTTTGAGTTGCGAGTTGTGAGTTGCGAGTTTAGAGTTGTCATTTGTAAGTTGCGAGTTGTAAGTTATCATTTGTAAGTTGCGAGTTATAAGTTGTGAGTTGGTATTTGTGAGTTGCGAGTTATAGGTTATGAGTTATAAGTTGTGAGTTGTGAATTTTGGGTTGCGAGTTGTGAGTTGTCATTTGTGAGTTGCGAGTTATAAGTTATGAGTTATAAGTTGTGAGTTATAAGTTGTGAGATGTAAATTGTCAGTTGCTAGTTGTCATGTGTGAGTTGCGAGTTATAATTTATGAGTTATAAGTTGTGAGTTGTGAATTTTGAGTTGCAAGTTGTGAGTTGTGAATTTTGAGTTGCAAGTTGTGAGTTGTAATTTGTGAGTTGAGAGTTATAAGTTATGAGTTATAAGTTGTGAATTTTGATTTGTGAGTTGTGAGTTGCCATTTGTGAGTTTCGATTTGTCATTTGTAAGTTGCGAGTTGTGAGTTGTCATTTTCAAGTTGCGAGTTGTGAGTTGTCCTTTGTAAGTTGTGAGTTGTGAGTTGTCCTTTGTAAGTTGTGAGTTGCGAGTTATAAGTTTTGAGTTGTGAGTTGTCATTTGTGAGTTGCGAATTATGAGTTATAAGTTGTGAGTTGTCATTTATGAGTTTCGAGTTGTCATTTGTAAGTAGCGAGTTGTGAGTTGCGAGTTATAAGTTATGAGTTATAAGTTGTGAATTTTGAGTTGCGAGTTGTGAGTTGCCATTTGTGAGTTTCGAGTTGTCATTTGTAAGTTGCGAGTTGTGAGTTGTCATTTGTAAGTTGCGAGTTGTGAGTTGTCATTTGTAAGTTGTGAGTTGCGACTTATAAGTTGTGAGTTGTGAGTTGTGAGCTGTCATTTGTGAGTTGCGAATTATGAGTTATAAGTTGTGAGTTGTGAATTTTGAGTTGTGAGTTGTCATTTATGAGTTTCGAGTTGTCATTTGTAAGTAGCGAGTTGTGAGTTGCGAGTTATAATTTGTGAGTTGTCATTTGTGAGTTGAGAGATGTAAAAATAAAAAAATATAGGAAATATTATGGGTTGGAGTAATTAAGGAATAATTGAGGCAAAAAAATTAGGGGGGGGGGAATGAAAATTGGAGAAAGAAAATTCGAATGCATTTTTTAATCATCCTGTAGTTGAATTTTCAGTTTAAACAATTAATTTTCAGTCAAAAAAGAAAATAATTTTAAGCAAAATAGTTTAATTTTCAACCAAAGAAATTGATAAAAAAAAATTTTTTTGGAAATTAAGGAATAATTTAGGCAAAGCAAACATTTAAATTTTAAAATAAATAGTTCAAATTTAAACCAGTTTAGTTTTCTACCAAAATATTTATATTTTCAACAAAAAATATAAACTATCAAGAAAAAAGTACATTTTCAACCATTCAGTTGAATTTCATACTAAACTGATGAATCTTCAAGCCAAAAAGATAATTTATTCGACAAATTCCCAATCGTCTAATTTCTTCATGGAAATATTTTAAATAATTAATAAATCTTGGAAATTTGAAGAACATGATAGAAAGAAGTCATCGGAAAGATATTCTTAGTTAATTCTGTAAAAAATTCACCCTACTTGTTGGAAAATATCCAAATTCTTATTTCTTTAAATGAAAATTGTTTTAATTGTTAATAATTATTGTAAATTTACAAAGCATTATAGAAAAGAGTCGTCGGAAAGATATTCTTAGTTGACTCTTTAAACAAATTGTGCCTTTTCTTTGGAAAATAGCAAAACTCTGAATTTGTTTATAAAAATTGTTTAAATAATTAATATTGCTTCAAAATTCACCGGAAAAGCCGAAAAGAACTTTTGTTCAATAAATTGTTTATAATGTAATAAACAATTTCTTTAATCATTCTTAACGACTGAAAATTATTTACAAAAAACAAAATATATGAAGTGCAAAACTTTTATTTTATTTTTTTGTTTATCGCAAACTAATCATTTTTGAGGGGCGAAAATTTGCAGTTATATAAATGTGACCTGTCTGAAAATCCCAGGGCAAGTCCTGCACCCTCCCGGGGCAAATCTGGCACTTTTTGTCATTTGTCAAACTGATTGTATACAAACGGAAAACAATAGTGTTCACTAGAGAAAGTATTTATTTTCAAATTTTACAGAATTACGAAAATTTCGAATGTGGGGAGGCTACGTGGTAGAAGCATTACAAAATCTTTGAATCTAGAGTAAACTGTTGAAATTAAAAGCAATGTTAAATGAACATTAGATGATGTCCTTAAAATAATAAAAAAGCTAGATTTCTATCTTAAGTAAACATTATCATCAGTACAATCAACTTAGCTCGTGAAATAAAAATATGCAAAGGTTTCAAGAAGCTTCCATAATTTTTTTTCTTCTGATATATCGTTCAAGTTGCTACAATATTTTTAATCAAATAAATTATAAAATTGATATTTTATTCTTGATTGGAATTGAAAAATCAGATATTTAGTAGTAAAAAATTGCATTTTAATCGAATAGTCTCATCTTTATATTAGGTTTCCTACTTTGTTTATGGGTCCACCCATGGATTAGATTGAATTTAAAAATTGTTTATAACCTCAGGGTATGTTACAAAATTTTCTACTGATGCTCATTTTGCGTCACTATATACCAATTTATCACTAAAATACAACGATTTTAGCACTCAATAATTTTTTCATCCAATAAATTTTACACTGGAGTATTTATTTGAGTATTTATTTAAAACATTCATATAAAATTGGGGAAGAAAAAAAGTTGTTATTTCAAACACCGTAATTTCTATCATAAATTGGTGCAGTTCTGCCTAATTTTTAGTCAACCTCTTTCAAACAAACAAAATCACGCGAAAATAATCTGAAACTCTAAGTTATGAAAATAGAATAATCTTCAAGAAATAATACGTAAAATTAAAACTATTACAATTGCACAATTTTAAATGCAGAACCAGTTGAAACTGAATGGTGAAATAATATTAAAACGCGAATGAACAATGTAACATTTGCTTATCGTATTGATTAAAATTAAACAATTGAACAATATTGCAAAAAATTGAAATAATTGGTAGATTGCATGAAACCGAACTGCAATATTATTAATTTACAAATTTCGAAATTAGGAAAGAAATACTGAACGATTTCAATTTGTGTGCTGTGAAAATAGAGAAACTTCAAATTTCAGGTACTTGCAATTGAATACTTTATCATTAATAAAACCCTGAGAGTTGATATAACGTCATGTATCATGCTTTAGAAATGTAAAAAATTCAAATTACTGAAGCTTTCAAAGTTTGAAATATGAAAACCCAAAAATAGATCATCTAAACGGAAACAAACTTAACACCAACTTCACATGCAACTTTAAAACCTTTTTCTGATTGAGCAATAGCAAATAGAAAACAATTTTTTCCATTTTTGAATTTTTTGAAAATGTGCACACATTTTTTTTTTGACTCAGTTAACTAAACACTTTTTGGGAAAAAGTTCAGTTGTCGAGCATGAAATTCTATCATCTCAAATCGAAGGAATATGCGGTTATTTTGCTTTTATGAAAATCATTTTTTTTCTGTGTTTAAAATTAAAAAAAGCATATATCAAGTTCGATATTTTGAAACGCTTTATACACTACGAAAAATTCATTCTTTTATCAATGAAAACCCATTCCGTTTGTCCTCTATTCGAACTAGAAAAAACTCAAGTACGAAAAAATCAACTTTTTCCAAAATGTTTAAAAAAACATGCCTTTTTCATACTTACAAAAATCTTGAATTGACAAAATTTTTTTTTTTCGAAAAAGAAGAGCGAGTTTGTTAATCAGCCTTTCTTAACAAACGATTCTGGTTAATTAAAAAATTTTTAGCCAAATGACGAGAGATACGGAAAAAAGTCTAAGCAAGAAATTTTATGTTTGTGAAAGGCTAACCAATTTTTTCCATTTTTTTGAGAACCCGTTATTTTGATTGTATCAATCTAAAATACTTTTCAAATTATTTTCACATTTACGAATTGGAAGTTCAGTATCATGTAAATTTGATGTTTTAGATAAAAGTTGTAGATCTCACCGATATATATAGATATAAATAAATTGATTTTTGCAAACATTTTTTTTTCAAGAACAACATCTTTCTCCTAAAAACTTTTATAAAAATCATAATTTATTATTATTTATATATTATATATATTTTTCAAATCTACAAAATAATTTATTTTGTTTCATTATAAATGTTTTGAAATAATTTTCAATTTTATTTTAAAATTAATTTTTCAAAATGAAAAATCATTCAAATTTTGTCAGGAATCTTTGAAGAAAAATTTTTTCATTTTCTTGGAACCTTTCGAAATTCTTAAAAAGATCCTTTTCTCGAAACTGTTAAAGGCGCGCTTTTTTGAAACTATTACATGTGTAAATCAATTTTTCATAATAAATCATCATTGTGGAAATAATAACAATTTATTTTCAGATCAAAAAATAAGTACCAATGTGCCATAAGAGTCCAATTAATTTTTGCGTCGACGATTTTCAGCGCCATCTCTTATTTTGGAGGACAAACTAAAGTCCCACATAACCGCGAAATTTGAATGTCATCATTTTGAAAAGTAAAAAGAGCTTACTATTTTCTATTTATTATCATAAAAGAAAGAAATAATAATTTTAGTTTTCGGCCCTTGTTTGTAAAAATGTTTCCACCAGGGATGTGTGAAAAATTAGAGACGTTGAATTGTTGAAAATAGCCTGATGTAGTGTTTGAACGGCACCTAATAAAAATTGCAAATATGTTTACTCATCAATAATTGATATAAATTACATAAAATCTGGTTTACAGCTAAGTACTGATTTCCTAGAGACTTATTCCTGTAACCAGAGCTAAGGTAAAAGCGAAAGAAGCTATCATTAATGGGTTTCCTCGAGAGTAACGTACCTCCATCCGTTGGAGGGGCTCTTAAGTTATAGTAAGAGAAAAACGCATACTAATGTAGGAAATGCCAGTGAAAACCAGTCTGCGAAGGTCGCACTTCCGGTTTTATCACAAGACTTTACATTTACGTTTGAAGATAGGGAGCGTCCACATATTACGTAACGCAATTTTCAGTAATTTTTGTCTCACCCTTCCCTCTTGTGACAATGGGGTTGTTGCAAAATTTTAAATATATGTATAAATTAATGTTTATAGCTTAAAATTGCTTAGAATTATATAATTTTGAACATTTATACATTTTTTTATTCATTCCTCAATTCATAAGATTGAAAATGATATGGATGTCCATCAACGTTACGTAACGCTATTTTCAGTGATTTTTGTCTCATCCTTCCCTCTTGTGACAATGGGGTTGTTGCATATTATATATATCTATAAATTAATGTTTCTAGCTTAAAATTGCTTGAAATTATACAATTTTGAAAATTTAGACATTTTTTTATTCATTCCTCAATTCGTAGGATTGAAAATGATAGCGTCATGGATTTTCATTAACGTTACGTAACGCTATTTTCAGTGATTTTTGTCTCATCCTTCCCTCTTGTGACAATGGGGTTGTTGCATATTAAATATATGTATAAATTAATGTTTCTAACTTAAAATTGCTTAAAATTATATAATTTTGAAACTTTATAAATTTTTTTATTCATTCCTCAATTCGTAGGATTGAAAATGATAGCGTCATGGACTTCCATTAACGTTACGTAACGCTATTTTTAGTGATTTTTGTCTCATCCTTCCCTCTTGTGACAGCGGGGTTGCTGCATATTTTCAAATATATATTTTCCTGGTGTTTTTCCTATTTCATTTTTCAATATTTTTTTTTATAGATTTTACAGAAAATCTTATATAATTTACAGAAGTTTCTTAATTATAGCGAGAAAATTCAATATGAATGACACTATTTTTTTCATTTATTTACAATTCTTTAAAATTAGCTGAATTTTTTTCTCATTAGTAAAATATGACCTGCCGCATCCGACACCGTTTTTTAAATATTTTTTTAACATAAAAAAAAAAGAAAAAATACATTTTTCAAGTACTTACCGTTTCTTTAGAAAAAATACTTGGTTTGTTTTCCAACATTTTATTAAGGATTTTACAGAAAATCTTATATGATTTTATTTGATTAAATTTTCAGGATTTTCGCTAATCGTGAATAGCGACTGGAAAACCTCTTTTGGTTCAAAATTCAACTACTCACTTAAAAGTGGAACTACTTTGTTAAAAATTCTTTTTTTTTTTGTTGATGATTCATCATTTTAGTTGGAAAATCTTTTTTTTTAATTTAACCATTTTGTTAAAATTTTGTTAAATTATTTTTTAAACCTAAAATTTAACTATTCTAACTTTGATTGAACGTTTATCTTCTTTAGTTGAAAATTCAACTATTCATTTGAAAATTTCTGTATTTTGTTGAAACTTTATATTTTGTGGTAGAATATTAATTTTCTTGGTGACTTTTTTGGTTGAAAATTCAACTATTAGGTTGAAAATTCCATTATAAATTGAAGTATTTGTTTACAAAGTCATGTATTTGCATACGAATTATTATTTTTGGTAGAAAATTAATCCTTTTGGTGGAAAATTAATTTCTTTGATTAAGAATTGATTTTTTTTATTGAAAATTAATTTTTTTAAATTAGAAATTTAACTACATTTTTTGTCAAAAATTTTTTTAAAGACATTTAATCTTTCTGATAGAAAATTCATTTGTTTAGTTGCAAATTTAACTATTTCGTTGAAAATTCAACTGTTTCATTGGAAGTTAATTTCCTTAAAAACTTTTTTCTATGAATCAAAATTAATCTATTTTATTTTTTATTGAGAATTTATATTTTTTAGTTAAAAACTCATCTATTTTGTTAAATTGTGAAATATTTTTAGCTTTATTGAAAGAACTGTAAGCTGATTGCGATACTTGTAGAAAGACATTAAATTATTTACACATTCAATCTATTTTACCTTGCTTCATTCACGCCCCGTGTCAACATTCGCCGAAAATGTTTGTTTAATTTTCAACGAGTTTTAGTTGAAAGAAGATCATGTAATTCCATAATTTCTTCTGGATATTTTTTTCGTTATGCTCTTATTGAATATTATTCAGAAAATTTAAATTCGATACCTATCCATTAAATATAATTGATGAATATAACGATTCCCATCGATTAGAATTCAAGTATAACGGCATGAAAATATTATTTTTGTCTACTAACAATGTATTCAGTTGGTACATTCTAAGCTTGTTTGTCATCTTTCACGTTCAAGATGCGTGAAGGTGAACAAATAGAGATTTGACTTAAAATGAGTCTCTTAGAACATCTCAAATTAGATTTATATTTAGCCAGGGGCTTAGTCATTCCAAAATCCGTTTCCGTACATAATCTGAAGAAGAGGGGAAAAAGAATTTGTGACACTGTGCCAGTTACTAATGTTATATATTTTACGGATAATAATGATAAATTTAATCATTATTGTAGATTCATTCTCATTTCTTTACCTTCATCAAAAGTGTAAAAAATAATTAGAGTTATACCATGATTTGAAATATAAGTACAATGCAGTATAATTCTATTCTGGAATGGGGAATTTCCAAAAAGAATTAGGATTCTGATTTGAATAAATGGCTTTTCGAGCGAAAATAACAATTTAGAACCAAGGTTTCTCCAAGGAAATTATAATTCTGACTTGGAGGAGGAAATTTTCAAGAAGAATTTTAATTCTGACTTGGAAGAGAAAATTTTCCATCCTGTCTGTTAATAGACTCTCCATACAATTTTCACCCGTTCTAACTCGAAAATGCAATTGTAGTGTATGTTACATTTATAAAATGATATTTAAAATTAATCTAAGATTTTAGATAAAATTAATATTCATGGAAATTATTATTTATAACGATTTGCCTTAAGCAATGTGAAAATTTTTGTTGTCATCTTAATCTTGTTAGAGCTTCTTCGGCTTTAACAAACACATTATCATCATGTGTCTTGTGCTACGCACTTGATTTTATCGACATTGTGAACTTTTCTACATTATTTTCAACTTTATGACATCAAATGTATATTATATTTATTTCTGTACCTCGGTCTGGGGCTGCTTATTTAGATATTTCAAAATAATGTAGACATTTTATTCTTCATGATTACTTTCATATTTATTTCTTATTTTGCATTAAACTTTATTCTCAGCCACCGTGAAAAATGTATAATTTCAATAAATGTATCTAATCTTATCTTACAATTCATAAAATGCTTTGGCATTGAAACATAGGTATTTTGATTGGCTTGTTCTTATAATTTGAAACCAGCGTATGCTATTTGAAAAAAATGTTACTAAACATTTTATTGCAACTTGTGTCGTCTTTTTATAATTTTAATTCATTTTCAATATTATTTTTCACGATTTAGAATAAAAATACGCATCATAGCGTGAGGAGGTTCTAAGCAAATTTGAAGATATAATTGAGGCGACAAATTTTGTTGAATAAAATTTTACTGTAGCTTGTGTCCTTTTTTTCTAAAAAGTTGATTTCTTTATTTCGAATATATTTTCATAACAAGAGTTTATAACATGTTTCAATCTTATTTTTTGCGACTAAACGAAAGTCTACACGACCTATCTAAAAATTACCAATACAGAATTTCTATATGCTTTCTGGGTGAACAACTTTTGTTGATTAATTTTTTTTCGTACTTTGTATCGCTTTTTAAAAAATTTAATTGTTTTATTTTGAAAGTTATCTTTTACAATCAATACTAAAACTACGCGTCACATCAAAATATTATTTATTACAAAGGATGAGTTTTCCATCTTTTTTGGAAGAGCAACTTTTGTCTATGCACATTTTTCATAGCATGTGCGGTTTGTCCAAAAATTTTTTTTTTTAATTTCCAATGTTTTTTTTTTACGAATAAAACAGAAACTACGCATCTTATCAAAAAATGATTCCGAAAAAATTGGTAGCTCCTTTTTGAGGTAACAATTTTTGTTCATTCATTTTTTTCTGTACCTCGCATAGTTTGACCAGAAAATTGAATTTTTTATTGTTGTTATCAAAATTTGAATTTTCGAATTTTCAAGAAAATTCAAAAGGTTGCTTTGATAGCACCGGCACACAAAAAGAGTGGTCTGCCCGGCGAACTACACCGGCATATCCATATGTTTTTGGGGTCGCTAAATCCGAATCCGGCGTCCGAATGCCCAAGTTAGCTCTTATTTTTCCGAAAAACGCAAAAATAGACGTAAAATCGAACCAAACAAATGACTGTGAACAAAACAAATGACAGATCGCACTCGAACTTCACGTCAGTAAAGAGGACATTGGTGCCAAGTTAGCTTCATATTTTAATGTCGCTTTTTTCGAATAAAACAAATACTACGCATCCCATCAAAAAATGATTAATAACAAATATGTAGCTCTTTTTGGGTGAATAACTTTTTTCTTTTTATTTTATTTTTTTCGATCAAAAAGGGTGCATTTTTCATTATGAATAAGACGCTAGAAAGGCGCTTATTCCACGAGCTCGAGCCACAGCAAATTTTTCTACAACAGTATTTCTTCTTGCAGAAGCATCTCAACTAAATATCAGAAGATTGGAGATCCCTCTACGACTTGCTAAATACGGAGTCGCTTTCTACAGAGCAGAAAATGGTCATTTTGTAGAAAATAAAAAGGAATGGTTTTTTGAAGTCGCACTGGATGAACACTTTATAATTGGAATATGGATCCATGATAAAATTCATGCGATTTATGATAGTTTAAAGCGGCAGATTTTTCTAACAAGAAATCACAACCAAGATTTTGAGCATATTTTACAGATACCAAAATCATATAAACATTATTTTGTGCACCTCCGCTCTTCAGCCTCGCGCTTATAATTTTTAATTTTTCCCCATACTTCTTAAAATATTTGCAATTTCACTAAACTTTTACGTGAACTTGCCCTATTTTCAAAATTTTAATCTGAAATGAGTCAATTTCGGGATTCTTCGATTTAAAGTAAGTTTTTTTCCATTTTAGAAATTTCAGTCTTAACTTTTTTAGTTTTCCATTCGAAATGAACAATAATGTATCGTTAATCAATAAAAATATCTTCAATTGAACACAAATAAACGTTTCGCCCGTAACTTATTTATTCTCGCTCTCCTTGTTGTGAAATACTGAATATTGTTTACTAAAGCGCATCACATTATTATTGTCTTGTAAGACATTTGCATATGAATTTGGCCAGGATAGAGGAAAAATGCGAAAAACCCCATTCCGAATTATCAGTTTCTAAGGATGTTTTTCCCCCCAGAAATTCAAAATATCAACAAAAAATGAGCCGAAATTTAGCCCAAAATTAGCCGAAAATTAGCCGACAAACCACTAACAAAAAAAAATATATAAAATAGCAAAAGTCCCTTTCTTTTTTATCACAAAGCATTTTTTGCTGAAAATATAGAATTTCAATAGGAAGCAGGTTTTTTCAAGGTTCTCAGTATTTTTCTACGCTTTGCAGTGGTCACTGTATGAACTTTTTGAAGAACAAATAGTTTGAAAACCTTGGAAAAATCCTCTTTCTAGTCCAAAAATGAAAAAGCAGTTGGAAAAGATGAAAAAATATTTGTATTTTTTTTCAAAAATTACAAAAATGATCAAATCTTTGTTTTCAATAACTCATACAATTACTCAGCCATTCGTACCCTCGCTCAATTGACATTAGGTGAATCTTACAGATTCCCTCTTGGTGCAAGTTAAATCCAGCATAATACTTATGTGGACGACATTTTTGCGAAAGCAGACAATCTTGAGCTTGCTATAAAAAAGCGAAATGAATTATGCGAACTTCTACGTTCGGCCGGAATCGAGCTAGATAAATGGGCAGCAAACTAATCTGAGCTTTTGCCACGTCGCGATCAGTTAAATGAAAGTGCTAAGCATGTTGTTTCAAATGGATTAGTTCAACTCTGTTATTCGATCCTCTCGGCTGACTTGCTCCCATCACAGCCACTGCCAAAATCTTGATGCAAGATCGATAGATATTAAAATGTGACTGGGATTCGCCTTTACCCAAATAAATGATTGAACGATGTAATAATTATCGCAATTCAATTGCATCGATTTCAACTCTTTCTATCAATCTCTGGTTAGGAGGTTCTTCAGATTCTAAAGGTCAAATTCACGGGTTCACCGACGCCTCTCCTTGTGCGTATGCTGCTTCTGTCTACCTCAGACTTCCAAGCGACGATGATCCTTCTAAGGTCTTACTCTTAATAGGGAAAACTAAAGTTAGCCCTGTAAACACCGTGAGCATCCCGAATCTCGTGATGAGTGCAGCTGCTCTTCTTGTGAAATCAAGCTCTTACCTAAAGGGACTTATCTTCCGTCAAGGCTGTAACTGTTTACGCCTGGTCCGAGTGTCAAATCGTCCTTTCTTGGCTACGAAGTCATCCATGCCACTGAAAAACTTTCGTTGGGAATCGCGTATCCTTTATTTAACCGAGCTGTCCTCTGCTGAATGGAAATATAAACCAACTAAAGAGAACCCAGCTGACCTGGCAACACGCAGAGGCAAACCTTCGGATCTTGAGCAAACTGAAGTCTGGTGGCATAATCCCAAATGACCCACTCTTTCTGCAGAAGAGTAGGCAAAAAACCAGATGTTCGGTAAGTACTTCACGCGCAAGGCCAATCCAGTGAGCCGGAAATACTAACGCTATGTTCAAGTCTAACTGGGCTGATCCGAGTTGTAGCGTATTGTCGTCATCTCGTACGATTACGCAAACGGAAGAACGAAGAGTTTGCTACTGCTTCCTTTCACACAACATCAGATGAATGTTGATGTTTCTCCGGGTCCTGAAGCATCGCTCTTCCTCGATTGGATGCCTGTTCGCGGTTGGTCTCTGTGTTTTTGTTTCACTTTGCATATATTTTTAAATTTTAACTTTTAAACGAGAATTTGATTTTAATTTAAAAAAGTAGGATTATATTTAATTCTTTTTTTTTCAGTTATTTAAATTTCTGATTCTTTAGAGTGTGTCTCTGGCGTGAAGTTACCAGTATTTTGATGAATATTAATTAATAGTTTCAAGGTATTTTATTTTAAAGTAATCATTGTTTATTATTATTTAATATATTCAAATAATTATCAAAAAATAAGTATTCAAAAATATTACATTATAAAAAATATAAAAGTGCAGAAGCAAGATTTTTAATTTCATTATCAATGTATTTTAATGCGTTGTTTATAAATACTGTAATGCTATATCGTATGTACTTGATGTAACATAATTTATTTTTTGAATATTTTAATAGCTATATTTGCACCATTGCCCAAATACGATTTATCATATTCCAAGAATTTAATTAGACATTCATTTCATAATTACTGATCACAATTTTAACCATATATTATGTTTCACTTTTAGAATACAAATAATATCCTATATTCAATTCCACATTATTAAAGTAGATAATCAATTTATGTTTTACCTTTTATATATATTTTTTTAATTTAATTTATAGCATTTTAATTTATCACTTACCTTTAAAAAGAATGCATAAAATTTATTTAAATAGGAAAATAACAAAGCCACAATTTGTATTTGTATAATAAATGTTTATTTATGTTAAAAATATTTATATTTCAGTTTTATATATATATTTTTTATTTTGATATAAAATGAGCATTTACTTCTAATTTTCATGAAAACATTATCTAATTGTTTTAATGCAAATGAAGTAGCATAATAAATGTTTACTTATTTTATAAATGACTTAATTTTAGTTTCATATAATTTCTTTCAATTTGATTTGCATGTTTATTATGTTATAAATACATATATTTCAGTTTTATATAACTTTTTCAATTCCATTTTTAATGAACATTTCATTTTTAAATTGAAAATTTTCATCATTCAATTGAAAAATTAAGTATTTCATTCAAATTTAAACAATTTGGCTGAAGGGCTACCTTTATTATTGGACATTGCAAAAATTAAAAGTTTACATAATTAATTTATGCTTTATTTTATACATATTTTTTATTTGTAACTTTCATTTGCGAAATTTTAATTTATTATTTACCTTTTAAAAAAATCGATAAAGTTTATTTCATTAGGAAAATAACAAAGTCACAATTTAAAAAAATTACACTTTAAAAATAATTACATTCATTAAAAAATTAATAATTTTATGTAAAATTCAACAATTTCGTTAAATGGCTATCATTTTTGGTTGAAATTAAAAAAAAATAAAAAAATTACACAATATTAAAATATATAAACAAATTATTAAAACGTTTTAATAAAAATTAATTTATATAATAAATGTTCATTTATGCTACAAATACTTGTATTTCAGTTTTATATAATTTTTTCTATTTTTATTTAAAATGATTATTTAATTGTAATATACATGAAAAAATGGTTTGAACGTTATAATGCAAATTAATTAGCATAATAAATATTTATTTATGTTACAAATAACTTAATTTGAGTTTCATATAATTTTTTAAAATTTCATTCTAAATCAAAATTTGATTTTAATTTTCAAATTTGAAAATTTTCATAATTGAAATGATGAATTAAATTTTTTTTAGTTATAATTTTTTTTAAGTGGCTATCGTTTTTCTTTGAAAATAAAAAAATAAAAATTGCACACAATAGTACATTACATAAATAAAATATGAAAACATTATTGTAATAGAGATATGTAAAATATAAATAAAATTTTATAATAACAATATTAGCCAATATTCAATTACATAATTTTAAAGTAAATAATAAATTTTTTAAATTTATTCATCGACTTTCAAAATAATAAAGAAAATTAATTTAAATAGGCAAATGAGAAATTCAAATTAAAAAAATTAATTTTATATAATATTACATCAAATGAACAAATTATTTAAAAGTTTTAATGAAACTTAATGTAATTAATAAATGTTTATTTATGTTACAAATACATTATTATATTCAGTTTTATGTAAGTTCTTTAAATTCGATTTCAAATGAGAATTTGATTTTAATTTTCAACGTTGAAAATTTTAATCTTTTTTTTAAATTAACTATTTTATTTAAAATTTAAAATTTTCATTGAATAAGTGGATATGATTTTTTGTTGGACTTGAAAAAAAATTAATTTAAACAAAAATTACATTATATAAACAATCGAATTAATGTCTCATTCACAGATTCTAACCATTCTTTCGGCGGTCTACCACTGCGCATTCTGCCATTTACTTTACCTTTATACACCTGTTTGGTCAGTCGTTCATCTTTCATTCTTTCAAGATGTCCGAACTAATTTTCGTTTTCTAAAACGGGCATTGGAATGTATCTGTAGAAAGGCATCCATTCTGTTAGGAGCCCTAGGTTTAGAGCAAGTTGTTGATGTATAATGCTTGCCACATCATCACGTCTATGCGCATATTCTCTTTGAGCGATTACACGACAACAATCAATAATAAGCTGGATGGATTCGTTGATATCTTCACATAATTGTTATTGGTCAACCACGTCTTGATGTCACAAGTGTTTGCAATAATTTCTGGTGCTGACTACCCTGTCCTGAATCTCAATGAAGAATCCTTCCTTTTCTGGATACAGGACGCCCTTTCTCAGCAAAATATTGGATGCCTCACTATCCACTTCATGTTGTCCCAACGTTTTGGGTGCTCGACGTGGATGGTTTTCTGTCTCCATTGCGTTTCTAATTCCTCTATGGTTTCTGCCCTGATATTCAAGGCCTCCTCTGAAAACAAATTCAAGGGCGTGTATTCAAGATCCGCTTTACAGGTGGTGTTGTGAAGCGCAACATCTCGCTTGCTCTTCAAATAGTCTCGCAACTGTATAACTCGCGACTCACACAGTTTCTTGACATCTACAAAGCCCCTACCCCCTCTCATTTGTGATATAACTACCCTTTTCATCTCCGAATTACTGTAGTACATTCCGTGCTTCGTCATTCCTACGAGAACGGTTTTGTTTGACCTTTCAAGGTCGGCGTTAGACCATTTGATGAGCCCACAGAAGTACGGAAGGACAGGGATGACATAAGTGTTGATTGCCCTGATTTTTTTTGCCGAGTTAAGAAAACTCTTCAAAATCAATCTGAGTCTTGTAGCAAAGGCAGTCGTGAAGGCAGTCGTTAGGCTTTGCTTAACTATCGTATGTTAAATACCTTTAGATTCGAGAATACCCAGGTATTAATATGACTCGCCTTCATCCATTGCCTCGATGTCATTCTCGAAATCGTTCTCCAGCTCTGCGAATCCTAATTCTCTTCTGGTTAAATGCACTGTTCTGCATGTATCTAGTCCGTACTTCGTGTGGATATAATTGGAAAACTGCTTTGTGACATCGATCACATGCTGCAGTTTCTGGTCCGAGCTAGCGTATAGCTTCAGATCATCCATGTATAGAAGATGGGTCACTTGATGACCATCCTCGTTATTATGTTTTCTGAACCCATGAGAAATGCTATCCAGTGTTTTTATCAATGGGTTCAACGCTAAACAGAACCACAGTGCACTCAAGGAGTCGCCTTGAAAGACATCTGTGTAATACGTATTATTCTAGTCATCCTTGGCTGTCCATGATCAAAATACTTGATTCTTGTACCACAAAGCATCATCGCACGACCTAGAAAGTCGATGAAGCGTAGGTAGATTTTGTATATTTTCAAAACTTCAAGCAAATAGTCATGTAGTATGGAAGGAAACGCTTGTCAATATATGTCATGTTCAAGTTGCTTTGATGTTTAGCAGCTTGCGTCGTGGCAACAGCGTCTATGGTGTCTAGATCTTCACTACAATGCGAGTTTTTACAACATACTTTTTGTTCTTCTGTTAGTATGTCATTCTCGTCGCAGCGAGAATATACCTTATCTGCAATGATGCCTGTAAGCCATTTATGAACTGTTTAAAGACTGGTTATAGGTCTAAATTCAGATGGATTTCGAGCATCTGGTTTCTTGGACAACATATACGTAGTACCCTTCAGGATAAAGCCTAGCATTAGATCTACGTGTTCGATGATCTTTTGAAAGCACCTTGCCAACGCAGGATGCACACTCGTCAGGTACTTGTACCAGAAGTTGTGCACCATGTCCGGACCTGGTTGGAACCACACAGTACCAAATAGCTTCTGTTAGTTTTCGCTCGAACACCTGACCAGTAGTTAGTCATGTCTTCCAATTGAGGTACTTCGGTGTCCTGCTGTTTATTTTGCTTTACACTCAGTTCACGATAGAGACTTCTTTCATCTGCCTGAAAGTTTCGATCTTGTTGCCTTCTTGAACTACTTTTCTTGTACGGACGCAGTCAAGCAGGGACAACATCAATTCTCTGCCATTGGGAGTCTATAATCTCATACAATATTGCTGGAGTCAATGTTTCGATGTACTGAGGGTGGATGATTTCATTAACATGGTGTATCAGCTTTCTGGTTCTATTTTATTTCTCATATTGAGTCAATCGACCCAATTTGCACCGTACTTTGCTGACATCTATATCTAACCTGATCTTACATGGTGGATCTCGATCCCTTCCTTGAATAACGACTGCCTTTGTAGGCCTAGTTCTGCGGTCCAACGTTCTAACAGTTGACATGGCTGCACAATACAAAAGAGTTTGCACCTCCAGCGCAGTAACTGTTGCCTTTAAATGTATAAGTAAAACCTTGCTGTTCAGGTGTCTTATTAGTGCACGCAGATCATTTTTGATGTTCATCTTGGGCAGAGAATGCCTTTGTGTTGGTTCTACATGTCTGAACTGAGGATAGAGGATAGAGGATAGAGGATAGAGGATAGAGGATAGAGGATAGAGGATAGAGGATAGAGGATAGAGGATAAAGGATAGAGGATAGAGGATAGAGGATAGAGAATAGAGGATAGAGGGTAGAGGATAGTGGATACAGGGTAGAGGATTAAATTACTGAATTCTGCTAAAGATTTCTTAGAATCTTCAAAAAGTCCATAAAATATAAAGTGAATACAAAGTTCTACCAACAAAATAAAAAAGAAAAATTTTTTGCCCTTTTTTGACAACCCATGGTCCAACCGCTGGCGCAAGGGTCACGAAGTCATTTAGCCTCTGGATTGTAAGTCTGCAGTCTCTTAATTTTAGGAGAGTGTCGGCAAGCAGCTCTCATTGCGAGAAGAGGAGCTACCCGCAGCGTTATGTCCCATAAACACGATAAACACCATAAATGTCGTAAACGCGACTGCGTCCGCCGCACGAACAGACTTCAGGAAAAGCTTTCGACACCTTTGATTACGCCCTTTTACGACTCCACCTCACACATTTTCCACCAGGTCGTTATTTTTTCGTTTCGATATCACGTATTTTCATCGTGCACGTGCAAAAGTAACAACAAGTTACTGAGTTCATGATCGTTCGACGCCAGATAGCGAGTCATAAAATGCTGGAAATCGCGGAAAATGCATGCACTTTGCTCTTTAAATAAAAGAAAAGGTCCAAGAAATGTGCAAGGTTACTTCAGCTTCAGAGCGTAGGAGTTAATGCGCTCCTGAACTTTCGAAACTTTGCCTCTTGAGGCGAGAAAATGTAAACAAAAAAACTATAGCAAGGGCATATCTTGCAGGCGAATCTCATGTATTATGCGCCTTCAGTGCACTCTTGCCGGTTAGACGAGACTTTGAATTTGGGACTTTTCAAAGTTTTTGGATGAATATATTATTCAGGAATAATTGGGAAATGGAACTTTCATTATTTTTTAAAATGTATTTCATATAAGTTTGATCAGAACTTTTTAAATCTGGTTAGATGACCTGAGAAAGATTTAATTGTTCTCCCTGATGAAGATGCTTCTTGGTACCACTTAGTAATGATAATATTCTTATCTCTCATAATATTCTTATCTCACTTTTTTCTAGATCAAAAGTAAACTGCAAATTATCGTTATAAGAATTAAAAATATGGGTTATTGGCTAAATATGATCCTTTTTCACACATAGGATCGTGTCGTCCATGTCGTCAAATTGCATCATACTGTATTATGTTGTTTGATATTGAATCATACTGAAACATGCTGTATGATATCGCATCATACAGTATCATATTGTATGACATTGTATGATACTGTATCATATTCCACCATGTTATATAATACTGTTTTGTATTGTAACATATTGTATCACATTGTATCATAGAGTATCGCATTGTATCATATTGTATTATATTGTATTATGGCATATCACATGGCATCATATTGTATCACATCTTACGATACTGTAATTAACTGTATGATACTTTGTTATATTGTATCATACTGTATCATATTGCTCAACATTACCCCATATTGAATAATATAGTGTGGCAGCGTGTCATATTGTATCATACTGTATCATGCTGTATCTAATTGTGCCCTATTGTATCATAGTGTATCGTATTGAATCTGATTGTAGCATTATACAAAATATTGCATTATATGGTATGATAAAATATCATATTGTATATAATTGCATCATATTGTATGATATTGTATCATAATGTATCATAGTGTATGGTACTGTATGATAATGTATCATATTGTACCATATTTTATGACACTGCATCATATTCGTGATACCGGATCATGATATGTCATATTGTGTGATAATGTATCATATTGTACTATAGTTTATGATACTGAATCATATTTATGATACCGGATCATGATGTATCATACTGTATGATAATGTATCATATTGTATTTTATTACATCACGTTGTATCATATTATATCATACTGTATAATATTCTGTCATGGTGTATCATATTACTCATAAAAATCTGTAGTAGCATCGGAGAAGGTAACTAATCAAGAAGAGAAATTCACACATAAAATGGAAATCTAAAATATCAACCAAAGTTATATTCTCCTATACAGAAAATATTTTAACGTCATTTCAGACAAGATGGAAAAGAAACATTTTTAATTAAATTTTATCGAGAAAAAAGATCTTCTCCTTTCACTTCGCTGGGATTCGAACATTAGGTCAACTGATTTCCGGTCAGGTGCTCTAACCACTGAGCTACATAGAGATCAGAGGAAGTATCCTTTCTTCTGAAATACGCTTTATTCAGCAAGATGTTACATATCAATTTTGAATGGAAATCTGTATTATCATCGGAGAAGGTAACGAATCGAGAAGAGAAATTTACACATAAAATGGAAATCTACAATATCGACCAAAGTTATATTCTCCTATACAGAACATATTTTAACGTAATTTCAGACAAGATAGATAGCGAGTGGCCATTTTGTCCCTGGGCATGTTCAGGGTCGGCCTCCTCGCGATGTCGACTGGGATCTTCACTGCCTCTTAAAATCAGTCCCATGATTCTTTCCAGTAGAGACTTCACAGTAGACAGCTCGACCCTGCTGCACCAGACCACCGCCGCATAGGTTACCCTTGGTCGCAGGATCGCTGTGTAGATCCACATGAGTGTCTCCGGCTTCAAGCCCCAGCTTTTCCTTATAGCTCTCCCACAGAGCCATAGAGTAGCTACTAGCTTCTTGCACTTTTTTTCCAGGTGCTCGTTCCATAACAGCTTCTTATCCAGAATTACTCCTAGGTATTCAGCTCGTTGTTTGATTTCCAGTTGTTGTCCTCCAAGTTTCAGTGTACTCGTGGTTCCCCACTTATACCTTCTCGTGAAAACAACCGCGTCTGTCTTACTGGGATGGACCGATAGTAATGTTTTCTTACACCATGAATCCACTATCATCAGTGCTTGCTGCATTACTCCGAAGATCGCATCCAGATGCTGGCCGCTCGCGATAACTAGTGTATCGTCCGCATAGCCTATGACGTTGTGACCCTGACTCGAGAGTACGTGGAGCAGTACATCCACTACTAGGCACCAGAGCAAGGGCGATGAAACTCGTCCCTGCGGACATCCCGAGTCAACGGTTCCACATAAAGTTGTATCACCCTTAGTCGTAGTTCGATTCCTGTTGGCCAACATGTGGCACGTCCATTCCACGACTACAGTAGGCACACCATGTGTGAACATGTCCGCCCTGATCAACTCTCCACAGGTGTTGTTAAAGGCTCCTTCGATGTCCATAATGATTCCAATCGCGAGTCCTTTCTCCTTTATTTGTCCTTCAATTAGGTTTACTGCTCCGCTTAGGGCCATCTCCGTCGAGTGACCAGTCCTATAGGCGTGTTGCTCTTTGTGAAGTGGCCTCCTTGACAAGACTTCATCGTGGATACCCTTCCATGCCGCCGGGACATGTCCCAGCACCAGACTAGCCCTATAAAGTCTCACTAGCGTCCGTATGATGGCCTCTCCAGCCCTCTGTAAGAGGACTGGGTATATGCCATCTGGGCCAGAAGATTTGTAAGGGCTGAAGGACTTCAGTGCCCACCTGATCCTGGCAGGGGTGACAATCTCGTTGACAGGCTACCGTTTCGGGCCCAGTTGGGCTGCAGGCGACTTTGGTTGCCTCTGAGGTGCCGTCGCCACTTCTCCAAACCTTAAAAAGCCCGGGAAATGTGCCTTGATCAGGTGAGCCAAGGTGTCCCTGTCCGACTCTGAGTAACCCCCGCCGGGCAATTTCAGAGTGCCGAGAATAGCGTCCGGATTTCGAGAGAGCAGCTTATCCAGTCTAGCCGCCTCAGCTCCCTTCTCGATGTCTGTGCAAAAATTGGTCCAGCTCTCTTGCTTCGCCTTACGTATTGCACCAGTGTATTCATCCCTCATCGTTGTGAATGAGGTCCATAGTTCCTTCCTTGTGCCATTACTGGCACGTCTGAACCCCTCTCTGATTTCTCTGCGAAGCTCTTCGAGTTTCCCATTCCACAAGTGTGTCTCTCCAGCCTTCCGAACTCTTGTAGGTCGACAATTACTGTTATAAGTAGCTTTGATGGCTTCCGTGAAAGTGTTGGCTACCATCTCCAGGGTATCCACCTTTTGAGTTGCCTTGGAACCTCTGAGAGTCCACATCTTAGCTCCGTGGAAAACTGATCCCAGTCCGTTCTTCTTGGATTTCTGATCCATTTGGGGCCAGCGAGTACAATGGATTCCAACACGAACTCTATATGTGAGTGATCTGAGAGAGTGGGTTCATCTGAGACTCTCTACCTCTTGATGTTATCTCTAAAATTACCTCTTGAGCTGACGTCCGTGCTACCCTACAAAGTATGGTGAGAATTAGCATCGCATCCTAACAGTAGAGGAATACCCCTTACCTTGCAATATTCCACCAGTGCACATACTTTCACTGGTGGGTTAGTATCGCTGTCATAAGGAAAGTAAGCCGATCCCAGAACTAACCTTCCTATTCCTTTAAGATCCGTGCCTATCACCATCAGGTCTCTCGAACATAGCTCAAGCAGCGGGACAGAGTTAACTCTTTTCGTCAGTATGCAGGCCCTTGGTTTGGCCGCCATGGGGTCCCTGTAACAAAAAAGACCAGTCCCCCCTAATCCCCTTATGGTATTTCGCACTAACCAAGGTTCTTGGATTAGCAAGATACCTGCTGCTTCGCAGCCATGCCCCTCTGCACAACTGCAGAGGCGCCTTTGCTGTGATGCAAGTTATTCTGGATAATGGTGAGACCAGGTTAGTCCTCTGAGCGACGGTCAGACCAGCTCCCGACGACTCTCTGTTCGTCGGCTGCTGGGCCGCTTTGTGCCTCTTCAGCATCTTAGCCACCTCCGGTGGGGTGTCCTCTGAGCCCCTACCTCTCTTCTGGGCCTCAGTGCTAACGTGGACATTTGACAAAAACCGGGGGGGTCAAATTTTACACAAATCTAACACCTTCTCTGGATGAGAATGTAAAATAATAATGTTCGATTGATGATATATGAAATTCTTTGCGATCAATTTTAAATCTTTGAAATTGCACAACAAATTGAAATTAATTCTTGGAAACTAATATTTTTGAAATAGATATGTTTCACGCATTATTATTACTTTTTTTTAATTTTCTTTTTAGTTAATATATTTTTTCTTTTTTGATGATTTGGAATACTTTGAATAAAGAAAATCGCCTTGAAATTTTTTACTTCTGATGTTTTATTTAGTAACAAAAAAAAATTTGATGTTTTAAATCTATCGTAATTACCATTTTTTAATTTCAAGCAGGAGTGTAGTCTTAAATATTCTTCGCTTTTTATATAAAAAAGTAGAAATTACAAATTTTTATTTCTTTTGTCAACATTAAGAATCTTATGTTGGCAGCCATTAAAATTTGCCACATTCCCTAAATTTCTTCAAATGTCTGAATTCCTTGAATACTCTAAAATCCACCAACTCTTTAAATATTCTGAATTTCCTCAATTCTTCTAATGTACTGAATTCCTGAAATTCTTTCAATTCTGAAATCTCTGAACTTCGCTGATTACCTGAAATCCTTGAATTCCCTAAATCTGAATATCATACATATATTATCAGAACTCTTTCTATACTTTCAATTTAATGAATTTATTAAATTCCTTTATTTAATGTTATTATATATTCTGAATTCCTTGAATTGTCTAAATTCACTAAATACTCTGAAATCCCATAAATTCTTACTTGCGTGAAATTTTTGAATATCTTGAATATTTTGAATTCTCTGAATATCCTAAATTCCCTGAATAGTTTTAATTCTCTGAATTTCTTGATTATACTGAATTCCTGAAATTCTTTGAATATTCCAAATCCACTAAATTCCTTAAACTCTCGAAACTCATAAATTCCTTTAATTGCTTGAAATCCTTGATTTCTGAGAATGTTATGAAATCCTTGAATATTCTGAATTTCCTGAATTCTTTGAATGTTCCGAATTCCTCAAATTGATTGAATTCTCTGAATTTCATGAGTTACCTAAATGCTCACAAATCCCTGTCATTCTCTTAATTTCTTGGAGCTCCCGGAGTTCTAAATTTTTCTGAATTCCATGAATTCTTTGAATATTCGGAATTCTCTGAATTCACTAAATATTCTAAAATCCCCGAAATTCTCTGACTTTCCTAAAATTTTGGAATTTCTTGAATATTCTGAATTCCCTGAAGTCTTCGAACACTTCAAATTTCCTGACTTTCTTGAATGTGCTGAATTCTCGAATCCCTAAATATTCTGGATTCCCTAAATTCCTTGAACTTTCAAAATTTTGGCAACCCTCTGAATTCTTTCAGTTGTCTGAACTCCTTCATTTCTCTGAATTTGCTGAAATCCATGACTATTCTGAATTTCGTGATTGCTTAGACTGCTCTGAATGTCTTGAATATCCTGAAATTATTGATTTCTCTGAATTCCCTGAATTCATCGCGCATTCTGAACTCCCTTAATTTCTTCAATTCCTAGAATTTCCTGAATTTCATGGATGTCCTGAATACGTTGAATCTCCTGAATTCCCGAAATTCCCGATATTCCCAAAATTCAGAATATTGAAGAAATTCAGGAAATTCTCTAAATTTCCTGAATTCATTGTATTTTCCTAATTTTTTTGAATCTCTAAATTCCTTCTATCCATCTGAATTGCTTAAATATTCTGAATTCTCTGAAATCCCGGAATTGATTTAATTCTTATGAATTCCACTGAATTCTTTACATTATTTTGAAGTCATTGTAATTCAGGGCACGAATTCAAGGAATTCAGACGATTGAGAGAATTCCGCGAATTGAAAAAAGTCAAAGGATTTCAAAGTATTGCAAGAAGTTTAGGGAATTAAGAAAAATTAAGAAATTGAGATGATTCAGACAATTTAGATGAATTCAGATATATCAGGGAATTCAGAAGATTTCAGAGGATTTCAAAGAAGTTCAAAGGATTCAAAAGGATTTGAAAGAGTTTAGAATTATTACAAACAATTCAAGATAATGAAAAATCATTAAAAACAGGATATTTTTTAGGTTTCTTTCCAATTTCCCGAACCCATTTCCACATTAATCTGTGAAAAAACAAACAAAACATTGCCCGAAAAATACAACCATACCTCTCAAAGTCTTTTATTTTGTGAATGATTAAACTGTACAATTCAAGATTGGAATCACAGTAATATATGGGTGATTGTCAAATTGTAGGCAAATTTTAGCACCTACAGTATCAATCACATTATTATTAGGAATTGAATGTTTCATAACGGAAATCGAACATGTCACATCTACAAATTTTTAATCCAAAAGGGGCAGTTTTGAAAATAAGGAATAATATTGAAATTCTTACATGAAATACGGAAAGTGGATTTGAGGGCACCCCTGTGACTGGGCAAAGAAATAATGTTGGTCAAACCCCTACCCCTTTTCCAACGTCTCGTGTGGGGGGGGGGCTGTGACGGGCCATAGAAATAATGTTGGTCGAATCCCTTTCCACTAGTGAGAGATGCCGCTAGCTAGAGATGCCGCAGTTTTGACATGCCGCAGAGAGACTTGCTGCATGTGACATGATATGGAGACCCCCCCCCCCCTGATTCACTTCATCCGGCGAGGACTGCTACTAAGATTTACTACCTTTACGATCCTTGGAATAGTATAGTTACGTTCCAAAAGATAATCATCGTCCAGTATAATTATGTACATCTCTCTCTTTTCTCTTTATGTACACCACATAAAAAGATAATGTTTTACCAGCCATATGCTTAGCTTATTACCCCAGGTCTCAAAAACCACAAGATTAGGATCCACGGGAACACTTTTAATCAAAAATGTATAACTATGCATAAATAATTGTTAATACAAAAGAACAATTTTAGGTAACTATTTATTTTTTCAGTTTATTTGTTTATTTGTATTAAAGTTTCTATAAATATAATTTTCGTAAGATTCTTGAGAAAATACAAAAAAAAGTTTTGAAGATTTCAGGTATGTCAAATAAAAATGTCAAAAAATAAGTTAATTTTCAACTAAATAGTTGAATTTTCAAGCAAAAAATATGAATTAGCAATTAAAAAAATGTGATACATAAGTGTAATTCAATAAAAAAATTTGTATTTTTAAATAAAAAACAGATGAACTCATCCATAAAAAGATGAATCTTGCTACCTCACAGAGGAAGCTTTGTAATGGTAACAATTTCAAAAAAATTTATTCATTTATTTAAACGTTTCTCAATTTAAAAATATCTGATACAATGTTCTTAATAATTGTCCGTGTGTGTGTGTGTGTACGTCACATTTTTTGTGAACACGATAACATAAGGAAGTTGCATAGAAATTGATGAAATTTTGAGGGTTTATTATCACCACTAATATCTCAAAACTGAACAAAGGACTTACAAAAATATTTATTACCTTTTTTTTTAGCACTTTATATCAATTTAAAAATCAGCCGTTTATGGTAAAACTTTTTTCATTAACATAATTCAAAGTTGATGCAAGAACGGAAAAATTAATTTGATTCGAGACAAATCGATTGTCCTATAGTATTAATTCATTTTTTTTAAGAGTACGGAAGTTATGGTAATTTATATAATTTGAAAAATCTGTTTTAAACAGAAAATAATTTTTCATCAGCATAATTCAAAGTTCATGTAAATATAGAAAAGGCTTTTTATTTTGACTTCCTCTATGAGCAAGCAAATATATTTGATATTTAATCATAATGAGGAAGCAAAGTCCTCATCAAATGAGCACCATAAAATTGTAAATAAATACGAAGGGCAAACATCTGACATCGAATTCACAGCTTGTTTAACAGAATAGTTGCATTTTCAACCAAAAAATATTTTTCCGTCAAGAAAAAAAAAATTTAAAGAAATTGTAATTTATAGGAAAACATAATTTTTAATACAAAATACAAATTTCGATGAAGTATTTTTAAAGTTTACTTGTTTATTTGTTTTAAAGGTTATATAAATATAATTTTCCTAAGATTCTTGAGAAAATTCAAAAATATTTTTGAAGATTTCAGATATGTCGAAGAAGTATCTATAAAATTGCTAAGAATTTTTTTTTTATTTCACAGGATTTTACAAAATTGTAAGAAAAATTAAAGTCACTCTAAATGATGTTTAGAACTTTTAATACTTTGGAAGAAATTAACGAATATTTTATACGTTTTCAGAAATCTTTCAAACTTTTAAAATATTTTCTGTCTCTTAAAAACTTCTTCTAAAATTCCTAATTTTTTTTTAAACTGACTCAAATTATTCTAAAATCTTTGAAAAATCTTTAAAAATTAAAAAAATTGCCTCGAAGTCTTCCAGATTTTTTCTCGTCATAGTTAGAAATATTTTGAATTGTTTTTAATTTAAGTTAATTTTTTTAAATAAACAATCCCTTCAAATTTTCCCAGAAATCTTAAGAAAATTGCCTTAAAAGCTTCTACATTATTTTTTGAAAATTTTGGAAGTCTTTTGAAATATTTTAAAATCTTTTTAAATATTCGCTTAAAATCAATTTTTAAAAATAAAATATCATTTAAAATTTTCCCAGGAATCTTACGAACATTTTTTTATTATTTCAAAACCTTTCAAAATTCTTAAAAACTTCAAATTTTTATTTCGAAATTTTAATAACCTGAGTCATATAAGACAGATCACAGAAAAAGCTTGAGAGTAGGAAAGAAAGTTTTCTGTGCATTTGCTGACCTAGAAAAAGCATTTGTCAAGGTAAATAGAAGTAAACTTTGGGAAGTCATTAGAGAGTATGGAGTACATGGTTGGCTCCTACAAGCAATACAAACAATATATGCAGGCAGTAAAGCGAGTGTAAGGGTAAATGGGAAAACAGAGTTGCCTTTGCCAACGTAAATGAAACTTGTTTCCCTTCAACTCTTACCCGAAAAAACTGCGATTGCAATGACTTTACCTTCACTATTTTCAAAATGAATAAAAACAATTTTGTTTTCAGGTCGACAACTTATGGACTATATTATAATTAATTATATAATACTAATACTAATAATATAATTAATCAAATAACATATTTATTATAATGAATTAATTGAATTGGAAAATTCAAAAAAAGGGGGATAAAAATTAAATCACCCTGAGGGTTTAAATTAATTATTTAACACGTTTTTAATAAAAAGAGCAAAAAAAACAAAAATTTCGCCAAAAAGATTCAAACGCGCGACAGTGTGCCCTTCAGCCAACCACCTTACCGCTGTACTACTGACTTCGGTTGGGAAAATCTCGTGCGCCACGGTAGATACTCGTATAGCACGAAAATCGTGATTTTCAAAAATCCATTAAAAAAAAAACTAGGTCCCAATTACAAGAAAGCCGCTATACGCGTATAATATTTTTCGACGTTCTATCGATTTATACTAGTCTCATCTCAAAGTCAATGTCGCAGAGCAGGCCTTCCCCTTACGATGTGGTGGGCAGAAACAATTTTTAATTTTGTAAACTAGTGGGATTAGAAAGAACCTACTCGTCTTTCGTCAACTTCATGTGATATATAAGCTCTCAGTAATTAATAAGCCCTGATTCTCATTGTTTATAATACATTTTCAATACTTTATTTATTTACAAATAATAAAACAACAATTAAAATGTATACAATCAAAAATGTAATGGTACATACAAAAATATTATAGAAACGAACACTTAGTCAATTTAAAAAGTCAAATTCTAGATAAAAAACAGCTTTGTGAGTAAAAATATACAAAATTGCCGGACGGCATTTTTAGAGAAAGGTTTAAGGCGAAGGACAAAAACCGACTGACAAAATACAGCTATTAGGAAGCGATGAAATTTACATTATATGTTAACAAAAAATTGTAGATAAGGCAGAGAACAACGTAAGTCAAGAGTGTTATGGAAGGATCTAATAACGAGTCTTAAACTCTTGTAACTGGATTATGTGAGAACAAAAATACATGTTTTTAAAGTGAAGAAATCCTGAGAAATATATAAAGCTGATAAAAATTATAGAGAAGATCAAGTTAGAATAAAAAACTATCAATTATAGCTACATTGTAATGGAAAAACTAGAGAAAAACAGGAGTAAATTAATTTAATCTGGTTAATGGTTTATATGCATTTGGAAAAATATTTTGTTCATATCTCGAATTTACTGAATGAAGCTCTTTATTGATGAAGAAATTTCCTATAACTTTTCTACGAGCAGCATTTTTTCACAAGTAAGAATGTTAAAATGGTCAAAATCTAAAGTATGACCAGAATCCATGTAATGTTGTGTAAGCGCAGTGTTATTAGATGCATTTAAATTTCTGATAGGATTTGCATGTTCTCGATTACGTGTTTCAATTGCAGTTATATTTGTAAAAAACTCTAGAAAGTTTACCTTTTGGAAGAGAATCTTTTAAGTTATCAAAATATTTTGAAAATTTATCAACCGGTTTGTAAATAATTTTTATATTTGCATTTTTTAAGATTTTTTCAATTTTTTCTGAAAGACCCTTTATATATGGGCAAACTGTGAAATCGATAAATTTTTTGGAAACATCTATATTAGATTTATTTAAAAAATTTTCTGAATTGTAAAGACGACAAATTTATTTTTTTGTCCAATGTTTGATAATTTATATTGGATAACCTTTATTTTTTATTGTTTCTTTAATTAGATTAATATTTTTGGTTCTAAATTCAAGGTCACAAATTCTAAGCATTCAAAAAAATAAACCAGTTATTACACCAAATTTTTGGCAATTAGGATGTGAAGAATTAAAATTTAAATATCTCCCAGACCAGGTAGGTTTTTGGAACCAATCAACCTTCAAAATTTTTTTTTTGCGTATGCTATGACGTAACATACAATATTTTTTATGTTATATCGAACGGGAAACCAAACGAAAGAGAGTCCATGTATAATTTCTTTAAACTAAATTTGTTATTATACGCACAAGGAACTTGACCGAAGACGGGTAACTTATACTATTTTTATTATATATTTATTTGTGCTGTTTAATATGTCCGAATTTAACGGACTATCCGAAAAACTATTATCGGAAATCTTACTAAACAAAACCCTGCATTAGCTTAGTGATAGGAGAAATAAAATTAACCTTGATGAGGAATTAGGTTAACTAGACTTGGAATTTGGTAGTGACGTTTCAGAAAAGAATAATTTTGACTGTTCTGCATTTATTGATCCTGGAAATAATCCTCGAATTAATACCAATTTAGGTTTAATTAGTGGTCCTTTAGAACAAAATAAAACCTTAAAGCTTGATGACGTTATCGACACTTTTTGGTTAATATTCCAAAAAAGTTGAGGGAGATTTCCCTAAATATAACTTAAATATGTACAAAAGTCTTTAAATGAATAACTTTTACCGTTGCTTCAGAAAAAATTGCTGAAAAAACGATTTTTTTATCCTCTAGACTTTTCCCCCCCCCCCCTTTGATGGATTTAATGGACATTTCGTAATATTTTGAAATATTCATTAAGATGATTATATAATTGCAAAACCCAAGGAGTCTGAATTCAAAACTTAACAGAATTAAATCAAAAACAAATGAGGAACATTGAATTCGATTCAAGCGGGGGCTCAATTCTGAATTCAGACTCCACGAGTTTTACAAATACAATACCTTACCACCTATCGCGAAAGTTAGGGACTAGGATTCGGGTTAGGTGAGTTCAGGGGCATGACATGATTATTATGATTATAGTTCCAACATTGACTCAGCGGGAAAATGCGAAACTGTAGCGCTGATCGCTTTTCGGTCAATCATTGTGTTTGAATTTTTAATAAAATATCAGAATTAATTAACTTTTTTGATTATATTCACATTTATAAATTATTAAAGCAATATAAACATCTGTTTTTGTAGTTATAAATTAAACATATATAAGTCACGAGTATAAGAAGGTCTAATTTATGATAACAATGTTCGATACATTTGTTATCTTTATAATCTTATTATGCACTGTGATTATGCATACCTAATCCCGTAAAATAACACGTAATCGAGTAAAATACCGACGTCCAACAGAGGGAATTTATCAAAAAAAAGCAAAAATTCTACGTCTTTTTTAAAATTGTTACGTTAGGCGGGCTACACGTAAAGAGATTTTGAAGATTACATTTTCCCATCGCATGTGGACACGCACATTTTGGTTACGTTCACACTTATGAGTCTTTTGTCAAAATTTACACAAAATTTTGGTGAAAGGCGGTCAGCGCCACAGTTTCGCTGTTTCTCCGCTGATTCAAGTTGGGAAGCAACTTCCTATAGGCTACAATGGCTGGCATGACATACCCCTAGGTGAGTTCCTCCACCACATTAAAAATATTTCTCCCGCTAGTAACGGGAAAGTTTGGAAATATTAAACTTTTAATCTCAATGAGCGGGTCAAGGGGCTGGATACGAACCATGCAGTACCTTTAAGCCCATATTTCCATGATTGCAACAATCGACCGTGGAACTGATCACTTTTGCTGTTTCGCGCCAGGCCCCAAAATTGCATTTCCCTTCGCGGTATGTAAAGAAAATAATATGTGGGGCTGGTCGAGTCCCAACTCGAATGGTTACTAGGCTCGCTGCACTCGAGCGGCAACTTCATGTTCGTTGAAAATCTCCTAGTGGCTCGCTCAGCTTGGCCGGGCAGTATCCAGCTTTCTCTCTTATCAGTTCCGTTCCGACTTTCGTGCCGGGCACTTGTGGTCTCTTTTCTGGGACGCGGTTTAGCGCGCTACGTCTATTGGGGTGATGCTGATTGTTGGTTTGAGCTCCGACCCGTGAATGAAGAGACGTAATGCTTTCTCTAACATACATTTTTCTCAACTGAAGCCTACATCTAGGTTAAGCTTTCAAACCTAACTTAATATTTTTTATGTGATATATGTGAGTTGACTCGCGGGCTGCGACTCGAATCATAGTTAAAATTGTATTGCATCAAGTGATAATTAAAACCCCATTGGTAGACTCTCGACCAACCTTTTAAAATATCGTTTGTTTTTCACTAGACATGTGCATTGTTCAAATCGAGTCGTTTTTTTCTTCGAACCGATGTAGTGGAGCTCAAGTCAAAAAAATCCTATTCAAACTAGACAGTTCAAAAGTCTTTCAAATCGAATTTAGACACCCTCAGTTCGAATAAAAAAAAAACGATTCGAATTCGGCAATTCGAAAAGTCTTTTGAATCGAATTTCGACGCCCTCAGTTCAAATCGAAAGAAAACCGATTCGAATTTGACAATTTTAAGTCTTCGAATCGAGTTTCGACGTCCTCAGTTCAAATCGTAAGAAACCCGATTTGAATTCGGCAATTCGAAAGTCTTCCGAATCGAATTTTGACGCCCTCAGTTCGAATCGAAAAAAAAACGATTCGAATTTCACAATTCGAAAGTATTTCGAATCGAGTTTCGACGTCCTCAGTTCGAATGATAAGCAACCCGATTTGAATTCGGCAATTAGAAAGTCTTCCGAATCGAATTTTGACGCCCTCAGTTCGAATAGAAAGAAAACTGATTGGACTACGGTAATTTGAAAGTCTTCTGAATCGAATTTCGACGCGCTCAGTTCGAATCGAATGAAAACCGATTCGAATTTGGCAATTCGAAAGTCTTCCGAATGGAGTTTTGACGCATTCAGATCCAATCAAAACAAACTTATTCGAACTGGGCAGTTCAAGAGTCTTCCGAATCGAATTTCGAAGCTCTCAGTTCTTCGATTTGAATTCCGATTCGAACTGACTATATATATAACCAATATTATTATTATTAGATAATTTTATATTAATTATATATATATATAGTAATTAATTAATTAATTCCATTAAAAGTACTAAAATCAATTCACAAATATAAATTGGTATAATCTACTTATCTATCGAAGTGACTTCAACATTTTCTATTTTCTTTCCGATTTTCAGGTTACACTGCTACAAATAATCAAACTTTAGAATTTTAAATTTTCTTTGTTTCCCAAATTCTGGGAGACTCGACCTTTCTCTTCTCAAGCACGCCCGCAACTGATTTTGAGAATAAAGGGTAGCCATGTGTCAAGGATCAGTTTACAATAACGTCTTTTTTTTCAAAAAAACCGCCCGAAAGTGCCTTTTTTTAAATATGCAATTATTATTGTCCCTTAAAATGTGTGCAAATCTTCAGCCTGAAATAATAATTAGTTTTCATAAAAACTCATTTGTTATTACAAAATGGACTATTTTTCAACGGAATTTCTACGGATTTGGCAGATAGGATCTCAACAAAAAGTTGGTTCTTGTCCTCTACAGGAGTTGTGCTATAAAGTGCACTTAGCGGCAAAACGATTTTTATTCACTGAATTGCATAAAAATGGCTTACAAAAGATGTTAAGTTTTCTTCTTATAACAAATGAAATAACTACGTCAATTTTTGTTTTATGAAGTTCAATTGTGTACCAAATATAGAAAAAAAGTTCTACTAATTGTTATAAAATTCACGAAGATATGCATTCTAAACGTATGGTTTATAATCGTTTCTGATTCACGGAAAAGTTCACAGAAAAGGATCGACGCAGTCAGTGGAGGTGGAGTGGCGGACCGCTGTTGCATGCCAGGAGCTCGCGCCGGAATTGAATTCACGTGTTCACATTGCAAACAGTTTTAATATCTCAGCAATAAATTGATGTATCAAGATGTTTTTTTTTTTTTAATTTAGACTAGCTTTTCGTGCTCGTTAAAAATTTATTGGTTGCTTCTCGTCAAAATTATATCTAATACCTTATGTTTAAAACTATTTTATTTATCTTCCCTAATTTTTCCATTGATATATTGTTTATTGGATTGACTATAATATATACCTTATTCTTTTAAAGATTTACATCTGAGAAATTACTTAAGGAACAAAATGTAAAAAATTCTTTAGCGGTTTCCCCCACTTCGCCGCCACAGACCTCGTCAATCCTTTTCCCATAATCAGTCACCATAATTAAAAACATAATAATCATGCATTTGCCTTAAACAATTTAATTACAAATAGTACAGCTCTCATTCTGCACTTGATGTAAATTTCAGCTTTGTAGGTTGAAAATTGCAGTAGCAGTAATTTTTGAAAACAAATTATCCCCCCCCCCTCTTCAAGTGCAACCATTTTTGTTCTTGAGAATGTGTAGAAAAATAGCGCATATAGAATGAATTTCATCCCGATTCCATTGAGTATAAATTGAAAAAGGTAATTCTATTTGTTTATGGCGAAAAAACATACCCTCTTTTTGTAGCCATTTTTATGAAATTCAGTAATGAAAAATCGTTTTGTCGCTAAGTGTGCTTGATAGCACAACTCCTGTAGAGGACAATAACCCACTTTTTGTTGAGATCCCATCGGCCAAATCTGTAGATATTTGTAAGACCTACATTTTTCAAACACACTTTTTGTCTGACAGTCATATAGGTTAGTTGCAATAAACAAAAAACCTATTTTTGCTATCTTTGACGTTTGTTTATACACACAGTGCTTCCGAAGCCTTGATCGCAAAGATATAGGCTTTTGTTCTACATGCCAGCACTACAAGAATCCCAAGTCAAATTTCAGGTAGCATTTATTTTCCCAAATTTCATAGGGCGCCTGGACTATTCCTTTGCTAGAACTAGGACCAGATCTAGTACAAGAAACTTGACTGGGTCAGTCGTTCATCTTTCATTCTTTCAACATGTCCGAACCACCTTAACTGATTTCTATCCCATATATCAACTAGTATCTCTCCTGTACCACATTCTTTGAGGATTATCTCGTTTCGGACTTTGTCCATTATTTTTTTCCCGCATATTGTGCGCAGAGGTTTCATGCCAATCGCGTTAATTTTACTCTTGTTTTTTTACTCTTTTTTACTCTTTTCTTGACATGTCCATGTCCCGCTACAGTATAGTACAGCCGGTACAATCATAGTATTATATACAGTCATTTTAGATTTCTTTGATTTTTTTTATCTCTGAGAATGGACCCTGCTCTACCGATAACCTTCTTACCCTCATTTATCCGCCTATCTAACTCCCCATCTATTTTCCCGTCGCTAGTGAATAGGCTACCTAGATATAGGTATTTGTCAACTTGCTCTAATCTTTCATCATTTGGGACAATGTTGCACATTGTTTTCTTATTTTTTCCTTCGAAAACCATTACCTTTGTTTTATTTACGTTAATTTGGAGGCCCATTTTCTTTATTAAGCTTATTCAACATTCTTTGCAAGTCCTCGATTGAATCTGCCATAACAATCTTGTCATCTGCGAAAGCCAATCCACGCACGGGGTACATCGCTAGTTTACGGTTGTCAATGCAGGGGGGGGGTAAAAAAATCGAAAAATTGTCAACGTAATTTATGCACGACCCCTAACCTATCAATATCGTTTTTAAATTTTTCAACAAAATTAGTTTCCTTGTTTATAAAAGTATTTTTTACATTGGGAATATAAATGTACTGCATTTGATGTAATTGTTTGCGTCTTCGAGACTCGTGAATTGATCTTTTGACGAACTTTCGACGAAGGCCATTATAGATTAATCAATAGCTACTCAGTAAGTTTTAAGAAAAGCTACACTGTTTCTATGAGGTTTAAATTTGAAATATAAAACTACTGTAGGTTAAAAAGTTGTTCATTGTAACAGAACATTAATTGACATTTTGGTGAGCCCTGATTTATTTGATACTTATGAGGAAGCAAAATGCTCATAAAATGAGCACAAATAAATACAACCATAGTGAATACGTCCGTGGTACTTCGCAGCCGTATTTTAATCTGACACGTCATCTAGCAAGATGGCCGATATGAATAGCACAATAATTTATAGAGGAAAATCTCGGTTCGCGAAATATGTATCTTAATTCAAACTCCAAACTGTAACGGGTAGGCTCTGTAATTATTTAAAATCTCCCGGAAGGATGTAATTGGTTTTTGTTTCGTGAAAATCGCGATATTTTTAGACATTTTTTCGGTAGCAAAGCAAGCGTCAGAAAGCAGCGGGGGTGCCTTTTTTGCTGCCGACCGCTGGTGCCTTTCTTTGACCCGTGCTTCCGAACTCTTGCCCAGAGATTGACGCCTCTTCTGACCGGTAGCAAAAAAATGCACACCCGCTGGTTTCCAACACTTAGGGGAAAGTGGGGTATGGTGTCTCGCTTTTACTTAAATGCCCTATAAATTATGATTGAAATGTGATTTTGATATGTGTATTTTTTAAGGTGAAGCTTATATTACAAGGGAACATATGTTATTACTCCGAACCGCTTTTTAATTACTTCATTATTTGATATTTAACTAATTGATGGATGTTGCATTTCAGTCAGCGTACCCCATACGCTGGGGTACGGAGACCGTCATATCACAGCTGCTTATTTAAACAATATGAATATTGTAAAATAAAAATTATATAATATAATGATTCTGGAAAGTGTAATGTAACGAAAAAAATTACTCAAGGCGTTTTCAACACTAATTTAATGTTTTATTATCAATCAAAGTAAAGTGTGTGGAGAAAGCAGTTATAACTTCTTACTCCCTACTGAAATACATGGGCACGCCGCGGCGCGGCGTCATGCCCCATATGTGAAGGCCCAAGGTTTAATTAATTTTAATACATTTAAAACGTTTATAGAAACAAATCATGATACCAGAAGTTTAATAAAATACTTTTCATATTAAAATCTAACTTTTTCATGCTTTAAGTATTTCAGAATATGCTGCAAGTGCTCAATTTCAGCCAAAGACTTTCTCATCGGTTTCCGCCAAAACTGTTTGTTCATAATTACTCTTCTGACGCGAATTTTAAAAGAGAAATTGCATCAAATCACTATTTTTCCAAACAGAGAAAAACATTTTATTTGAAAAATTAATATGAATATCAAAAAATACGGGCGTTATTTGTAATAGTCACCGTGCCCCGCACCGACACCATACCCCACTCGCCCCTTCGTTCCAACAACAAAAATGTCCCAAAATAACGCGATTTTCATGAAAAAAACAATCACATCTGTTCTGGAGAATTCGAAATAATTACAGAACCTTTACGTTGCAGTTTGCAATTTCAATCGCTTTAATATCTTTATTAGAACTGAAAATAATACAGTTTTGTAATTTTAAGCGACAATTTGTATTATTTTTCAAATTTGTCAACTGCAATATTCATTCATAAATGTTTTCTTGATATTCATGAACGTTTTCAAATTTTTCCCATTACCTCTTGTATAATAAAATAATGCTCTAAACTTGACTCTTCTTAAATGTCCTCGAATTTCCTTACTTTTTTTTACAGTTTTCAGTCTTCCAAGGACACATCTTTTTTACTTTTACGTCTTTGAGCTTATTTACGTAGAAAACTTTGAGCTTTCATATGACTATTTAATTATTACGTTAGCATTTTGTTTGGCTGAGTTGATAAGCTTTAAAACCAGATGTGAGATGCCTATAATTTTCTCGCCGATGGTAGTTAGTATTACAAGACATGTGGTAAAGTTACAAGACACCTACTATCGGCGAGAAAATTCGAGTGCTCTGGCTTTGACGTTAAAAAAGTAATTGAAAAAAATTGTAGCTCAATGAATGAAGGATCATTTTAAAGGTCAAAATATTGTACGTTAATGAGCCTGCAAATAATATGCCAAAAAAATGTATAGCTTACAGTCCCGAAAATCTGTTAAAGAGTAGGAAAATTTGACAGCTTTTAAAGACAGTGAACTTTGGAACATAGTTTTTTATTGAAAAAATAATAGGAAAAATCTGAAAAACAATATTATAAAATTCAGTGAAAAACCAATAAATTAATCCCTTTCTCAATTAATTAATTAATTAATTCCATTCAAAAAGAAAATTTCACTAAGATTATTTAATAAGAAATATTATTTTTGATGTTATGGTCATTTTTGAAGTTAATAAGAGGGACGAGCTGTTCAAATTGCACGAGGAGGGAAATGTAATCTACAACGCATTCTGTGCTTTAAATCGTGCTAGGCGGCTTAATTTTGACCATATAATATTCTTATATAGGTCATTTTTCAGAAAAATATGTTCTATAACATTTACTCAAAGCATTTTTTCATAAAGCTTATAGTTCAGAAGCTATAAATGTAAACATTACAAAGTTAGAATTGTTTAAATTATTAAATGTCATTTCAAGTTTTTTATTTAGAAAAATTATTGTTTCTTCTGATTTTATTTAACTGCATATAGTATATACGTGTTTTGTGAATGTATTTCAATGAAATTTTGAAACATTTACTGGAGGTAAGAGAGTTTATTCATATTTCATTATGCTAAGTCTGTTTCTACCGACCACCATCTTTGACGCCATTTTTCTACTGATTCCGCAAAACTTAAAATTAAAAAAATCGTCATATTCTTTTTTAAGGCATCAAAGACTATCGATTGAAACCAAAAATAACGACTAGAAAGAGATTGATCGCTATGTGAACGAAATCAGGGTGATCAGCCCGCTTAATAATAAAAAACTGCTATATGGGTCTTCATGTGACTTCAAGTGGGAAAACCATTTTATTAGATATCAAACTGACGTAGATGAAAATGAACTGTCACATTGACATGACAGAAAAAGTCGCCAGAAAAAAACACCCGAAAAACAAGCAGAAACATAGGAGCTTCAATGGGGAAAAAATGAATGAATGAATTAGAAGATTACAATTATTAATTATGCTGTCTTTTTTATTAGTGTTTTTTGTTGTTGAAACAAATGGGCGTTATTCTAAAGTTAATAATATATTTTTTGAAATATATTCTGTTTAATTCTGGAAAAATATGTGGGCGTCCGCATGAAAGGGGCCCTTATGGCCGGTTCTAGTTTAGGGGATATGTATTTGCGTTTTTCTGAATTGAGGTCCAAATTTTTATTTTTGGATTTGTGCGGGGGTTCATTTTGGGCCAAAAATGCCGGAAAATTATCCAGCTATATGCCCCTATACGTAACTCCATACCGGCCATAAGAGTCCTTTTCATGCGGACCCCCAAATATAATTTTTAAGCGTATGCATAAAACAGCTGGAACATTTCAGTGGAAAAGGTCGAATATGACCAGACAAAGGAAATAAGAGTCAGTTGGAGAATCGCTTCTGTTACTCACATATTTCTTAGTAGAAAAGAATTTTTAGAATCAGATCAAGATTTATCAGAGCTAATATCTAGTGGATGGGTAATGGGAATCATACTTCGAGGCCATTTAATTAGGTATTATCTACAATGTAATCGCTGACAAATAGAAATTGAAAATCGTATTTCTAAAAGTATCCTTGAAACTCTACAATTCATCGCATTTCTATGTACAGGTAAAAAAAATTGATCCATTTGAGCTAAGTTAGCTTGAATATAAAAAGGGAACCATTTTTAATGCTTTTTTCTTTGACTTTGAACAAGTTTAGAATTAAAAGCTACTAAAATGCAATTTACTGCAATTTTCATTTCGAATGCTTCATCTGCTTTAGTGAAAAAATTGGGTGTCTTTATATGTATTTGTAGAAGGCATATAGAACTTTCTTTTTAACAGTTTTCCTTTGACGTTATGCAAGTCCACCTTGTGGGTGATAACTTACATTTTCAGTCTTGATAAAAATCTCTAAAAAATAATTTAAAAAATTTGATTGATAATATCTTATCCATATATTGATAATATACTGTCAAAATAAGGCAAGCATTAAGCGCGCCAACTAAATTTTATAATTTCAATAAAACCATTTGCCTTTTGACGAATAGTTTTCGGAATTCGTTATTGAAACGCTTACAATTTTAAACGAAACAATTTGTATTTAATTGCGTTGAAATATGAAATATTTTAACTGAGTTATGTTTAAAAATAATAAAAAATTGTAAGCTTTCGAAGTTGACAATGTTATGGGGCGGGGGAGGGGGGGAGGTAATGTTTAGTCAGTCAATATAAAATTTAATTTTTCATTCTGGGTGCTTCATCTGATTTGGTGAAAAAAATCGGGTGTCTTTATACGTATGTGTAGAAGGCACAGAATTTTCTTTTCAACAGTTTTCCTTTGACGTTACATGTAAGTCCACCTCGTGGGTGGTGAATTCCGTTTATATCGCTCGTAATGTCTCGTAGGTCGTTCACCCACAATAGGAAATAGTAAACTACACACACACACACACACACACACATGGATGGGTCAAAAGACCAAAAGACGCTTGCATCAACTGAACAAGAAGATTGGATGGGCAAGACAGAATGCGTCCCATGTTCAATGAATATTGCGCCTACTCTCTCTGGCTAAGAGAGTATATTCTTTTGCATTTATTGTGTCTCTGTTTATAATGATATGTGAACATTATCCTAAGTATTCGTCTCCCTCATAGGCTAAGAGATTTCTTTTTGTTATGGAATATATACATGTTTTGGATTTTCCTCTGCGTCTAAAACCTTTTCTACTATCTAAGCTGGTATCCCTAATTACTTATTTTTGTGTTGCTTTATTTGCATATATCTGTCTGTCTTGAGTCGTGTACATATTATTATATCTCTATTTTAATCTTATATAAGTAACAATACATGTGTGTGTTTTTAGATCTAGATTTTTTTTTGAAAAAAAAATTAATAAAATGGTGTAAAATTGAAAAAAAATGTTGTTTTGATTTGAACGACCCTTTTCCAACCTGAATAGAATGTAAGATTAGGATAATTAATTTGCGCTGTAATTACTTCTCATCTTTTCCTACTCGATCTCTTTCTACCTCTACTCTTGAACTAACAGGGAGAGGGTAGGCCCCTCCCCCTTTTCGGAGAGAGATATCGCAGTTTCGCACACGAAGGGGGTGGGGCCCCTCCCCTTTTCCAGCTTCGGTGCACTCATTTGATGGGAGAGGGTGGGGCCACCTCCCCTTTTCCAAGCTGAAAATCATCCACTCAATGGAATCATGTGTGACCCCTCCCCGTTTCCAACTCGGAATCATTCATTTGATAAATGAGGAAAACCGCCTGTCGACCAATCAGAGGCCATCCTATAGCTCTATATATCTACTACCGTAATAGCAACGGGGAACCGCTCGCCTGAATACGGCTTGACAACATTTTTCGTCAAATAACACTGTCATTTACTGGATTTCATATTTCCAATAATATATATCTAAACCTTTGTGAACTGGACCTTAAACCAGGAAATGGCCGGGAATTTTTCGAGATGGGAAAGCTGAGAAATGACAGTGAATTTATTTTTTCCCAGGGAATTATACAAATTTGTAGAAGAACAATCTATCAAATCACTTGGAATATCACAAATATCATATAAAAAATAAAAAAGTTCCAACAAATAAGTTCAATTTCAACTTTTTTTTCAAATGTTAAGTTCAATTGTTAACTGTTTCAATTACTACATCATTCAGTTTACAACGCCTAATTTTCAAATACTTTCCTTTACAATTTTTCCATTTTATGTCTTCATTTTTAAACGTAAATTTTTGATTGAAAGAATTTAAAAATTCCTTTTTGAAGACTTTAAGAATGAAAAATTAAAAGCGTTTGAAATTGTTTTTAAAAAGCGTTTTAGGTTGATCAACTGTAAATATAAATTAATTAATGATTTTTACAACTGAACTGTAGTTGTAGTGTTAAAAACTGCACAATAATTATTTTAAAATACGATTCTAAATCTGTTCAAAATTAAACAATTTACAGATTTTAAGGTTGAAAATTCAACTTTTTCAACACGAAAGCCTTAATAATTAAGCGAATTGAGATGTCTGATTGAAACTTTTTGAACTATTTTCAATGTGAAAAAAACTTAAAATTAATATATTCATAATTAAACCCTTTAATTCAATTTAAAATCCTATTAAAATATTGTTCCATTCGAAAATATTACATTTTTAACTTACTCAGTTTGAAATTGCTTAATTAAAAAAATCTCAAAATAAGCAATTATAAATCACGTATTCAAAACTAAACAATTTAAAACTGAGTTGTTTGAAATAGAAAGCCTCAAATGGTAAAAGTTTCGAAGTGAAACATTTAAACTTTTAACGTTACAATTTTTGTAACGTTCCATTTTTTTGAAATTATCTAAAACTCTCCCAATCCTTCAAAATCCCTCGAAATTGTTAAAACGTATACCTACAAAATTCCCAAAAATATTTGAAGTTCTTTAAAATCACTTTAAATTTTTTAGAACTCTTGAAAATTCCTTGAAATTTTTTAAAATTTCCTAAAGGTTTATTTTAAATATTTTAAAATCACTCGAAACTTTTTAAAGCTTCCGAAAATACCTTGTAATCTTTTAAGATACTCTCAAATATTCTGAATCCTTTTCAATCAATTAAATTACTAAAATCAGTTGAAAATTCCTTGAAATGTGTTAAAATATCCTAAAATATTTCAAAATCTTTAAAATCTTCAGACAGTCATCGAAATTATTTACATCTCTTTCGAATGCCTTGGATTCTTTTCAAATGCCTTAAAATATCTCCAGTCGTTTAAAATTCGTTTGAAATATTAGAATAGATAACCAATGCCTTGGAATCTTCGGAAATTCTTTCATAAATTTTCCTAAATTTTAAAAACTAAAGGTTAACAACCACCGCAGGGTCCCACTGGGAGCAACTATCACCTAAAAAATGACATCGGCTCCCAGTAGGACCGTGGTAAATCCCATTAATGGCCACGTCTCACAACCGTGAGATGGGTGGTCACAGGACAGGACGAAATCACAACGACAGGTCGGCGAAAGTAGTTGAAGTGAATTTTTAACTAAAATGATAAATTTTCTACCAAAATTGAAATGCTTCATTTTTCAGTTAGTAAAATAAATTTTCAATCAAAATTTAAACGAATTTTCAACAAAATAGTGGATTTTTGAACAAAGAAAAAAGAATTAATAACCAAAATGAGCAAGTTTCAAGTAATGAGAGTACACTTTTGCCAATAAAAGACGCATTTTTAGCTACTAGAAGAATTTCTGCCTAAAAAAGACCAATTTGCAACTGCATATAGAATAGTTAACTTTACAGTAAACAAATTATTTCTCAATAAATTTAAGGTAAGTTTTTAACGAAATAGTACAATTTCCAACCAAGAAGAATAAATTTCTATCAAAAAAGGTTGAAGAACAATCAATTAGCTACATATTCATTTAGATAAAAATCTGAATGAGAAGAAACTAATTTTCAACGGAAACATCAACTTTCAAAAAATCAGATGAATTTTCTTAAAATATATGAATTCTCAAAGAACTAAATAAATTTCCAACCAAATATTTGAATTTTTGAAGGAATTTTTAACTGAAAAGTATAATTAGTTACTAAGAAGATTGAAAAGTCTCCCACAAAATTCGAATTTTCAATAAAATACAGGAATTTTCAACCAAATAGTCGCAATTTTTGAACAGGACGATAAAATTAACTTCAACTTCAGTTCATTGAAAATTCCTTAACTCTGTCAGATATCCCGTACATTTCCTGACATTTTCTGTCTTTCTGGAATCACCTGACCTATAGCAACACTGTTATTCACAAAAAAAAGATCTCTTAAATCATGGAAACCTGAGAGTCGCATTTTTATCTAGCTGAGTCAACGTCATAAATCCTGGACCCTAGACAAACGAAATCGCTTCAACTGCCTCATGTCATCCTAAATACCAAGGGTGTCTAACCTACCTGGAAAACTTTAAAAACCTGGAAATGTAAAGGATTTTTTTTAAAGTGAGGGCATTTCTCCGATAGCGTGCTTAATTTTTTTTCAACAGCAATATGTAATTAAATAACAATAATTCTTCATTTGCAAAAGTAGCTGTATGTTACTCAATTTAATTATTTTGTTCAAAATACATTTTTGGGTTCGAAATTCATTTTTTTAACTGAAAATTTAGCAATTCTATTTTTGGTAGAAAATTGATCGTTTTGTTTGGGAATTTGAGTATCTGGTTAACTGTTCCATTGTTCCAATACAATTGATCAGTTTTAGTTGAAAATGCAACTATCCGGTTAAAAATTGATGGTTTTTGTTGTAAATGCGCCTTTTCTGTAAAAATTTAGCTTCTTTATCAAAAATTTAACTGCCTAATTGAAAATTGAAATATTTTGTTAAAAATTAATTTTATTAGCCGAAGATCCATCTGTTTGGTTGAAAACGCAATTAAATTGTTATGGAAAATTCTAAATAATCTAGAGTAGCAATAATCATTTAATTCCAAATTTGAGTGAGCATTTATTTTCGATTTTGTCTACCAAATAATTTTTAAATGCTGCTTGAGAAATTTGAAAAATTCTAGGATATAACTCAAAATATTCCAATTTATAATATTTAGAAAACTCGACTTCTTTAGTTTCAATCAATTTTAAGGTTATATCCCTTCGAATTTATTGTTTCTCAAAAAAGTTTCGATCGTATAAAATTTACATTTTTTATTATATCAAACATTCGTAAAATAAATTTCATCTCTTCGCTGCTTAAAACTTGAATGCGCTTACGCTAGGTGAATTACATTTTATAGTCGACTCGAAGTTTCGTTGTAAACTACCTATTTGTATCATACACAAAATTTTATGCTTCATGAATTTTTGAAATTCAGAAAATTCATTTTTCTGCCCCACTCTGCTGTAAAATATGTGCATTGAGCAAATATTATAGAGAATTGAATTATTTGTTTATGACGTGAAAAATTAAGTTTCTTTTTCAGAAATAAAAAATGTAAAATAATGAGATTTCTTGAATATAGTTTATATTATAAATGACAATTCATAGAAGGAAATTATTAACTTATTTAATTTAACTTTTGTGGACCATGGAACAAAATTGAGGCTTCAAATATTTTGAAGGAAAGTATACCATCCAAAATTGTGCTTCAGTATTAAAAATTGGACCCATATATTTTGCTCCATCAAACAAACAAAAAGATAATCAATGACCTTCAGCAAGCTCTCAAAAAAATTTATCGAAAAAAGAAACAATCAGCGCAATTTCCTTAAAAAGAGGAGTAATTTCAGGGGGTTTTGACATTTGACTGTTCTAGTTTGGTTTTTAATTTTTTTCTTTTTTAGTTGAAAATTCAACTTTCTACATTCTCATCCAGAGAAGGTATTAGATTTGTGTAAAATTTTACCCCTCCGGTTTTTGTCGAATGTCCACGTTTTGAGACCCGCTGTATCTAAAATAACAGGTTTTTACGAATGTGTCTGTCTGTTAGTCTGTTAGTCTGTCTGTATTTTATTTAGAAGAAGAGCATGTTATTGACATATGAGGGTGTAATAGTAGAAGCACAGTTGAAAAGTCTTTAAAGCCAACATGAGTTGAGGACGTTGCGAGCAAAAAGGAGTTAAAAAAAACAAGAATAACGAGGATTGGGTCGTATATTATAATATACCGACATAACAGCATGATAGATTGTATTCTAACCAATTATTGTATTATATTGTTATATTGTTATATACAATACAATCCTAGTTATAATTTTTTCTCTTTAACTCGTTTTTTCCCGGTACGTCCTTAACTCAATTTTTCAGACGAGCTTTTTACTCCTCTTTATCTATCAGATCCTCATATTATGTAATCAGTAGTAAACTTCCGCTACGAAGGACTAGGAGTGTATTTACAATGGATTAATTTCTTTGTGCTTACTTTATGAGCCCTTTGCTTCCTCATTGGCGCTAAATAAGTGTTATTTCTCATGAAGGAAAAATTACTTTCTCTAAAAAAAACTGACACATTTTTCCTTTAATTGATGTTTCTATCTTATACCGAAAATCAAAGAGACAATCAAAAGGTTAAACGATGTTTCTTACTGCTACGAACAGCTGTTTAAGATATAGTAGTGTTATATTTCAAATATTAAATCAGCTCTAATATTAATAAAGCAAATTTTTTTAACTTTATAAATCGCTATCAATTGGAGCTACAATTTTTCCAAATTCCATGACCATATATGTCTTTTACTTTTCGAGATATAGTAACTTGAAAAAAGTTACACAAATACACAAAACCGAGTAGATCATCTTGCTTCGTCATGTCCGGTATAAGCATGATCAGTCACGAAAGCAAAAACCGATGTTGACAACTGTTTAATCTACTCCGTTGTTAGACAAATAGTAGAATACTTCACTGCTACAATGGCGGCGTTTTTTTGTTGTCGCTAATAAAGCGCATTTTTTCTTTCGATTATTACATTAGAAATAGAAATTGCTCTGGAAAGAACGGCATTCACCGAAGGTCTTTCTACTCTTCAGATTATGTATTCCAAACACTAGAAAAAATGGCTTCTCCGTTTGACTTCAGCTTATGAAGTCTGATTAACTGACAATTTCCAGGGGCACTAATTGTTAAAGAACACAGAAGAAAAATGCCGATCAACGAAAGTACGCGGATCTGGAGTTGTTTTAAGTCCTTGCCCCCCCCCCCCGGGGTGAAAATATTTGATCTTGTTTTATTCACGAATGTCTCCAATATGTCTTCAATACCATAATGTCTAGTCGTGTCACACCAGCTAAACATTGGAGATATATAGACTACTGTTGCATTTATGGCTGTGGTTGTGTTAAGAGAAGACCAGGTAGACTTGTCTTGAGACACGGAAGGATAATTTTTGTATTGGTTTTATCACTACCGGCAGGGACTACCACTTCCAGGTAGATTAGGACTAGACAGTTGACATCTCGTGAGTATTCAAATTTTACAACTGATAAAACTTGTAATTTTGTAATAAATGATTTTAAAATTAAAACTTCGGAACCTGTTCGTCTCCAAAACTACAGGCATATAAAATTTTCAAAAAAAAATGGAAACTGTCATTTTCTACAAGTATCTAGTGAACTGTTGGAGATAGGAAAGAATGGACAACATTTTTAGATTCGCCATCCATAGAACATAATTATTCCAGATAAACAAACTTATTAAACCATAACCAATGAATACAGTGAAGATAATAAATAACATAAATGTTCTGTCAAATTCAAAGTGGATTTGTAATGACTCTCAGACTCTTTGGGAGCCTTTTTGCTTGCTGTCAAAAATATTTGTTTTGAGACATCAAAAATAGTATAGTTCCGTCTCAAGAACCAGAGATGCAGAATAACTTGAAATTGTCTTGAATTAGTTTATACCCAAGACAAAATCAAAACCAATAGCATATATTACGTGGCGAGGTGTGAAACTGAGCACATTCAAACGAGCATGAAGTTTGCTACACGATGGGGCGTAGCCCCAGAGAACAGCGAAAATGCGAGTTTGCTTTGTTTCAGCTACATGTCGCGTATGATATTTTTCCCAAAAAGAACATCGAAAATGACAGCTTTCGTTGCCTGAGAAGCGAGTACGAAACTACTTTGCAAACTTATAGTTTCTAATGCAAATAAGTTCGTCGATTTTTTTTACTTGGGAAGTTGCATGAGCTCGAGTTTGTCTCACCTGACTGGACCTCAGTCTTAGTATCCCTGGATTGGTCTTCGCTAATAAGTTCTTCACGCAGGAACTCATAGAAAATTTTAAGATTAGGCAAAAGTATTGAGAGATTGCAAAGGAATTCACGAGATTTCAATCGAAGTATACAATATTTTTAACTTTTCAATAACTTCTCGATAAAGGGATAACTAAAAAAACCCACAAAATTTTAATCTTCTATTTACTGAGATTTATTTTAGTCAATGATGGAATACATTCTTTGTACTGCATATTCAGCAGCTAACTAATATGAATATCAAAAAATACGGGCGTTATTTGTAATAGTCACCATGCCCCGCACCGACACCATACCCCACTCTTCCCTACTCACTCTCACACCTTTCAATAAAAAAAAACTTTTCTTCAGTCGACGGACATTAATTTGTTGGAAGGAAATATTACCTTCATTCAAAATCACATTTGATCATATTATTGAAGCAAATAAATCATTATTTCATGTAGTGAAATATTAGCTAAGTGAATGTTGTGTTTAAAAAAGAGGTAGTTGATATGCTCAAAATGTGATTTTGAATTAAGAAAATATTTCCTTCTATCAAATAATCTCCATCGACTAAAGAAAAGTTTTTCACTGAAATATGTGAGAGTGACTCACTCAGCTTCAAGCAAGCGTACCCTAAATCATTTTGCTATATTTCTTGAAAACAAAGGAATGGGTTTTTAATAGAATTAAATATTTCTGTGGTTCTAAGATGCGACATTTCGTAACATAGAATAACTATAGTTATTGATCAATAATATAATCTATGTTAGAAAAATCTGACTGAATTTTAATGTACATATTGCAAGTGCATGAAAATCACTTTCAGTTCCAGAGACTTGAAATTTAAGTTTTGTAATTGAAAAATACTTGAATTTCCATGATCTTCGAATAGTGTAACCTAGAAAAAACAAATTACCTCAAGTTGCAGATAAGCTTTTATTGTTAGAAATAATGAAGGGCATTCGAAGAATGGATCGTAATTTAAGTCGGATAATTTGTCGACAATTGATTGTACTATCGGTGTGATATTTTGATTGGTAATCGATTCTCTCGTTTCAAGGACACCCTTTTTATATGTTAGAAGACGAACTTTATCGGTATAGAAATTAACATTTCAAGATTAAACAACCTTATTTTGGATGCAAGCCAGAAAAAAGGAAAATTTTCATTACTAACTAAGAACAAACAAACAAAAAATTGATTGATATTGAACAGAAACTATGTTTGAAATAAATAAACATTCGTTTGACCCTATATCAAAGAAATAATATGTTTGAGCTTAACAAATCATTTGTTTGATTTAACGAAATTCAGTTTGACTCAAATAAAATTGGTTTAAATTGATCAAAATTTGTTTAAGTTCAAGGCCGAGTCTAAACTTCTGGACATAGGCACTACCTACATTTAAATATAAGTTCTTTTTTAAATCAAACAAAATGTATTGAGACCAATTTTTTTGTTTAAATTAAATGAACATTTTTCTCAGTGTACTCAGTTCTGGCATTGTTCATTATAGAAAATATTGCCTAAGTTCAAAATGAGCTTGTGAGACAGTAGGCTGAAACCAAATTAAAGGTGTTTCTTCTCTGTGTATGTACTTTTTTAGAACTCAGAACTTTTCATTTTTTGTTAATCGATCAACATTGTGTATTTCATAAAGATGAATTCATTTTTATAAATGATAAACATATGGATAACGGATATGCTTTATCACACGATTAAATTTTCCAATCTAAATAAAAGAGCAGCCTAAATAATGTATTAAAGACAATTATTTTCATCACGATGTGTTCTAAAGCGATATTTGAATCGGCGCATTCAAATAGAAAATGTATATTTTTCATTGTCAGAAGTTTGTCATTTTTAAACCAAAAAAAGTAACAGAAAGGTAACATACGTTATTTTTAAGGGGTGAAGTAGTGAATATGCTGAAATCTGAACTTTCTATTTAGCTGACATGCGTATTGAGCTCACCGATTGCCTAACGCATGTGAAAGTTTCAAATGCAGAGTCTCTCTCCTTCAGCTACAAAATCGATTAAGTTACACCTGCTAAATCATTTGGCAAGCATTTCTTGTACTTCTGGCTATTTAAGTCAGTGAAAATTCACTGAAACTCCAGTAGTTTTTCACTGACTTCCCAGTAGAAAAAAGCTACTGCATTTTCAGTTAGAAGCGTCACTGAAATTCTAGTAAATTTTTCTACTGATAATAAGCCATTAAGACATGATTGAAATTTTAGTAAATAGTCACTGATTCTTAGTTAACTTTTATACTGATTCCCAGCGCAATCAAAACTGATTTATATCAGTGATTTTTAAGTTATACATACACGGAGGAAATTAATTGGGGCAAGATTCCGAAAAATGTATATAAAGCTGGGACATATTGGCATTTAGGGAAACTTTCAAATGCACTTAAGTAAAACGAATTCTAATAAGAAAAATAAAAAATATACCTTTTCTTTCGGTACTAGGATTTAAACTCTGGACCTTTAGGATTAAAATTCAAAACTCTAACCACTGCGCTACCACTGCTGCCGTATGTTTTATTCAACTTTAAGTATTCTTTTAAACACTGAAAAAAATAGTTAGTTGGGGCAACTAATAAAGTAGTAGGGCCAACTACTTTAGTTTGCAGTATATGCCGCTGCTATTTAATTGGTTGGGGCTACTACTTTTATTCGCAAGATTGGTAGTAGTCGTCCTTACTACTTGTATAAGAGACAGTATATATATATATATATATATATATATCATGGTCGTGAGACGTGGTTACAGCTGAAACGTTTGCGCGGTTTCGCCGGGAGCGGGTGCCATTTTCTTGAATGACACCTGCTCCCGGTGAAATCCCGCGGTCGTCATATGACAAAATCTCAAATATGTATGTATACTGTTAGCACTTTGCCGGTCAAAGTCAGTTGTTTGACCCTTAACATAAATAAATTTTGCAGAGATTCGCCACCAGGTCCAGCTACCAACAGAGTTATCCAAGAATTACTAAGATTGTCTTTAGACGCTACTAAGAATCATAAAGTGCTTTTGCCATTTACTGAAATGGTGATAACTGTTATCGATCTCAAACCCAAAGAACAGAAATTAAAGGATCTAAAGCGAAGACTGGATACTTTTGCGATGACTCAAGCCGAGAACTTTGAAGAGCATTTCAAAGAAGCTTTCTATAGAAAGGAACTTGAAGAGGAACGAAAGGAACTGATGATCAAACTTAGTGACAACAATTTAAGAGATTATCCAGATTACGAAAGCAGGGTTAATATCCTTAAAGTTCTTGGCTATATCGATCAGGATGAAAGAGGTTCGTATCAAAAATGTTACTAAGATTCATTCTCTGCCAATTTGTAGAATGAAAAAAGAATTTTGAATTTTCTTAAACAGTGACCGAATCTAGGAAAGCTGTAGGAAAAATCGGCAAGCCCAGAAAGATTAAAAATCTATTTCTGAATCTTTTTTCTTAAAGAATAGGAAATTTCTTGTTCATATTCAATGCCATATTATTTTTAACGATTTTTCCTAATCACATATCTTAAAGGTATGCCCTATAAAAAACTTCATTAAATTAGATACCCTGATATATAACTTGTTTTATATTTAAAAAATTTTAATATAATGTAAAATTTAACATAATAAACTATAAAATTTCGATTGGAATAATAAAATGTTACTTGCTTGGCGTACATAAGTATATTTTTCTGGTATGAATGCGGTCATGCCACGTAAAGGTAGAAGAAATTCAAGTATATGTTTCTATGCCATGTAAAGTCAAGAGAGATGAGAATGTATCCGTGCACAATGCCGTTCGGAAACATGGGCATGTGTACGAATCCACCAGTGTGACAGAGAGTCAGTGTATGATTTCCAGAGAGAAAGAGTTTGGGGCCTCGTCGTAATTGTTGGAGCTTTCGCAATGATGTATCTTTACATCATGGGAAGTCTGGAACCACATGTCGTGTTTCTCGCATTAGTGTCCCTACGGATGGAGTAGCACCTCGCGAAAAAGTTACTTCCTATCGGTGGTTTAGCATTAAATTCTTAGATTGGTTTATTTTTTTCAGAGAGGTGGAAAACATTATTTCCGATCTTGTAGACGAGTTTACGGTGAAATCCCGCGGTTGTCCTTATGACAAATTTGTAACTATATATTAGGGTGGTTCACAAAAAACACGTTTTCATTTTTCGGCGGCCGTATCGCGACAGTTTGTTTCTCTGGGTGAATACATACTATCCTAATTTTTTCAGATTTAAAAAAAGTTTTTTATAGTGGTGAAATAGCAATATAAATAAATACGAGGCAGAAAGAATAACTTCTTTTATATAAAATCATTTTTTATATTTTCTTATAATCAGAACAAACACACATTTGAACAATTTACACTTTTCTTATTAGGAAAAATGTTGGAATGTGGGAATGAGTATCAACGTGTGTGATGCTGGTCATTGATGGTTTTTATTCATAAAAATTGTTATAAACAATTAATAGAGAGTTTATAAAGCATAAACAATGTTATTAATGGCACCTATAGGTTTTGCAACAGTTTTAGGGAAAATTTGGACAATAGTTGGTCTGGATGATTTTTTGTTAACAAATGAAAAGTCTAGATGATTTTCACTTAGAAATAGCAATTTCTTAACAACAATTTATGGAGAGAAGTTTTCATTCAAACGGAAGATTTCGCTTTGCTTTCAAGAGATTTAACCTCGATATAGACAATGTACAATTTTTAAATTTTTCTGAGCAAACAGTTTATCCTACGAAAAAAATGTGAAAAAGAAAAACTTTCATTTTTGCTCAGAGATGCTAAAAGTTTTTATATTTTGTTGTTAATAAGTAATGAAATTATTTTAAAAAATTGTTTAAACAAGAACTGACCAGGATTTTGAAAAAAATAGGCAAGACATTCGTAATCAGGGGACTATTTTTGATCTATTAAAGTTTTTTCTATATATACAGGGTGTCCCAGTATTAAAAAAACATTTTGGTATTTTTGAATTCTCACAAAAAATGGCGTCGAAAATAATTATAAAAAAATGTTGCTAATGTTATTCATTGCCGAGTAATTAACAGTTAGAGATTAACCAATCAGTAGCACGCGTTAGACGGTCGACAGTCCATGTGCCATCGACAAGAGTGTGTGCATAAACAAGTTCAGTTCGTATAATTTCTCCTCCGACTACTTTACCACCGAGCAATTCACGCCTACCCCGAAAGGGAAACGGCTTAATGATATAATAATAATAATAATATAAGCACTACATCAGAGAAGCTTAAAAATTTAAGGCTTCTCACGTTTCACTACCGGTTTAAGGTTTATTATTTTATAAAATCCTAAGTTCAATTTCAAAAATTTAATATTAGGTATTCCAAAAGTAATTTAATGAAGTAAAGGATAGCACAGAAAAATGAATCAACTCACATTTGGCCGATTTTAAGGTGAGACAAAAAAACGTTCTGTAAAATGTAGTTTTTAGTTAAATTAAGAACTAAAAAGTGTGTTTCTAGACAGTTGATTACTGAATGAAGCTGAAAAGAGTTTAATTTGAAAAAGTCGACCAGTTCTGTGTAAATGAACGAGATAGCTTCTATATTTTGAGATTGGGTCTCGCGTTTTTACTCTTTTCAACTGTATATAAAATTGATTTCTCAAATTAATTAAAAACTGAGAATTTAATTTCTGGATTATCAGTTACTGAATGCGAGGGAAAAAATTTAATTAAAAAAAGTCAGCCACTTCTAAGGAAATGGAGGGGGAAGTTTTTGAGAAAATGAGCGTTTTTGTCAATTACTCAAATTTTTTAGGTTTTTTGGCATTATCGAAAAAATGAGCAATAACAAACTGCTTTGATGAGGATGTCTATGTGAATTACTTAGAATTTTCTACCTAATAATCACATTTCCGACAAAATGTGCGTTGATTCTTGGCCACGCAAAGTAGTATTTTCGCGACTACTTATAAGGAGTGGAAATGCACAGGCGCTGCACGTAATGACGATTACATGCTAATATTTCTGCCAAAATAACTTGAAGTACAATAAAATAGCAATATGCGTTACATTGACGAAATCAATTTGTATTTTGATATTTTAAGTGCGGTAGACAGTAAGTATATATTTTTCTAACATTAACAATTTAACTGGTGAATTGTTATTGTTTATTAAATTAATAAATTTCAATTAAAATATTGAAAAAAGGTTCGCGAATTTAGATTACTTATAATTTTAAAAACAATTTTCTTTCTCATTTAGAATGCTTTAGTTTGATCCACAGTAATTGTGTCATCGATGATCGGAAACACGAACGAAATTACAAGGATGTTCAAAATGACCCCTGTACGTGCAGCTTAGGATGAGCAACATCAAAGAGATCGTTAATGTTTGCCAAGCATGCAACCTTTGATCACCTCCGTGCACATGCGCATTTCTGTTGTCGTGTCACGTGTTATCCCTGCGCCAAGAAGGCGGGAGCCGCACTCAAGTATGTTACATTTCGAAGCAAGTTTCAGACAGTGGAGTGGGGATATCGCGTGACACGACAAGAGCAATCAGCATGTGCACTGTAGCGATCGAGGTTTGTATGCTTGGCAATCATTAACGATCTTTTGGAGGCTATTTCTCCCACCTCTGCTTACCAAACACATGGAGTGATACCACGCCTTACTATTTCTTCGTGCTAAAATGACAAGTTGTATGTGGTGATTGAAATAAATTAATATTTCAATTGCAATTTATCAGTTTAATAAACCATAACAATTCACCAGTGAAATTTTTAATTTCAGAAAAATACATATTTGAATTTCTTTAAACATTGCACTTGCTATCTCTCAATAAGTTTAAGCGTGCAGCTTTTGATAATAAAATTCCTGTTTTCCAGCATAACCTGTAAAATTGTATACATACCTACCTACCGCACTTAATATAACAAACAAATTATAAATTTATTTCGTAAAATTAACGCAGATTGCTGTTTTATTGTGTTTGAAGTTATTTTGCCATAAATATCAGTAAGTAATCGTTAAAATAAGCAATTTAAAATTTGATTACGTGACGCGCTTGCGCATTCCCACTCTTGCAAGTAGTCGCGAAAATACTACTTGACGTGTCAAGCAGTTACTTTTCGTCACATTGCATGCAAAGTTTTGTCATTTCATGAACCACTAGCCGATTAGCTGTTTAATAATTAACAGTTACAGTATCTGTCTAGGATTACTAGCTGTTACATTTATGCAGTACTCAGTCACCTTTAGTAGTTATTGTAATATAATATCTGAGTTTCATTATCCCTATAAATATAACTAATTGTTATTTAAATGCAACTAATTGATATTTGTAAAGTAGAGAATGATTTATTTAATTCATGCAGGAAAATAATATCCGTCAAAATTTTAAGTTTTTAATTTTAGAACAGACATATTTTCCTGCTGTGAGGAATTAAAGGGAACGAGTTTCCTACTATCTTGACCATTTCTTTCATCACATAAACCATGTACATATTGATAGATATATTACTTATTGGCGCATGAAGTACAGGTATTATACCTACTGTCAGAGCCGGATTAACCCTGTCCGGGCCCCTAGGCAACAACCCTGTCCGGGCCCCTAGGCAATGCAATCACGTCCCTCCAGGTTGATGAAGGGATGTGAGTAAATGCCTAAATAAACCAGGCACTTGGACGCCAGGTATAGATTTCGTCCCAAATTCTTCTGAACGCCGGCAGTCGGCTGTATGCCTCAATCCTCTTAAAGCCTACGACATATATACAGTTATACTTAAATATTCATTCTTCGCGTAAGTATGTTTTTTAATAAGAACGGGACACTCCGAAAATTCTTTGTAGGACCCAATAATATAAAAATCGTAAAAAGAGTTTGCTACCAACTTTTCAAATCTCAAACCTACTTCAAACCTTGATAAGAAATCCAATGGGTTCCCAAGATAACAAGTGAGCCTTCTTATATATCACAAGTATTTTAAACCATCATAAAATTGGGATCCTTTTCATCACAAAGTAATCAAATTCAAATCCGCAAAAAGCTTTCTCACCGATAATCCTAAACATAAAAAATGACGAGGAACAGCTTAGGAAATAATAATAGCCTAAAAGGATACCGTGCTGAAAATCACAGAAGCTCCAAGGGAAATCGTAAAGTCAGAGAAGAGAGAGCACTTTCGATGAAAAGAAGCAGAGTTTTATCGTCTTAGAGTAATGGTGGCTTCGGTTTTTCCCCGAAGCGAGAGGAGTGTATAAATTCTACCGCAAGAAAAAAAAGTAAAATAGGTAACGTGTCTATCCTCCAAGGTAGTCAGTTTAGGTGAAAGCGGCATTCAAGCTTGACATTGAAGAGAAAGAAGAGAAAAAAGGGGAAAAAGAGGAGGGGGAGATCCACGATTCCGTGAAAGAATACCTCTGGGTATTTAGGGGATAAAGTGCCGCTCCAGACTAAACGCTACGATCCCTATCCCCGCCCTCTACGCCCTTCTGTTGTACAACCACTACGCCGTGAATGGAAATATATTCATATGAAATAAGAAGGGTTGTATCATTTCAAGCAAATTGAAATGCGTTTCCAGCGAGGCCAGTGGCTTTCCTAAAGGTATACAAGGTCACGTCGCTTTGCGCAAAGCGCTCTGTTATACTGCCGCGGGCCTTCCATGGGGAAAAAAGACTGAATAAGCTCTCTTTTTATTGCTTAAAATTCTAGAAGCGCACTTTACGCGAAACACAGCCCAGAAGCCCTAGAATGATGAGAGGGCATTTTCAATTTGACGAGAAAATAAATCCTTGACTAATGAAAATAAGTGCCACTGGCACATCTAGCACTTGAGGGAAAAAGGCTGCTTTAATTAGAGCCCGGAAAATCGAAATCTTCGTACTAGAAAGGCAAACGCGGATTTCAAAGAATACTCAGTAATATTTTAATTTCGTAACATACAGAACCGATTGAAGTTAAGTATCGCTCTAGAAGGAACGTCGTCTACGAGTTTCTCTTTAAAGTCAACTGAGCTGATCTAATAAAATATTGATGATCGTTGCAACGTTTCCAACAAACTGTGTTGGTGACTGTGTGAACGCGTATGTGCCAAGTACTCCGCTGTGGCTCTGCTCCTGCAATATTTATGTACTCTTGTATTGAAGAAGGGAACGAGAAATCCATTACGAAGAGAAACCTTTCATGGAAAAGGAGCACCTCCATATCAACATGAATCTTCTGGAAGTTGAAATATTTTGCGGCTAGTATCGTGAATTTTAAAACTTAATATTAATCGATACAGTTGTGTACGACATGGATGTTACTTGGAATAAGTGACGAGAGTTTAATTAGGAACCTGGATTGGGCTCAGCTTTGAAATTAAAAGTGTGTAATGTCCATCGTCATTCAGAGTGTAGACAGTATTAGAAAGACATTAATTAACTTGCTTCTATCTCTAACATTTCCAACATTAATACGTAATCCAACTTATTCAAAAGACTTTAGTATATACCAACTTAAAATTAATTATGAATTATGTATGATTAATGCTTATGTGTATGTACAATCAGGAAGTATGATGAGAATTGACGGAAAAGAAGAAGAATATATTGAGGATTGATGGGGTAGTTCAAAATTATGGTAGGTGCTGAGTGGGCTAAGTTAGAACATGGTGAAGTTTGACGATTCAAACCACACGTGTGGTGGAAAGGAAAGGAATGAAGGCTACCTGTAGTGCTGATTAACAGAGTGCAAATAGTTATTTTGCATACTTCTTGCGTTGAATAAAAACTATGGTGCAGTTCATGATGTAGGTTCAAGTCTGCAATGAATTAAAGGAACTGAGGAAAAACGTAAATGAAACAGAAATGATATTTAGAAGAGATTTAGTGTGTGGAAATTGATGTTTACTGGAAAATGAAGGAACGGATATATGTTTAGAGTACTTCTGAATCCGAGCACCGGTTAAAGCTAAAAATCTTTTCAATTCTCATGACAAAGAATGATAAAGTATAGAGGTTATTGAGTTGTCTTATTCTTGATAGATTTAGAACAATTATTTTCTTTATGGATTAGACCAAGCTATAATTGTGGTCAGAGCACAAGAGCAATAGGAATTGATGCAGCAGCGGATATATATATATATATAGTGTCCTGTGACCACCCATCTCACGGTTGTGAGACGTGGCCATGAATGGGATTTACCGTGGTCCTACTGGGAGCCGACGTCATTTTTTAGAAGACAGTTGCTCCCAGTGGGACCCTGCGGTGGTTGTTAACCTTTAGTTTTTAATTATATATATATATATATATAATCGAACCGTGATTCATCGACACTTAAGGATACAAACCTAACTAAGAAATTTTTAGAATGGCTTACTCTTGCTGTCCTACTCATGAAAAAATACGCCGAGTATCCAAAATTACTTTAATAATTACACGGAGAAAACTGAATGGTCAAAGGAGGTTTACAATTCAGAGAGCCAGTCGGTTCTTCTAGATGGTCTAAAGAGCCATCCAGAATTTTTTTGACATAGTCGGAGAGGCTCTCATTTTATGACCAGTCGGACTGTTATAAGAAGGCCAGACTCACTATCAGGGATATAATAAATGTAAAGTTTATAGGAATATTATGAATAATTGTACATTCATATTTAGGATGAAAAAGATATTCGTTTCTTTAAAATTAAAATCGATCATTTATTTTTAAGGAGAAAATCAAATAAACAATTCAAATTTCACTTTATAAGCCTTCCTTGTGAGCAAAGGATTATGTTTAATAACTTTACTTTCCTTAATTTGCTGTACACAATTGCTTTTTACATATAATCATTTCAAATGAGCGCGCCAACTTTAACCAATCCGGTTGTCGACGCGATGCATGCAGTGAGAGTTGGGATTGGGAGCACCTAGGTCTAGACTCTAGAGCATTTTTGGAGTGAATGAATGTCATTGAGCTGTTTAGCGTCACATTTGCTGATTTTAAACTTCTTTTTGATATTTCGAACATTCGTGGAGAGTGAAGTGCATAAGAACATGATGGAAAGTGGATTAAGCTTATTCTTTTGAATTTTCAACGTCAAATTTGACGCTTCCAAGGGATTTAGGATAAAGGCGTAACTGGAAGTTCAGCTATCAATTTGTTGTCACCGTGTCGTTTCAAACTGAAAACGTGGAAAAATTTCAGCATTCATTGACAATGCAGAAAGTAACGAGATGTGGGAAATTGGTTTCTGAATTCACTTCAATGTTTGAAATCTTTCAATTCAGTATGACACCGTGCCGTGTCCTTAGCCTCTCATGCTCCAAAAAATATATTGTTGATGAGCTCTGTTTTTGCATATCAAATTATGTCTCATACATCTCAGTCTCCACAATGAATAAAAAATTCTTTCAGAATCCATGTATTTCATATAAATTTTCTGGTTTTATAGTTTCCACTTAATTTTATAATTTGTAGTCTCTTATAAGAGAGAGACTGGAATAAGCAGGAAAAGGAAAACAAATATAGAAAATGTAGGATAATCAAATCGACCCCCAAAGATGGCCAGGTCGCCTGTCCGAGGAGATCAAATCGACTATCTGATATGACCAAATCGACTCTCTATGATGAGCGATTCAACCCTTCATAATGATCAATTCCGCCCTCTGTGATGATCGGTTCGACTCTCTATGACGCTTGAGTCGACCGTTCGAGATGACCAAGTCGAATACTCAATTCTTCTTAAAAAATGACGTGAAATTTAATTTATTGGGTATGTGGATTTATGTATTCGCGATAATTTATACATATTATGGAATAGGACATTTTGAGATCATGCATATAGAAGAATATTGTCTAAATTATATAATAATTTGAAGTGTAACTGTCAAATATTGTACAAAATATATATTAAAAGCACCTCCGTATCTCTTTCCTCTCTTCTCTAAGCGAATTGTGTCAAAGGAAATAAAAAAAAGTAAGAAAGAGAGAAAGACAGAAAGAAAGACAAAAAGGTAGAAAAGTCGGTATTTGACTGGAGACAGAAGCATTACTCTTACATAGATTGATGTAAATATATTGAAAGGACGTTGGTGGGGTCTTCGAGCGCAATACGTCATCAGAGGGGCTGCTCTACGCTATGGTATAGGCGATAGCGCACGATAGCAAATAAAACAGTCAACTTTGGAATTTCGCGTTCCAATCATTCCGGCATTGCAAGATGAAAATCGACGTATAGTTGTAAAAGTACTACATAGATATAAACATGAAGGCATATAAAACATATAAATCTACGTTTCGAAACATCTTCGTGTCTTTTTCAAGATTATAAATTCTGTAAAACACCTTTTCTCCTTGGAGATATGTAGATCAACATTATAACGATGAAAGAAATTAAAAGGAGAGTTTTTTAAGGACTTCACTGTCCTATTAATAAAAAAACATCATTTCATTAATTCAATATATACATATTTTACTTCGTATGCGTATGAGCCAATAAATTTCGACTCAGCTGTCTACAAACATATCCAGCTACAATAACTTTGAATGGATGTATTACATATGTATATATAATTAAAAACTAAAGGTTAACAACCACCGCAGGGTCCCACTGGGAGTAACTGTCATCTAAAAAATGACCCAAAGTTTGAAATACCAAAAGGGCATAAATGCCAACATTTGAAAAAGCAAAAGTGTATAAGCGCCAATATTTGGCACATCAGCAGGGCATAAGTGCCAAAGTTTGATATAGCAAAGGGCATCAACGCTAACATTTGAAAAAGCGAAAGGGTATAAGCGCCAATATTTGGCAGAGTAACAGGGCACAAATGCCAAAGTTTGAAATGCCAAAGGGCATCAGCGCCAACATTTGATAAAGCAAAAGGGTATAAGCGACAATATTTCGAATTGCAAAAGGGCATAATTGCCAAAGTTTGAAATACCAAAAGAGCATAAACACCAACATTTGAAAAAGCAAAAGGGTATAAGCGATAATATTCGGCACAGCAAAAAGGCACAAGTGCCAAGGTTTGAAATTCCAAAAGGGCATAATTTCCAACATTGGAAGTAGCAAAAGAGCATAAGCGTCAATATTTGGCAGAGAAAAAGGGCATAAGTGAAAAAGTTTGATATACCGAAAGGGTATAAACGCTAACATTTCAACAATGAAAAAGGGTATACGCGCCAACATTCAGCACGTCGAAAGGGCATATGCGCGAGAGTTTCAAATACCAAAAGGTTATACATTCCAACAGTTGACCAAGAAGAGGGGGCATGAGCGCCAATATGTGCAACAGCAAATGGGAATAAGCGTCAGTATTTGGCACAGCAAAAGGGATTATGCGACAATATTTGTCAGAGCAAAAGGGCATATGTGCCAAAGTTATAAATTCCAAAAGAGCATAAACGCCAAAATTTGATAAAGCAAAAGGGCATAAGCTTCAATATTAGGCACAGCAAATGAGCATAATCGCCAATATTTGGCACAGCAAAAGGGCATAAGCGCCAATATTTGGCACAGCAAATAAGCACAAGCGCCAATATTTGGCACATCAAAAGGGCATCAGTGCCAATATTTGAAACAGCAAAAGGGCATAAGTGCCAAAGTTTGAAATCCCAAAGGGCGTGAACGCCAACATTTGACAGAGCAAAATGGTATGAACGCCAATATTTGGCACAGCAACAGGAAATAAGTGCCAAAGCTTGAAATTTCAAAATAGCATAGACGCGAAACATTCGACAAGGCAAGAGGGTTTAAGTGCCCATATTTGGCACAGCAAAAGTGTATGAGTGCCAAACTTTGAAATTCCAAAAGAGCTTAAACGCCAGCATTTGATGAAGCAAAAGGGTATGAGTGCTAATATTTGGCATAGTAAAAGGGCATAAGTGCCGAAGTTTGAAATACCAAAAGAGCATGAACACCAACATTTGAAAAAGCAAAAGGGTATAAGCGCTATTATTCGCACAGCGAAAGGGCACAAGTGCCAAGGTTTGAAATTCCAAAAGGGCATAATTTCCAACATTGGAAGTAGCAAAAGAGCATAAGCGCCAATATTTGGCAGAGAAAAAGGGCATAAGTGAAAAAGTTTGATATACCGAAAGGGTATGAACGCCAACATTTTAACAATGAAAAAGGGTATATGCGCAAATATCCGGCACAGCACGAGGGTAAAAGTGTCAAAGTTCGAAATACCGAAAGGGTATGAGCGCCAACATTTGAACAAGCAAAAGGGTATACGTGCCAACATTCAGCACGTCGAAAGGGCATATGCGCGAGAGTTTCAAATACCAAAAGGTTATACACTCCAACATTTGACCAAGAAGAGGGGACATGAGCGCCAATAGGTGCAACAGCAAATGGGCATAAGCGTCAGTATTTGGCACAGCAAAAGGGATTAAGCGACAATATTTGTCAGAGCAAAAGGGCATAAGTGCCAAAGTTATAAATTCCAAAAGAGCATAAACGCCAAAATTTGATAAAGCAAAAGGGCATAAGCTCCCATATTAGGCACAGCAAATGAACATAATCGCCAATATTTGTAACAGCAAATGGGCATAAGCGCCAGTATTTGGCACAGCAAAAGGGCATAAGCGACAATATTTGTCAGAGCAAAAGGGGATAAGTGCCAAAGTTATAAATTCCAAAAGAGCATAAACGTCAAAATTTGATCAAGCAAAAGGGCATAAGCTCCAATATTAGGCACAGCAAATGAGCATAATCGCCAATATTTGGCACAGCGAAAGGGCATAAGCGCCAATATTTGGCACAGCAAATAAGCACAAGCGCCAATATTTGGCACAGAAAGTGAGCATTAGCGCCAATATCTGGCACATCAAAAGGGAATCAGTGCCAATATTTGAAACAGTAAAAGGGCATAAGTGCCAAAGTTTGAAATACCAAAGGGCGTAAACGCTAACATTTGACAGAGCAAAACGGTATGAACGCCAATATTTGGCACAGCAAGAGGAAATAAGTGCCAAAGCTTGAAATTTCAAAATAGCATAGACGCGAAACATTCGACAAGGCAAGAGGGTTTAAGCGCCAATATTTGGCACAGCAAAAGTGTATGAGTGCCAAACTTTGAAATTCCAAAAGAGCATAAACGCCAGCATATGTCTAGAGCTAGATGTAGTTTCTCTTTATTTTTAGCATAGATCTTAAGATCATCCATGTAAAATACATGAGTGACTTTATGCTCTCGATTTCCAGGTTTGCCGTGGAGGTACCCCTCGGAATGGCGCAGTGCGAGAGATAGAAGCAGAAGTGTAATGCAAAAAAGCAAAGGGGTCATGGTATCGCCCTGAAAGATGCCCCTCTGGAAGGTGACGTTGTTCGTTATCACATGATGTTTTCCAGATGAGATAGTAAATCTGGTTTTCCAAAGCGCTATCAATCTCTCTATGTACCCCACGATATGTGGATAATCCTTTAAGCTTTCCAACAGTGTTCAGAGAAGTTATTGGCCTGTAATTCTTAGGGTCAGCTAAGTTTTCCGTCTTCGGCAGGAGCACTGTCAGCCCTTCCACCAACCACTCCAGAGTGGTTATATATATATGCACGCACACATTATCAAAATCGTCCCTTTTGAAGTTCTGAGGTCGAATTATGTCAACATATGTCAAAAAATTAAATCTTTGAATCTCTAGGTCTTTGGATATCTGGAACTGTTTCCAAACATGAAAAAATTATTTTAACGCTGCAAGAGGACTTTTTCTGGCACTATTTTTGTGGCCACAGGTCTGGTTCGGACCCCTTGCAGATATTAATTGGGGGATCAGCCTTTCAATTATTTTGAAATATTAATAAGAATTATTCTTAAGGTTGGCGTTCTCAAGGACCCTGAGCTTGTGGATATAAGTGTTATTACAAGTCTTAACACTGGAGAGAACTATACATACCTGGGCGTGCCTCAAAGCCGTATTCAGGACGTAACATCAGTTAAAGAGTCTCTCCGAAGCAGATACAGGCATCTTCTTCGGCAGATTTGGTCTTCAAATCTGTCTGCGTTGAACAAGGTATCTGCGAGTAACATGCTTGCCATCCCCGTTCTACTCTACTCGTTTGGGGTGGTTCACTGGACGAAGAACGAGCTTACGGCCCTTGATGTCACCCCACGTAAAATCATGCATATGCATAAAAGCTTGCATATCAATTCGTCTGTTCCGTGATTATACATCTCACGCCGTCAAGGCGGACTTCTGAATCTCCAGTGTCTTCATACCCGAATTTCTCCAAGTACAGCTTACATCGTTGCAAATGAAAACGATCCTCTCCTAAAAATGGTCAGGAATCACGAGATGGTTGGCAAAGGAGCGTCCCCTTACAAAGCCGCGGAGCAGGCAGCTGAGACTCTTGGCCTGAATCTTAACGTCAGAAGTGAGGCACGTGCATTACTCCATCTAGATGCTTCACTTTTGAAAGCCGAATTAAAGAAAGCAGAAGTTGAAAAATTCCATCAAGAGCTATTCGACAAGAAAATGCACGCAAATTTTGACAGAAATGTAGAAAAACTGTCCTTGTCGAAGGAGCAAACTTTTGATTTTCTCAGATTATCAGGGCTTAATTTAGGTATAGAAGGTTTCATTTTTGCTTGCCAGGACGGTGTCATTTCCACCTTAGTATACCGTGACTTCATTTTATGTCAAGAAGTTCCCAGCGATAGGTACAGAGCGTGTCATGCACACGCAGAGTCTCTCTAAATACGAATTAGTAGACAGTTTACTAATGTAATTAGTAGCATTGTGTCTGACTGTTAAATTAGTAATTTCATCACTTTCTACTACATAAAATGGTAAGGCTTGTGTTACTGAATGAATTGGCAAGGGTATTGTACTAATCTGCTTAGTAGTACTAACTTACTATTTCAATGAGTAGCAATCAATAGCTATGGAAAAATCTGTTTTTAATTTTTCAATACTTTCTGATGGTCTTTGAGCTTGTTTTCTTAATTTATGTTCTCAGATTATATTGTTATAATAATAATAATTGTGTATGAACAATGTAATATTCAAAATTCACACATTAGAGACATTTCCTATTTTCAAAACTTTTTAAAACAATACGTTAATCTTTTTTAATCTTTTTAAAACAATACTTCAATCTATTTTATGCAGTAAAAGAATTACTTAATACTTTTAATCGTTTTTGTATTATTATTCCCTTCTTTTAGGATAAAAAATAGAAATTAGTGAACTTATTTTACTTGTGAAAATGCTATGATATTCAAATTTCACGGTCATGTTGGACTTTAGTTTGTTTCGGAGACAAGAGATGGCGCTGAAAATCGTGTACGCAAAAATACATTGGAATCTTGTGGCAGCTTCCACCAGTGCCATGACGAGTGGATTCTGACTTCAATTTATTGCAAGTCAAATGATTTTGGCCACTGTTATTGTTATTCTTGTCGTATGTTTAGTTTCCTTAAAAATGGATAAGTTCTTGGTTTAATAATGGAAAATAAGTGAATAGTTCAAAGGGAACTGAGGAAGTGTCCTTAAAAGAAGTTACGTTAAGTAAAATATATTTTCAGAAAAATTATACATCTTCGAGGCTTATAGTGTGCAGAAATTGGCAAACGTACTGCAAATGATGAATTATCAACCAAAAGTAATTAAATTTCAAGCAAAAGTTCTTGGAGATTCTCATTGAGTTCTCTTAGCTCCATTCGCGTTCAAGATTATATTATATGTGTACATAAATCTCAACATTCTATTAACCTTTATAATGATTGATATCATGGACAAAAATAGACCTAATGTTAACTTCTGTAAATTTTGGAGGCGAATTTCATGAAGAATTTTAATGAACAAATACTTTAAATATTTTATTATTGATTCTTTCTATTTAAATTCAAATGATTCAATTATTTGTAACACAGAATATAACAGCCAAATTTAACAACAAAGTTGATTTATGTGTAATTTTCGAAAGTCCCATTTTTCAAAGATTTTGGCATTTAAAAAAAAAACGTCTTGAGTCAGTGCAAGAATAGGATGGTCCAAATTTATACCTGTATGTACGTATCAACAAAGTGGGCGGAGAACCTCGGCAAATTTGTATGAGAGCTTCGATTTTAATTACATGTCAATTTAGAACTAATTTAGATTAAATTGTAAATTTGAATTTAACTAAATTGTCATTGGAATAATATATATTCATTGCCTGAGTTAGGTTTGACATTACTTACAATGACCGGGCAATTTGTGAAATGAGCAATTCCATGTCAAATCATGAAGTTTAACACGGATTTCCCATAAGAAAAATGTACATTTTTGTGCATTTAATTCAGAATCGTTAATATTAAGTAAATCAAGTTGAAATTCATCATTTTTCTTCAAAATTAACCATTGAATACGAATAAAAAGTTATTTTTCAAATATCACCCCCATAAGTATATTTTGAAGGGTTCCAAAAAAAACGTTGTAAGTAAAAAATTTAGTTTTGCAATTTTTGGGCGCTAATTATGTTTTTTGTGGTTTTTTTAAATACAAATGATTAATAATTCTACTTTTCATTGATAATTAAATGTTTATATAAATTATTCAAACAATTTATTATTGTTTTTAGCAATTTTCTTTTAGTCTTGAGTTATGAAGTTGCGATTTTTTTCAACTTTTTCAACTTATTATCAACTGCTCAGTTAAAGTGAACCAATAATAAATTAAATTTAACATAAATAATTGTTTTAACAATTTATTACAATTTATCCCAATATTCTCTTAGAATAATGCTAGAAACTTTCAATTTTTCTATAATTTTCCACTTGTTATCAACTTTTCAATTAGTGATAGGGATTAATGGATGCAATTTACCAAACATAATTGTTTAAATAAATAATGACTATAGGATAACATAGTTATAAGCAATAACAATTTGTTACAAAAGTTAGATTTGTTAAATTGTATCCATTATTACCTCAGACTAATTGAAAAGTGGAAAAAATGTTCAATATTTCATCAAAAACCACAACTTTCTAGCATTATTCAAAGTAATATTATTAAAAATGATACTAAACTCTTTAAACAAATATTTTTTCGAAAAGTTGAAAATAAGTTAAAAATTCGGAAAAACTACGACTTCCGAACTCTATTCTAAGTAAAAATTCCAGAAAACTATATTTATTTGTTTAGTTAATGTAGATAATCATCTAATTAATAAAAGAAAGTAGTATTTTATGCATTATAAATAATTAGCGCCAAAACCTCACAAAATCCACCCTATAAAACAGAGTTCTGGGAACGATATTTAAAAAAAAAGTTTTGATTCGTATTTTTGAACAAATGAAAATTTAAAAAAAAATTCCAATGCATTTTTAATTATTTCTCGAAAACTAAAGGAGATCCTATTTTTACATTTACCGGGCTTTTAGAGCACATCGTAAACTATCTTTAAAAAATGTTTTAAAGGAAATCAAAATGGATTTTTTTCAAAAATTGAGTTTAAATATTTGTTTCTAAAAGGTCCAAACATTTATTAAATTTCTGTTTTCAACAAATATATTTTTTCAACTGCATCTTATTATGAATCATAAAAAAATACATTCTTATACGTTTAAAATCACCAAAGTAATGATGGTTTAAAAAAAGGAAACACAGCTCAAATGGAGAATATTCATTACACACTTTGCCTGATCTCTTCTGGACATTATATATAATGCCTAGGGATTATATATATTGCCGGATTATATACTTTGCCTGTAACAGATAAAGTTTTGACTAAAAGAGATGAATTAAAAAAAAAACATGTAATACTTGATATTTCAACTTGAAAAGATTTTAATTTTAACTGAAAAAACGTTAAGTCAATCAAAAGAGGCAAATTGTCAACAAAACAGTGATATCTTTAATAGAAAAGGATACTTCTTAACAAAATTGTTTAATTTTCAACCAAACAGACGAATTTTCAATCAAATAGTTGAATTTTTTACCAAAGTAGTTCCATTTTCATCCCAAAATGACGAATTTTCAACAAAAAGATGACTTTTACAAAATTGTTGAATTTTGCATAAAGTTGATTAATCTTTAACGAAATAATTGAATTTTTAACAAAAACATTGATTTGATTAAGTATCGAGCTTTTATCTCACCGCGAAATAGTAACGTGGAATATAACTTTGAACATAAGTCCCTTCGATGGAGAACTTTTGGTCGTCGTAGAGTTCTTTCCGGATAAAATCCGCAATGTTAACGTTCGCGAAAGAGACTCATTCTTGATATTACATTCAACGTAATTATCAAACTATCATCCGGTAGAGTTCCGTCGCTGTTCTACGATAAACACGGAGATTCAAATCGACAAGCAACCCTCTCTCGCCGTTTCTTGCTAGAAAGGTAAACGTAAGTTATTTTATAGCAACTGTATTCTATTAATCTATGTTTCTTCTTGATAAAAATGTCAAATATCAATTACCTTTATTTATTTAAAACACTGCAAGCTAACACAGTTCCCTTAAAACTGACAAGTGACACACAACCCACAATAAATAATTGGTCAGGTCTTACCAGCTTGACTTAATCAGCACTCTGGTCTCCCTCTTTTCCTATTTTCCTAACTACCCTCGCCTTTTGCTCGGGACGTGACATATATACATATATCATCCGCGAAGGAAGGGACCTATCGCGAAAAAATCGATTTCTAGTTTTTTACACCAATCGATGTTTTTTTATTTGCTCCTTCATAGTAAAAAATATTATTAGTAAAATTAAGCTGCTTCGCGTTAGGCCCCTTTCTTCTCGGACGATCACACACACACACACACACACACAAATATAAATGAATCAATAAACCACCTAAAACACTAAAAAGTTGTATATGCGGTACAAAACGATCGAACGCTAGACTGCTACGATGCCAGCATTATACCTCTTCACGGAGGCTGTATGGCGCGTATGCACACTCTGTGGTGCCAGAAATACCCAGAGCCTCAGCACATTTCGCATCTGTTTTTGCGACATCAAGCCGCCCACCTGATGAAAAAGGGATATGTACGCGGAGCGCTTCCCCAACCGCTGTATGAACAAGTCACAGACGAAGAGGAGGATGCGACATTAAGACCAACCGCGGAAAGCAAGCACCTTCTGAGAGATGATCGCGATTTCTGGGCAAGAAGGAACATTAACATCCAGGTTCCTCCTAAGAGGGAGAGAGGGAGAGAGGGAGAGATGTATCAGGGATAATCAACAGTTTCTCGCTGACCGAAGGGGCGTGTTCAGAGACAGTAAATCTGGTCATACCAGGCCATCGATAGGCAGCGCTGGTAGAATGCTGCGTCTTTCCAGACACATCTATCGATGAGCAGGTTCATCCGACATCCTACTACGCCTTTCTTGGAGCCACGGTTTGCATCCGAAAAAGTTCTCGCTGCATCATACACACTATAATTGATGGTCCAGAGATCGGACACTTCAGAAAAATCTCCACGAAACGCGTCATCCAGTTCAGCCAGATCTTTGAGATTGAGAGAAACCTGGATGTAGATGTTCCTCCTGGTCCTAAAGCATCGCTCTTCCTCCAATGGAAATCCTGATCGCGGTTGGTCTCAGTGTCGTCACTTATTCTGTGTTGTCGGCTTTTTCTGGCTGCGATAGAGCAGGCGCTCCGCTTATATAACCCCTTTTTCGGAGGTTTACATAATATATATCCACGATAATCACTTTCTATCACCCTCTGAATCTACAATCACCCCTATTATTTTCAATGATATTCCTATTCCTATTCCTTCTATTCCTCCACGTACAAGTGGAGGAATCTTTTCATTCACAACTATTCACTTCCTATCTACGTCTATACTTTTCTATGTTTTTGGCCATCTAAATTCCTCCAAGTCTAACTTCTACCTATTCTTGTTAGTACTGTTATATTTATTTTGCTATACACAATCGCCCTTAACATATTGTTCAATACCTATCTTTTTCCTACATCTATTTTACGTATTTCAACGTCTGTCGTTTTATACCTTCTTGTCAGTCTAATATTCTGCCAACCCTTTTCAATCCTTCATTTATTATCCGGGAAAAAGGCACTTGGGAATGCTTGGAGAAGAGGAAGAGAAACTCGTTATGGAAGTACCCATGGATATCCCTGTCCTATACAGTAAAGCTACACAAAAATTAAATTTTGTGAATATAAATGAACTCTAAACACCGAATCTCTGGAAATAATAACTATGCTTTCCCATCTTGCTTGGAAAATAATTTCTCATAAATATTAAATAACAAGATTTGAATTAATTGAATATACCAAAAGAGTAATAAAGAGGGAGGGGTGTGTATCAGAAATGGCGAAGACTATTTGAGCTTCTTTACTTTATGCTTGTTCTCTCATATTTTTACAAGTTACTTTTTTTATAAGACGTGTGTTTACGACAGCGCTGCTGTAAAACGTGCCAAGAAACAAGGTTTTGGAGGCACTTTTTTTAAGCCTCGACTCGAAAGTTGAATTCAGTGACCTCGAAAACCTATAGGTACCCTGACTTAATTGGTTAGCGATGAATTTTGTAAGTTTGACCTTGAACTGACCTTGACCCTGACTTTGAAAGGGGAAGATTAGTACTTTCAAATTCCATATTAGCTTTTGTGGTAGACATTTTTCTTGTTCGGTTACATAAACTCAAAAACAGCTAAAAAACGCGTTTTTTTGCACATTTAGGTTAGGATATCTTGAAAATAATATTTTGGTGAAAAATAAAGATATCCTAATAAATCCAAGTAGGTTTAAAAGCGCAAGATTAGTACTTTCAAATTCCATGTTAGCTTTTGTGGTAGACATTTTTCTTGTTCGGTTACATAAACTCAAAATCAGCTAAAAAACGCGTTTTTTTGCACATTTAGGTTAGGATATCTTGAAAATCTGATATACAGGAGTAATTTTGAGCTCGGATTCGGATTCAGCATATCAAAATCCTTCGGAAATGTTAGGTCTGGTCTCTCGCTTTAAAATTTGTAAGATTTTACACAGGGGAAAAAATTAATAGGAATAATAGGTTTCTTTATATGTGCTTTTAAGCTCTAAAAATCCTAGTCTAAGATCTACCCACTAGATAGACTCTAAAGTTTCAACAAGAAGAGAAAAGTTAAAGCTTTGCTACATCTCGGCAAAAAACGAACCAAAGAATAAGTTGAAAGACGTCTTAAGGGGTTTCTACATGGAGACTCTGATATCGTAAAACGCGACCGTTTTGTGAATTGGCCAACTATCCAGTCATTTACGCGAAGAGAGAAATGTCCCTAGGCGTTTCAAATCTTTGCCGGGGAGTATTTATGAATTTGATGTTTTACAAATTAAATTGTTAGTTGTAAACGTTGTATATAATTCTCCTTGAGCGAAAAAATTTGAACTTGTATTTTAGAGCATTTTGCAGTTTAGTTAGTGGTCAAGGTTCAAAAAACATTGAAGTCTTTAGACCTGCTGTAACGACTGGCGCCACCGTGATCGTATAGGCAACTATTTTCGAAATTTAAATTCAAATTTTTTAAAATTATTTTTCTCGCTGATTATATCACATTGAACGCGACTTATTCCACTATTGTTAAATTGTCGTATTGTGCCATTTAACGAATTTCTTCGGAGCAGATTTAAAATAATTGTCTCAGCTCATTTTCAAACACAGACCATTGTTGTGCTTCAAAAATGTTAGGCTCATGAATAGGGCGTGTCGAAAAAGACGAATTCCTTATTTTTTGATCCAAGGAGGTTGCAAATTTGTTTGTGGAACGAATTAGCGTTTCATATATAAATTTACTTGTTGTAAGATACATTTAAAAATGAAAAAATGAAAAAAATTTGTTGTTGAAAATTTGGTGAAATAAATGAAAATGAAAAACGCGTTTCCCAAAAAATTCGCTTTTTATTTTATTTATTTTATTTTTTCGTTAGAAGAAGGTATTAGTGTGGTTTACAAGTCCTGCAAAATAATTGGAGTGGTTTTGCCACTGGATTTTGAGAAAAAATTCAAACGTCAGGTCTTCTATGGCGCTGCGCGGCTCAGTAGTGTAAATTAAAGTGTCTGTGGACAAATTACTTGTCAAACCACAAATTTTTTCATTATGTTTAAATCTTTTTATAAATATAAATTAATAAAATTGTGCATAGATCATTTACATCCGATTTTTTAAAGAAGGTTCTTAATACTTTTTAATTTCATAAACATAAATTCAGAAACACAACTAAATTGTCTCACTTTCACAAAAAATTAAATAAACTAACCTCATACGTGCACTTCATCACATTCAAAAGTAAACAAATGCTACTGCGCAGAAGTGGAGATCCAAAACGTTTTTCACACGAAGTCGTTCGAGTCACGATTGGCCTATCTGTTACGATATTGTAGCACGCGTAAATGCCGCGAAATTTCAAAGTTTAGCAGAACCTTCAACAAGTTATCATATTTTCTTATACCAATTGCTGTAATTTGAAAAGAATAGAATATAAATCTTGGTAATGATATTGTAATTCTGAGATCAACTGTTTAAAATTAAAAGGTAAATGAGTAAAGATATATTTAAGATCTAATGTGTACGACCTAATGAAAAAGGCCCAGTTTGACGATTTTATTCTAGAAGTTTGGAGCGACTCAGTGAGTTAGGGTGGAGATGGCCGATTTTGGATTTTTATTTGGGGAAGGTATGGCAAAATGGGCTCTGCCTAAGTTCCGAGGTTGTCCTGGAGGTTACCCTATCCGATTTTACAACACAAACAAATTTGCAACCTTCTTGGAACAAAAAATAAAGAATTCGTCTTTTTCGACACGCCCCATTCATGAGCCTAAAATTTTTGAAACAAAAATTGTCTGTATTTGAAAATGGGCTGAGACAATTATTTTAAATCTGCTCTGAAGAAATTCGTTAAATGGCAAAGTACGACAATTTAACAATAGTCGAATAAGTCGCGTTCAATGCGATATAATCAGCGAGAAAAATAATTTTAAAAAGTTTGAATTTAAATTTCGAAAATAGTTGCCTATACGATCACGGTGGCGCCAGTTGTCACTGCAGGTCTTACGAGCATGCGTTAGATGGACGACAGTCCATGTGTCACTGATGAGGGTGTGTGCGCAAAAGAGTAATTTTAAATTTGCAGGTTATGAATATCAATGGTGCAAAGACCACACGGCAACTGAGATACAAGATTCTTGGAAAATTTCTTTTCCTTTAGAATACACGTTGAATTATTTTAACTTCCTTCAAGTATTTCTAATGCTGTAGAATTCTAACGAATTCTTAGAATTCACTTGTGCCCCTTTGAATTATTTTGAAATGTTTTGTAATTTTCTTGAAACCTTTACAGAACACATTATATTATTTTTGATTTCTCCAAGTTTTTTGTATTCTCTGAATTTCAAATTCTCTGTGACTTCTTCTGGACTCTCTAAATTCTTCTTAATTCTTTTAATTCTTCCGCTATTCTCTGGAATCTTCCGTATTCTCTGAATTCTTCTCAATTCTTTGAATTCTTTCAAATTCTCTGAACTCTTTTAAATTCTCTGAAATATTTTTAATTCTTTTGTATTCTCTAAATTTTTTTGAAATTCACTCTGCGAATTCTTCGGAATTTTCTAAATTCTCCCTAAGTCTTTGAATTCTTCTTAATTCTATGTATTCTGACACTATTCTTTGATTTCTTCTGAATTCTCTGAATTCTTCCAAATTCTTTGAATTCTATAATTTATTCTGAATTCTCTGAATTGTTTTAAACCTTTCTGAAGTCTCTATGCTGTTTTGAATTTGTTAAATTCACGTTATCACTTGATTTTTTCAAATTTTCTTCAATTATCTTGAAATCATTGGAATACACGTTGAATTATTTGAACTTTCTTTGAATATTTTTAATCCTGTGGAATTCAAACGAATTCTTCACAATTAGAATTTTTTTTCAATTCTCTTGAAATCTTCAACATACACAATGAATTGTTCTAACTTACTCCAAGTTTTTTGCATTCTTTGAACTCTCCCGAATTATTCTAAATTCTCTTATAAATTTTGAAGTGTCTGAATTCTTTTCAATTCTCTGCATTTTTGAATTCTTACGAGTCCACTGAATTCTTTTAATGATTTTCAATTGTCTTTAAATTATTAGAATACATTTCAAGTTACTTTGAACTCCTTTAGATCTTTTGAATTTTCTGAATTCTCTTAAAATCTTTCGAATACGCGTAGAATTATGTTAGCTTTCATCGAATATGTTGCATTGTGTAGAATTCAAACGAATTCCTAGAATCCACATGGACTCCTTTGACTTCTTTTGAAGTTTTTTTTAACTCTCTTAAAACCTTTACAATACACCATTAATTATTTTGAATTTCTACAATTCTTTCGTATTATCTGAATTCTCCTGAATTCTTTTGAATTCTCTGAAATATTTTGTATTCAAATAGTCTTCTGAATTATTTTTCAGTTTTCTGAATTCTTTTGATATCTTTAGAATACGCGTTGAATTATTTTGAATTCCTTCAAGTATTCCTTCCTTAGGATTCAAAGAATTCGAAGAAAGTTAAAGTAATTCAACGTGTATTCTAACGATTTTAAATGAATTAAAAATATTCAAAAGAAGGACTTCAAACTAACTCAAGGTGTATTCTAATAATTTTAAGATAAATAAAAAAAAAATTTTTAAACATTCAGTGACATCGTGAAAATTGGACGAATTCAGAGTAGTTTAAAGAGTTCATAAAACTTTGAAACAATTCACAGAATTCAGAAGAATTTAGAGAACTTAAAAGAATTCAGAGAATTCCGAAGAATTCGAAGATTTCAAAAGAATTTACAGAATTCAAAATAAATTTAGATAATTTAAAAAAATTCAGATAATAAAAAAGAATTCATAGAATTTAAAATATGTCACAGAATTCCAAAGTTTTTCAGACAATTCAACAATTATTATCAGAGAATTCAGAATAATTTAGGAGAGTTCATAGAATACAAATGACAGTGATACCGTGAATTCAACAAATTCAAAACAGTTTAGAGAGTTCAGAAAATTTTTAAACAATTTAGAGAATTCAAAGAATTAGGAAGAATTTGGAAGAATTCAGAAGAATTCGGAAGAATTCAAAGAATAGCGGAAGAATTCATAGAATTAAGAAGAATTAAAAGAATTAGGAAGAATTAAGAATAATTAAAAGAATTAGGAAGAATTAAGAAAATTCGGAAGAATTCACAGAGTGCGAAAAAATTCACAAACTTCAAAAGAATTTATGGAATTCAAAATGAAATTTAGAGAATTTCGAAAGAATTAAGGGAATACAAAAGAATTCAAAAGATTTCAGAGAACTTAAAAGAATTCAGACAATTGAGAAGAATTCAGAAGATAGCGGAAGAATTCAGAGATTTAAGAAGAATTCAAACAATGAAGAAGAATTTAGAGAATGCAGAAGAATTTACAAACTGCAAAAGAATTCATAAACTTCAAAAGCATTCACAGAATTAAAAAAATGTATAGAATTTCAAAAGAATTTAGAGAATACAAAAGAATTCATAGATATTCTAACGGGCGTGTTTTATCATCGCGAAATTCCGTGCAGAATATTGACTTTCATCGGCTTTCAGTGAGAAAATTCCATAGTGAAAAAAGGTGAATATCAAACTTAATAGGATCAGTGCAACTGCAAAGTGCCAAACACGTTTTGTAAGTGACTTATTTTGCTAAGCTTAGTGCCAGTGATATTCTCAAGTGAATATAAAGATATCAGTAAAGTTTCAATCTCCACTATCAAAACTCATCATTTCAAAGATGAAATCTGGACAGTAGCTGAAACTGAAAAGCAAGCCAGCACCAAGGAGAAAGTTTCAAGCTCATCTTCTTTTATTAACTTTCATCATCATCGAGGACGTCAAATTTCCAAAAGGCGTCACACCAGACCTTATTTCATGTAACTGTATTTCACGGAATCTGGACAATCGCAGCATCCTTCGACTGCAGTCATCGCGAGTCGGCTCATCGTTCCAAGTAAGTCAAGAGAGTTCCCAATCTTATTTTAAACTTTTTCATTTCGCTCCCAATAGTGCCTTAATCTCGACGCAAAAATCCGATATTTATATTTATTGTTGTGTCTCTCGTAATCATGGCTGACTCGCTCACCAAATTAAAGAAGCTTCACGGTTCAATAAAGCGCCAATTAACCTCCTTCGAAAATATTTTAAAATCAATTACGGAAGATACCGATTTAGAACCACTTCATTTAGAAGGTAGGTTAAACAAAAATCTCACTTACTTGGATGAATTTAACGAAGTTCAGGACAAAATTAAAGATTTACCTCAAACGGAAGAAGAGGAAGCAACAAATGAGTCACAAAGGTCTGCGTTTGAAACTCCTTTTACAGTCTCAGCGAAGCAGCTGAAAAATATTTAAAAAATATTTCAATAGAAACCACATCTCCCACTCTTCGGGTTGTACGTTGCGTGAAAACATGACTGTCTCGTCTCGCGAAAATTCATTTCGACCCTCGTCGCGCTGTGAACTTCTCGAACTTCAAACGCTGACTTTTCACGGGTTTTATGACACTTGGTTCAACTTTCGCGACGCGTTCAAATCGATGTGTCATGATAATGACGAAATTCCAATATTACACAAATTTTATTATCTTAAAGCCTGTGTCAAGGATGAAGCGGCGGAAGTCATTGCGTCGCTCGAAACAACGAACGAAAATTACCATGTCGCTTGGGAGCTTCTGAAAAATCGATACGACAATCGAAAATTTATAGTTGAAACTCATGTTAGATCTCTGTTCGAAACCCCGTGTATTTCAAAGGAATTCTCAATTCGCAATTTGGTAGATACTGTACAAAAACATTGTCGAGCTCTTAAAGTGCTGTCCCAACCGGTCGATCACTGGGACACATTACTCATTTTTATTGTAAAGAGCAAATTAAACAATCACACGCGAGAGAAATGGGAGGAATCTCTCAAGGGAACAGACGTACCGTCCTTTAAAGATCTTATCTCATTCCTTGAACAGCGTGCTATTCTTGAAAGTTCCCAATCATTTCAAAAACAAATTTCACTTCAAAGACCGAATCAGTCCTACAAAAAGCTTTCAGAGAAACCCCATTCAAAGCAGACTCAATTTTGTAATAAAACAACGGTAGCTTCAAGTTCAAAACCTAAACAAGTTACATGTTTTATTTGCTCAAAGCAACACACACTCCTCTCATGTCCCGCCTTTCAAGACTTGTCTCCAAAAGACAGGTATAATGAAATAAAAAAGAACTCTTTCCGTCATAATTGCCTGAGAGGTTATCATCGTACTATCGACTGCCGTGCGAAGACGTGCGAGAACTTCCAAAAGCCACATAACGTGCTTCTCCATTTCGAGAGAGAAATACCCACAAATTCGGAGTTGTCCCCGTCGTATACTACCACGACGTTGGCGAGTCTACCAACTCAGTCGGCTTCGCAGTTTCTTTTAGGATCAGCGATTGTGTATATACGCAATGCCAAAGGACAGTACCAATCTTGTCGTGCTCTCCTAGACTTTTGCTCTCAGTGTAATGCAATAACTGAGAAGTTAGCCAATTCACTAGGAATTGAAAAGAAACGAGTCGACATTAGGCTGAAAGGCGTGCAAAATCTGCATTCGAATGTAAAACACGTGATTTCAGCAAAAATAAAATCTCGTCGAAGTGATATCGAAATTAGTCTTTCCACCCTCGTGTTCAAGAAGATTTCTGAACCAATGCCGGGTTTGGTCTTGGACAACAAATTCTTTCAAATACCTGAAAACATCAGTTTATCGGACCCTGAATTTGAAGAACCTGTTGAAATCGATCTTTTAATAGGCGCCGAATTCTTTTACCAGCTTTTATGCTCAGGCCAAATTCGCATCAAGGGTCAATCAGCTGTATTTCAGGAAACTTATTTAGGCTGGATTCTAGCTGGTCGTCTTTCAAGCGATCAGTTTTCCAAGTCATTTCAAAGCACTTGCAATTTAATAAAATTGCAAGAGTTACCTATGAATCTTCAATTGGAATAGTTGAATTTTATTCCAAGAAGATGAATTTTCAACCAAAATAATGAATATTGAACGGGAATAATTGAATTTTCAACGAAAAAAAAAAAGAATTTAAACGAAATAGTTGATTTATCAACCAAGTAGCTTAATTTTAAGTTGAAAGCATCAATTTTTAACTAAAAATGAAATAGTTAAATTTTCAGTTCAAAAAATTAATTTTTAACTAAACTAATGATTTTTTAACTAAAATGATAAATCTTCAATTGGAATAGTTAAATTTTAACCCATAAAGATGGATTTTCAACTACAATGATCAATATTTACCTGGAATGGTTGAATTTTGTACGAAAAAAATAAGTTAAAAAAAAAAATTAATTTTTTACCAAAAAAGACTATTTTTCAAGAAATTACATGAATTTTTAACAAAATAGTTGGGTTTTCCACTAAAAGAGACTATTTTCTAACCAAGTAGTTGTATTTTGAATTAAACAGATCAATTTTGAACTATATATAAAATAGTTGAATTTTGAGTTCAAAAAGTTCATTTTCAACCACATTGAAGAATTTTTAACGAAAATCATGAATCTTCAATTGGAATAGTTGAATTTCCATCCGAAAAGATGAATTTTTAACTAAAATGATGAATATTAAACTGGAATAGTTAAATTTTCTACTAAAAAAAAAGAATTTTCAAATAAGAAGATTAATTTCTGCCAAAAAAGACGATTTTTCAACAAAATACATTAATTTTCAACAACAAAGTTGAATTTTCAACTAAAAAATTTTTCTAAACCAAAGAGTTGGAATTGAATTAAGAAGATCAATTTTAAACTTAAATTAGAATAGTTAAGTTTTCAGTTTAAAAGAATTAATTTTTGACCCAACTGACTAATTTTCAACTAAAATGATGAATCTTCAATTGAAATAGTTCATTTTAATACAAAAAGATGAATTTTTAATCAAAATGATGAACATTTAACTGAAATGGTTTAAATTTTCAGTTAAAAAAAATATATAATTTTCAGTCAAACTGATGAATTTTTTACTAAAATCATGAATCTTCAATTGGAATAGTTTAATTTTCATCCAAAAAGGTGAATTTTTAACTAAAATTATGAATATTTAACTGGAATAGTTTAATTTTTGTTGAAAAAGATGAATTTTCAACCAAGAAAATTAATTTTCTAACAAAAAAGACGATTTTTCAACAAAATACATTAATTTTCAACTAAAAAATTTTTTTTGAATCAAATAGTTAGATTTTGAATTAAAAAGATCAATTTTCAACTAAAAATGGAATAGTTAAATTTTCAGTTTAAAAGAATTAATTTTTGACCAAACTGATTAATTTTCAACTAGAATAATGAATCTTCAATTGAAATTGTTAATTGTAATTCAAAAAGATGCATTTTCAATTGAAATGATGAATATTTAACTGGAATGGTTCAAATTTTCAGTTTAGAAAAAAATTCATTTTCAGCCAAAGTGATGACTTTTCAACGAAAATATTGAATCTTCAATTTGCATAGTTGAATTTTAATCCAAAGAAATGCATTTTCAACCAAAATAATGAATATTTAACTGGAATAGTTAAATTTTCTACGAAAAAGACGAATTTTCACGCAAGAAAATTAATTTTATACCAAAAAATACGATTTTTCAACAAAATACATTAATTTTCAATAAAAAAGTTGAATTTTTACCTAAGAATCAAATAGGTAAATTTTCAATTTGAAATAATTAATTATCAACGAATATGATTAATATTCAACTAGAATGATGAATCTTCAAGTGAAATATTTAATTTTAATCCAAAAAGATGAATTTTTAATCAAAATGATGAATATTTAACTGTAATAGTTGAATTTCCAGTTGAAAGAAATAATTTGTAACTAAACTGATAAATTTTCAACTAAAATAATGAATCTTCAATTGGAATAGTTGAATTTTAATCCAAAAAGTTGAATCATCAACTAAAATGATGAATATTTAACTGGAATAGTTGAATTTTTTACGAAATAGTTGATTTTTCAAAACAAGAAGATTAATTTTTTACCAAAGAAAAAGATTTTTTACAGAAAACAGTAATTTTTAACAAAATAGTTGAATTTGCAACTGGAAAAGACAATTTTTTAACCAAATAATTAGATTTTGAATCAAAAAGATGAATTTTCAACTTAAAATAAAATTGATGAATTTTTAACTAAAATCATGAATTTTCAATTGCAATAGTTGAATTTTCATACAAAAAGATGAATTTCCAACTAAAATTATGAATATTTAAATTTTATACGAAAAAGATGCATTTTCAAACAAAAAGATTAATTTTCTACCAAAAAAGACGATTTTTCAAAAAAATAAATTAATTTTCAACGAAAATGTGGAATCTTCAACTGGAACATTTTTTTGAATCAAATAATTGGATTTTGAATTATAAAGATCAATTTTCAACTAAAAATGGAATAGTTAAATTTAGGAATTTTATAATTCAGGAATTTCATTATTCGGGAATTTTCCAATTTGGGAATTTTTTAATTCAGGCATTTTATTATTCTGGAATTTTCCAATTCAGGAATTTTCTTATTCGGGAATTTTATAATTCAGCAATTCTATTATTCTGGAATTTTCCAATTAGGAAATTTTATTATTTGGAAATTTTATTAGTCGGGAATTTTATTATTCGAGAATTTTATAATTCAGATATTTTATTATTCGGGATTTTATAATTCGGGAATTTTCTTATTTAGGAATTTTATTATTCTGGAATTTTCCAATTAGGAAATTTTATTATTTGGAAATTTTATAATTCAGAAATTTTATTATTCGGGAATTTTCCAAGTCGGGAATTTTATAATCAAGAAATTTTATTATTCGGGAATTTTCCAATTCGGGAATTTTATTATTCGGAAGCTTTATAAATCAGAAATTTCATTATTCGGGAATTTTCCTATTCAGGAATCTTATTATTCGGCAATTTTCCAATTCTGGAATTTTATTATTCATGCATTTTATAATTCAGAAATTTTATTAATCGGGAATTTTCCACTTGGGGAATTTTATTATTTGGGAATTTTATAATTCAGAAACTTTATTATTCAGGAATTTTCCTATTCAGGAATTTTACAATTCAGGAAGTTCATTATTCGGGAATTTTATTATTAGGAAATTTCATAATTCAGGAATTTTATTATTCGGGAATTTTCCAATTCGGGAATTTTCTTATTTGGGTGTTTTATAATTCAGAAATTGTATTTTCGGGAATTTTTTCATTCAGGCATTTTATAATTCAAAAAAGGTTATAATTCAGGAATTTTCCACTTTGGGAATTTTCTTATTTGGGAATTTCATAATTCAGAAATTCTATCATTCGGGAATTTTCTAATTCGGGAATTTCATTATTTGGGAATCAAAAATTTTGCAGGAATTTTATTATTCGGGAATTTTCCAATTCGGGAATTTCGTTATATAGGAATTTCATAATTCAGAAATTGTATTATTCGGGAATTTTCCAATTCGGGAATTTTTTCATTCGAGCATTTTATAATTCAGAAATTTTATTATTCGGGAATTTTCCAATTCGGCAATTTTTTTATTTGGGAATTTAAAATTTTTCAGGAATTTTATTATTCGGGAATTTTCTTATTTGGGAATTTTATAATTCAGAAGTTTTATTATTCGATAATTTTCCAATTCGGAAATTTTTTGTTTTGGATATTTTATCATTCAGGAAATTTATTATACGGGAATTTTATTATTCGGAAATTTCATAGTTCAGGAATTTTAATATTTGAGAATTTTCAAATTCGGGAATTTTATAACTTAGGAAGTTTATTAATCGGGAATTTCATAATTCAGAAATTTTATTATTCTGGTATTTTCCAATTCGGGAATCTTATTATTTGGGAATTTTTAATTTTTCAGGAATTTCATTATTTGGGAATTAAAAATTTTTCCAGAATTTTATTATTCGGGAATTTTCCAATTCAGGAATTTTCTTATTTGGGAATTTAATAATTCAGAAATTTCTCTATTCAGGAATTTTCCAATTTAGAAATTTTATGGATTGGGAATTTTATAATGTAGGAATTTCATTATTCGGGAGTTTTATTATTTGGGAGCAGACAATTTCTCAGAAACTTTATTATTCGGGAATTTTCCAATTAGGAAATTTTATTATTCGGGAATTTTATAATTCAGAAATTTCATTATTCGGGAATTTTCCTACTTAGGAATCATATTATTCGACAAGTTTCCAATTCGGTAATTTCATTATTCATGAATTTTATAATTCAGAAATTTTATTATTCGTGAATGTTCCAATTCGGGAATTTTATCATTTGGGAATTTTGTAATTAGGAAATTTTATTATTCGGGAATTTTCCTATTCAGGAATTTTATAATTCAGGAAGTTCATTATTCGGGAATTCTATTATTCGGAAATTTCATAATTCAGGAATTTTATTATTCGCGAATTTTCCAATTCGGGAATTTTATAACTCAGGAAGTTTATTATTCGGGAATTTCATAATTCAGAAATTTTATTATTCGGGAATTTTCCAATTCTGGAATTTTATTATTTGAGAATTAAATGTTTTTCAGGAATTTTATTATTTTGGAATTAAAATTTTTTCAGGAATTTTATTATTCAGGAATTTTCCAATTCGGGAATTTTCTTATTTGGGTGTTTTATAATTCAGAAATTATATTTTCGGGAATTTTCCAATTTGGGAATTTTTTAATTCAGGCATTTTATTATTCGGAAATTTTATAATTCGGGAATTTTCTTATTTAGGAATTTTATTATTCGGGAATTTGCCAATTCGGGAATTTTTTAATTCAGAAATATTATTAATCGGGAATTTTTCAATTTAGGAATTTTATAATTCAGGAATTTCATTATTCGGGAATTTTCCAATTTGGGAATTTTTTAATTCAGGCATTTTATTGGATTGTAAATGATTATATCGGATTGCAAAATACTGCATGGGATTGCAAAAAGATTACACAGTACTGCATTGCAAAGGATTGTATGGCATTGAAAAAAGATTGTTTGGGATTGCATCAAGAATGCATGGGATTGTAAGGGATTGTAAAGGATTGCATGGGAGTGAATCGAGAATGCATGAGATTATACGGTATTGAAAAGGATTTCATGCAGAATTCATGAGATTATAAGGGATTGTAAACGATTGAATGGAATTTCATCGAGAATACATGGGATTGAAAGGGAATATAAAGGATTGCATGGCATCAAAAAAGGTTTTTTGGGATTATATCAAGAATGCATGACATTGCAAAAAGTTTGCATGGGATTAAAAGGGATTCTAAAGGATTGCATGTCATTGTAAAAACATTGTATGGGATTACATCAAGAATGCTTGGGATTAACAGGGATTCTGAAGGATTGCATGGCATCGTAAAAAATTGTATGTAATTGCATAAAGAATGCATGGAATTATAAGGGATTGGATCGGAATTGCATCGAGAATGCATAGCATTAGAAGTGATTTTGAAGGATTGCATGGCATTGCAAAAATTTTATATGATATGGCATCAAGAATGTATGGGATTATAAGGAATTGCAAAGGATTGCATGGGAGTGAATCGAGAAGACATGAGATTATAGGGTATTGTGAAGAATTGCATAGAAACACAAATGATTGCATAGGATTGCATGTAGAATACATGGGATTATAATGGATTGCAAATGACTGCATCGGATTGAAAAATACTGCATGGGATTGCAAAAAGATTACATAGGACTTCATCGAGGATGCATGCCATTGTAAAGGATTGTAAAGGATTGCATGGAATTGCAAAGTATTGCATGGAATTGCATGAAGCTTTCATAGGATTGCATTGAGAAGGCATGGGATTATAAGGGATTGTATAGGATTACATAAGCGTGCAATAATAATGCGTGGCATAACAAGGGATTGTAAAGGATTGCATGGGATTGCATCAAGAATGCATGGGATTAAAAGGGATTTTAAAAGATTGCATAGAATTGCAAAATATTGCATTGGATTGCAAAAAGATTACACAGGATTGCATCGAGAATGCATATGATTATAAAGGATTGTGAAGGATTGAATGGAATTTCAAAGTATTGCATAAAGATTGCATAGGATTGTATTGAGCATGAATAGGATTATAAAGGATTGTATAAGATTACATTGAAGTTCATTATTAATGCATAGGATAACAAAAGATATTAAAGGATTGCATGGGATTGCATCGAGTGTATGGGATTAAATTGTATTGTAAAGGATTACATTGAGAATGCATATGATTATAAGGAATTGTAAAGGATTATAAGGGATTACAAAATATTGCATGAGATTGCAAAAAGATTACACAGGATTGCATCGAGATGGCATAGGATTATAAAGGATTGTAAAGGATTGCATGGAATTGCAAAGTATTACATAAATATTGCATAGGATTGTATTGAGTATGCATGGGATTATGAGGGATTGTAAAGGATTACATGAAATTGCAATAATAATGCATGGGATAACAAGGAATTGTAAATGATTGCATGGGATTGCATCGAGAATGCATGGGATTAAAAGGGATTGTAAAAGATTACATTGAGAATGCATATGATCACAAGGGATTGTAAAGGATTATAAGGGATTATAAAGGATTATAAGGGATTGTAAATTATTGCATCGGATTGCTAAATATATTGCATAGGATTGCAAAAAGATTACACAGGATTGCATCGAGAATGCATAGAATTGCACGGAATTGCAAAGTACTGCATAAAGATTGCATAAGATTGTATTGAGTATGCATTGGGTTATAAGGGATTATAAAGGATTACATTAGAGTGCATTGAAAAGGCTTGAGATTATAAGGGATTGTGTGGGATGACATGAGAGTGCAATAATAATGCATACGATAACAAGGGATTGTAAAGGATTGTATGAGATTGCATCGAGAATGCATGGAATTAAGAGGGATTGTAAATTATTACATTGAGAATGTATATGATAACAAGGGATTGTAAAGGATTATAAGGGATTGTAAATAATTGCACCGGATTGCAAAATATTGCATAGGATTGCAAAAAGATGACACAGGATTGTATCAAGAATGCATAGGATTATAAAGGATTGTAAAGGATTGCATGGAATTGCAAAGTATTGTATAAAGATTGCAGAGGATTGAATAGGATCACATTGGAGTGCATTAATAATGCATATGATAACAAAAGATATTAAAGAATTGCATGGGAATGCATCGAGAAAGTATGGGATTAAAAGGTATGGTAAAGGATTACATTGAGAATGCATATGATTATAAGCGATTGTAAAGGATTATAAGGGATTGCCAGAAGATTACACAGGATTGCATCGAGATGGCATAGGATTATAAAGGATTGTAAAGGATTGCATGGAATTGCAAAGTATTATGCTGGCCGTCCCAGTTCTACTCGTCTGGCTTATGATGGTTTAATGATTGAAGAACGAACATACAGCCTTTGCTAATGTTACGTGTAACACCACGCACGTGCAGAAGAGCTTCCATATCAATTCTTTCGTTTCAAAATTGAACATCCCACCCCATTAGGACGGGCGCAGACTTCTAAGTCTTCAATTTGTTCATAACTGAGTTATCCTCTGCTTACATCGTTGAAAACGGAAAAAAACCTCTCCTTCAAACGGTGAGAAAGCATGCGATAATTGGCAAAGGAGCGTTCTTTACACAGGCGCACAGCAGGCGGCTGAAACCCTTAGCCTGAATTTCAAAATCGAGGTGTGGAAAGTGCATTATTCATGAAGATGCCTTACTTTTGAAAGCCAAAGTAAAGGAAGCAGAGGTTAGAAAAATCCGCCAACAGCTAATCTACAAGAAAATTCACGGACGATTTCACAGAAATGTATGCAGAAGATGAATCCTTGTCGGAAGAGCAAACTTTGCTTTTCTTAGATCATCAGGACCTGATTAAGGTGTGGAGGGTTTCAGTTTCAACTGCCAGGACCGTGTTATTTCTGTCTAAATATACCCTCAACGCATTTTAGATCGAAAAGTTTCCAGCGATACTATCCAAGTGCCCCCCTGCCAAAGGAAAGACGTAGCCCTACAGATATAATGCGACCCTAATAGTGCCTTATTATCATCGTTGTCGCTCTTGTGGTGTTGGCCGCGATTCTGCCCTGCCAAATGCTCTGGGTGTTATGGAGTAAATCGTCCAAAACGACAGCATGATTGCCTTTGTTTTTACAGATGAGAGACTGAGAGAGCTAATGAAAGATAAAGGGTTGTGCAACGTTTTGAATGTGGGGCGGATCGTTACATCTTAGTCTCAAAAATTAACTGAGGTCAAGGATAGAGAAGAAAGGAAACTAAAAATACAAGACAGACTCAAATCAAGACCAAGAATTTACAGAAACCGAAAGTGAAAATAGATTTTCATTATAATGTAAACGAACGCATAATTAGTGCAACTTGTAAAGCGCTAGTACGCAACAAAGGTATATTCATTTATTTTGTAGAAAGTTCGTATTTATGGTAGCTAACCGACTTTTTTCCTTGCAAATTCATTGGTTTTAGTAAAAAATGTCACTATTTGGTTGAAAATAAATCTGTTCATTAGAAAATACTTTTTGGCGTGAAAATTCAGAAATTTTCAGCAAAAATATACTATTTGGTTAAAGATAAAATATTTCCTAGAAAATTCGTATTTTCAATCAAAAATTGAACTATTCGTTTAAAAATAATCAAAATTTTTTTTGAAAATGTTACTATTTGGCAGAATAATTAACTTTTTTGTTACAAAATGATACTTTGGGGTTAAAAATTTCCATTTTTTGTAAATAATTCGTCCTTCTAGCTCTCAATTAAAAAAATGTTGCTGAAAATTGATGTATTTTGATTAAACTTTGTGCTTTCGGGTTAAAACCTAATCTTCTTTGTTGACAATCCATCTTTTCTGTTAAAACATCAACTTTCCAGTCAAAAATTATGAACCCTGAAGTTAAAAATTATTTATAATATATGTATATATGACTTTATATTTACTTAAGTTTACAATTTGTAAGATTTTTTAGAGAGGAGAAGATTATTTTTCCGTGATATTTGTATTTTATTTATCTGTTTTCATTCTCTTTAATTGCAAAAAAATGTTCGAAATTTACAATGTGTTCACAATTTAAAGAATCGAGAAGTTCTTGAAGGTAACGTTGCGCCATCAGTTATATTTGCTTCACGTGTCATGGAATTAAGAATATTTATATAAATTATTATAAAATCTATGAGAAATATATCATTGTGTTTACTTTTCAGATTTTAAACACCTTTAAAGAAATTTGTTCTACAGGGTTTCGATAAATATTAGAAAAGATTCAAATGAGGTTGAAAAATTAAAATTTATTTAGAAATTTCAGAAATTTTTGAATGTTTAATCTTGAATCAAAAAGATGAATTTTCTACTGAAATAATGAATCTTCATCTGGAGTAATTGACTAAAAAACTTCTTGAGATTCCTAGGTAAATTTTTTATGTTTTTTCCCCACATTGTTTTTCAACAATATAAAAAATATTTTGATATTTTTTTCTAACATTCTCTCATAATTAATTTAGACAACACAGAAATAAACTTACTGCGAATCTTTCGAAAAATCTGCTCATTCACTTAAAACCTTTCAAAATTTCTAAAAAGCTTCTTCACTTCGATAATGAATTCAAATGTTTCGAAATTTTTTTTTAATTTCCTCTTAAAATTCATTTTTGAATATTTTGATCTGTTCTTCAAGTATTTGAAAAAATGTGAATTTTTTCTAAGAATATTTATATTTTTCTTTCTAATTCCAAAATCGATTGATAATAAAAGTAATGAAACCAAAAGTAAAGTTATGTAGTTCGTTGAATTTGTATACAAATGCATAAATCTTGTTCAATCTATTATGATTTTTGTTTTGAAATACCAGTTTTTAGTGTAAAACGCTAACGTAACCAGAAATTGTTAAGAAATTATGAACCTTTAAAATCTCTTTTTTTTTTGTTTTGTTTGAAAACAACCGATTTCCACGTTAATATAAACTAAAACTGTCAAAAAATTAAAAATCTTGTTCAAATTATAATGATTTTTGTTTTAAAATGCCATTTTCTGGTGTAAAACGCTAACGTAACCTAAACTGTGCAAAGTTGTGAATCGTCTTTAAAATTCAATTTTTTGAATTAAAAAGTAACCATTTCCGCCTAAAAATACTTAAATAATACAAAATTATTTAAAAATTCGAAATATTATTCAAATCTTAATTATTTAAAAAAAAAAAATATATTTCCTGCAAAAAAATTTAATATAATCAAAAACGGTTGAGAAATCGCAGAACATGTTCAAACTATAATAATTTTTGTTCAAAAATACCAGTTTTTGGTGTAAAACGCTAATGTAACCAGAAATTGTTAAAAAATTATGAACCTTTAAAATCTAATGTTTTTTGTTTGAAAACAACCGATTTCCTGTGAAAGACGTTAATATAAACTGGAAATTTAAAAAATTTGAGAATCTTCTTCAAACTATAATGATTTTTGTTTTAAAGTACATTTTTTTGGCCTAAACGATAAAGTTGTTAACCTTGTTTCTAATAAAAATTTAAAAATTAAAAATATCAATTTCCGACAGAAAACACTAAACAAAATTTAAAATTGTTAAAATATTGTAAATCTTGTCCAAACTATTATGATTATTGTTTCAAAATACCAGTTTTTGGTGTAAAATGCTAGCGTTACCTAAACTATGCAAAGTTGTGAGTCGTCTTTAAAATTTAATTTTTTAAATTAAAAATACCGACTTTCGATGAAAATACTAAGATAATACAAAATTGTTAAAATAATTGTAATCTATTAACATTCAACATCAATAAAAATCTTTGATTCACATATTTTTAATAAACATTTCTTGTTGAACTGTTTCGTTCTGAAAGGCTTTAAAGGACATTTTTTTTATTAATTTGGTATTTTTTCAGAAAAATACTAAAGTTCTTTGAAAAAATAATAAAATTGGGCATAACGTGATATTAAATCCGTGGAAAAACCGAAAATGGGGAAAAATCATTTATTTAAAAAATAAATTCTTGATTATCTTTGTATTTTTTTGAAAAAAATATCAATTTTTTTGGTCTTCTCCGACTGATATTTTACTTTTGGGCTAGAAAAAACGGGTTTCAAAATATTTTTAGGAAGGGTTTCCACAATGAGTTGAAAATTAAAAAAAACAGGAAGCTTCTGTTTGAAAAACTGGCATTTCCCGAAAATTTCAAACAATGTATGAAAAACAAACTTTTTTCCATATTTTTTATATTTATCGAGAAAAAACGTGTAATCATTCGTAATAACGAGTAGAATTTCCGTTTACGAAAAACTATGAGACTTCTTAATTTTTTAATTAGATTTTTTATTTAATTATTATAAACAATTCATTAAATAAATAAGCAACTGTAAATTTTGTTAGCTTGAGTGAGTTCGTTTTTACTTTGTTTTGATATCACCTCAGTACTGATATTGTAAGAAAATATTTAGCGAAAATCTAAAAATTATTATTGTCAATAATAAACAGTATAAACAAATGTCACAAATGAACATTTCTTCATAGAAAAAATCACGAATGTTGGATTTGAACGCTTTTTAAAAAACGAATTTCAAAAAAGTTTCTCACTAAACAGTTATGGCTGATTTTTGAAAAAAAATGTTAATTTTTTTAATGAATAACAAATATTTAAAAAAATATTACTTTTGAAGTGTACCATTAAAAAAAACATACTTGAACTTATTCAAAAATAGTTGGATAATATGAAGGAACTATCAAAAAAAGATCTTTATTAGTAAGGCAAATTTTTACAATTGTATTGAATTTGTTATAAACAAATAAGTGGATGGAAATGTTTTTGCAATGATTGGCAGCGATTTATCATTTGATTCACTCTCAATTTAAAGAATTTATGGAGTTAAAGAGTTTTTTATTTGTATTGATAAAAGTTTATAAATAATTTGTTATTTTATAAACAAATTTTATAGACAATTATCCATCTCAGGTATTTATAATGAAATTTTTTTTCCAAGAAATCGATTATATTGCTATTACTAGCAATGAAACTTAATATCATAGTTTATAATTTAATAAAAATTCATAATTGTTTGAACGATATTAATTAACAAATGCACTGTTTGGCTCTTTTTGGACGTAAAAACTTGCTTAAAAAAATTATTATAATATAATTATTTTCTATATAATTTTATATAATATAAATTAAATTAATTAAAATTTAATTTAAAGTTAATTTAAATTTAATTTAAATTTAATTTAAATTTAATTTAAATTTAATTTAAATTTAATTTAAATTTAATTTAAATTTTTTTGGACAAAATCGAGTGCGAAGCACGAGATACGTGATGAGAATGTGTTCGTGAAAGCCAAAGGAGCTTCAACAAATTTCTTATAAGTTTCAAATTTGGAAAAGTTTAAAAAACGCAATTTTATAAAGTAGTTCAAAATTGCTGCCAATTTTGAGGTTGAGATAAAAAAATTTGATGTATTTATAGCAATTCTGATTTTTTTTTTCTTCATTGACAAAAGTGCAATATTCCTGCAAATATAAGTTATCATTAAAATTCGACTTTCATGTTTAAATACAGCATTGCAACTCTTTTCAATCGCTTTTAGAAACTCAACATGTCGGGAGCAAATTTTCATTTTTTGAATCAAATGAAAAATGCATTTTTTGATTCAGATTGTCAACTTTCACATCTATTTCAATCTAGAGTATTCAATTATAAGTTTATGGAATGCAACGTTATTTGTCCCAAAAGAATACCTCAAATAATTTTTATGAATTCCTTGTACTATATTAGGGATGATTGACAAAAATAAGTTCAAAGCATAATTTATTAGAAACTAACGATTTTTTGTTTATTACAGGTCATAAAATGCCGAAAGTCTAAGCTGGCGAAAAATGCATTGAAGGTTATTTAGAAACAGATGTACGAGCAGCCCCGGAAGCAATTAAAGATGGAATGTCAAAAAAGGAAGCTTCTCTTAAAATCCAAATTCCACGATCAACGTGCATCGAAAAAAAAGCAAGCAGAACCTCACTGGTTCTAATACTTGATAAAAAGGATTTTTCCGTTTACTTGTAATCAAAATTTTAATTTATCCTTTCTTTTTTGTAGTTGGAAAACGATTTACATATTTTCCAAATGAAATTTTGAAAACCATTCTATCGTAGAAAAACAATGGTTAATAATAAAGTAATAAACGATTGTGTTGGATGGATCTTCTCCCCTGTTATGTTTCGAGATACTTTTTGGTGAACCTGATTGCCTGTCACGTTTCCTATTGTTGTTTGGTGTTAATCTCCTCGAGTTTAACAATTCAGGGTGCTTTCTGATGAGAGTCTTCTTGCTTTTCACGGTTTGGGATGTGTTTTGTGGTGAGTCACCTTGCCTCACACAGTGTTACTTAAGAAATGATTTTTTCGTTGAATTCAACGTTAATTTTTCTCTTCTCTTCGCGATCTTTCTCTTTTGGAAAATATCATGCTGTAGAAATGACGAATACTTCTTCAAAATCATAGTCGATTCCCGAGAGGGTACAAAAGAATGGTATTTTGGTATGCGCGGCACAGTCTTCGCAGAATCGAACCGAGTTTTGAAGCTTCCGCCAATAACGATACGGTTTTCTTTGAAGATGAAGAATATTACAGAAAAATAATTTTTATCGAATATTAAAAGTACTGAGACACTACAGCATGTTTGGTAGCGCTACGGCTGGTTTGTGTAGGGCACCCATGCTCTTATAACCTTCTACAACTCAGCCAATACTTCACATTTAATTTTCTTTTTGAGATGTTCTTCAAGAGAAAAAAATAAAGATTCCTTCTTGCTTACTTAAAAAAATAAAATAATAAATTTCGCTCTAGCAGAAAAACACAAAAATGTTTTGCAAAATGAAAAATCAAGGTAAAATAATTTTTTGTATCGTATATTGATTATTTTTTTCTGTAATCCTCGTTGAAAGAGCTTCCCAAAACCCTCTTCAAAAGCAAAATTGGGTGACTGTATCAGGAGTTATGTACCTACTATAAAAAATATTAAAAATCGTGGTTTCAAGAAGTTGAAATGAAAATTTGAAAACTTCAACTGGATAACATTTATTGAGGACATAATAAGAAAAACAACTTCCTTATTAGGTGTGACTTATTTTTCTAGGTTTTTAATATTTTCAATTGTACTATGTGAATTGCTTATCAATTGTCTTCATATTGCATTTTGTTTACAAAAATAAATTATATTAGAAATCTATTGAGGAGAACGTAACCTCATTTTTAAAATGGCTTTTTTCTATTGCATTTCACGTTCCCTGATATATAATGTAAGTCCTCCTTCAACTGCGTGCAGTTTCTAAAAGTCAAGTACATATGAGATAATTGAATGCATAATCATTGCCTAATAAAAATAGCTTCAAAGTCATCTGAGTATAAAAATAAAATTGGTGTCGTTTGCCAGATGATTAGTGTCGCTAAATTAAAAATAGATGTCGTTCTTTGACTTAAAATTTTTTTTTAAATCAATATATATCAAGTACTTGATAAAGAATAACGATACTAATAGGTATCATTTGGAAACCTACAAGATCTGCGCCTTAACATCAAGTCATATTTATTAAAAGATAATAAATGTATAAATCAATATTTTCCATTTCCTACAAAATGACTTCAGAAGTGTTGGAAAAAACCACGTTTACCGTACGGACAATTGCAAAAAATTATGAACAAAACTTTTCGCGAAAACTGCTTTTTGTAATTTTGAAAACTTCCTTTGACCATTATGAATTGAAAAATTGCATGGGGATAGTTTCGAACTATATTTTTGTCTTTTTGTCGGATATCAGAAAATTTAACAAAAATGTATCAAATTTATTACAAAATTTGGTGTTCAAATTTTGAAAATGCTCTAAATTTTTTTCATTTGGTTGAAACTATCTACTTAATGAAATCAACCTTCATTTTCGGACACTTTCAAAGAGTATCGAAGCCTGGCTTGATTGGAAAAATCTTTCAAATGTTAGCGTGTTTACAATATGCAGGTAACCATACATAAGGATATACAATCAGGCGTACAGACAGACAAGAAAATTTTTTATGATTTTCAGATTTTGAAAGTATCAACACGATAAGATCCCTTAAAAACTAGAGATAAAAAATTTGGTCGATTACATTACACTCTCGTGAATAAGAATGTAAAAAAAAGGTCTCAAATATTTTTTAAATGCTCTAACTTTTTGAATTTCCATCCGAACGATAGACACCATCGTGAAACCGGGGTTTTTCCGATTCAGGAGGTTTTGAAACATGAAGAATTGTTTTCACATACAAACAATACCTCCTCATTAGTATGAGAATGTAAAAATTGTTCGAACGCCTATAAATCTTCGAAATTTTTTGAAATCTTAGGATATTCAATAGGCTCATTAAATCTTGTTAATTTCCTTGAAATATCTTAAAATCCTTAAAAATCTTCAGAATCGCTAAAAACATCTTCAAATTTAGATTAATTTAATTTATTGTTTCAATTGCACTAGAAATATCTTGAAATCTTTGGAGATCCTACACAATTTTTTAGATTTCGTGAAATTTTTGAAATCTTTTGGAATTCCTTAGAAATCTCAAAAAAATTGGGCAATATTTAAAATCCTCTGAGCACTCTCACAATGTTTCAAAGTTCCTTGAAATCCGTGAATATATTTCTAAATCTCTTGAAAACCGATAGGATCCTTCCAAATTATTTAAAATACTTGGATAACTCAAAAATCCAGTTCGAAGCTTTTAAATCCGAGAACATCCCTCAAAAATATGTTGAAATCCTTTAGGATTTCTTAAAACCTCCTGATATCTTTGAAAATCGCAGTTAAGTGAATAAATAAATCATTCCTCTCTACTTCCTCTATATTTTTCATCAACTCTTTCAATATTTCAACATTATTTCTATATTGTTTTTCTAATAATGATTTCCCATCATGATTTTTTCTTGAATCGCGAAAAATTCATATGGAATTCATCATAGGAAACTCATCATAGACCTATACTGAATTTTCTATGATATTTTTTCGTAAGGCGTGATTCCAAGGTAGTGTAAAAAATTCATGGGATTGCATGAAAGTACACGAGATTGCAGAGAGAGTGTACACCAGGTTGCAGGAGTAATTAACCCCTGAACCTAGATAAAGTCTAAAAAATTACGTTGATCTGATTTACTTTTAGAATACGTTGGTGTTAAAATTAATGAAAACGTTCTTTCAAAACTAGCTCACCCATGTGGAAAATTCAGTAGTACGCCGGAGTTCACCAGTGGGGCACTACTGTCCCATTACTCTTCACCAGTACAGATAATCGGCAGTTCGTCCAGTACTGGCGGACGGTTGACTCCACAACCGGGGCATACTCTGCCGATAGTATAAAAATTCAAAAAATGAAGAAAATGCGTTTAAAAGTATGGTTCATGTGTTCTAAAATGTCAAAAAACTAGAAACACAAATATCGCGGAAACAATTTTTTTTTTGCTTTTTTTATAAAGGAAAAAAATTGGAAGTTCCATCTTTATGATAATTTATAAATATTAAGAAACAATTACATTTTGTGTAATTCTTAATCGTTGTAAAAAAGTCTAAAACGCCTAATAAGAAAGCGATACACGGATGTTTAAAAAAATTTATTATTAAAAAAAAAGTCGCAGTAGACGATACAATTTCTAAGTTCCGTCGATACAAATTTCAAAAGCTCATTAAAAATATAATTTTATTTCATTATCAAAAGTTCTGAAATTTTCTCAGAAGCGAAAAAAAAAATATTACACGAAGAAGAATTGCAATCGTAGCGTTATAAATTTTATGTGACTCCGGTGCATAAACGCGTTTTTATGCAACAGCGTAGAGTATTGTAATGCTATACAATACGATACAGCGGACGATCACTCTTCACATTAAACTCCGCTGTGTCGTAATGCACAACATTACTGTACTCTACGCTGTCGCAACAAAACTTGCAAGTGCACCGTCGTCACATAAAATAGCCATTAACATTTATAGACAAAATACTTGCAATCAATTATTATTTATTTTTTAAATACCTTTTTCCTTATGTATATATATATACATATATATAATTGAAAACTAAAGTTTAACAACCACCGCAGGGTCCCACTGGGAGCAACTCATATAAAAAATTACTTCGGCTCCCAGTAGGACCGCGGTAAATCCCATTCATGGCCACGTCTCACAACCGTGAGATGGGTGGTCACAGGACACTAGAAGCACGAAATTTATGTTAACTTATTCCAAATTATAAAAAATTAAATAAAAAAATTGCCGGATTCAATTTAAATGTCTATAAATTTGCGGAAATTTATGGAAATTTTTGGTAATTTTTCCGGTAAATATAGTAACTTACCATATATTACCCAATTTTTTCATTTCCGGAAATTTATGGAAATTTTCAGTAATTTATGGTAATTTTACCGGTAAATATAGTAACTTACCATAAGTTACCCAATATTAATTTTTTTGAATGTCCATAAATTTCCGGAAATTGATGAAAATTTTAGGTCATTTATGGTAATTTTACAGGTAAACATGGTAACTTACCATAAATTACACAATATTCATTTTTTTAAATGTCCATAAACTTCCGGAAATTTATGAAAATTTTCGGTAATTTAATCAGTTATATATGGTATCTTTCCATAAATAACCGCAAAATTCTATTATCTGCAACCAAAATTTCCTCACAGTTTTTACATTGAGTGGACTGATAATTGTAAAATGCGAGCTCATAGATGTATCATTTTGATTATTCACCTGTGACGTCACTTTTCAGTCCCTAGGGAGTAAAAAGTAGAGCTTTAGCCCCACTTCATAGGCGTCAAAAATAGTGGAAATCATGCATGTGTCATAAAAATTCTTTTGAACTGCACTTTTGTTAAAGTTCATTAAAATTTTCGTTAACATGTTTTTTTTACAAGTGGTCTATTATGGGACGTATTGAGTCGCTCGTAAAAATCGAGTCCCTGGTCCATAATAGGGGTAAAACTATGTCAAAAAAGTCGCCTGGTTTTTATTCTTTCTGTAGATGTTTCTCCCTCTTTCTTTTTCTCACTATTTATATATGACCTGTATATATATAACGTGACTTTATACACGACACATTGTAATATTCAGTTTCTGTAGTTTTCTTCAAGTTTTGTAAAATATAAGTGAAATTTAAGTTTTCAAAGTGTTTATTTTAATAATAATAATTAAAATAAAATTGTTAACTATGTTTTGCATTGCTTACATTGTGATTTAAACAAATCGTTATAATTTTTTAAATAGTGGTTTCCTAAGTGTGCAAAGGATATATATATATATATATATATATATTCAAAAATTGTTTTCATATTTTTAACGATGAAGATAGTTTTCAATTGATTCCCAGTAATCCCACCGAAATGCTTCAAAAAGGGACTTTTAAAATTGTAGACAGAATGAGAACTAATAAATACTTAGGTAAAAATATTGAAAGATGTGATATTGATACGAGTACTAATCTCTCCTTACACTGTTATAAAAATCTGTGCTAGATTTAGTATACATGTAATGGAAGCAAGAATGCACAACATGAAATTAAATTTAGTTTATCAACGTACAGTAAATTTAGTATATGCATATACTAAATTTAGTATGCATATACATGAAATTTAGTATACGCGTATACTATATTCAGTATACGTATATACGAAATTTAGTATACGCATATACTAAATTTAGTATAAGCATTTCGTTTCGCGTGGGTTCCGTCTTCATCATCTGTAAACATGATCAGATGAAAAATGAAATTAGAGAACAAATTTTTGATTTTCAAATAATCATATGGTTAAGCTACACTTACCTCAATAAATTGAACATACCTTTTAAAGAGTAAATCAAAACGAGCTTGCGCAGTCGAATATAATAAACACTCATATATGCGTATATATGCATATATGGATAATTCATATATGAATTTTAGTATACAGAAACTATGAAATTCATATACGTGAAAGAAACTTACTGTACACATAATAAATTTAGTATATATACAACTTCATAAGAGAAATTTAGTATACGTAAATATACTAAAATTACAAAGTGTAATGAATTTAGTAAACACATAGGAAATTTAATATGTCCGTGTATACTAAAATTGAAAACATTTGTAACAGTTATCTAAGATCAGTTATTTTAACAATATACTATCCAGATAGAAAATTGGAAGAATTATTGAGCCAAATTATTAAAAATTCAATAGAAATTTCAAAAGCATCAATTAAAAATAGTCATGCTTTTTTAAAACTAATTGACAATGTACTAATACCTTTTGATCACATATTTGTCTCTTTTGATGTAATAGCTATATTTCCAAATATCCCTTATGAAAGAGTTGAAAATGCCATACAAAAACGATGGGATTTGATTAAAATTAATACTAAAATTCCGGAAAAACAAGAAATTGTTTTTCATTCAGTGTATTTCAAATTTAATAATAATTTTTATAAAAAAAAGTTTGGAACTCTCATAGGATCAGTGTTATCTCCTATTCTAGCTAAAATTGTTATATGAAAGACTTAGAGAATGAAGTTTCCAAAAAAATTGATTTTAATATTGATTTTTATGCAAGATATGTAGACGATTCAGTACTTAGTGTACATAAAAATAATGTTAACACCCTTCTTAATGCGTTTAATAGTATACACCCAAGATTACAGCAGAGCGCTTTCTCCATCCACCAAGCATGATGTAATGCTCCTGGTAACTTGAATTTTATGTTTTCGCGAGATCTGGTACCAATCAAAATCAATATTAATTCCAGCAGTTACTTATAATCCCCTTGTGGTTGTACTTCTACTCCCTTGTATGAACAAAAAATAATGTTACTTTGAATGAGTATTGGACATTTGTATCAGATTCTTTATCATTGTAGCCAATTAAAAAATACATTCCTTTTTTTCATTGAATGATAATAATTTAAAGTAATATTGATGCTGAAGGTATTTTATCAAGTTTTTTCATATTTAAATAAAAAACTATATTTGAGTACTGCAACCCTTTCAAATTAAAACTAATGTAGTACTTAACTTAAAAATTGTTAATCGTACCTTCAATCTCTTTGAAGCAAAATCAAGAATATCATCTTTCTCATTCTCAAGTGCGTCAGCTACTTCTTGGCCATCAGTTCCAAATTTGTAATTTTCTTGATTGAGGTCTGACCATTTTTCTTGAAATCGTTTGAACAAAAGTACATCTGGTCCAGACTTAGGTCCCATGCACTCTTCGTAAACTGCTTTCATAGGTAGCTCGTGAATGTGATGACGACATGCAAGATGCAAAAACTGTCGACCAATCTTGCGTTCCAGAATTTCACATGTGCCATTTGATGTTCCGGAATTCAAGGCAGTGGTATCAAAACACATGCCGACAACCTCTTCCACAATTTCCCATTCTTGGAGTAAAGCAATGACGGCAACTACTTGTGCTTCTCCAGTTCCATTTCCCAGTTTCGGAACCCCTAATACTTCGTTGACCTCTGCACTTGAAACAAGGACCGGAAGACGATCAACTTTTTTATTTTTATTTCCAAGAGCTGCGAGGTGGTTTCCATCCCACCGATCGATTATTTTTGTTTTCCCTACTCCAAATTTGTTTTTGATTTCGTCGGCAATATTTTTGCTCAAGTTTATTCTGTTTCTCCTGATAGTTTGCCTACTAATAACTGTTCTATCTAAATCGAACACTTAATTTTTTAAAGTTGCAGCCAGAATACGGGCGGTCTTTTTATCACTTACTTTCGTTCTATCTAAATTTATCTATGAGTGCAATATTTCTAGATCAAAACTTTAAAATGAAACCTGAAATGTTTATAATGCATTTTAACGTTACAGAAACTAAAATTTGAACTGTTGCTTGTTTGTAGATTTTTCCATTGTTCAAGCATCGAATTCTTCTTGATTTTATTTTTAACGCTACTTTTTTAAAGTAGAACATATTTCACAAGCTAAAAGTTTTCTCATCATAGTCCAGACATGTCCCAGTACATCCCAAGGATATCGCGAATCATATAATGATGCTTTCAAGCGGTAATCTCGAGATTTCTGGGATGTCGCGTGCATATCTGAAGATATTTCGTTGAAATGTAAAAGCAAGTATTAATTATTTTTAGGTCAAAACTCACAAATGAATTTGTTGTCGCAGATATTACAATTTTTTTTGTTTTTTTCCCTTTTTTTCACATATTTCTTTGGTGCAGGTCTCCACCCCTCGACCCGCCTCCCCCAACAGTCGCTCAGTACCCTAAACCCACACCAGGGTTGTTCCCTGAACCCCGCGCCTCCCTGCTGCTCTTTCCTGAACAGATGCAATCTTCATTGTTCCAAAAGCCAATTACACATATTTGTACTGGTTCAGCATCGTATTCATCGTGCACTAGGACAAGAAGATCGTCTGTGATACGGGCGAAATTTGTCAATACCCACTCGCGTGATTGCCAGACTTGTTTTGCTCGTGCGGCAAACTTCAAACTCGTGCGCGATTGACCAACTTTGTTCTCAGGGGTAGAATGAATTACATTTTTTTTTAATTTTTACTTCAATAATTCCTACAGAATTTATAAATACGTTGAATCCTTCAATAATGAATAAGCTGAATTTAGCGGAATTCAAGGGATAAAAAATGTGTTTCATTATTGTGATGGATCATCACGATTATGTGTTTATATATTTTAAATGATTGCAAGCCATGTTTGTGTTCCGTTACGCAAAAAAAAAAAACATTTCTTTCTCTGCTTTCCTATATTCTGCACGGAATATTATTCATGACAACGCATATTTCTAGAAATACTTTAAAAAAATTTAATAAATTCAAGAAGACGCGTGTTTTGATTGATAAAAAGTGATAGATAATATAACTGCAATTTTTAAAATAAGGAAAAATTTGTTTTTCTAGCGGCCCGTTTCTCGCCACCAAAACTACCTTATGGGAATAGATCTTTTCGTATTTTAAGATTTGAAGAGTGATAATGCAAAAATAACATACTTCAGGTTTCATCAGGACAATTTAACAGGATCACTTACCTATAACAGAAAATTGTGTTCGGTCAGACACCTCAAAAATTTATTTGATTTGTAATAAAAATCTTTATGCCATCGTATCTAAAATACTCCATAAGGATCTGGACAAATCCCCAGAGGTGTATCAATAGACCATTTGTTGGAAATATTGCTCTTAGCTTACGCCGACGATTTGGCTTTCTTTGCGGACTCGCTGGTTGGAATGCGTAAAATTCTTGAAGGATTATTGGATTACTGTAGGATAAATGAGCTTGAACTCAGTATAGAAAAAACTCAAATAGTAATCTACAGTAAGGGAGATTGTGGCCATAACAAAAAATACCCACATTTTATGTACGGAACCTTCGATATTGACATAGTTAAAAGTTGTGTCTAGCTGGGCACCCCATTCACCCAATCTGCACTTTTTTTCAGGTCGAAAGATAAAGCTCTTCGTGAGTCTAACCTCGCTGTAGGAGCAACGATTTCTCTGATTTACAGCTTAAAACTTAACTCATGGAACCCTATTGTTCTACTTTTCTATAGTCCTCTATCCAGCGTTTCAATGTATGTTCCGCAAAATACTGCTGGATATGCTGTTAGATTAGAAATAGGTGCATCCCAACTTGTAGTTAGAGTTTTTGGGTCAATTCTCAATTAGACAGGAAAAATTCTCAATATATCCGACGATCCATACCCGAAGAAATATTATTTAAGATTAAGATAACTGGACACATTAAAAGATGATTTTTCAACCCTAGAGAAATACAACTGGGCCCGCCAAGTTAGAAGTATATTTAAAAAAATTGGGATGAGGGCGATTGGGAATCTCTTTTTCTTGCCTTTCTATCAAAGAATAAATCGGCATGGATAAGATCCTATGATGAAATATTATATCTAGAAGATTTACAGAGAGCCCACTCGTCCTCTGCTCTCATACTTTATCCTCAATTAACCTTGCGAGATGAATCTCAGAAATATTTAACTCCGTCAAGAACGCCACTCGGTTTTATCAGAATTATAGCGCAATTAAGGTTAATAAATAAGTTCATATCTAGACTTATAATCAAGAATAAAACCTACAGTTTGAATGTTGATTGTTATTGTATCTACTGTCATGCATTCTTATGTATAAATGAAAGTAGGGATGTGTGTGAGATAAGGAATGCCTGACTGAATATTTTAGATAATCCAGAAAAAGATTCTATTACAAAAATTATTATGTTCTTCAGTAAGTTTCACAAATGAGCATTATAATTAAATATATAGTTCAAGGGTTTTTGATTTGATTTTGTTGTAAGGTCTACGGTAAGGTTTACGGTCAACCTTTAATTTTAGTTTTTGTTTTTATTTATTAGAAAGCAGTTAATTTCAGAACTGAACTGTAACCTATTTGTATGAATCGGATGATACCTAATCAAAGAAAACACTACTGCTATTAACTTTGTTATAGTTATTACTGTTGTTTGAAAATCAACCATAAATTGATTAGTTATATTCAGTTCGTCTCTTTGTTAACAAATTACTTTCTCATTGTAAAATGTCATCTTGTTTAGTTGCAAATGTAAGTTCTTTGGTTGAAAATTCATGTAATTTGTTTAAAATGCATTTCTCTAAGTTATGGTATAATGTGAATTTACTTCGTTTCCAGTAAAAATTTTATTTACATACCCTTCTTCTGTTCAATTTTTGGATTTCAAAATTTTCAAAAATGTCCCATTTTTTAAAAATTTATTCCAAATTTGTTATATGTACAGTTTTTCTACAGATGAAATCAAAATAAATTCTGTGTTATTTATAATTTTTGGAAATCATACAAAATAATTTCTTTTTTATCAAGTTGAATGCAAACTTTTTTCGAAAAAGTTGAATACGTCGAACCTGCATTTTTTCAGCTTGAATTGAAGAATTTTTTCGTAATATTGGAATCGCATGTGTCTTTGATTCAATATAAGGAAACAAAAGGCGTGCTTTCCAAAAGTATAATACCTAGTAAGGAACATTTCTGATAGAGGTCACTTTCTCGTGCATAAGCGCTGGAAAACAGCTTTTACACTGAACACATTTTTTTATTTCTCACTCCTTATTATTGTTCACTAGCAAACCCTTTACTAAAAATAACTCAAATGTTTATTTTAAAATAATCAAAGAGAAATTCGCATGTAACAAATGATATTTTAGGCAAGAATTGAACAGAAAAAATAGATCCTTTTCGGGTGAACAACTTTTGTTTATTAATTTTCGCTGTAACTTGTGCCGTTTACCAAAAACATTTTATTTTTTCACTTTTAATTTTTTTTTACGATTACAACTAAAACTACGCGTCATACTAAAATTTCATTGTTGACAAGTTTTTAGCTTTTTTTTGGATAAGCCACTTTTTTCCATTCATTTATTTCATAGTTTGTGCCGTTTGCCCAACAATTAAATTTTTTAATTTTCAATGTCGTTTTTTACAAATAAAACAAAAATCACGCATCCTATCAAACAATAATTCATAACAAATTTGTAGCTCTTTAATGGTTGAACAACATCTGTTTCATTCTTTCGTAGCTTGTGTCGTTTGTGTCGTTATGACAATCTTTGGGGTGTTCGAAAACAAATTTTTGCGGATAGAGGGTCCCTGTACCAAGGGTTTCTGCTGAATATGGTTACAATAATTAATAAGCAGTCGCGGAAAATTGTGCAGGGATCTTGCGCAAATATGAAATTTATTGGAGCTTTCCAACTAAGACTATAATATCCAGGACAAAAAGATTGCGGCGCGCTGGTATTGCTATTAACAATTTTCTTCTAACCTCAAAATACAATAATATTTGTTCTATTTAGTCCTAGAAAAGTTTAGTCTGAATACATCATTTTAGACATTAATTGTTTATAAAAATAAAATGCGCAAATATGAATTATTTTTTATTTACACAGGAAAGGCTGTGCTAACAGGACCGGCGGACAGTGCCCAGAAACAGAAATGAGCGGCTGATAATAAAAAATTTTAAATATCTCGAGTGTGAGTAAGAAGCAGCTATAGAAAAGTGCCTAGAAAAATTTGATATAATTTCACGTCTGTAAAAAGCAGAAATACAACAGTGGCAGAAAAAAGTAGAGAATGGTATTTGAGCCGTATAAAACAGGAATAGAAAAACTTGACAGTAAAAAGTGAAGACGGGTAAGTATTCGGCAGTATTCGGTGAGTCAGCTTTGTTACGCTATGCGTTCGGCCAGCCTCGTGTAAAGCCGAAAATGCACGAGGCCCGAAGCACGAGCACGAAGCCGAGCTCCCCGAGGACGGACTTCACGATTCGGTTTCATCGCCTATTGGAAGGTTTGACTTGATTTTTCTTTACAAAAATTGACACCTTAATGAAATACTTCAAATACATGTGATGAAGTCTTGAGATATTTACTGATTATGTTTCTCAGGAATTCTTATGGAATGTTTCAGAATATCCGATTCTACAGTTTCATTTTTCATTATTTATGTTTTCTTTTGCAATTGATTTTAAATATTTCAAAGTCGAAATATTTTACTTACTTATTTTACTTTACTTACTTTATTTTCATGCTGTTTTAGGCTATAATCACCATTTTGGGGATTTTAAGAGAAAAAGCCAAACAGTGACTGACTTGACCTCCTATGCTATCTTAATGTACAAAAACTTCACAAAACCCTTAATGTATGAAAATACTTATCTCAACATTACAAAATTTTATTTTTACAATTTTATTTCAATTGTAAAATAAATGCAATTGGAAATTAATTGTAAATAATTGTATAACAAATTTAACAAAATTTATTTTATAAAGAAATATCTCATGATTTTAAAAGGACAACACGATTTTATTAGTTAATTCTTTGTAGTATTTTAATAAATAATTAACATAATTTTAGAATATTTTTCCTTGATTCTGCCCTGCAGTCAAACTTGGTACAAAAAACTGTCCTAAAATCTCAAATCAGAACTGTACTCTGTATACATTAATTTTGAAAATGAAAAATAATTATACTCTTTGTAAATATTCCTAAATTTTTTTTGAATATGATACACATTGATTTTCATTTTAAAAATTCTTGTAAATAGTTGGTCATTTAATAAATTTTACGACATTTTTGTACCCTGTTTGGCCTCAGGGAATAGATTTGAAGAATGAAATTAAAAAATATCGACATTAATTAGTTTTTGGTTGAAAATTATATTTTTTGTTGAAATTTTTATTTGACATATCTGAAATATTGAAAAATGTTGTGAAATTTTGTCAAAAATCCTATAAAAATCATATTCATATAACATTAAAATAAGAATACAAAAAAATGTTAAAAATAAATATGTATTCGAAATTTTTATTTTGCTTACAAAAATATTTTTCGCCTTAAATTATAATTTTGTTGAATTTTCCTTTTTTCTTCACTGAAAATTTTTTTTTATTTGGAAATTTATTTATTTGGTTGAAGTTGAATTTAACGGGTTTTAATTATAAATTAGACTTTGCATTGAAGTAGCAATTATTACATTTCTTGTTGAAAATTCAGCTTTTTTGGTTGAAAATTCAACTGTTCAGTTCAAATTTTTGTTGTTGAAATTTCGATTGACACACACAAATATTAACAAATCTTTGAAAATATTTTTAAGAATCTTAGGAAAATTATATTTACATAAACTTAAAAATAAATAGTTAATCGAAATTTTCATGTTGTATACAAAAATATTTTTCGCCTTAAATTATAATTTTGTTGAATGTTCCTTTTTTCCTCATCGAAACATTTATTTGATTTGGAAATTTTTTTATTAGGTTGAAGTTGAATTTAACGGCTTTTAATTAAAAATTAGAATTTTTTATGGAAGTAGCAATTATTACACTTCTTGTTGAAAATTCAGCTTTTTTGTTTGAAAATTCAACTGTTCAGTTCAAATTTTGGTTGTCGTTGAAATTTTGATTGACGTACAGAAATATTAACAAATCTTAGAAAATATTTTTAAGAATCTTAAAAACATTATATTGACATAAACTTAAAAATAAATAAACTTGAAAAATAAATAGTTATTCGAAATTTTTATTTTGTATACAAAAATATTTTTCGCCTTAACTCGTAACTCGAGAACTCATTATCACCATGCCTACGTCGCATTGCAAGCTCCCGAGGAACGAGCCTGCGAGCCGACTTACGGAATGACAAGAGCTAGCCACAAGGCACGAAATATTGCAGTGAAAATTTCTAAGAAATATCACAATGAAACCTTTTGATAACGTTGCGTGAAACATAAGTTTAAAACCAAATTGTTGAATTTTCATACCGACAATATTCATTTTCAACAAACAAATGAATTTTCTACCGTTTTCAAACTAAAGGCACGAACTTTCAACAAATAAAATAAAATCTCCAGCAAAAAGTTAATCTCAAACTAACAGTTGAATTTTCTAAAAAAAGGAAAACGAATTTTTAACAAAATACATGATTTATTAACCAAAACGTATGAATTCTCCATGATAAATGTAATAATTGATATTATTTCAAACAAAAGGGATGTGAATTTGAAATCAAACACAGTTGAATTCAACCAAATCACATTAATTTTTTTTTAGCATAAACCTCTCTTGATAGGAGATATACAAAAAACACAAAGTAACTTTAAAGTAACCAAAACTAAAGTTCATACCTCAAAGTCCCGATGGGATAAATTATAGGAACCAACGGTTACTTTTTGTCCCGCTCATAGGGCACTTTTTGCGCTCAAAAGGGTCACAAATTCAGGATAAATATTCATAACACTTCAAAACAATTCAAGTTAAATTCAAAGGAATTCAAATAAATGTATGTAATAAATGGTAATAAATGGTATGTCACAAAATTACAGAATCCAAAAGAATTTTATTTTGTGAACATTTTTAATTATTGTATTTTTTATTTATTTTTTGTTATTTTAGGCCAGATAAAATTCAATAATAAAAGATTTTTTTTTATTATTATTCGAATTTATGACGAAAAAATTATAAAATTAAATAATTATCTTTAAATTTTGTGCTAAATTCAAAATATATTATGAAATTAAATAGCTTTCTAGTTTATACGTTCCTCATTTTAATTTAAAATCATTTTAATTTAAAATCTCAAGGTACTTTCAAATGAAAAAAAAGAGAAGTAACAAAACAATCTTTATTTCTAAGTAATCAGTCAGAAATACGAATTACAAAAAAAAATTAAATTAAAAATATATTATGGATTTCTGTAAAATTGGTGTGAATTTAGAAGAATAAAAAAAAATGTCAGGAAAACAAAAAATCCAATCAATTAAATAAAATTTTAGGAAATTCATAAAAATTCAAGGTGAGGTTAAAAGAATTTAAGATCAATTAAATAAAAATAAAAAAATAAAGTTTCAAATCAAAATGACGAATTTTCAACCAGAGTTAAAATTTTAACCAGGAAAGATTTAGTTTCTACAAAAAAAAAAAAAAAAAAGCGGAATTTCGCAAATCTCTATAAATTTCCATCCAAATAGTTGAATTTTTAAACTCGAAGAGATCAACTTTGAACAAAAATTAATGTTTAACACAAGAGTTTAACTTTCAACTTACAAAATTAAATTGTACTCCAAAAAAAAAGAGATGAATTTTAAAGGCAAAATCCAGTAGTTGTTATCCCAACAGAAAAATTAATTTTTAATCAGAAAGTTTACATTTTCTTTTACATAAAAAAAACTACTTTGGATACCCGCCGTGGTCTCCCGATCCACTTGCAGCATCTTTTGGAGGTGCCTCGTGGAGAGCATCAGCGGGGGGCCCCTCACCAGCCGCTCTCGGTCTAGGGTGGAAGTCACCCCCGCCGACAGGACCCCCTTCGCTGATCCCCTTAAGGAACTCGGCCTTCGAGAATCCTGACATAATTCACCTTCCGTTTTCTTTTCCTCTCACTTTTTCCTCTAATCACTCTAATCACTCCACTTTTTACCGTTCCGCTAGTTACGCGCGTCCGTGGTACAGAATGCGACAAATCCGTGAGCTATGCATGCGGCCCTACGGATTCGAGCCCCTCATTCTTTGCCCATGATTCCCCTAACTCCATGGAGAATTTCGCGGAAAAATTCCTCAGCATATCTTAAGACACGTACTTATAGTACGAAAATCATGTTGCTGGGGATTTTCACACGATTTCCAATTAAATTCAACGAACCCGATGCATCAATTAACCAGGTCCAGGAGTAAATGATCCGGATTGTTTTGGCCCCTCGCGGCTCTCTTTCTCTCCCTCAAATATACTATATAAATTAATTATTATCCCATATATATATATATATATATATACGTTAAACCTTCATTGCATAAGCGTATGCAAGAGGTAACTTATAAAAAAAGGGGGAGAGGGAGGCGAGCATCACCCTTCCTCATTTTCGAGGGCAGCCTAAATTTCGAGGACGAAAAAAAAAAAAAAATCCGGTGTGGTTTGTTACGAACCAATCCAACTAAAGATATAAAAATTGTCCATTGCTCGTGAATTGAAATATAGCATGAAATATTATTTCATGCTGTGTTAACTCAAACGCAGTGAATAAAAGAAGCTTCCATTATTCACAGTATGTGTGATTGGATTTCTCAACGGACCGATAATTACTATCTCCGATGATAATACAGATTCCTTTTTGAAAATATTGATTCTGTAACAACTTGCTAAAATTAGCGTATATAAGAGAAACAATATCTTCCTTTGATCTCTCTGAAGCTCAATTGGTTAGAGCGCCGGACCGGAAATCAGTTGATGAGGTGTTCGAATCCCAGGGGCCAGATGGGAGAGATCCTTTTTTCCTGAATAAATTTGAATTTAATAAATTTGAATTTATAACTCCATCTAGTCTGTATGACGAAGATAATTTTTCTGTATTAGATGATATAACTTTGGTCGGTATCTTAGATTTTCATTATTCACAGTATGTGTGACTGGATTTCTTACCAAATCGATAATTACTATTTTCCATGATAATACGGATTCCTATTTAAAAATATTGATTGTGGAACAACTTGCTAAAATTAGCGTGTATCAGAAACACAATATATTTCTCTGATCTTTCTGTAGCTCAATTGGTTAGAGCACCTGTCCGGGAAGCAGTTGATCTGGTGTTCCAATCCCAGTAAAGCGAGATGAGAGGGATCCTTGTTTTCTGAATAAATTTGAATTTAATAAATTTTAATTTATACCTCCATCTAGTCTGTATGACGAAAAGAATTTTTCTTTATTAGAGGACTGCACCTTGGTCGCTAATGTAGACTTCCATTATTCACAGTATGTGTGATTGGATTTCTCAACGGATCGATAATTATTATTTCCGATAATAATACGGATTCCTATTTAAAAATATTGATTGTGTAACACCTTGCTAAAATTAGCGTATATAAGAAAAACAGTATCTTTCTCTGATCTCTCTGTAGCTCAATTGGTTAGAGCCCCTGACCGGAAAGCAGTCGATCTGGTGTTCGAAACCCAGTGGATCGAGATGATAGAGATTCTTTTTTTCTGAATAAATTTAAATTTATTAAATTTTAATTCATACCTCCATCTAGTCTGTATGACGAAAATAATTTTTCTATATTAGAGGATTAATCCCTGGACGATAATGTAGATTTCCATTACTCACAGTATGTGTGATTGGATTTCTCACCGGATCGATAATTACTATCTCCGACGATAATATGGATTCCTATTTAAAAATATTGATTTTGTAACATTTTGCTAAAATTAGCGTGTATCAGAAAAACAGCATCTTTCTCTGATCTCTCTGTAGCACAATTGGTTAGAGCACCTGACCGGAAAGCAGTTGATCTGGTGTTCGAAACCCAACGGAGCGAGAGGAGAGAGATCATTTGCTTCGAATAAATTTGAATTCGATAAATTTTAATTTATACCTCCATCTAGTCTGTATGGCGAAAATAATTTTTCTGTATTAGAGGCTTTATCTTTGCACGATAATGTAGATTTTCTTTATTCACAGTATGTGTGATTGGATTTCTCACCGGATCGATAATCACTATCTCCGACGATAATACTGATCCTATTTAAAAATATTGATGTTGTAATAACTTGCTAAAATTAGCGTGTTTCAGAAAAACAGTATCTTTCTCTGATCTCTCTGTAGCACAATTGGTTAGAGCACCTGACCGAAAATCAGTTGATCTGGTGATCGAATCCCTCCATCTAGTCTGTATGACGAAAATAATTTTTCTGTATTAGAGGATTCAACTTTGGTCCATTATGCAGATGTCCATTATTCACAGTATGTGTGATTTGATTTCTCATCGGATCGATAATTACTCTCTCCGATGATACATCTTTCCATTTAAAAATATTGATTGTGTAACAACTTGCTAAAATTAGTGTATATCAGAAAAACGGTGTCTTTCTCTGATCTGTCGGTAGCTCCATGGGTTAGAGTACCTGACCGGAAATCAGTTGATATGGTATTCAAATTTCAGCGGAGCGAGAGGAGAGAGATCCTTTTTTTCTGAATTTATTTGAATATAATAAATTGTAATTTATACACTCATCTAGTTTGTATGACGAAAATAATTTTTCTGCATTAGAGGATTTAACTTTGGTCGATAATGTAGATTTCCATTGTTCACAGTATGTGTGACTGGATTTCTCAACGGATCGATAATTACTATCTCCGATGATACATCCTTCCATTCAAAAATATTGATTGTGTAACAACTGGTTAAAATTAGCGTATATCAGAAAAACAGTGTCTTTCTCTGATCTCTCTCTAGCACAATTGGTTAGAGCACCTGACCGGAAATCAGTTGATATGGTGTTTGAATCCCAGTGGAGCGAGAGGAGAAAGATTCTTTTTTTCTGAATAAATTTGAATTCAATAAATTTTAATTTATAGCTCCATCTAGTCTGTATGACGTAAATAATATCCCCGTATATGAGGATTTAACTTTGGTCGATTATGTAGATTTCGATTATTCCCAGTATGTGTGATTGGATTTCTCAACGGATCGATAATTACTATCTCCGATGATAATACAGATTCCTATTATAGGTTAAGATAAACATAAGGCATAGTGTTTAAGTGAAATTGTAAAAGATGTAAAGGGAACGGAGTCCTCAAACCCATAGAAGGGAGAGTAATAAAATACAATACAATTCAAACATATATATTTTTTGTTCGATTTCATTATTTTGTGATAGAAAATTAATTTTCAATGTTAAATTTTGATATTTTTGATTGGAAATTGAACTATTTTTTGAAAATTGTTTGTCTTTTTTTATAAATACTGTCTAAATCTTAGAAAATCTTTTCAAGTTTTAAAATATTTTTAATCACTTCCACACTTCTAAAAATCCTAAATATCATTTTCTCCAAAAATTAATTTTGAAGAACAAAAATTCTTTCAAAATTTTCATATGAATATGAAGAATATTCTTCCATTGAAACCTGTCAAAATCCTTAGAAAGTTTCGAAATTTGTTGTTTGAAGACCTGACTGATTGCAATCTGTGTAAATATGACTTTTAGTGGATGTTTTCATTTTGTTCTTTGCTGAGATTTCAAAAATTTTTGAACAAAATATGGATTTTTTAAGATTTTGAAGGAAAATGCTTTTTAAGAATTTTGAAAGATTTTAAGAGGATAAAAAAATTTTCTTAAGTTTCTTAAGAACATTTAAAATGATTTTTTTTTAAATTAATTTGAAGAGAATGTTTGAAAAGATTTCAACATAATGCATTTTCTTGAGGTCCCTGAGAAATTGAAAATAATTTTCTTTTTTTTTTAAAAATTTATTCCAATCGAATGTTTAAAAACATTTCAAAAAATTTTAACAAATTGCCAAAAAATATTCTGAAAGATTTTCAGGCAATTTTTTAATTTTTGCACAATTTACAAAAAAGCAGGAAAAATTCGAATACATTCAAAACATAGTTTTGAAACTTGAAAAAATAGTTTTAATATTGAGAAGATTTAAAAACAAAAATTGAAAGAAAATGTACATTTTTTAAATAAAATTTTGAATTCTTTTTAAGAATTTTGAAAGGTTTAAAGAAATTACATTTTTTTCCTAAGATTCGAGTGAAAGTCTTTAATGTTTTTTTCGTTTGAAAAAGTAATTTTCAAAGATAATTGAAAAATATTTTTAAAAATTTTAATAAATGATACAACTGAATAATCCCGAAAAAGAGTCTTATAAATTATTTTAGTAAACCACGGTGAAAAATCATAGAAAGTTACAAATGTTTGTAGAAAGTTAGTTGTTTTTTTTTGTTCAAAATTTTACATTTTTTTTCAGTTGCTATTTCTGGTAGAAAATAAATCCTCTTGTTTCAAACTTCATCTTTTGTATCGAAAATTCAATTACTTGGTTAAAAATTCTTTTTTTTTTCATTGCAAAATTGAACTCCGATGGTCGCATTCCTATACTGGAATGTCGCGCATTATTATAGCTATGTACAAGTTGTTGTAAAACATCAATGAAACATACGTTCTTTCAGTATGCGATTAAATCGTTCGACTATAGTAGACATGTCATTTGATTCACGCACAGCACGAAATCTTATACCCCGTTTTGATAAAAAATTTTGAAAAACTACACCGAGAAATTCTATTCCTCTATCGCTTTGAAGACAGACGGGAGATCGCTTAACACTTTTCTCAAGAATACACTCAACAGCCCTTCTCACTTCATTCATAGATTTATCTTTAATAGGCTCAACCCAAACGTATTTACTCAACACGAGTAGATGTATAGGGGGGTTACAGGACCAATTAGTATTAGTGCGTATCTGTGTGAGGTAAGCCTCTGTGCGTGTGTCTGTGTGAGGTTGACATCGAGACCGTTCTAGAACATTCCTGGATGACGTTACAGACTAATATTGCGCAATTCTGCCAGCCAAATGCATGTAACAACAGGTTCAAGGTTATTTTTTATCTCAAGAATTTTTGCGCGTAAATACTTTCAAGGTTATATTTTGCTTTGTCGTGGTAATTTCTACTGCGTCACATAGTTATTTCAAGGATAATTTATTGCTTCCTAACAGATAAAATATTTATTTAATGCGCAAAAAGGTGCAGGTGTACAGATGAAATTTGATACGGAGGGCTGTGTATGATATCCTGTTTTGGCTATCTAAATTAGATTTATTGCTTCCTTATAGTAGATAACATATTCAACATTCTTCTAGAACATTCTTGATGATGGTGTCAAATTAAACTGCGCAATTTTTTTTTGGTAAAAAGTTCAAGGTTATTTCTCATGACGCATTACAATTTGCGTTGTAAAAACGTGTTGATTACAATATAGAATCTTTCAGAACTTTACTACATCATATGATGCAATATCTGACAATATTCTGCAAAAGTATACAAAAATGAGGTAGAGGGGTAAACGTCTATAAAAGGAGACCAGCTCTGCTCCTTCATCAGTTTGTTGGCAGATTTCAGATTGTGAAGAAGAAAAGCAGCAAGAGCTGAAAAGTCGGATAAACTTATTTCTACAGAACATTCAAGAACTAAAGACTCGTCTTGTTGACTAAAAAATTCAACAATTTAAAAGAAAATCCAACTCATTTGGTTCAAAATTGTTGTATTTTGTTGAAAATTCGCTTCTTTGGTAAAAAATTAATCTTCTTAGTTGAAAGTTCATCTTCTTGGTTCAAAATTCATTTTTGTTGTTAAAAATTAATTTTTTAACTAAAAATTTAGCAATGGGTTAAAAATTTTGTAGAAAAATCGTCTTTTTGACTGCAAAATTCAACAATTCAGTAGAAAATTCAACTATTTCGTTCAAGGTCGATGTACCTTGTTGAGGATTCGTCTTTTTGATAGAAAATTAATCTTCTTGGTTAAAAAATCATCTTTTTGGTTGAAAATTCAATTATGTAATGAAAAATTTAACTGTTTTATAGAAGACTCGTCTTGTTGACTAAAAAATTCAACAATTTAAAAGAAAATCCAACTCATTTGGTTCAAAATTGTTGTATTTTGCTGAAAATTCATATTTTTTCTGGAAAATTCAACTGTGTAGTTGAAACTCTAACTGTTTTCTAGGAGGCTCGTTTTTTTTGGCTTGAAAATTCAATTATTTTGTGAAAATTCGTTTTTTTGTTGATTAAAAATTGATTTTTTCCACAGTAAAGAAAGTCTCACAATCCATTCCTGTTAAACAAAAAAAATGAATACTCAACAAAAAACGATTGATGATGCCAGTGATATAAAAAATGGTCTTCTTCTGAGTCATTATCGCATAAAATGAAAAAATTCTAGTGATAATTTTAATTTCTGACAATTTATCTGAAATTTCGACGAAAATCGTGGAAGCATTTTTATCACAATTTGCCACGCGCGCGACACGCACTCGCGGTCAATGAATTAGTAAAAAGAAGACGTAAACGACCAATCGATGTAATTGGAAACTATAAATTACGCTTAAAATGTTCTCCCAATATTTTGTAAGAGCTTGTATACAATCTCGAATATTTGATTATTTTAATCTGTCTTGTATGGAAATTTCAACACGCACGTGTTGAACACCAACACCCTGAAAACATTTATCTTCGATTATTTCTCGATTAATTTTCATATTTAAATAACATCTTTCAATTTTCTACCTTGAGATATAAAATTAAATCATTATCTTGTTAGATCTAACTTTTTACAAAAATACTTCATTTCTATTAATGATATCTTATAAATCGGTCGTTGTCTCTAGAGCAACACTTAAAGTACATTTAAATTTGCATTTCAGGGGCCGTGCATACATTTTCAAACAACTGAAGAAAGATTTTAATTTTAAATCAAAAACAGTTGAATTTAACCAAAAAGACGAATTTTCAAAAAGAGTTGAATTTTCTACCAGAAATGTGATTTTTTAATCAAGAAGATGAATTTTCTTCTAAAAAGATTAATCCTTAACGGAATACAGCAACTTTGAACCAAATAGTTGATTTTTCAACCAAGAAGATTATTTTCTACCAAAAAAGACAAATTTTCAACAAAATTGTTAAATTTTTTAGCTAAAAAAATACATTTTTAACCAAACAATGCAATAGTTAAATTTTTGTTACAAAAAATGTATTAAAACCAAAAAACGAATTTTCTATATGGGAGTTCGATCTTCTACCAAACAGTTGAATTTTCTACTAAATTGTTAAATTTTGTAGTCAAGAAGTCCATTTTTCTACAAAACAGTTCAATATTCAACTCGAAAACAGTAATTTTCAACAAAAAAGTTAATTTTCAACTGAACAGTTGAATTTTCAACCCATTGTTAAATTTTCAGTTGAAAAAATTAATTTTCAACACGAAAAAAAAATAATTTTCAACAAAGTGGTTGAATTTTCTACCAAAAAGACAAATTTTTCACCAAACTGTTAAATTTTTAAACTTAAAAAGATCCGTTTTCAATAAAACATAAAATAGTTAAATTTTTATCACGAAAAGTTACTGAAAAAAACGAATTTTCTATAAAACAGTTGGATCAAAAAGTTCATGTTTCTACTAAATTGTTGAATTTTCAGTTAAAACATTTAATCTTCAACAAACAAAAAAATAAATATTTAACAAAGTGGTTGAATTTTCAAACATAAAAGTAACTTTTCAAGCAAAAAGATGAATTTTCAACCTAGAAGATTAATTTTTTACCAAAAAGATGAATTTTTAACTAAATAGTTAAATTTTTAAACTTTAAAATTTTCTACTGAATTGTTGAATTTTCAGTTAAAAAATTTAATTTTCAACGAACAAAAAATAAAATATTCTACAAAGTAGTTGAATTTTCAAACAAAAAGGTAAATTTTCAACAAAAAAGATGAATTTTCAACCAAGAAGATTAATTTTTTACCAAAAAGATGACTTTTCAACCAAGAAGATTAATTTTTTACCAAAAAGATGAATTTTCAACTAGCTAATTAAATTTTCCACTAAATTTTTTAATTCTCATTTAAGAAATCTAATTTTTAACAAACGAAAAAATTTATATTTTACAAAGTATACTGGAAATAGAAATTAACAAAATTGAGAGATATCTGCTTTCTCTGTCAAATAAAAAAACATTATAACTTTAGTGTTTGACCTAAAACGCATTCAAACTTCAATGCTTGTGATTGAAAACATTTCAATATTACACGCTTACAATTCGAAAACATTCCAATTTTAATGCTTAAACTTCAATGCTCACAATTAAAAAACAGTTAATGAATTTTCAATGTTTACAATTCGAAAACGATCAAACTGCAATGCTTCGAATTGGAAACATTACAATATACAATGTGCACAATATTAAAACATTTAAATTTCAATTTTTCAACTTCAGGGCTTACGATTGAAAAAAAAAAACATTCAAACTTCTAGGCTTCAACTTCAATAAATAGAGACTTCAATGCTTAGAATTGTAAAAAATTCAAACTTTAAAATTGAAGCTAGTTACATACTAGTCAGAGCTTGATAAATGTAATACATATGGAAAATCTTACATGCATGAGTGCACCATTCCTTATGTCGCGGATCCTTTTCGTCGGGAAAACTAAAAAGTATTACTCCGTCTCCTCTGACACTAGAGTACCCCTTTTATGCACAAAATTCCACTGATTTCATTGCACCGGCTATTTTTTTTATTTTCGCCTTATTTTGCGAACCTCATTTCACGAAAATTATTTCCCGAACCTTACTCCAGGAACCTTACTTCCCGAAGCTTACGTCAGGAACCTTATTTTGCGAAACTTATTTCACGAAACTTATTTCGCGAAACTTATTTCGCGAACCTTATTTGACGAATGCGGGAAGGTTTATTGAGGGTGTACAGGTCCTCGTATGAATGTATAATCGTTAAAAGAAAGCCCTTATCTCATTAGAACTTCATAAAATGAAATGCTCGAGTTCAAGTGATAATTTTTATAAGCTACCAGCAAGAGAACTTAAGCAAAAGTGTGGAAAATATCTTTACTGAGCAGAATTTAAAGGAAGTATTTTCCCTTCTCTACTTCTTTAGGTCAGGAAATATTTAAATGTAAACGCAGAATCGGGAAAGAAGGGCGGGTAAAAATATTATGTCAAAATATTTTTAAATACAACGGATATTTCAAACAGTATTGTCTCAATATTTCCGAAAAAATTTTGGTCTCCAGCACTGTATACTACATCAGGTAAAGAGAAGTAGTTATTATACAATGCCTTGTAAGCTGGGGTCCTTTTAAATTTTAAATAGTCATCATTAGAGATATAGACGTAAAAATCTTCAATGGGAATTTTCATTTTTTTAATTCAAAAAATTTAGAAGTGTTCAATCAGTTGATTGTAAAAATTTTCACCATAGCAAATTATAAGTTGGTACTATTAGTTTTCGGTATGAAAAAGTTTTAAATTTTGTAAGTGAAAGACGTGTAGCCCAAACTAAACTATTTCAATAGTAAATATTTTTCACTTTATATGAAACATATTATAATTAGATCGAAGTATCTGGGCTAAACGGAAATATTTATGCTAACACTTTTTACTCAAATAATGTTTGCTTATTAGGGACCGTACTTAAATTACGTAACAGCTCAAGGGGATGGGAGGGGTCGAGATATCTTGTCACGATTCATTACGGAATGGTGGGGGGGGTCTTTCATTCACGTGCGTAATTTTTGGAAATTCGCAAATGAAACAAATAACTTGCAGTAATTGTACATAAATTTGATATGAATTTAACTGTACGCACCAAAGAAACCTGGTGAGTGAAAAACGAACATAGCCAACAACAATCGAAAAAAAAAGTCATGGAATTTTATTGGTCAGGGAAAAGTCAGGGATTATTAGGAAAAAAATCTTGGGGAAGTCAGTGAATTTCTAGAACTTGAAATAAATGTCAAGAAGAGTAAATATGAATTTTTTTTATTCCGTTTATAAAAGATTGTAGGTTAAATATTTCACAAGTTTATAATTCTGGCAGTTGAATATTAACTTATATAATATTCTTATTAGTAATTTATTTAACTTGTGTTTCCATTTCTTTTTTTTCAGTTGCTTTCTCTTGAAGATTATCTTGAGAGTTATAAATTCTATGACTTGTTTGAAAATTCAACAATTATTTTTTAAATTGTGTTTTTAATTAAAAAATTTATCTATTTTAGTAGAAATTGCACCGTTCTGGGATAAAAATGCAACTGTTTGGTTGAAAATTAATCTTCTTTGCTTGAGGATTCAACTATTCTATTTAAAAATTGTGGTTTAACCACTTTGTTAAAAAATTACTTTTTTGTTGAAGATTCACATTGTTTGTTGAAAATTAGTCTCATTGATTGGAAATTTAACTTGTATTGTATTTTATTACTCTCCCTTTTACGGGTTTGAGGGCTCCGTTCCCTTTACATCTTTTAATATTTCACTTAAACACTATGCCTTATACATCTTAACCTATAATCGCTTCGCCTTCTTATTATTTACAAGTTCTTAAATATTAGCTTACTAACTATTATCTTTATCCTGTTGAAGATTAAACTATTTTGTTAATAGTTGGTCGTTCTTGGATGAATTTTACTGCTTTTGATTTACAATTAAAAAACTTTTAGTTTAAATATTTCCAGTATTATATTTCTCCCTGCGAATTCATATGTGTTTGTTGAAAATTTTACTACACTGTTGAATATTTACTTCTTTTAGTTGGAGATACATTTGTATCATTTGATGAAAATTTTGTTTCAAACAAATTTTTGTAACTTACAATTACAGTATTTGCTTGAAGATTCACCTTTGTAGGTTGTAAATTCAACTATTCCCTTACGAAAGAGCATTGTAGGAAAATATATACAGCGGGTTTTATTTAACTTGAGACATCGAAATATTTCAAAAAATACGAATCCTATGAAAAAAATTTCCGTTATAAAAACATTTTATTTTCGTGGGGGATAAGCGACTTTGAAAAAATGTACCCCAACCCACCTCCCCAGGATGCGGGGGGGGGGGCTTTGTAATTTCAAATAGGAATGCCAATTTTTTATCACAGACTAAGATTCTCCTTTATGAAATTTTTTTCCATTCGCAAAGGAAAAAAGACCGAACCCCCTGCCTCTAGGGGGTGGGGTGTTAAAAGTCAATTTTCCCCCTCGAAAATAAAAAGTTCTTATTATGGATATTTTTTTCACAGGATGCGTATTTTTTTACAGGATGCGTATTTTTTCACAGGATGCGTATTTTTTTAGATATTTTGATGTCTCAAGTTAAAAAAAAACACCTAGTATAATGCGCCTAAAATGATTCTCCTACCATGCATTTCCTTTACTTGTTTCATTACAATAATCATGGGAATAATAGGAATAAAATAATTGCCAAAAAATTATAAGAAATTCATTATCGAAACATCACTACATCATAGTAATAATAAGTATTATTATTTTCCAATGACACGTTTTCGTAATGTTCCGGTTGAAAATTCATCTGTTTGCTTGAAAAGTGAAACATTCTGTCCAACATTCATCTGTTTTGGTTAAAAATTAACTACTTTCGTGGAACGAAGTCATCTTCCTGAATTTCCAAGTAAAACAGGTTTCTCAAATATTATACTTACCAGCTTCAACACTCCATTCTTTCTTTGAAAAATTCTTCTCTTTGGGCAGAAAATCTTTTTTGGATCTGAAATTCAACTATTTTGTTGAAAATGTAACACATTTCGACTTTAAATGTATGCAATTCAAGGCGTTGCTATATAACGGGCATGAATTCGCGGTAGAAACTACTACCCTTGGATTGTGCAGAGTATACATTAAAAAGATTACGGAGACTTCTTAGCGTGAACCAAATGTTTCCTAGCTTACAGGCTATGAAAAACTGAAGGGTCTACTGCTCTACTGTTTACAGCAAGTGAATTTATGTGGTGAACAGTGACTATATGGCCGGGCTGACCCGTGAGCTCACTCCGCTCAAATTCGAACAGGGGATGCGGCTATTCACGGGTGAACAAGGCAAGTGAGCAACGCGAAGAAGGCCGTGAACGATTCGTGAAATCATTTTCGATGTCCTAATCCGAGATACATGTAAATGCAACTGCTTGCTTAAAAATGATAAAAAACGCTTTTTTACAAAGTCGTTCTTTTTGGTCAAAAATTGAAGTATATCGTAGAAAATTCAACTACTTCGTAGAAAATTAGTTTTCTATTTCAAATTCATATTATGATGTTTAAAAGTTGACTGCAATCTTTGTCGGTTTAAAATGAGAGTTTTTCTTTTTAAATGTGTATTTCCAATTTAAAAATTCATCTACTTTTGAAGAAATTGCATTCTTCTCTGAGAACAATGTAAGTGTTTGGTTAAAAATTATAGAAAATTCAACTGTTTGATGAAAAATCAACTAGCTCGTGGAAAATTGACTTTTTTATTTATTTTTTTATTTCAAGTCATTTTGTCCTATTGAAAAGTCAGCTGAAACATTTTTGGAGGAAAATTGAACTAGTTTCATGGAAAATTGTACTTTTTCGTTTGACTGTTGCGACTGTCTCGTGGAAATTTAAACAGCTTTTTTGAAGACTTCTGCTTTTCGGTTTGAAGTGCAATTGTTTTGTTGAACAGTCGACAATTTCTTAAGTTTTATTTTTAACTTACTATTTCCGAGGTAAAAACTAAACAAAACTCTTTGTCGGTTGTAAATTCAACTTTTTTTCAAAAATTTGTCTTTTTTATCGCGAATTTCATCTGTAGTATCATCCCTTCTACTAACATATTAAGTCTTTCTCAGATGAAAAAGCAACTGTTGGGTTCAAAATTAGACAATTTTGGCAAACATTGCTTCCTATCGGTGGAAAATTCTACTGTTTTATTGGAAAATCAACTGCTTCGTCCAAAACTCATATTTCCATGTCGACAAGTCAAACAAACATGTTCTTGGAATGGAAATTAAAACATACTTTTGTCTTAATTTGGCTTCTTCATTTTAAAACTCGTCTGTGGAAGCATACATTTCTTAGTTCTGGAATTCTGTAATGTAACTAATATAGAACAGAGTGATAGAACTGTTATGTCACTAGAATGTCACACGTGTTCTAAGAACGGAACATAAAGGTCACACTTTTCTGTGACGCTGTTACTGTAAGGATATGTAACAATTCTGGAGTTCTGTAATGTCACTAATATATAACGGAGTCATAGAACTGTTATGTCACTAGAATGTCACACGTGTTCCAGGAATGGAACATAAAGGTCACACTGTTCTGTAACGATCTTAGACCACAGTTGTGCCGACAGTTGGGTCAAACGAGAAGAAAATATTTTATTTTATAACTTTTTTTTTTAAGGGTATAGCCGGGTGAGTATGCAAAAAATGCCCCTTGAGAGAATCAAATATTGAGTCAGGCATTTGAAAGCATACAATAAAACGAAATGTTCCCCTTAATTTGAAACGGTTAGCCGTCATATTGGATGAGATATGGTGGGAGGGGGGGGGGTAACGTCCATTTTGTTCTCTGTTTCTATCGTTAGAAAAAATATGAAAAGATTCAAAGGATTTCTGTCAATCATTCTCAACATGCATGATTATCCGAAAATCTTTTGGCGGGAAATTCAAACTGAAACCAATTTTTTAATAATTTGTTTGTGTGGTAAAACTCAAGTACTATCTTAATTTTTTACCACAGAATAGTAACCTAAAGCGCTATCATTGTGAATTTTTTCGGATTTTCAAATTTGGCAGATCTTAGTGTAAAAAATTAAAAACTGTAATCTTGACATATTCCAACTCTTGAGGCCCATTGATACCTGAATATATTCATATAATTCAATTATATAAGTGTATTTATACATTATTAGATACATTATATATACATTGTAAGAGAAAAGATACAATGATTATTCGTGGTACTCTATCATTTTGGAAATTTTGGAAGCTTAATTTATTTATTTGATTTAGTTTCATATTGATTGAGAATTTAATCGTCATCACTGTCCTTATTTATCACAATTACACATTTTCTTTTTGTGAATCAACTGTTCAAAATTCCTGCCGGTCTGATGATTTTCGACAAATATCGACCATAAGTTAATAGTTCACTACAATAGTAGTGCTAATATTACTACAGAAAATTGTCGGTACGATCAACGAAAGTACTATTAAAAATCACTGCTGACTTTGAAACGTGACAGCTCGTTCCCAAAAGGTGCGAGAAATTTCTTTGAAACCCCGTTAAAAATCTGATTACATTATGCGTCGAATAAGCCCCAATAAAGATGTTTTTAATATTTTGAAGAGAATACACCACGTGAGAAGTTTTGAAAAAATTAAAGAATTTCTCGAATTTTTTACCCTGACTTCAACTTGTGGCATGACCTAGGAAAGTTGTAACACAAATCTCACATTCACACCGGTCTTATCTTTAATTCAGGCCAATAAAACTTTCAAAAATCTTCACGGGTTCTCGACTACGACTACTACGACTAAAAATGTCCAAACGTGTCTGCATCAAATTGCAGTCGCTTTAGCAGCAAGTCTGTCCATCTGCGGTGATCGCCGACTGAGACGCGAAGCAGATATGCTTGAACACTTATGTCATGTCTTGAGAATCCGTGAATATTTTTCAAGTTTTATTGGCTTGAATTAAAGACGGGATTTCACAGATTACGTCCTGTCAGTTTCAGTTTTTTCCATTGGTGTAGTAAGTCACAACAGGAGTTGAAGTTAGGAAAAAAAATCGGAGAAATTCTCGGTGATCACCACTTTCGCGGCCGACAGCTATAATCGAAGACTGAAAATTGAAGTTTCAGACTTGGACATTTCAAGACGTATCTCTGGAACCCGTGGAGAGTTTTCAAGTTTTATTGGCTTGAATTCATCATAAGATCTTAAGACCTATGTCATGTCACAAGTTGAATTAGAGGTACAAAATTCGAGAAATTCTTGAATTTTTTTAAACTTCTCAAGTGGTATATTCTCTTCAAAATGTCAAAAATATCTTCATTAGGGCTTATTCAACGTGTAATTTAATAAGCTTTTCAACGAGTTTTTGAAACAATTTCTCGCTCATTTGGGGAACAAGGAATCACGTTTCAAAGTCAGCAGTGATTTTTAATAGCACTTTCGCTGATAGTACCGACAATTTCCGACGATAATGTACTATTTAGCTTATGTTCGATATTTGTCGAGAATCATCAGACCGCCAGAAATTTTGAGGAGTACATTCTCAAAAACAAAATGTGTGACTGTGATAAATGAGGACAGTGACGAGGATTGAGTTTTAAATCAATATGAAGGTAAATCAGATATCAAAATAAAACTTCCAAAAAATTTCAAAAATAATAGTACCACGAATAATCATTTTATCTTTTTTGTTACAATGCATATATTCATTATATATATATATATATATATATGCCGAAGATGAGGAAGCGACATTAATACCAACCGCGGAAAGCAGGCACCTTCTGAGAGATGATCAGGATTTCAGGACATATATATATATATAGAGTACTCTTTCCGAGTAAGACCACTTCGATTAGTTCCATGCCCCTACATCTCGCTCGAATGCTTCCCCCTCCAGCACACCGTCCCGTTCCGCGTGAGATTATTACGGAGGGTAATATCGAAGGAAGGAAAGAGGAAGTGGTCGCCCAGAAAGAGAGGAGAGAACACAATGAGAAGACGGACATGTATCAATTACGTTTTTTAACTTGCAAAAAACGTAGTACGCCTACGCACGATGAGAAGTGGATGATTAGCGGGGACCTGGCCTCTCCGTGGTGAGGTCGGACAGTCGCTGATCCAAGGCACTGAATATTGGGCGGGCACAGAACCACTTTGTAACGAGACGACCGAGAAAAGGGTGTTCTTGGTTCTAGCGACGGAGCAAGACTGAGGCAGCCCGGCGATGGCAACCGCGTCGTTTCTAGTCTCGGGACCCCTCGGGGGGTTCCGCCCTGATTCGGGTGCGGCCCAGCACTCTTTTCGAGCGGGGTCGCCCCGAGCTCGCTTTATTGTGACTTATTCGGTTACACCCCCCCCCGCGGGGGTTTGGGTGTATGCCTGAAATGTTTTCGAGTTTTCTGTCGAGTTCCGGTATGGTTTGGGAGTCTATGTGCATGCCCAGTTTCCAAGTGTGGTTGCTTGTTTTCCTTTCATGGTTAGTTTGTGTTATATTAATCTGCAGTAAAATTTGAATTTTCCTGTTAATGTATTCCCACCCCCCTTTTATGTATGTTTTTCCGTCATCGTTTGGGATTGAGTAATTTTGTCTATATCTGAACGATCTGCCGTTGCAAAATGAGTCATGAGTTATGTATATTTGTATCGGTATCGATTTTTTACAAAATTGGCATTTTAAGTTTTCTGTGTTACTGTTTAATTTCTTTCGAACGGATATGGTGTCTTTGTTGATTTTTTGGTTACAGTTATCCTTCATGGTTCCCGGTTCCTATAACATTTAAAATAAGAGAGAAAAAAAAATTTTAATAGAAAAAAAAATGGAGTCATGATTGAGTCAACACAGTAGTTTGCTTATAGATATAAGAGATTTTAATTGGGTTCTCATTTAGTCTTTCTTCTCTTTATTTTTCTTTTGCTGCTCGAAGATAAATTTGTTGACTTCTTGGTTCCATCTTTGTTTAAACGTGCGCCATTTTGCCTCGATGGATCTTTCCTCTTCGAATCGTTCTATTTCTCTTCTGTTCTTTTCTTCCTTTCTGTGCTTTTCCGCATCCTCTCTTATTTTTCGGGTCTTCTGCCAAGATAGTTCCCTTTCATTTCCTATCTGTGCTCGTATTCTTACGGTTCGTTCGATCTCCTCCTTTTTTATGTGTTCCAGTTGTTTTTGGAATTCCTCGTGGATTCTTCGGCTCTGTAGGTAGGCTTTTCTTTCGAATTCTATACGTAGTTTACAGATTCTTTGGTCTAGTGGCCAACATGTTGGTTCTTTGGTTTCCGATTTCGGTTGTGGTTTCCAGTTTATTTGACCTCCGACGGCTCCTTCTTCTTCCTCTGTTTGGTTGTTTACCTGATTTTCTCCGTTTGCTGCGCAAAGTGGTTTTGCTGCTCTTGTTCTGGTTTGTCTCATCATCTCTCGTACGCGACGGTGTGCGTGATAGGTGATCTCTTTTTCTGTGACTCCTTGTCTTCTAAGTTGTAGCCACTTTCTAGCTAGACAGTTTTCGGCATGTTTAGCCAGCGTCGTTCCACAAATGTGGTTTTGGCACAGTTTGCATTTTGGTACTTCCATTTTTCTGTAAAAAAAATTGTCTACTGTCTTTCTGTTCTTAAGGTCTAGTGAATAGTGTTTTTGAGGTTAATTGAGTCAATTTTTGAGCTTGGAGTTATGAGTCAGTTTTTTATTCTTAATGCTACTGATCCCTTGCCATTTTGCCAATACTTAAGTCTAAATTTCTAACCTAAACTTATCACTTTTTATACTGCTATTTACCAGTGTCGTAAATCGTTGGGGAGATTTTCTTTTTAATAATAAAAGGACCTTCATACTGGTCGTATAACTTACCTGCCTTTTTATCCGCTTTGTTAGACAGTTTGGTTACCTTTTTTAGAACCTTATCCCCTATTCTAAATTCTACCGGTCTTCTTCTTAGATTGTAATTGCTGGCTTGTCTATTATTTGACTTGTCCAAATTTTTCTGAACTTCCTCTTTAATAATTTGTAGCCTTCTCAATCTATCGGTCCACTTATCCACGCTTTAGAACTCGATTTCGCTATAGTTTTCTATATTTTTTCTGAGCGATTGGGTTGGTTCTAGTTCGCGACCTAAATTTAGGAATTCCGGGGTGAATTGGGTAGACGAATTTTTGCTAGTGTTTATTGCGAACTGCAAATCGTCTATATGTTCTTCCCAGGTAGAATGATCGTTATCTATATAGGTTTTAATAATTTGTTTAATTGTCCTATTGTAACGCTCGGTTGGGTTAGCTTAAGGGTAATATTTTTCTATTGTTTATATCTTGGTGGTATTTAATAAAATTTTAGCCTGAAGAGGTCAGCAAACCAAGCTGACGAAACGTTCGAGAATTACTTTCTAGCAGTGCCGAAATCCGATACAGCAACATAACGTCACTACTCGCTTTTACGAGTTGACACTTGACAGATTAATTGTGAGTAGTGATTGGAGCAATCCGAAGTGATTAGTTACCACAAGTGACTGATATATTACCGATAAATTACCACAAATTATCGAAACTTAAAAAAAATTGGACGTGTTTTATTTCCAAAAAGACTGCGTAGAATATATGGAAAAATGTCTTTTGATGGATTTGACTAACAATCGTTTATTTTGTAGTTTATGAAATTGGAAGAAATTTCCTAAAAGGACTCGAACCAATTATCATGAGTTTTTCTCGTGTGCGGGGTACTTTTTCATAATTTATAGTATTCAAAAATGTCCATAAAGTTTGTTTTTATTGTTTCTCAATTCGAAAAATCCCTGCATTTTTCACAAAAAATATCATGTGCAACAGATTTAGAAAGCTGGCAGTAATACCTCTTGTGAAGTTTACATTACATGACACAACTGAATTTGCGCAACCAGATCCCCTAGTGACTGCGGTTTTGTGTTTTATCTCGAACAACTTATAATCAGTTTTAGAATCCAAAAATTGTTAAAATTTGTTTTGATTCCGACTTCGTAAAGCCCCGAAATTGTGTAGTTATCTCACAGATGTCATCATTTTCGTCCTTTTCTTTCCCTAGATCATATTCTTTGAACCTCTTTAAGTTATCGACACGATGTCTTAATTATTCTGCTCTTGAAATGGATACATATTTATCTTGAAATGGAAATCATCCCAATTTAATATTGCATCTTTAGAGATGCAATATTAAATTGGGATGATTTCACAATTGATGAATCACAATTATTCCACTTTGTTCAACAACCCTAACATCAAAAATACCAATTTTACTGTATAGAAAATCAGAGATTATTGGCGCCAGGCACTCTTTTGGAGCGATAATAAAATTTTAATTAATGGCTTGAGAAATCTTTTAAATAGAGAGTAAGTCCAAAATTATTTTGCCTGGTACTCTATTTAAAAAATGTCTCACGCCATTGATTAAAATTTTATTATCGCTCCAAAAGAGTGCCTGGCGCCAATAATCTCTGATTTTTTATACAGTAAAATTGGTATTTTTGCTGTTAGGGTTGTTGAACAAAGTGGAATAATTGTGATTTCGGAAGTTATTACTTTTTTTACCGTAGTTGAACGAAGAAATAAAATTAAAATTTCTAAATTAAGGTCCCCGTTTTTTATATTTTGCAATATTAATATATTATGTTTTTAATTGAAATCCAAATGTTTCAGATTATGTGGAGCATGATAGCGTTTGTGATAAGATATCCACTAGCTTCCTTATTTTACGACGTGTGATTAAATAAGAAATTCGGCCAGAACTTCAGGTAACCTTTTCTTTTCAAATAATTAAATGCTTAACCTTACAAAACATAGCATCCGTGGACCTAGCTAATAAATTCAAATTTAACTACAGACTCTGTAGGCCCATTTTAAATTCTTTTCTATCCTTAGCAATCTCTGTGAAGAAAGTAAATGAGCTAACCCATCATTATTAATATTTTGAAAGAGAGCATTGGCCAATACCATCCAAACAGTTCGCAGGAACTCAAACTCTGGAATAAAGGTTTCTCTAGTAGCCTATATTTTTATTCGTTGTGTCATTCGTGTTTTCCTGTATTCCTTCCTGGAGTAGGAATCGTTAGGCAAATAAAATACGACTCTTTTTTGGTAACAAGGCAAAAAGAAAGTTTATGAGTAGGCGTATTTCCAATTATTTAAGTATAAAATTACTCATGGGATACAACTTTTTTTTCTTCGGGTTCGCACAAAATCCTGAAAGTGTTTCGAAAAAAAAAACAGAATTGAACTAACGACATGATTCATTTATTTTATTCATTTTGCGCCGTTCTACAGGTTCTATACTTCCAAAATTTCCGTTACGAACTACCGCTTTTTGCATTTGAATAGCACTTATTTATCCCTGGCCCGTTTTAGTTCCACAATTCCGTTTGAACCACCTTTAGTTTCGTTGCTTGGATTTCTTAAAATTTTGTCTTGATAAATTGCTCGCGAAATTGCTTTTAGTTACGTTCACCTCTGCTTCGAGACACTTTTGAACCGAATTACGTGAGAGCCCAAATGGACAGCTCTCAATATAAAAATGTTCTAACTTAACACATCGACGTGGACTCAGGGGGAGCAGGTAGAGTTTTGTAAACCTGATGCTACGAGATCGGTGGAGATACTCCGACGAGTTCTTTGAGTTGATTATTGATCTCAGATTGTGAGAGCAGCTGAGTTAAAATAGTTTAATTAGTTAATAGATTTAATACTTTCACGATGATTCATGATGATAAATTTAAATTTAAAGCTTTTTCGGGTTTCAATCGTTGTTGTTCTATTTTATAGCATCTCCAAATACAGTTTTAAACATTTTTAATTTTTGTGGACAAAAACCCGGGGGAACTAAACCCGATTTACCACACGACGAAGTATCACGTGCCCTTAATGGTATAATAATAACAATGATATATATATACCGCGATTTCGCTAGGAGCGGGTGCAATTTTTCAGATTAGCACCTGCTCCCGGCGAAATCCTGCGCTTGTCCTTATGACAAACTTTTAACTATATATAATTAAAAAACAAGGTTAAACACCCAACGCAGGGTCCCACTGGAAGCAACTGCCATCTAAAAATGACATCGGCTCCCAGTAGAACGGCGTCAAATCACACTTATAGCCACACTTATACATATAAATTTCACCCGTTATAAATTTTATACATTAAACATATAATTAGATATCAATATTATATTTCATGTGGAAACAGAAAAAATCGTGTTAGAAGAGAGCAGCGCTGGCGGGAATCGAACACGTGTCTCCGAGGCAGCCGAATGGAGGTTCTTACCTGTGATAAAACAAATGATGCGTGATTTAGGAATTTGATCATCCTCAATTATTTCGGCGCATATGACGTCATTCGGCACTGTACTGAAAAAACGATTAGTTGGGACAACGAATAAAATTGTTGGGAGAACTATAGTAGTTGTCGTTACTATCTAATTAGGTAGACTAACTACTTTAGTTTGTCAAAACCACTATCTGTAGGTAGTTGAACTTACTAATATAATTAGCCATGTCTGCTAACGTGAGTATGACTATTTTTTTTGTTACAGGGACTAATTCAAATAGCTGTCTCTATACTATCGACATCTAAATTTAAAAAATCCCAGTGGGCACGCGGGCATCTCGTTTTTGGGACGTCTTATGGACTCTGATGTCAGTTCAGCTGATAAGACGTGCCAAAAAAATATGTCCTCATACTCACTGGGATGTTTCTAATTGCAGATGCACTCCGTAGGTTAGGATTTCCAGTAAAACTAAAAACTCGTTCCATTTTACAAACGCTTATACATACCTTTGAATGCTTCGATATAATCCCTGAAGCCTAAACTTTCCAACACTTCTGATACTTCCATCATTTATATAAAAAATACTGAGCTGTAATCCAACGACACATCAAGTGAACAGCGAGTTATGACGTCCATAACTAAACGTTTTCCTTCGTTTTACCACAGGTATGTTGGTTCCTTTGTCGTATTCTCAGTCCTACCAACTAAGATAACAAATGAAATAGTTATGCCACCTACTTTTATTTGTTAGACAAATCAATTAGTGATACAGGTGACTAAAGTATTAGTAACTCTGACTACTAAAACATTACTAACTTAAATTAGTCACGAGTATTACAAACGGCTTCCTAAGCCGACTATTTGTTTAGTCGGCGTTACTAACTGAATAGTTGTAAGGACCAATGAAAGCTTTACTAACAAAAAGGTAGCCCCAACTATTCATTTTGGTCAGTGTGAATTTCCTATTTTAAATGGGAATTTTCGCAATACACTTCATTGAAGTGTTTTTCCTGTATTTGCAACTACGGTTTTATTATTTAATTTTTTGAATATCACTTTTTCCTAACTTCAATTTGCTATCTAAAATATTAGTCTTTCTATCTCTAAATGGCAATTATTAAGTTTAGAATATATTTCTAATTTATATTGAACAAGTGTTCCTTCGTATCGCTGTGGCAATTAATACTATTTTCTGAACTATATCCTACATTGCCATCGAACTCTTGTAAAAATAAATATTATAATGCCAAATTTTACAACCAATAGTTTCTCCGGTGGTTCCGGGCGGTTTTCTCGGGTGGTTCAAAAATGCATTGAAAAATTTGTTTTCAGGCTGGAGAGTCACTCCCTCAAATTTGGTCGACGACCCCAGCGTGAAAAAATTGTTATAAATAATAAAGTATTAAATATTTTTACTTGAAATTTTTTTTATATCTTTCTGAATACATATTTCAAAAGATCATATCAGCTATATAGCTGAATATTAAATTTAAATAAACAAAAAAAATGGTTGAAATTGCATAAAGTTGAAAAATGCCAATTTTCATTTAAAAATCCATAACTTTTGTTTTCCTCGATAGAATTAGCTAAAAATTTAGCTGATGCTTCTCCTAATGTGTTGGTACAAGGAAAAAATTAGTGTGAAAAACGTTCTTTTAAAAAAGGTATTTATTCCGGGAAATGAATGTGGGAATTTCGTGAAAAATTGAACTACGTGTTTTTGCCATAATAACATAAATTTTTTAAATTAAGATCGAAAAGAAATCTATTTTATCATGAATAATTTGATGCAAAGGGAGCATGAAAAAGTTTCACAATTAAAAAACAGAATTCCAAACCATCTCACTTTTCGGCTCATTAGAGACAAAAATACCCAAATGAAAAAAGAGGGAGAAAAAGTCAACCAAAAACCAACCTCTCACTTTTTCCTTTCTACCGTCCTTTTTATACATATAATATATAATAAATAAATAAATATTTATATATATAGATTTGTTTATAATGTAATAAATATATATATATTTTTTAATTTTCTTTTTTTTTAATCCTTATATTTTTTTAAACTGATTTTATGTTACAGATACATTTTTTATTAAGGATTTAAAAAACTTATTCCAAATTTCTTTTAAAACGCGTATACTTGTTTATGCATTATTTTTCCATATCTTGGAAAGTTTGAACAGATTTTGCGTATTTAAAATAATTTTTATATATCTGCGAAAGATTATAAAAATTTGCAGGCCCTTTCTTGTTCAGAAAATATATTTTTAATAATTATTTAATTATTTTGCCCTTATAACTAATGCATTTTTTAGCAAGAAGCGCAGCAGCGCCGCGAGTGAATTAGTTCACGGCTGGCATTAAACTTTAGCCAGAGCTCCTATGCAAAATTCGGGTCGGTCGGATAGGGCTGTATTTACCCTTGCAATAGTTAGCAGCCATATTGATTCCCCCATTACTGGACAACCGCGCTACTCAAACTGCATTACTTCCGGATATGTGCGAAACTTTCCTTTCGAAATTACGTTCATTTCATAGTGTTCTTTTAATTTTAACTGTCAACAAAAAATATTTAAAAATATGCCGCATTATGTCTGTAGAGATACGTCGTTCCCGCGTGAGTGGGACACCCGGGTAGTCATTCTAAGAATTAAATCCGGTAGTCTAGAGTCTAGTTGTTTAAAATACATATTCCTCGGGAAAGTTGTGTTCGTAATTGAAATTTAAAACACGCTGATCGGTTTTTTGAAGGTCACGTAATTTTAGGAAGTAAATCTGGTAGTATAGGTGTTCAAAATATATCTTTACCCTTCCCCTTCTAAGGTGACTTTTACTTCAGTTGTGGACATAACTTTCTACGGAAATATGTATTTTGAATACCTGGACTACCAGGTATACTTCGTAGAAGGACGAGACCTTGCAAAAATGGCCACGGTTCCTCATACTTCAGTTCTGAACGTACCTTCCTCGAAGAAAATTTATTCTAAATACCTGGACTACAAGGTTTACTTCTTAGAAGTACGAGACCTCGGAAAAATGGCTAGGATGCCTTCTACTTCAGTTCTAGATACAACTTCCTAAGGGAAGATGTATTTTGAACACCTGGATCACCAGGTTTACTTCCTAGAACTACGAGATCTTGGAAAAACGGTTAGGATGAATAAAACTTTAGTTTTGAAGGCACCTTCCTCGAAGAAGATGTCTTCTAAATACCTGGACTACCAGATTTACTTCTTGGAAGGATGAGACCTCGAAAACATAAACGGGTTGCCTTTTAATTCAGTTCTGCATACAACTTCCTAGAGGAATATGTATTTTGAACACCTGATGTACCGGGTTTACTTCCTAGAACAACCAGACCTTGGAATAACAGGCAGGGTGAATAAAATTTCAATCCTGAAGGCACCTTCCTTGCAGAAGATGCACTCTCAATACCTGGACTATCAGGTTTATTTCGTAGAAGGACAAGACGTTGGAAAAATAGTCAAGGTAACTTAAATTTATGTTCTGAATGCACATTTCTCTGAGAAGGTGTATTTTGAACACCAAGACTACCAGGTTTACTTTTCAGCATGGCTAGACCTTCGAAAATCGATTCAAGAATATTAAATTTCTATCGTGAACACAACTTCCTCGAGGAAGAGGTATGTTAAACACCTGGACTAGCAGGTTTACTTCTTAGAATGACGAGACCTTCGAAAAATTATCAGGGTAGCAGAATTTCCGTTCTGAACGCCCTGCAGTTGTCGATTTTCGAAAAACATTTCTGCCAAATTCAAGTTCTGCAAATCGACAATCGATCCTTGATCGAGATTAGTGACATCTGCAGACAAACATCCATAACCTCAATACTCATTTTAAATAAACGGAACTCAGTAAATAATTTTTTTATATCAGATTAACAATTCAATTTCAAACGGTTTTTATTGATCATCATTCAGGTCATACGATTAAATAATTTCATAACGTGTTGAGTAGTTGAAATTTTATGACAAATAATTGATCTTGAAATTGGAATCAAGTTGATTATGAATAGAGATATCAAAACGTGGCTTCATTTTGATCCATTTCCCGCATCAACTTGATACCTGGTAGTTTTATGTGCTCTCTACACGGAGAAAAATAGATTTTTAAACGTAACATCTAGATGTTCAAGTGCAATCTAGATGTTCAAAGTTAGTATATGTAGATATAAAAAAGTGAGATGTCCATACTAGAGTATGTATAGAGTATGTCTCTAGCATCCAAATTGTTCAACTGAAATATCCGAAATATTACATGTATGGTTATGTCAAATAACGGATGTGAATATCTGAGGAGTTTACTTATTTCTGATCATTTAAGGGATTAATTGATAACATATTTGTGAATTTAAAATTAAACTTGAATGTTTGAACATGAACGAAGAACAGATAAAGGGTATGAAAAGGAAGTACAAGTCCATTATACAACGTTTAAGGATACAAATATTAATATATTATTCAATATTATTACCTGCAAATGTAAGTATTATGCAAAAACGTCGCTGCACTATGACGAAGAAAATCTCAGTGAAGATGCAAATTAAGTCAACTTTGGAACCAAAAAAAAAGAAAGTCTTTAATGGTTCTTAAGATGAACTTCTTTTCAGTAAATTTGTATAGACAGCTTCTTTCGCTTAAAAATCATTCGCTGCTTAAAATAAATCGTTCAAATAATTTTCGGCCTCTTATTTTACAATAATTCTTTATCAAAATAAAGAACAATAAAAAAAATTTCTATGTATTCACAAACACATCCGCAAATTTTCACAATAATGCTCGGTCTTCTGACATTTTTCCATGCACTGGAAATAGAGACAAATGATTGCAGTCGCCGCTCGATTGAGCAATTTTCGATATCCTACGAAAATTACGTGAATATTTTGAATCGCTGGCTTTTTAGCTGTCCTCACACTCCCGAACGGTATCATATAACAATTTAAATGTTTATAAACAATTCAGATAAACCAATTCAAAATTCTGTAAGTTGCACGTAGTAAAAATCGGCTTCCAAATAAAAATAGCTTGAGACTGAGTTTGTTATGAATAAATAATATCACTGATTGCTAAGATTTTGTAATTAATAACAAAGATAAAGTGTTTCTAAAAATATTTATGAATATATTTTTATCAATATTTGTGACCAACTTAGACTCTAACTTACTCTCAAGTTATTCAAATAGAAAGAACGATATCCTTCTACGTGGAATTGCCAAAATTTTGAATTCGTTTATCTAATTGTTTATAAACGTTTAATTGTTATATTTTACCAAATATTATCAAAGATATATTATTTTAGGAATATTTGTAGCAATCCCAGTTATTAAAGGGAATTAAAATCTGAAAAACCTCAAATTTAAATATTTTGGCACAAGAATTGTTTATAACAATGTTTAATATTAACTTTTTAAATATGTTTGTAATTGTATAACAAGGCCATAAACATCCCATCTTCACACTACGCTGTGGGCCAGAGCATAGAGTGGTGGGAGGACCCACGCCAGGATCTCGTCCTCAAATTCACACCACCGCCTCATCAGTTCTTGTGTTCTATTGTCTCAGTCTTTGACTACACCTCACTCTCTCGGCGCTCCACAATACACTCTCTCATTTTAAGGAGAATTGAAAGCGTTTACAAAATGAACGATAATCATATTTTAGAAAATTTAGACGCGGTTTTAAAAAATAAGGTTTTGTCTTGGTACCAAGTGAATAGACAGAGTTGGAAGAATTTGAACGATTATCATAATGATTTTAAAAACGCCCTTTTAAATAAGAATTACTTGAAAAATTAATGCCAAGTCCAAGACTTGAATGGCAATTAAGAAAAACTTATGAAAGTTTGCGAATAGAATATTAACTTTATATTGCAAGAAATACTTTTTCAAATTTTTACAGAGGTAGACATTTTAGGACGAGAATGGAAAACAGAATCAGCAAACTAAAAAATTAGAGGTAAAAAATCAAGCATTTTAGACAAAGATAACGATAGAATAAAGAAAAATAGTAAAAAGAAGCGAACACGGCAAAATCACGGTAAAAGTAATAACGAAAAACAGAATGCGAATTAGGAACAAAAACATAGTCAGAATCAACAAAGACAGTTTAGACTGCGATATCACAATCAAAAATACATACCGCACTTTCAACCAAGTTTTCCCAATGACAATTCTAGATTTTTTAATTCTAGATTTTCAAACAATATTAATTTTAGAAATTATTATAGAACCCACCTGGTTAATTATTAAATGTGATTAGTTAGTTATTAGGAAATACACAGAGAAAACAAGAAAAACATTTTTTGCAAATACCACAGCTTTAATATAACGCGGATGAAAATAATAAGAAATCTAAATGTAGAGACAATTTCAATAGTCAAGGTCAAAATACAAGTAAAGCGAACGATAAAAGTAAACAGTACGAAGACAAGCAAAAGGGAGGTGTAGCAGATCCAAGAGATCATGATTCCGCTAATCTGAACTCAAATGATCAAGAAACAAATTTTAGACCACGTCGATTCAGTACGTGCTACAACTGAGGGGCCAAAGACCACGTCCCTTTACCCTTAAACTCATAACCCCTTAACCCCATAACCTCAAAACGTCATAACCCCTAAACCCCATAATCCGTTAAGAAAGAGACTTATGCGCGTTGAAGCCCTGAAGCGCAGTATGTTCGAGCCATGCATGCTTCTTGAGCCTTAAACCCACATTCTTCAATAACCCCATAACTCCGAAATCCCAGAACCCGATGAGAACAAAACTTTCTTTGGGAGAATCTACGTTTTACCGAACCCAGGAACAACGACGAGGACGTAGGAGGCGAGTTGGGAAGAGTTGGGAAAAGATTGGCGACCGGTTACTTGATTTCCAAGACCGATGATTTGACCTTTAATTTTAAAAGGTCTGGGCGCAAATGTGGGGGAAATGCAAAGACCGAGCGCGTAGCGCGAGTTAAACGCATCATCGAGCGCGGAACGCGAGATGAATATATATTATCGAGCGCGAAGCGCGAGAACCAACACTCGCGCGCCCTGGGTGCGCTCAAACTTGCGACCGAAGCGAGCCGCGCGCAAAGCGCGCGATGAGAATGTGCCCGCGCAGCGGGCAGATGTTTTTTAAGTCGTTTCTTAATTTGAAAAAATTTTTGTTTGACAACGTATAAGATATAGTTGGATCCAGAATTTAGGTGGCTACAAAATGTTACTCAAGATTTTAAACTAAGATGTTTTGTTTATCAATTATTAGAAAAAAGTGAAGTGATGGAAAATATGTGGCCCGAAAAATCGTAGGGCTAAGCCGACACCCCCCTGGGGTTAAGTCGACGCTTGTATATATTATGTTTGAAGATAGAAAAGGACACATTTTAATATTTTTTATTATTGTAGCCAACTACATTCTCGATCCAACAATACTTAATACGCTGTCAAAAAACATTTTTTAAAGACTCTCATTCTATAATGAGAAGGTATTAGTTTTACGTAAAATTAGACTTCGTCGGTTTTCATCAAGGCTTTGAGACCCAACGTTTTGAGATCCTCTGAGTAAAAAAAAACGATTATTACGAAGGTGTCTCCCTGTATGTATGCCTGTATGGTGTCGAATCAGCTCCACGCGTCAATTGTGTATATTGGTATACGAAAAACATTGAAAATCATCGGAAAATTTAACAACACATTCATGTTTAACACGTTTTTTCACGTAAGATAAATATGCCTTGATTATAGTGGATGATCATATACAGAAGAAAAACACGATTTCCCACAAGCGTCGGAAAAAATTGTTGACCTCCGAAAACAGTTTTTATGTCGTAAAATGTTCCATGTCATGCAGAATGCCGCGAAACTGTTTCGATGAAGTTAGGGCATTATGGCCCACTTTTATTAAAAAATCCAAGTTCACACGTTCTATATTTTTCTTTAAAAAGCAAGTGTTGGCTTAGCCCCACTTTCCCCTGATATATTATCTTTAATTTCAAGTATTTTTTTAAATAGTAGCTCGATTGCTGTCTGAAAAGCTGAAAATCTTCGTGTGATAAAACACGTCCATGCAGGAGTATCTCGTATGGCTCACGAGATATTTGCCACTCGAAGCTCTTTCAGTAAGAGAGACAGATATACCTTATGATAGCCAAATATTTTGCTGCCTTTCGCTATATTTAAACGTTCTAATTTATATCATATTGAAAGTGTAAAATTCACCTATTTCTACTTTTTTTTTTACAGAATTAAGTTTACAGGTGACTTTAAAGAAGTTAGTTCCTGAATGCATCTCGGGCCTTTTACGATAAAGAACGCCGAGAACATTCGAAATACGAACGCAAATAATTCATTTAAAAATAATATAAACAATCAGAGGAAACGTTGTCTCGAAATAAAAGAATCGTCCTCTTGCCATTTTTAGTTAGAACGACGAGAATATCTTTCACACAAACAGAATTACACTGGGGTCCCGATTTATCGTAACTGATATACCGGATAAGATGGTCCAATGGGGCGAGAGAGAGGCGCTTGCAAGGTCAGCGGAGTTGCGCAGTTTACGGTTCGGCACTATAAGAAGCCAGAATCAAGAATGAGAAGAAGAACAGTTTGGAGAGTCCCGATGTACCGTGAAGGCCATTGAAGGTAACCCAGAAATGTGGGTAAAGAATTAATCTTTCTGGTTTCAAAATCAACTATTTGGGTTAAAATTGATTTATTTTGTGTTGTAATATTCTTGGAATTATTATTGTTCGCAGTAAACGTTTTTCTGTTTTCTGGCCATGCGATTTATTCTTTGTTAACACCAAAGTGTAAGACCACGTGACTTGGACTCAGACCCGACCCCCCTTCCAAATGTAGACCAAGTGGCCTTTCGCCGAACCCCCCCTCTCTCCTGAAGAAACCACGTTGTTTATGGAAGGCACCAAGGGGCAGGACCCCAGTGTATTTGGCTACAAGACTAGATAAAATATTTTACAAAAGGATAATGTTAGCTGCAAAAAAATTCTTCTTTGGACAAATGGAAGTCCTCCTGAAACCACTCTCGCAGTATGAGATATCCACGGAATATCCCATTGATGCCCCAGGCCATCCTACGGGTAGCCCATGGGATGTCCTACAGGACGGAAATATGGATACTCTAGACATGTCCCCATGATATTAATATATATCATCAATGTATGAAAAGGAAGAGTTGTGGCTAAGCATGCCGCTCGCTTTCAATCTACAGTAGGGTGTCCTAAAAACGCAATGTTCTTTTTACATTCTCATTCATGAGAGTGTAATGTAATCGTCCAAATTTGCAATCTCTGGTTTTTAACGGATCTTTACGTTTTGGCACTCACAGATTCCGAAAATCATAAAATTTTGCAATAACGTCTTTCTTTTCAAGTTAACTGTTGGAAATATTGAGTGCTTTAAGTGGACCTCTCTGAGATATTCTCGAACATGTAAAAAGAGAAGAAATTCCTGAAATACTGTGGAGGTCTTGATTTGATAACTTGAAAACGGTTGCAGATAAATCGATGAAATTTGGAGGGCTTATTTTCACCACTAATATATTGAAACTGACTTTGGAATTTCTAAAAATATTCATTGCATTGTTTCAGCACTCAATAATATTTTGAAAATCGGTTTTTTGTAGTAAAACTTTTTTTTTTTAACATAATTCAAGGTTGATGCAAGGATAAAAAAGATTCCTTGGTTCGAGACGAATCGTTTGACCTATAATATTGATAAATTTTATTGAGAAGTAAGGAAGTTATGCTCATTTATAATATTTAAAAGAACAAGAAGCAAAGTTCTCGTGAAATTAGCACTATATAATTATAAATACAAAAAAAGTGGAAACATTCGAGATCGAATTCTCAGCTGATTTGAATTTTCTTAATATATTTAGAATAGACGTTCATATATTTTGAATTCCTTCAAATCTTTAGAATTTTGCAGAATTCTCTCGATTTCTTGAAATTGATTTGTAATCTTTTGAATTCTTTTGAAGCTTTTTTAATTTTCTTGAATAATTCAGGATATAACTTGATTTATTTTTTATGTTTTGAATTTTTCTCAAAACATGAACCTATTTAAACTATTTCCAAATTTGTAAAATTTGGTCCACGGTGAATTACTACTGAATTAAGATGCACTCGTTTTTTCAATTCTGCAGAATTTTGTAGAAGTCTTTGAAGATCATTAAAATCTTTCGAAGTCTTCTGAAATATTTAGAATTCACGTTGAATTATTGTAAATCCTTCAAGTCTTTCAGAAGAATGCAGAAAATAAAAATAAATCAAATTATATACTAAATTTTTCAAGAGAATTTCAAAATATTTAAAAGAATTCAAATGATTGAAAAAAAATTCTAAGAAATCGAAAGAATTCTGCAGAATTCAAAAGACTCAAAGGAATTTAGAATATTTCAATCTTAATTCTAAAGATTTTAAGAGATATAAAAAAATTGTTGAAAAATTCAAAAGATTTCAAACGGATTTGAAGATTTCTACCGAATTCTTTTGAATTAAAGAAAAAAAACGTGTGCATCCTAATCCAGTAGTAGGTCAGCCGTCGACCAGTGTTGATGAATTTGGAAATATTTGTAAAGAATTTCATATTTTGAGAAGAATTTACAAAACAAATAAATCAAGTTATATCCTGAATTATTCAAGAAAATTCAAAAATCTTCAAAGAATTCAAAAGATTACAGGTAAAGTTTAAGAAATCGGGAGAATTCTGCAGAATTCAAAAGACTTTCAGGAATTTATAATAATTCAACGTGAATTATAAATATTTTTGAAGCATTCAAAAGATTTTAATGATTTTCAAAGACACCTGCAAAATTCTGTGGAATTAAAAGAACAAGTTCAGCATTGACCAAAGTTGATGAATTTGGAAACATCTGAAAAAAATCCATACTTTCAGAAGAATTCAGGGAATTCAAAACATTTGATTGAATTCTACATTAATCATGGACGCTCACAGATTATTTGCAATAATGTACGAATTATCCATGCTCACTGAAATTATTTGTGCTACGCTCATCAAATTGTGGAGAACCTCGGCTACAGTTCCATTTTTTCCACGCACCGAATTTCGGCGAACCAATATTTTACCTTGAACATGTTTGAATAAAATAATTGATTTTCTTGTAAAGCTATTTTACCGTTCGATAAAACTTGAGCCTATCCGATTTCAATAGATAAACACATTTGTAATTTAACTTTTTTTTAATGCTCGAAGCAAGGTGAAGTTACCGTGGTAGGATAAATGTATTTTCTGGGTCGCACGCATACTTGCAGCTAGATGTTCATCTGGATGCAATTTCAATGTCCTGTATTACCAAAAATACGCACTGAATCCAAAAAATTGTTGTGACTTCTCGATTTGAATTTTTGTTTTCGATCCGCGATTACAAGGAATGACCATACTCCTGGGACACCCTGTATAGTGGACAAGACAATGATATTTTTCACTTGTTTTATAAATTTCATCGTATGAAACAAATTAAAAATATCACTGTTTTGCATCAGGCATCCTAATTTACTTTAAAAAAAAAACAAAATGAAAAAGTGACCAATTTGAACCAAAAAAATTAGCACAAGTGATTAATTTCAGACCCAAAATGTAACTAAAAGTAACTAATTTCTTCTGGAAATAAAAATAATACAATAAAATTCGAGAAAATTTGTTAGAATTGCGGGTGAATTTGAACCGATTCAGAATAAACTCATAGGAATTAAAAACCGTTCAAATTAAATTGACTTTGTTTAAATGCTCGAAGCAAGGTGAAGTTACCGTGGTAGGATAAATGTATTTTCTGGGTCGCACGCATACTTGCAGCTAGATGGTGGGATTACTTTACAAAATTATTTGAAATAGATCGTCAGAACTGCCACGGACGATTATGCCCTAAACTTACTTACAGGCATATAAGTCAAAATAACCTGTTAAAGATGAGAGTGGCTTTAGCTGTGCAGGTATAACTTACTCTATTATTATTTTCTCTATTGATGTGAAAACACCAAATTTTCTTGATTTTCAACGAAATTCGACTGAGTGTTCTTTTCCCTTACTTATTCAGCTGTAGTCTTTCGGAAAATTGTATTTTACAAAAAAATATAATTAGAATTGATTAAAATTTAACAATGGAATTTTTCTAATGTACCATTTGTTACAGATTTTTAGTGAAACAACAGTAAAAGGATTACTAAATTACAAGGATTACTATGAAGAATTAGAGGGATGTGAATCAACAGCAGAATTTTGCTTGATTATAGATCGCTTGTTTGATTCTCTTAATCGAACAAAGCCCGAAACAGGACATACACTTCAAAGTGCAGACTACTCGGTAAAACCAACGTACAATTATATATATTTTATCACACATGATTAATTTATTTAAAATAACACTTTAATCGACAGGTCTTACAAGAAACTCTTTTGTGGCTTAATAATTGGGAACAACAAGTCAAACATGGGTTCATAGAGGAAAGTAATTTTCTGATAAACAGTACAAGTGAAGGATTGCGAGTGACTATTCACTCTGCAATAGATTTATCAGAGACATTACTGCAGGAATATAAATTCGATTATGTATTGACTGGGAGAATAAACCAAGACACCTTAGAAGTATATATGAAGAATAAAATCTTTTTAAATCTTCGACAAATAAAAAATCGCTTTAAAACTTCAGGAAATGCACGAGAGATTAAATTTTTTCTCAACGAAAAAAAAAGATTGTCTGGGGACTGACTTGGTCACGTAATCTACGTGGTATATGGCCCTAAAATTGTTTAAAGCGTTTATTTGCGTCGATTCCGACAACAGAAAATTGTACAAATTATTTTCATATCTTAGTTTTACTGTATTGAAATTACAGAGTTTATAAGATAAATTATGGTCATTATAAACGTATTCTAGTGTACGAGTAAAATATATTTCTTCGATTATGTTCGATATATTTCGTCCCGGGAATGATATAACTGATTTTTTCAACTTTCTTCGTTATATTAAATCAATTTTTTGAAGTGTTAAACTTCGCGAAAAAATATACACATATATATTCATTCAATATGGCGTGCTTTGCAGCGATAATAGCTACCGTTTATAATAATAATATTAAAATATTTACTTTAATTATTTTTTACTTAGTATTTTTTACGCGTATAATAAAATCTTTTATACAATCTGGTTTAATAAATTCTTTCCACATACATTCATATTTTTCATCACTGTACACTTTCAATTCCAAAATTTATCTTAATATTTCTTTAATCCATTTATTTCGAATCCTTCCCGTGAAATTCTTATTTGAAAACAACTTAAATTTTTCTTTTGCAGAAACCAGAGTCTCAATACACTTAAATAGTGATATTACAAATTTTAATCCATTACGTAAAAATAATTATTCAAGTGTCGAAGAAAGCACTTCATATTTTTATACAAAATGGATTGAGTATAAGAAAATACAGCCCTAATAACAGTTTAAAAATTGAAAGAATTACATCAGTCGAGCAGTAAAAGCGCAATTCAAGAAATTCGAGAAAAACACAACTAAATATTAACTCACAAAATATTAAATATTAATTTTAAATTTAGATATTTTTATATTTAATATCATTGTTTAAATAATATTGAATTACAAAAATCTTGGGAATTAAAAAACCAAGAAAGTAAAAATTAAAAGAAGAGGAAAGAAAAAGAAGGCAAAGAAAAAAGGGGATCTCCTTGAATTTTTCATGAGAGCCTTGAATTTTATTTTTTCTTATAAATAATTTATTTGATTGAAATCCAAATAGTAATTTAACTCTTAATATTTGCATACTCAAAATGCGGTAGAGACTGTTAAAGTATACATTTTTTGTGAAATTCAACTTAGAAATTATAAAAATTATTAGTTAAAAATGTTGATGTTAACGCAGAAATTACACAGGCCGACAAAATTTGACAAAAGTCAAAAGCCAGAAAGCAGACCAAGCATTTCCGAAGGATTTTGATGCGCTGAGTCCGAATCCGAACTCCAAATTGCTCCTGTACGTCAGGTTTTCAAGATATCCTAACCTAAAAGTGCAAAAAACGCGGTTTTCAGCTGTTTTTGAGGTTATGTAACGGAACAAGAAAAATTTCTACCACAAAAGCTAATATGGAATTTGAAAGTACTGATCCCCCCTTTCAAACCTACTTGGATCTATTGGGATATCTTTATTTTTCACCAAAATATTGTAATTTGAAATTTTTTATTTGAGCGTTTTAACCCATTAACGCTGAGGTGTTCAGACTTATACAACGCATTCTCTATTGCTGACGGTACGATATTTTTTATAGATTCTACGCTTGAGAAATACTTCTATTTGTACATTTATGACTTTTACGTTTATAATATTTTCTCGAAAACGTCATGCGACGTATTCCGATGTCGTTGTGAAACAATACTCAATTCAAGGCTTCCCGCTCTTCGGGCCTCTTTTTTCAATTGGTCAGCCACTGCGCGGAGGAGAATATACCGGGACGTGGTGGGAGTTTCCGAAACTGGGCAAATGGAAATAACCGTCTACAGCCGACGGGGAATAGGTGAGACTCTACTGTATTCAAAAACTTGTAACAAATATATAGTTATTTGAAATTTGTATATTGTAGGGTTGACCACCCTACAGTAGATAATAATCATACAGTAGATAATCATTAATTTAAAATACTAATGTATGTAAAATAATAATTAATCAAATGTATTTAAAAAAAGAAAGCATCATAGGTGTTAATATATTAAAAACAAAATTGATTATTTGACTTATATTTGTTCTTATAATTAATGATTATCTGCTGTAGGACCACTATCTACTGTAAGAAAGTCTCCCATATTATTATTAATATTATTATGTATTCTTTATGGTATTGAACAAATGTTTTAAATTATAAATTTCAATAAGTACTTACACTAAGTAACATCTATATTTGTATGTCTAAACAAAATATTGAAAAAGCATTCAGTGTGTACATAAAAATATTGTTTTATTCATTTCTAAACAATACTTCATCTTAAAAAAACGCTTATCTTTTAATTTAGAAATCGTCTATTATGTTTAAAAAAAATACCAATTTTACAAATAAGTGCGCAATCTTAATATATAGTTCTGTGTTTAAAAAATATTTGATTTTTTACCAATTCTACCATTTCATGTTAATTTTACTTAGCTCTTTATTAATTTTAAATTACAGTTGAAGTAGACAGAAGGTATAGTTGTGTCAAAAATGAGGCCTCTGGGTTGTAACCAACTTTTTGAAAACGGTAGAATTGATTAAATCTTTCTCTTAAGAGAAAGATTGAAGGTTTCTTGATATTTTGCTTCTTCGTCAACATTATTCCTCCATACGTTTAATTTAAGAAAGATTTAAAAATGCAATGACTTGTGCTTTTAAAGTATACTTTATGTATATAATAAGGATTTGTAAAACTTTTATCGACTGTTACATTTTATAAATAAAATGTACTCTCATAATACATGCGGAAATTTATTTCTTCACAGCGTGCATTTTTCTTCATAAAATTATGAACAATTTTAATTTTCAAAAATGTTATTACTTTTGATGAAATTCCTTATTTAAAGAGGAAATTTGCAATTTCTTGTAAACTGACATTTTTAGCATTCTTACTGTCGATAGTGAAATTAGCATGTCTGGCACTATAAAAGGACGAATAGTTTTAGCGGCAATACCATAACCTATAAATTTACAACTCATTGTATTTTTAGGAAAAGCGTTCGGAAATGTACATAACCGAAAAGCAAAATTGTAGAATGACAGTGGATATTTCTCATTGTACGTAAAAACGTTACGTTGGTAGTCGGTAATAATCCGTCCCTCTCTCAGAGTGGGAAAGTTATAAGAAAAAATGTTTACAGTGAGTGTTCTTATTACATTTCTACGAACCGTCCTGTCCTCACGTTCGGAGGTTAGGTACGGCTAACGCGAAACCCCGGAAAGTTGTTTTACATCTTTCTGAGTTTTTCCGAAAACCTCGTTACAATATGTATATAATTATGAAAATAATAATAGAAAAAATACTTTGCAATAATGAGCATGCTCAAAAATTAACAATCATCAGAAATTATTTAAATGAGTTCAAACATTAATTTAATGTTCCTGATTATTTAATAGTTGCTTCCTAAGAAATGTGTGTCTGCATGAAAAAAATAAATAAATAAGATTCAATACATCTTCTAGAGTAAAAGATTTTATTGTCAACTTTTCTAATGAGTATGATGAACCTAAATTAAATTTTTGATTTTCTTCAACATCGAATTAATTATTGAAGTCAAAGAACACGCATTCGAGGAGTCAAGGCACATTAAATGTGTAACAGATTTATCAGATAGTCTATTTCTGTGCTTTCGCACAACTAGAGAGCTTCGAGAGAATAGTCGCTCTGATGGGACTGAAGTAGCAGGAGTAGGTACACTGAACTCTCCGTTTCTGTCCAGTTTCGAAGGTTGCCTGAGAATAGCCTTGGCCTGAACCGTTTCCAATTGAAATGCATAATATTGCGCAATGTACTCGATTGAGTACTCGCGCGCTGCGGCCCTTTTGAGGCGAGAGTCGCAACCGTTTCTCGCCCTGAGCACTGAGAAACTGCGTGGGCTAGCAGTTCTGCGAAGGCCGAGACCGGTGGGACTCTCTCTCTCTCTCTCACTCCCCCCCCTCTCTCTCTCTCTTTCTACGCCAACTTCTCTGTTTCTCCCTCCGCCTCTCTATCAGCTCCCTCTCTGTGTGGACTTCCCGTTTCGTTGCAGAAGGTGAGTCTCAAGCTCACAATTTATCACCAACCTCTTCACTTCTATTATATTTTACATGCAATCTCACACTAACAAAACCCTTAAACATACTTCTGCCATCAACTCACCTCAAATTCCACTTCAAATTCGCTGAAACGTGCACCACACCATCACTGCTACCTAACGCTTTCATGCCGGAAACAGATGTCCAGTGTTATGTTGAAACTATCGAAAGAATGACTTCTTCACTAGAAAAGTAGCTCGAGGACACTATCCAGTCATCTTCATCGACACCCGCATGACATCCGACATGCATGAGACCCTGTTGTATCCTTTTATGAAAATCGACGTCTCCTTGTCAATGCAGCACTTCAGTCGCTCTTCTCAATCAAGAGAATATCTCAAGAATCTGCCATCGAAATCGAACGACTCTACACCTCACTATGAAAGTTTATCAGAGTTTGGAAGCCTTAGAACAACCGATTCAGCAGTGGAATGATATCTTGATATTCACTACAGTTCAGAGACTTGATTCTGAATCAGTTAAAATGTGGGAGCAACATCTGGGATCATGAACGGAACCACCTGATTGGAATAGCTTTCGGGAATTTTTCATGACAAGAATGCTTTCACTTCAAGCCTTTGAACATTCTCGGCCCGAGACATGTTCATCCAGGAATTCACGAACGATAGCCCGATCTCACTTCTGTAGTGCAGAGTATAAGGATCAAGGTCACGCAATTCTGGATACTGCATGTCCATTATGTTCAGAGACGCATGCTGTTTATCGATGCCCCCAGTATTATCAAAAAACTCTGGAGCAACGGAGAAAAGTCGTCACTTCAAGTAACCTATGTTTCAATTGCTTGGGCGCTCATCGAGCTTTTATCTATCTACAAGAAGATGTTTCAAATGCGGTAAGCACCATTGTTTCGTCGTCACATAAAGGTTAGGAGCAGGCGAGCATTTTCATGCAAGTTTAAACGCGTTGAATTAGCGCGAGTTCGACCAGAAGATAGATGGAAGAGGGCGAGAGTAGAAGTGGAAGAATGTGTGCATGCGCGAGAACGGCGTTTGCTTAAGGCAGTGGTCAGTTGGCTTTCATCGACCGGTCCGTAGAGAGCTCTCGCGCGTCCGTTCGTCATTTTCCGCCGTTCGTGCGTTCTTTTTCCACTTTCAACGAGTGAATGCTGGAATCCAATCGACTCAGCCCGATTGGAGGTTCCGTCCGCGAATCGCCAAATAATTAATCCCCTTTCCATTTGTCAAAGCAGGATTTCGATCGATTTAGTGCGATGAGAGACACCCTAGCGAGTCAAATCTAAGCAACCACGTGTGCGACGCCAACGCCGGGTTTTTCGGCAAGGCAATTCTGAAATAAAACAGGGTGCCTCCTCTGAGCTATGAATTTCATGCCTCATCCTTTGTTATGAGTGAAAGTTCGTGAGAGTGCGGAATCCGTTGGCGTCTCGCTCGTGTCGAGGTCTACGTGACTCGCTCCAGGGCAAGAGCCGCATTCCTGTCCGGCCACTGCGCGCGCACCACAATACCGTCGGCGAGCGGAACCTTTGCCAATCACGCGCCACACGGTTTCGAGACTCGTCGAGGAGGAGAGCAGCTAGCGTCCCAAGCAATTCATCTGCCATGTTGCTCCCATCAAGGATCTTCTCAACATCCAGTTGGCCGCTGCACTGAGGTTCCAGAGGAAGGTTTAAGATAATTTTAATTCTCATATTGTAAGTATTTTTTAGTGCCTTTCAGTGGTTCAGTTTTCGCGATTATGTCCGATTGCGAATTCTCCTAGCTTCCGGCAACGGGCCGGCCCACGTGGCCTTTACAAGTTGAATATACGCAAACTTTTTATGCATAGAATTTCAAACAATTAATTTATGACTTCGGGATTTCTTTTCTAAATTGTATTTATTATTTTCCGCCGCGCGTGATGTTTGTCTCATAATTCCCCTTGCATTTTAATTGAATTTTAATTAAATATTTCGCGAATAAAATTAACGAATTTAATTCTGAATTTCCTTATTTCTAGACATTCAAATTTTTAATAGCCGTTCATCCGATAATTTTTCGAAAAAGTTTTCTTCATTTGTCTCACCATCCCTAAAAGGTCCGTGGGAGTTAGGACACATTTTGTGACATATATGGTTTTCTCTGTGTGCTCCGCGACCACCCGAAGCCACCATGTTAGGTTACTCTAGTAATTCGTTTATTTATCGATAAGTTATAATATTAATTTATAATTGAAATTAATCATTTATAATATTGTTTATTAATTTGTTTATTGTTGATAATTTATTGTGGATAATGTATTCACTCGACAAAATGGAAATTTTGAAAGAGAGATGAGTATGATAAATTTAAATTTAAAGCTTTTTCGGGTTTCAATCGTGTGCAAAACTACGAAACTTCCCGACGTTTCGTGAACATTGCAGTTCACTTCTTCAGGGCTGACCTGAAACTGAAGTTTCAGGTTACGTTGTTCTTGTCGTTAAATTAATTATTTTACATGCATTAGTATTTTAAATGATTGATTATCTACTGTAGGATCATTATCTACTGTAGGCTGGTCTCCCCTAAATATGTTTTATTTTTTCTGAAATTAGTACAAAAGGTTGCGAATAAATTAAATTTTCATAAATGAAAGTAAAGATTAAAAAAAAATGTAAAGTAAAAATTAATGAAATACCTTAATAAAAGTCATTGTTTAATTGTTTTATTTTTCGAACTAATTGATTAATTATCATACTATTAATTTTTTCACAATATTATATTGCATAAAGATTGCATTTTAATTTGTTTCAATTGAGTTTGTGATGTTGTGAAATGATTATCTGAATTTAATTTTAAAAATTATATGTAAATATGTATCAATTTTTCTCAAATTACTATGAAAGGTTGCTAAGAAATTAAATTTTCAGAAATGATAGTAAACAATTTTTAAAAATTTAAAGTGAAAATTACTTGAATGCCTGGATGAAAATTATGGTTTAATGCTTTTTATGTTGTGAACAGATAAATTAATTATGAGCTGATTGATTTTTTTCACAATATTAACTTACATAAAGATTCAATTTTAATTTTCTTAAACTAAGTATGTATATAAATTGATTATCTACTTAAAGGCTATGTAATTGAATATAAGCTATAATTTTGATAATAAAAGGTCATTCATGTTTAAAATACCTTTATTCCAATTGTATAATTTTTGTCAATTTTGGTGATGTTGTGAAATAAGTATCTGGAGCTTGCTTTCAATATTATATGTACAATTGTACAATATTTATTTCATTTTCCTATGAAATCAGTTTAAAAGGTTATTATTAATTAAAATGTTCAGAAAAATATAAATTAAAAATTATTCGAAGGTTTTACTGAAAATAACTGTTTATTACTTCATATGTTGTGATATGATTAATTAATATGTACATAAATTTCAATTTTTTCTGGACTTAGTTTTAAAGGTCATTACTAAATTAAATGTATTTAAATGCAATTCCAAATGAAAAAATATATTTTGAATTCATATGAAAAACGGTAAACCTACATCTTGTGTAAGATTGTGGTATAGTAGGAATCGTTATGTAATTGAATATTGGATATGATTTGTATGATAAAAGTGTATTTATATTTAAAATACCTCTATTCCAATTTCATAATTTTCAAAATGTTTACGATGTTGTGAGATAATTATCTAAATTCAATCTTCAACATTATATGTAAATATGTTTCAAGTTTTTATGGAATTAGTTTAAAAGATTATGAATAATTTAAATTTTTAGAATAATATAAGATAAAAATTATTTGGATGTTTCAATGCAAATAATATTGTTGATTGATTTTTATGTTATGAAATGATGAATTAACTATTATTAACTATTGATTAATTAATTTTTTTCTTCAAAAAATTGAATTAAATAAAGATTGAATTTGATTTCCCATTAAGTCACATAAACTGATTCTGTTTAAAATTACATTTTGTGGAATTAGTTAAAAGATTATTCATAAATAAAAATTTAATAAAAGAAACGCCTAAATTAGAAATAAAAAAATTTATAAAGTGAAAATTATTTGAAAGTTTCAATGAAAATAATTTTGTCATGCACTTTATGTTGTGAGCTGATTAATTAAGTATTAGTTGATTTTTTTTTATATAATATCGAATTACATAAAGATTGAAGTTTAATATTCTTTAATTAAGTATCATAAATTGATTACTCACTTTAAGGTTATGTAACTGAATACTGGCTATGATTTTGATAACATTTTTTAAAAATATCTTCATTATAATTATATAGTTTTTTTTTAATGCTTGCGATGATCTGAAATTATTTTATGTATTCAATTTTCAAAATATTATGTACATATGTTTTGATTTTTTATAAAATTTGTATAAAAGGTTATTAATAATTTAAATTTTAATTAATGCAATTAAAATTTTCAAAAATGTGAATTAAAAATTAATTGAATATTTCAATGAAAACATTTGTGTGATGCTTTTTATGTTTTGAAATGATTGATTACTTAATGATTCTCTTAGAACTTAAATTTTATGGAATTTTTGCAAAGCTTATTAATATATCAAAATATACAGAAATGAAAGTTCAAATTAAAAAAAAATAACATGTAAGAATAATTTGATTGTTTCGATGAAAATAATTGTCTGAGGGTTTTCATGTTGTGAACTGTTTAATTTATTATTAGCTGATTAATTTTAACCACAATATAGAATTACATAAAGATTGAATTTAAATTGTTTTAAATTCAGAAACATAAATTGATCATTTACTTTGAGGTCATGTAATTGAATACAGGGTATAATTTGCATAGTAAGAGTTAATTTATATTTCAAATAACACTATTTCAAGTACACAACAACTCCAATATAAGGCCGACTGATTTAGTTCTTCCTAGAACTGCTGGCCCACGCAGTTTTTTCAGCGCACAAGCAGTGTCAACAATGCAAAAAGGTAGCTATCGGAAACAAGAAAATATCTGCTACAGCCTCGGTCGCGTAATTGGTTAACGCTCCACTCATGAATAGTGGCGTTCCCGGTTCAAATCCGGGCTGAGGCAGATTTTTTTCTTGTTCCTTGAATTTCATTTGTCCGAACTAATCGCTTTAACATTTAAATTTATATTAATTAAAATTTACAAACTCAGACGTTAACATTTTCAAATGGTAATAGCATCTTCCAAATAGCAATTAGATTAAACCTTCGTTGATCAAAAATGGTACATGGGTCTCAGTTGAGAAATACGTATAGTAATTCAATGCACAAAGGTAGCTATCGAAAACAAGAAAATATCTGCTACAGACTCGGTCGCGTAATTGGTTAACGCTCTACTCATGAATAGTGGCGCTCCCGGTTCAAATCCGGGCTGAGGCAGATTTTTTTCTTGTTTTTTATATTTCATTTGTCCGATGTAATCGCTTTAACATTTGAATTTATATTAATTAAAATTTACAAACTCAGACGTTAACATTTTCAAGTGGTAATAACATCTTTCAAATATTAATTAGATTAAACCTTCGTTGATCAAAAATGAGACATGGGTCGCAGTTGAGAAATACGTATAGTACTTCACTTCAAAAAGGTAGCTGTCGAAAACAAGAAAATATCTGATACAGCCTCGGTGGGGTAATAGGTTAACGGTCCACCATGGATAGTCGCGTTCCCGGTTCAATTCCCGGCTGAGGCAGATTTTTTTCTTGTTTCTTAAATTTCATTTGTCCGAAGTAATCGCTGTAACATTTAAATTTATATTAATTGAAATTTACAAACTCAGACGTTAACATTTTCAAATGGTAATAACATCTTTCAAATATTAATTAGATTAAACCTTCGTTGATCAAAAATGAGATATGGGTCGCAGTTGAGAAATACGTATAGTACTTCACTTCAAAAAGGTAGCTGTCGAAAACAGGAAAATATCTGCTACAGCCTCGGTGGCGTAATTGGTTAACGCCCAAATCATGGATAGTGGCGTTCCCGGTTCAAATCCGGACTGAAGGAAGATTTTTTTCTTGTTTCTTAAATTTCATTTGTCCGAAATAATCGTTTTAACATTCAGATTTATATTAACTAAAATTTGAAAACTCGGACGTTAACGTCTTCAAATGGAAATAACATCTTCCAAATATTAATTAGATGAAACCTCCGTTGATCAACAATGGTACATGTGTCGCTATTGAGAAATACGTATTCACTTCACCGCAAAAAGGTGGCTATCGAAACAAGAAAATATCTGCGACAGCCTCGGTGGCGTAATTGGTTAACGCTCCACTCAAGGATAGTGGCGTTCCCGGTTCAAATCCGGACTGAGGCAGATTTTTTTCTTGTTTCTTAAATTTCATTTGTGCGAAATAATCGTTTTAACATTCAGATTTATATTAATTAAAATTTAAAAACTCGGACGTTAACATCTTCAAATGAAAATAACATCTTCCAACTATTAATTAGATTAAACCTTCGTTGATCAAAAATGGTACATGGGTCGGAGTTGAGAAATACGTATAGTACATCACTGCAAAAAGGTAGCTATCGAGAACAAGAAAATATCTGCTACCGCCTCGGTGGCGTAATTTGTTAATGCCCCACTCAAGGATAGTGGCGTTCCAATTTCAAATCCGGGCTGAGGCAGATTTTTTTCTTGATTCTTAAATTTCATTTGTCCAAAGTAATCGTTTTATCATTTAAATTTATATTGATTAAAATTTAAAAACTCGGACTTTAACATTTTCAAATGGTAATAACATCTTTCAAATATTAATTAGATTAAACCTTCGTTGATCAAAAATGGTACATGAGTCGGAGTTGAGAAATACGTATAGTACTTCACTGCAAAAAGGTAGCTATCGAGAACAAGAAAATATCTGCTACAGCCTCGGTGGCGAAATCGGTTAACGCTCCACTCACGAATAGTGGCGTTCCCGGTTCAATCCGGGCTGAGGCAGATTTTTTTCTTGTTGCTTAGATTTCATTTTTCCGGAATAATCGTTTTAACATTCAGATTTATATTAATTAAAATTTAAAAACTCGGACGTTAACATCTTCAAATGGAAATAACATCTTCCAACTATTAATCAGATTAAACCTTCGTTGATCTAAAATGGTACATGGGTCGCAGTTGAGAAATACGTATACTACTTCACTGCAAAAAGGTAGCTATCGAAAACAAGAAAATATCTAGTTACAGCCTCGGTGACATGACTGGTTAGCGCTCCACTCATGGCTAGTGGCGCTCCCGGTTCAAATCCAGGCTGAGGAAGATTTTTTTCTTGTTGCTTAAATTTCATTTTTCCGGAATAATCGTTTTAACATTCAGATTTATATTAATTAAAATTTAAAAACTTGGACGTTAACATCTTCAAATGGAAATAACATCTTCCAAATATTAATTAGATTAAACCTTCGTTGATCAAAAATGGTACGCGAATGCGTAGGTAGGGGGTTTGAACCCACAGCGAATAAGAATTTTAATAGCGTGCGATTATTAATGTAGTGATTGCTTGCGTAATAGCGAATAATTATGTAATTAAATATGTCAACAAATATCAAAGCATAATGATAATAATAATAAAAAAGATTAATTTTTTAGGCGAAAAATCGGTCATCATTTGATAGAACTGTTCTCTATAGTTTGGAGACTTTTCCGATATAGACTCTATATTAGGTGGACTTTTAGATTTTCTAGAAATATTCTACGTTTTTCGCATTCTGTCTTCTAATAAAGATTACGCCACCTCATTCTTCACATTTTATAGAACTTTGTAACACATTTCGGATAGTAGTTCAATGCAATGTAAAACCAAGAAGATTTTAACTTTTATAAAACTACCCGTTGTATCCTCTACTATAGGACTAGTTCTATAAAATTCAATGCAATTTTTTTCCGTGTAGCAAGGAATTATTGAAAATAAAAATTTGTCTCAGCATAAAGCAAAATACACCTTTTAAGTAAGGGGGACGGTGAAACGGCATGCGCCGTTTTGAGGACTAAACTTTCAGGGTGCTAAGACCCTTTCACTAAATACGCTCTAGACTAGTAATATCTCGAATGGAAAATTTCAAAAAGTTTCAAGTAAAATCAGAATACGCAAGAAATGAGAAATTATTAGGATGATCAATAATGATATACGAATATCAATGAAATAATAGATTTTTTTGCAAATGTGAGAACTAAGATTTAAGTATAGAATCATGTCTCAATTTCGCTAATGTACTCGTTTTAGTACTGCGCAGTCTCACTGTCTAAAAAGAATTTAACGTTAGAAACTTGAGACCTTGAGCTATTTTTAGTATTGTTAATGGGACATGGCGCTGACCAGACGCCATCAAAAAGCGACCCTTGTGCTTACCCTCGTGAAAAGAAAGATCAATTTAATACCACTTCAAGACCAGCTTCAAACCACCCCAGCGGACACGTTTTGTAAATGTTACATAACAAAAAGAAAACATTTATATATACCATGGTTACAATCGTGTGCCATAACAATGACAGAACATAAAGGTCACACTGTTCTGTAACGCAGTTACTGTAAGGATATGTAACAGTTCGGGAATTATGTAATGTAACCAACATAGAACTGAGTGATAGAACTGTTATGTCAATAGAATGGCACACGTGTTCCCAAGAAAGGAACATAAAGGTCACACTGTTCTGTAACGCTGTTACTGTAAGAATATATAACAGTTCTGGAATTCTGTAATGTAACTAATATAGAACAGAGTGATAGAACTGTTATGTCTCTAGAATGTCACACGTGTTCCAAGAACGGAACATAAAGGTCACACTGTTCTGTAACGCAGTTACTGTAAGGATACGTAACAGTTCTGGAATTATCTAATGTAATCAATAAAGAACTGAGTGATAGAACTGTTATGTCACTAGAATGTCACACGTGTTCAAAAAATGGAAAATAAAGGTCACACAGTTCTGTAACGCAGTTACTGTTAGGATACGTGACAGTTCTGGAATTATGTAATGTAACGAATATAGAACTGAGTGATAAAACTGTTATGTCACTAGAATGGCACACGTGTTTCAAGAAAGGAACATAAAGGTCACACTGTTCTGTAACGCTGTTACTGTAAGGATACGTAACGGTTCTGGAATTCTGTAATGTAACTAATATAGAACAGAGTGATAGAACTCTTATGTCTCTAAAATGTCACACCTGTTCCAAGAAAGGAACATAAAGGTTCTGTTCTGTTCTGTAACGCTGTTACTGTAAGGATGTGTAACAGTTCTGGAATTCTGTAATGTAACTAATATAGAACAGAGTAATAGAACTGTTGTGTCACTAGAATGTCATACGTATTCCGGGAAGGGAACATAAAGGCACACTGTTCTTTAACGATCTTAGACCAGAGTTGTGCCGATGGTCAGGCCAAACGAGAAGAAAATATTTTATTTTATAACTTTTTGTATTAAGGGTATAGCCGGGTGAACATGCGAAAAATTCCGCTAAAGGGAATCAAATTTTGAGTCAGGCATTTGAAAGCACGCAATCAAAAAAAAAATGTCCCTCAATTTGAAACCGTTAGCCGCCATATTGGATGAGATGGGGGGGGGGGTGGCGTCCATTTCTTAAATATTTGTTTTCTCTGTTTCTATCGTTCAAAACAATCTGAAAAAGTGCACCGGACTTCTTTCAATAATTTTCAACGTCCATGATTATCCAACCATATTTTGGCGGGAAATTCAAACTCAAACAAATTTCCAACATTTGTTATGAATTTTTTTGTGTGATAAAACTCAAGTACTATCAGTTTTTTTTTTACCACGGAATTGTAAACCACAATAGTAACCCACAGATTACGTCCTGTCAGTTTCAGTTTTTTCCATCAGTGTAGTAAGTCACAACACGAATTGAAGTTAAGAAACAAAATCTGAGAAATTCTAATGAATTTTTAACAAAAATAATTAATCTTCAACTGGAATAGTTCAATTTGCAATTTAAAAAATTAATTTTCAGCCAAAAAGATGAATTTTTAACTAAAATTATAAATTTCCAACAACAAGAAAAATATTTTTTTAATAAATTGGTTCAACCTTCACCCAAAACATAGAATTTTCTTCCAAAAAAGATGAATTCAAATACCACAATCTTAATCTTGTTACATTTTCAACATAGTATCTTTTATAAATGAAATAAAACAATTTCGAATTCAAATTAAAAAATTTCAAATTTATTATCCTTGACAGTTAAAGTACCTCTAACAGAAATTCCCTGACTTTCTCCTGATTTTTTCCCTGACCCACGGCCACAAATAGCATGAAATAACTCAGTCAAACCTATTTTTTTTTTAAAGGAAATTGAAAATTCCAGGATTATGAGCAAAATTCAAGAAATTTTCCAGGTTTTTCCAGTTAAAAAAAAATTCAAGGACTTTTCCAGGTTTTCGAGGATTTCCAGAACGCTCGATATCCTGGCTTAATATTAGTTTTTCTTACCAGCGAATTTGGCTTGAGCAACGGAGATGACATCGTTATTTTCTAGAACGACTCTTCTACCTTTTCCAACTTTGTTCTTGTTTACGAAAGTCCCATTTTGGCTCAGATCTTCTATGTATATGACGATGTCCTCGATATTGTTAGATCCTTTGATTCTTTCTCTAGTTATTTTAAAATGCTGCTTGCTGATACAATCGACGATTCTTTTCTCCAATCCAAATTCGGTCACATTTATTTCACAAGTAGGTGCTCTACCCAAGGTGTATTCGTCTTCGGTTAGTTCTAAAAAAATATAATTTTGTTATCCAAAATCAAAAAGTTTTCAATAAAAAATCACCATTTTTCTGCTCAAAATAGACAAATGTTCAACAAAGCAGTTGAATTTTCAATCCAAGAGGAAAAATGTTAAACAAAGCAGTTTAATTTTCAACCAACAAATATGAATTTTACTGAAATCGTTAAATTTTCAACAAAACCATTAAATTTTCAACAAAATAGTTGAATTTTCAATAAAAAAATTGAATTTTTGAGAAAACTGCTGAATTTTCAGCGGAAAAAAATTATTCATTTAAAAGGACCAATTTTTCTGCACAAAATAGACGAATGCTCAACCAAACAGTTGAATTTTCGACCAACAAAGATGACTTTAATAAAATACTAGAATTTTCAACAAAACAGTTGAATTTTTAACCAAATAGTTTAATTTTCAAACAAAAAAGATTAAACTTCAACCAAAACCAGTTGATATTTCGACCAAAAATAAGAAGAAGAAAAAACAATTTTCAACAAAATAATTACACTTTCAAGAAAATATTTGAATTTTTAAGCAAAAAAAAATGCATTTTTAACAAAATTACATGAATTTTCAAACAAATAGTTGAATTTTCAAATAAAAAAGGTCCTTTTTCTACCAAAAATGGAAAAGTTATATTTTCAGTCAAAAAATGTATTTTAAATGGAAAAAACGAACTTCCAACAAAACAGTTCAATTTTTAACCAAAAAGATGAATTTTTAACCAAGAAGATTAGTTTTTTACCAAAAAATACTAATTTTCAACCAAATAGTTGAATTTTCAACTAATAAGGATCAATTTTCGACCAAAAATGGACTAGTTGAATTTTTAGTTTAAAAAAATAATTTTAAACGAAAAGAAAAACGATTTTTCAAAAAAATAGTTAAGTTTTCAATAAGAAGAGATTTATTTCTATTATAAAAGACGAATTTTAAACAAAATCATTTAATTGTCAACAAAATACATGAACTTTTATCCAAATTTTTAAATAAAAAGGATCAATTTTCGACTAAAAATGGATTAGTTGAATTTTTAGTTAAAAAAAAATAATTTTAAACTAAAAGAAAAACGATTTCTCAAAAAAATAGTTAAGTTTTCAACAAAAAGAGATTCATTTCTATTATAAAAGACGAATTTTAAACAAAATAATTTAATCTTCAACTAAATACATGAATTTTTCTCCAAATTTTTAACTAAAAAGGATCAATTTTCGACCAAAAATGGATTAGTTGAATTTTTAGTTAGAAAATTAATTTTAAACGAAAATAAAATGTATATAATTTGTTGAAAATTCGTCTTTTTTGTTAGAATATTAATCTTCTGGGTGGAAAATTCAACTATTTGGTTAAAAGCTTATGTATTTTGTTGAAAATTCGCCTTTTTTATAGAAAATTAATCTTCTGGGTTGAAAATTCAACTATTTGGTTAAAAATTCATGTATTTTGTTGAAAATGCTTCGATTTTGGTTTAAAAAACTAATCTTCTTGGTTAAAAATTAATGTCTTCGGTTGAAAATTAAACTATTTTGTTGAAAATTCGTTTTTTTTTCGATTAAAATTATTTTTAAACTAAAAATTTAACTAATCCGTTTTTGGTTACAATTGATCATTTCTAGTTGAAAATTTAAAGAACTTCCTACAAAATGATTAAATTTTAAACAAAACCAGATGAATTATAAACCAGAAATACAATAGTCTACTATTTTTCAATTAAACTTTTTAATTAAAATAAATAATTTTCAACAAAATAGTTAAATTTTCAACCAAAGAGATGAATCTTCAAACAAAAAAAGGAATTTTTTACAAAGTAATGGAACTTTGAACCAAGCAGTTCAATTTTCAATCGTAAAGATGAATTCTCAATAAAAAATGTAATAGTTAATATTTTAAGCAAAAAATATGTTACTTTTAAATAAAAAAACGTTGAATACAAACAACAAAGGTGAATTTACCACAAAATAGTTATATAAATGCTCAACCAAAAAAGAATAATTTGGAACCAAACAGTTGCATTTTTAACCAAATTGTTGAATTTTCAAGTAAAAAAAAAAATATTTTTCTACAACAGCTTAATTTTTAAACCAAAAATATGAATGTTCAACAAAAAAGTTAATTTTCATCAAAATAATTTAATTTTCTACCAAAAAGATGAATTTTCCATAAAGAATTTCAATGTTATACGAAAAAATACGAATTTTCAACCCAGTAGTTGAATTTTCAACCAAAAAGTTGAAGTTTCTACCAAAAACATAAATGAACAACTAAGAAAGATTTTTTAGTCAAGATCGAAAGAAAATTTCAACTAAATTGTGGAATTTTCAAGGTAAAAGGGTGAATTTTCTAAAAGACAGTTGAATTTTCAACCCAAGAATATAAATTGTCAACAAAAAAGTTAATTTTCAACAAAAGAGATGAATGTTTAACAACAAGAATGAATTTTGTAGAAGTAGTTTAATTTAATTATTATTTTTAATTATTTTTAATTCCAAACCAAAAATATAATAGTAGACTTTTCCAGATTTTTCAACTCAACCAAAGAGATGAATCTTTAAGCAAAAAAAGGAATTTTTCACTAAACAGTTAAACTTTCAACCAAGTAGTTGAATTTCTGACCAAAAAATATTACTTTTTAAAAAAATAATGGAATTTTCAAGAAAATAATTAAATTTTTAATCAAAAGAGATGAATTCCGAACCAAAAATATAATAGTAGACTTTTCAATTGAAAATAATTAACTTTAAAAAGAAAAGTTAAATTTTCAATCAAGAAGTTGAATTTCCGACCAAAAAATATTACTTTTGAATAAAATGATGGAATTTTCAACAAAAGAATTAGATTTTAAACAAAACAGATGAATTCTGAACCTGAAATATAATAGTCTAATATTTTTCAATTACACTTTTCAATTAAAATAAATAATTTTCAAACAAAATAATTAAATTTTCAACAAAAGAGATGAATCTTCAACAAAAAAAGGAATTTTTTTACAAAACAGTTAAACTTTTAACCAAGCAGTTGAAGTTGCGACCAAAAAATATTACTTTTTAACAAAATAATGGAATTTCCAACAAAATAATTAAATTTTCAACCAAAAGAGATGAATTATCAACCAAAAATACAATAGTCTACTATTTTGCAATTAAAAAATTAATTTTCAACGCAATAGTTAAATTGTCAACCAAAGTGATGAATCTTCAATCAAAAAAATGAAGTGTTTACAAAATAGTTCAACTTTCAACCAAGAATTTGAATGGCCCACCAAAAAAGATGACTTTTTAACAAAATATTTGAATTTTTACCCGAAAGAGATGAATTCTGAACGAAATATATAATAGTAGATTTTTCAATTAAAAATAATTAACTTTGAACCAAAAAAGACGATGTAGAACAAAATAGTTGACTTATCTAAAACAGAATTAAATTTTCAACCAAATAATAAAACATTTAATCAAAAAGATGAATTCGAAAATAAAAATAGATTTTCTTATTGGGTTCTATTAAGGTTTTAAAGATTTTAGGAGATTTTTAAAAAATCCAAGAAATTTCTATACATTTCAAGAATTTCAAGAATTTTCCAGATATTTCAAAGAACTTTTAAAGATTTTGGGGTATTTAAAAATATTACCAAGGCTGGTTGAACAAAAAATGTAATGTTCAAGAAAGTACTTCAACTTTTAAGAGAATGGTTGAATTTTTCTGACTAAGAAAGATGAATTGTTAACGAAAAATGTAATAGTTGATATAATACCCAAAACAGATTTAAATTTAATATAAAAAACACTAGAATTCATTCAAAAAAGACGATTTTTCAACAAAATAAGTTATTTTGCAACCAAATTGTTGAGTTTTTAAGCCAAACAGATCAATTTATACAAAATAGTTAAATTTTCAATCAGTAAATATGGATTTGTGACAAAAAAAGTTATCTTTCAACCAAATAGTTGAATTTTCTACGAAAACAGGGGAATCTTCAACCAAAAAAGACGAATTTTCAACTAAATAAGTACATTTCTAACCAAAACGGTGAATTTTCAAATAAAATTATGTATTTTTAAACAAAAGGGTGATTTCCAATCAAGAAGATTAATTTTCTACCAAAAAATACCAAATACCTTATCAATTTTCAGAAACATAATTGTTTGAATGATTTCTTATTATTGTTAATAATATTCTCTTACAATAATGCCAGAAAATTGCAGTTTTTTTTCAAAAAATGTCCACTTTTTGTCCAATTTACAATTAAAGTGGTTGAATAATTAATTAAAGTGAACAAAATTGATTGTTTAAATAATTAATTATCATTATTAATAATATTCAATTTGAATAACGCTAGAAAGTTGCTGTTTTTCTATAATTTACAACTATTTTTCTACTTTCAAATTATGTTGAGTTGATAATTAATTGAATTGAGCAAAAATAAATATTTACATAAATTATTATTTTTTATAACTATCTTCTTTTAGAGTAATGCTAGAGAGTCTTTTCACTTCTTCTGAAATATGTAGGTTTGCTTTGACTTTTTAGTTATGAAAAAATAATAAGTAATCCTCAACAAGAATCATTTTTTAAATAGTATTGCACTTTTTTAAGTGAATCATTTTCGCTCTTTTCCCAATATTTTTCCTCCAGCAAAATATATTCACGAAAAAGAAAGAGATTTTCAAAAATATTTTTCACTTTATTGTTTATTTATCATTTGTTCACAACTAAAAAGGCAAAGCAAAGTTAAACATTTTATAAAAAACGGTCTCTTTCCAGCACAAAGCTGAGAGAAGATATTTATAAACAAAAATAAATTGTTCAAACAACTATTTTTGTTAACTTGTATTAAGTATCACCTCACGAAGTGAAGAGTGAACAAAAAGTAAAAAAATTCGACAACAAAAAAAACCGCAACTATCTGGCATTATTATAGGTAAAGATATTTATTACGAATAATAATTTGTTTAAACAAATATTTTTACTCAACTTGAATAATTATTAATCACTCCAAGTAAATAATAGACAAATGGTAAGAAATTTCATAAAAAAATGCAACTTTCTACCACCAAGCAAAGAGAATATTATTAACAGTAATAATATATTATTCAAACAATTACTGTTGTTAAATTGAATTAATTTTGACTTCCTCTAATTAAAAAAGGGACAAAAAGGTAAAAAATTCAGAAAAAAATGCAACTATTCAGTATTAATATAGAAGAAGACAGCTACAAACAATAATAATTTGTTAAAAAAATTATTTTTACTAAATTAAATTAAATATTAGCTCACTTCAATTGGAAAGTGGACATAAAGTTAAGAATTTAGCAAAAACCACAATTTCCAGCAATATTCAAAGTTCATATAATGAAAACTAATAATAAATTATTCAAACTATTATTTTTATTAAGATAAATTACATATTACCTCACTGTAATTCAAAATTAGTCAGAAGGTGGGACATGCATTTGAAAAACTGTCAAAAAATCATAATTAGCACCAAAAGCTCGAAAAAATCCATTTTTCACTTATGGGTTTTTTCTGGGATCCTATAAAACAGACTTCGGGGCGTAATATTTAAAAATTGTATTTTGTTTGTATTCTATGGCTAGTTGTGAAGAAAAACGTTGAGTTTCAACTCGATTCAGCTAATATTGAAGATTCTAAATAGAATGTACAAAAAAATCTTTTTTTCTTATGGGAAATACGTGTTAAGCTTCATGGGGCTTGCTACAAATGTAAATATCATTTTTTTTCGAATAAAAAAAAATTATTTATTTTTCGATGAATTCGTACATTTCATCAGATGAATATTCTGTTCGCTTAGATTTAGGAAATTCTGGTTTCTGTAAATTGAAAAAATATTAGATTGAAACTACAGACAATCGAAAATGAAAGAAATTGATTTAAATGCGACGAAATGTTCACAATATTATTAAAGAGAAGGAAATATAATTGATTGACATTTTAGAAAATATCAGACTATTAAATTTGAATTCTTATCAGGGCTGCTTTAGACAGTGGATTTCAAAAAAAGAAGCTTCCAAAAAACTGATTTAAGTTTTGTTTCAAAAATTTTTGAAAATAATTTCAATAGGCTCTCTGCGTTCACAGGTGTTGAAGATTTAGAGTATTTTACGCCTAATTACAGGCTTCAAGTCAAAGAAGCTTGACTTTGGACTTATTTTCAATGAAAAACGTATAAAAGCCTTAAAAATAATCGAAAAAAAATTTGTTTAAAAATCCGCCTAGGGATTTTCCTCTTCTCAGTCTCAAAATGATAGTAAAATATCACAAAAATAATATTGTCATTTATTCAGTTAATTTGTTTTTAGGTCTATATGAATATAATTTTCCTAAGATTCTTAAGAAAATTCAAAATTATTTTAGAAGATTTGAAACATTTCATATTAAACTTTGAATAGAACAGTTAATTTTCATCCAAACAGATACGTTTTTTACGAAGAAAAATCAAAATTTTTCCAAAAAAGACGCATTTTTTACCTAACAAATCACCTTTTCTAGCCACAAATACGAATTTTTACCCAAAATGTTCATTTTCAACCAAAAAGTCGAATTTTCAAACAAATAAATCAACATTTTTTGACGAATTTCTTTATTGCAAAATTATTTTCAATATTCAACATATTATGCTAGTTAAGAAACCTAAATCTTCAAATTGAAGTCTTTTAACGTGAGCGAAAATTTTGAAAAACAGACTTTTTCCACCACTTTTTTATTACATAATTATTTTGCAACATTAAAAATCTTTTCAATAGTTGAAAATTTGCACTCTCGCAGTCCATTTTTCAAACTCGGGTAAATTAAAAATATCGCTCATATTCACGTTCTTGTTGTTTTTTTGAGGGTGTTCGTGATCAACTTATAACACAATAAAAACTGAATTGCTGGAGTAACGTTTTTCCTGTGGTACTCCAGAAGAAACTTTTCCCCTCAAGTTTTATATATATATATCGCTTTTCCTCGGAATTTTTTCTACTACATTTTTCCCCTTAACATTTTCTTGTAACGTTTTTCCTCGCAATTTTTTCTATCACATTTTTCCCCTCAAAATTTTCTGTAACGTTCTACCTCGGATACTTTCGAGTAACATTTTTACCTCGAGATTCTGTTTACCTTTTTCCCTCTGAACTTTTTCGGTAACTGTTTTTCCTCGGAACTTTTTCTATACTGTTTTTCCCCAAAACTCTCTGTGTCACATTTTTCCTCTGAGTGCTCCATATATAATGCCCAGAAGAGATCAGGCAAAGTGTGTAATAAATATTCTCAATTTTAGCTGTGTTTTCTTTTTTTAAACTTCTATAACTTTGGTGATTTAAAACATATTAGGATGTATTTTTTTGATGATTCATAATAAGATGCAGTTGAAAAAATAAATCTGTTGAAAACAGAAATTTAATAGATTTTTGGATTTTTCAGAAACAAATATTTAAACTCAATTTTTGAAAAAAAAATCCACTTTTGATTTTCTTTGAACAAATTTTTAAAGATAGTTTACAATATGCTCTAAAAGCCCGGTAATTGTAAAAATAGGATCTCCCTTAGTCTTCGAGAAATAATTTAAAATGCATTGGCATTTTTTTTTTGATTTTCATATGTTCAAAGACGAATCAAATCTTATTTTTAAATATCGCCCCCAGAAGTCTGTTTTATGGGGCCTCAAACAATCCAATAATTAAAAAGTTATTTTTGGCGAGTTTTTAGCTCTTATTATTCATAATGCATGAAATACTACTGTTCAAACAATTTAGTATTGTTTTTAATAATATTACTTTGAATAATGCGAGAAAGTTGGGGTTTTTGATGAAATATGCAACATTTTTGACACTTTTCAATTAGTGTGAGGTAATAATAGATACAATTAAATAAATTTAATGTTTTTTTAACGAATTTCCATTGTTTATAAATATCTTCTCCTATAGTTATGCTAGATATTTGTTGTTTTTTTCTTCACATTGTCAACTTATAGTCCACTTTGTACTTAGAGTGAGGTAATAATTAATGCAAATGTGAAAAGTGAACAAAAAATGCAAAATTTCACAATAAAACCGCAACTAACAATCAGTAATATTGAAGATAGTTATAAACAATAACCATTTATTCAAAAAATTATTTTTGCTAAATTGCATCCATTATTACCTATATTGTGATAAATGATATAAAATTGTTTGAACAATTATTTATGTTAAATTTAATTTATTATTGATTCGCTTAAACTGAACAGTTGATATTAAGTTGAAAAATTTGGAAAAAACTGCGACTTTATAACTCAAGACTAAAATAAAATTGCTAAAAATAATAACAAATTGATTTATTAATTTATATAAACTTCTAGTTATCAATAAAAAGTAGCATTATTAATAATTTGTATTAAAAACGCAAAAAATCATAATTAGCGCTAAAAACTCGCAAATTTAAATTTTTTATTTACAAGATTTTTTTGGAACCCTTCAAAACAGACTTACGGGGGTGATATATAAAAAATAAGTTTTTATTTGAATTTAATGGCTAATTTCAAAGAAAAATGTTGAATTTTAACTTAATTCACCTAATATTAACGATTTTGAATCAAATTTACAAAAATGTATATTTTTCCTATGGGAAATCCGTGTTAAACTTCATGATTTGACATGGAATTGCTTATTTCACAAATTGCCTGGGCATTGTAAGTGATGTCAGACCTAACTCAGGTAAAGAATATATATTATTCGAATGACAATTTAGTTAAATTTAAATTTACATTTTGATCTAAATTAGTTCCAAATTGGCATCAGGGTGGCCACTATTTTTTCAATTTTTGTCTCCCGGCTTTCTCCCGGTTCTCCCGGTTAATATTCGTGTAATTTCTAAGTCGAAGCGCTAAAAATTAAACATTTTTAAAAATTGAAGAATCACGAAATTGAATTATTTTGGATTAAAATTTCGAAAATAAGACAATGTCAAAACGTTAAAAATTGAATATTTTTAGATTCGGATTTTGGAAAATAGATCATTTAAAATTCAGTGGAATTGAAATTGTATCATTTATAATTAAAAGCGTTAACAATTAAAAATTATTTTTTGAACATTCCCTGAGAGGTGACTGAACTTTAATTCACAAAATGGTAATAAGAAGTACTGCAGACAACATTTTGTGTGAGCAAAATATTGGACAGAATAACTTTTGTACAATATTTAAAAAATATTAAATTATGTGTACACTGTTAGAAATGTTTGTGATTTTAGTATACATGGGCATATTGAATTTCCTATATGTTTACTAGGTTCATTACAGTTTGTAATTTTAGTATACTTACGTATACTAAATTTCTTACATGAAGTTATATATATACTAAATTTGTCAAGTGTGCAGTAAGTTTCTTTCACGTATATGAATTTCATAGTTTCTGTATACTAAAATTCATACAGTTGATTACTATATTCAGCTGCGCAAGCGCGTTTTGATTTACACGATTTGGGCAACCCTGTAGCATTTGTTTCAGTTCTTTGCAATGCTAAAAGGTTCGGCTTCTTTCTGCGAGGATATGAGAAGTCTTCTCTTTAAAAGGTATGTTTAATTTATTAATGCAAATGTAGCTTAACCATATGATTATTTGAAAATTGAAACTTTGTTCTTTAATTTCAATTTTCATCTGATGATGTTTACAGATGATGAAGACGGAACAAACGGGAAACGGAACGCGTATACTTATTTTAGTATATGCGTATACTAAATTTCGTATACATGTATACTGAATTTAGTATACGTGTATACTAAATTTCATGTACGTACGTACTAAATTCAGTATATGCATATGCTAAATTTACTGTACGCTGGTATACTAAATTTAATATCATGTTGTACATTCTTGATTCCATTACACGTATACTATATCTAGTACAGATTTTTCTAACAGTGTAGGAAATGTTTTGTGTAGAAAATATTTGGTGTAGGAAAAGTATGATCAGTATACATTGTGTACAATATATTTTGTGTGGAATAGTGTAGGAACACCGTTTTCCCATTTGGTAAAATAAAAATGATTTCAAATGTATGTTCGCTGGAATAAAAATTATAACAATCAGTAATTCGGAATAATAAAACTTGTGGCAAATGGAAAATCGAAAAAATAAAAAAAAGGCAAATGTTCGGACAAGTAAAAATTATGCCCGATAGAAATTCCGGAAAAATCAAAATTATGTCTGATAATAATTCTGAAAAATAGAAATGACGCCAAATAGAGGGAAAAATATAAATTACGGTAAATGGTAATTTGGAAGCATAAGATTTAGCCTGCAGATGTACAATTGAGATAATTTTTTTATGTATTAACCGGTAAAGTAAGCATGATTTAAAATGAAATTTGGGGAATATTTTTCCGCTCAATAGCGTTTTTTTTGTAATCGTACTATTTTTGTTACCTATATATAAAGTTTCCGTTTCGAGGTCCACGAATAGTATTATTATTCTCAATGTTTACGGATCTGAAAAAATGTGTCAGCAAGTTCGAGTAGAACAGGGAAAATTCCTCAAATTGCAAAGAAAAAAAAAAAAAAAAAGAAAAAAACAGAAAGAAACACTGGTATACGTGCTTGAGAGTTTTGTCTGAACTGCATTCCGAACATTGAATTTGCCTGGGAGAAGTACGAAAAGAATATCGTATAACTTCCCTTGGGAAAACCAGATCTAGACTGGAAAGGAAAGAGTTACAGAGGCATGAACCGTGAAATTCTTTCGCTCTTTCTCAATCTCAAATATTTTAAGATCTCTTGAAAGTCATCTGAGAATCATAGGAAATGAGTGATAGAGTGAAGAATTTAGTTTATTTATTGCAAATTTCTGCAGAGGAATTCCATCTTTAAAACATATTGTTACAAGAAATAAAGCACTAATTAACTTAAATTCTTCAGATTCTTCAGATTCTTCATTTATTATTTAATTCATTTTTTAATTAGGGGTCGTCCATAAACTACGTTGCAGAATTTAAAAAAAAATGTCGCACAAAATTCTTGCAAAACAAAGGTATGAGGGTGATTTTTCACGAAAATGGGATAATAATGGTGAAATAAATTCTTTGGAATAAAATTAATGATTTTCAAGCAAAAAGGATTCATTTTCTAACCAAAGTGACGAATTTTTTTAAAAGAATAGATGAATTTTCAACTTATAAAGAATAAATTTCTAACTCTAAATGGAATAGTGAAATTTTTAGATGAAAAAATGAATTTTTTATATGAACAAAAATAAGAAATTTTCAACAAAAAATGTTTCATTTGAACCGAAGAGGTAAAGCTTGGAAAAATAGTAATTTGTAACCAACTAGTTCAACTTTGAACCCAATGTTAGTTTAAAAAATATTCAGAAGTTTCGCAAAGATTTCATAAAATTAAAAAAAAAAACGATTTTTAAAGATTTCCAAGAAAAAGTTTATAATATTTTTAAGAATGAAAGGTTTGAAGAGAATGGAAAACTTTTCTAGATAAAATTTAACAAGATTTCAAAACATTTCGAAAGATTTCCAAAATTGTCAGAAAAGTATGTGGAAGTCTGTAGTATCGTGTAGGCACGATAACTTTCGAAAGATTAATCAGATTGGATTGTGCTTTGGCACACTTTTTGAAGACCTAAAAAGAAAGAACAAGTTTGTTAACCAGCTATTTTGGATCGAAATTCAAAAAGTAAGCACATTTTGAAAATTTTTGAGGCCACTTCTTTTCAAAACTTGGAAATTATATGTATGGTTATTGGTGGTTCTCCAAAATACAAACAATTAACACTAATCAAATTTTTTGATGAAATGAAAATTATCAGAGTTACAGCATTTTCAAAATCGAAAAAAAGAAACGAAAATTAACATTTTACGCCAAACAACGTACGATATAAAAAAATGTCGACGAAAAAAAAGGTACTTTTTGAGAGCCCTACAAGATTATCATAATAAATTTTTGAATTTAATCGAAAAATCGAAAATTCAAATTTTGATCGCACAACAAATAATGAAAAAAAAAAAATTCCATTTTGCGGTCAAACTATGCAAGATACACAAAAATATTCGTAAAAAATAATATCAAAAATTGAAAAAATAATGTTTTGGAAGAGGACACGAGTATAGAAAAAAAATAGGCAAACTTGTTTACTTAAAGAGGATGTACAAGTTTGTTATTTATTATTTTCAGAAAGGGCGAGTATATTTTTCAATCAATATTTTTCTTTTTTACAGTGTGCACCGTTGCAGGGAAATTCATCTTTCCCAAATTCGCAAATTTTGTTCAAATTCATCATCAGTGAACATATTAAATGTACTGTATCATACATCTATCAAAGTCTACCTTTTTATATCTATAGAGATATAAAAAGATTCAAATTTATATTAAAAAGATGGAATGTAGTAAATAAGAGAATAAAAGTCCTTATTCACGAAAGGTAGAGAAGGAGATAGAAAATTATTGAGATTGGGGATAGGAAAATATAGCGTTTTAGGGATCCAAATTGACCCATTGAAAGACATAGAATAGCTCTATCACCCAGAAAAGATCCATTGAATTCAGTGGATTTCAAGGGAATGTCAAAGAATTCAAAGAAATTCAATAAAATTCGGAAATTCTTGGGTTCTCTCTTTTAATTTATTGAAAGCAGTGACTAAATGTTGCATAAAAAGTGGTACTCTCTAAATCCGAATTAGTAGACATTTTACTAATGCGATTAGCAGCATTCTATCTGACTGTAAAATTAGTAATTTTATCAGTTTCTACTAAATGAAATGGTAAGATTTATGTTACTCAATGAATTAGTAAGGGTATTGTACTAATATGCTTAGTAGTACTAACTTACTAATTTAATGAGTAGCAATGAATTGCTATGGAAACATAATTTCATAATTTTTCAACAACTTTCTGCTGGTTTTTGAGTTTTAATTGAAAAAAGATAATGTTTTCATAATTTACATTTTCAGTATATATAGTTATATTAATAATAATTTTGTATGAAGGATGCAATATTTAAAACTGAAACGATATTGAGATCCGCTGCGCTGTAATACACCATTCATTTTTTCAGTGCGGCCAAAATGTGAACTAGTGAAATCAGGTAGAATAACAGTGTCCTCAGAAATTAAAATATTTAAATTATTATCATTGTTTAAAATCATTGATAGAAAATCAAATGAGATTTCCATTACAATTTTAATAATTTGTTCAAAATAACAAAAATTGGGTTGTCATAAAATCATTGTATCGATGATTTTTAAGTCTTTTTTCATGTTTCGAACTTATCACTTTTGAGGCAGCACTTTTAATCATCAGATTTTTTCAAAACTGAAAATGTAATTATTCCAATTGAATATTCTCACATTGTAGTCAAAAATTCATCTCTTTAGTCGAACATTATAAACAATTTAAAATTTAAACTTCCAATTTCAGGTTGAAAAATTACAACTTTTAGTTGGAAATTAAACTATTCCAGTCAATGATTCGTCATTCTAGTTGAAAATTTATAAGCTTGGCTAAAAATTAATTTTTTTAACCGAAAATTGAAACTGAACAATTGAATTTTTATGTTGAAAACTGATATTTTTGGTTAAAAAATCAAATATTTCGTTAAAAATTCACGGATTTTGTTGAAAAATCGTCTTTTTTGGTAGAAAATTAAGCTTTTGATATAAAAATTAATTTTCTTGGTTTTTAAATTCATTTTTTTGGTTGAAAATTCAAGTATTCCAGTTAAAAATGTACAATTTTAGTTGAAAATTCAACTTTTTTCTTGAAAATACAACTACTTAAATGAAAGATAAATTATTTTGTTGAAAATTCATCTATTTGACTTAAAATTGATCTACTCGAGTTAAAGAGTTATTTATTCTAGTAAAAGACTAATCATTTTATTAAAAAATTTATCACTTTGGCTGAAAATTTGTTTATATTTTTTTTGCAGGAATTTTTTTGGTAGAAAATTGGTCATTTCTTAGATGAAAATTCATCTCTTTTCATGGAAAAAAATGTATTTTTTGGTAGGAAATTATTCATTCACATTTGAGAATTTTTAATTTAAAAAATTTACAAATAAAAATTATGCAACTTCTTAGTTTGAAAATTAAAAATTCTGTAATTTTTACGCTTAGAATTCAAAATTTCTTCAATTTGGAAGATTTAGATTTGAAAACTTGACTTTCGATCTTCAAAATCATCAAAATTGAATGATTATCATTTATACGCCATTAACATTGTACAGTTTTTTAATTTTGAACATTTACAATTTGAAATAATGCAAGTTTTATGTTTTATATTTTGAAATTTTGTAATTTTGACGCTCAGCATTCAAAATTTCTTCAATTTGGAAGATTTAGGATGGAATACTTGATTTTTGATCTTCAAAATAATTAAAATTAAATATTTTTTATTTATGCACCATTAACATTGGAGAAATTTTAATTTCGAAAATTTACAATTAAAAATAAAGCAAGTTTTATGTTTTACAATTAAAAATTCTGTAATTTTGACGCTCAGTCTTTGAGGTTTCTTCAATTTGGAAGATTTAAAACTGAAAACTTGACTTTTGATCTTCAAAATCATCAAAATTTAATTATTTTTATTTATTCGCGAATAACAATGGAGAGTTTTTAATTTAAAACATTAGCAATTAAAAATAAAGCAAGTTTTATGTTTTGCAATTAAAAATTCTATAATTTTGACGCTCAGCATTCAAAATTTCTTCAATTTGGAAGATTTAGAATGGAATATTTGACTTTTGATCTTCAAAATAATTAAAATGAAATATTTTTCATTTATGCACCATTAACATTGGAGAAATTTCAATTTTGAAAATTTACAATTAAAAATAAAGCAAGTTTTATGTTTTACAATTGAAAATTCTGTAATTTTGACGCTCAGCATTCGAAATTTCCTTAACTTCGAAGATTTAGAATTGAAAACTTGACTTTCTATTTTCAAAATGATCAATATTTAATAATTTTTATATATGCACCATTAACATTGAAGAATTTTTAATTTTGAAAATTGACCAATAAAAATAATGCAAGTGTTATGTTTTACAATTAAACATTTTGTAATTTTGACGCTCAGCATTCGAAATTTCTTTAATTTGAAAGATTTAGAATTGAAAAGTTGACTTTCTATTTTCAAAATCATCAATATTCAATCATTTTTATTCATGCTCCATTTACATTGGCAAATTTTTAATTTTGAAAATTTACAGTTGAAAATAAAGCAAATTTTATGTTGTACAATTAAAAATTCTGTAATTTTGACGCTTAGTCTTCGAAATTTCTTCAACTTGCAAGATTTGAAATTAAAAATTTGACTTTTGATCTTCCAAAGCATCAAAATAAAAAAAAATTGAATTTACACATTTTAAAAATTGAAAAGTTTTCAATTGTAAATCATACGATATAATATCCAAAATTAAATTAATTATTTATCTCTTTACTTTTAGTTCCTGCTAGAATAGAATTTTATATTTAAATCAAAATTGCAAATTACTCATAGCTGACTAAAATTAAAATTAAATTAAAATAGTATAAAAACTGATGTAGCCATTTTTATTTATGGTTATAAATGATATTACTTTTTATTAACGCAAATATTTTTATTTGTTAATAAGGCCATCCAAATAAAAAAAAAGTAATGATCGCGCTTTTTGCTAGTTTTTAAGTAACTCTTTTTGTATAATAACTGTGACTATAACTGTTTTTTTTCTCGATAAGATGACGGTTTTTGATCGACATAGTCTAAACCAGAATGGTTTTAATTTTTAGCTGTGAAAAAAATCTGTTCTATTTCCGCTGGGATTCGAACCCACGTCTCACAGATTGCCGGTTTCGTACTCTGAACCATATAGCTACCATGCTAAAACCATTCTCTTTCAGACTACGTAGATCAAAAACCGTCAGCCCTTTTTTTTTAAACTGGTCTTGTTGTTTGTTATTTTTGTTAATTGAAAATATACTAAACATTCTGCGCCTGGAAACAGGCAACGCGCCAGTATGACTGTACCAATGGTGAATCGAAAACAGGCGCTCACCTTTTTAAAGTGCGTTCCAATTAACAAAAAACGACAACAACAAGTCTTTTATTTAAATTTTATTCAGAAAAAAGATCTTCTTTCGCTCCGCTGGGATTCGAACACCAGGTCAACTGATCTCCGGTCAGGTGCTCTAACCACTGAGCTATAGAGGGATCAGAGGAAGAATTCTTTTTTCTGAATCAAACTTTATTTAGCAAGATTTTACATATCAATTTTTATTAGAAATCTGTATTATCACCGGAGAAGGTAACGGATCGAGAAGGGAAATCCACACATAAAATGGAAATCTACAAAATTGACCAAAGTTATATTCTCCTATACAGAAAATATTTTAACATCATTTTAGACAAGATGGAAATATAAATTAAAAACTTTTTGAATTAAATTTTATTCAGAAAAAAGATCTTCTCCTTTCACTCCACTGGGATTCGAACACCAGGTCAACTGATTTCCGGTTTCAACAAAATAGTTGAATTTTTAACTAAATAGTTGAATTTTCAACAAAATAGTTGACTTTTTTTTACCAAATATTCAAATTGGCAACCAAAGGTTTGAATTTCCAACAAAATAATTAAATTTTCAACAAAATAAGCAAATCATCAACTAGAGTTGAATTTTCAACAGAATAATTAAATTTTTAACAACATAGTTACACTTGTTACCAAATATTTACATTTTCAACAAAATAGTTAAATCTTCATCCAAATAGTTGAATGTTCAACAAAATCATTAATTTTTCAACAAAATAGTTGAATTTTCAACTAAATAGTTGAATTTTCAACAAAATAGTTCAATTTCCAACCAAAGAAATGAATTTTCAATAAAATAATTAAATTTTCAACAAAGTAAATTTTCAACAAAATAGTTGACTTTTTTACCAAATATTTAAATTGGCAACCAAAGGTTTGAATTTCCAACAAAATAAATAAATTTTCAACAAAATAAGCAAATCATCAACTAGAGTTGAATTTTCAATAAAGTAATTAAATTTTTAACAACATAGTTACACTTTTCACCAAATATTTACATTTTCAACCAAAGATTTGAATTTTCAACAAAATAAATAGATTGTCGAAAAATAAATAAATGTTCAACAAAATAATTAAATTTTCAACAAGATAGTTGAATTTCTAATCAAATAATTGAATTTTCAACAAAATAGTTAAATCTTCATCCAAATAGTTGAATTTTCAACTAAATATTTAAATTACAGCATTTTGCGGGATATAGGGTAATTTTCTCATGAAAAAGGGGAAAATAGGGGAAACATTAAACATTTATTCTTACATGCCGAAAAGAACAAACAACTTTTTTATAAGAAATTTTATATTTTAAAATAATTTTCAATGATTTATGCCATTAAAGAATTCATTTTTAAAAACTGGATATACTTAGGTCGTTGGAAATCCATTCACAGTGATATAAAAAAGTCCGAAAAAAAAATAAAATTAGTTAAATACGCAATTTTAATATGGTTAACATCGTTCTCATAAATATTTCTTTCCAAGATCTGTCATTTCTTCCTTACTATAATTAAGACTTTCAATGTAAATTTAGAACTACACTCTTCAGTAGAGCGAAGTAAAAAATAAAATGCTAAAATTAATCAAATCGTTTCAGTTGAGGGATAGCAATTTGAGGGTCGACATCCAGAACAAGTAAAAAAAATTGTTTGAAATCGTTTAATATCTTTTGTTTTTTTTTTTTTTTTAATTTACAATTAAAATTAAAAATAAATTTTGCCTTATTTAGAATTTTTTTAAAATGTACAAAAACATGTTGTTACGAACATGCAATTTCTTCAGCTTGAACGAAGGAAACAAGTTATTATTTTTTATTCATGGGAAACACTTTTTTCTTGGTGTTCATAACGTTCTAAAATCGCACAAAAAAAAATGAAATCCCAAAAATCCTAAATCACGACAAAAGTTTTTTCCGAAAAAGCAAAATGATAAAATGTTTCTTTGGTTTAGGCTGGATAAATTTTAGGTTCGACATATTCAACTTTTTCAAAAATGTGTGCATATGACTCAATAAAAAAAACAACATTTTTTTGCACATTTTCAAAAAAATTGTTCTTGAGCAAAAAACGTATGTTAAAACTTCGTAATTTTTTATTATTGTTCACTAGGAAAAGCTGTAAATATAACAAATTAGTCATAATTTTTGAACCAACAGGAAAAATTCATAAATAACTAAGAAAAAAGGGGAAGACTGTGCACCTATGAAAGTGACTTCCAAACTTATAAAGTTATTATTGAACTGTCTTAGGGGAATTCATCTTTCGCAAAGGATGTTAAAATTCATAATAAGGAAAGGAGGAAACATACTAAAGACCCTCCGCCCCTCAAATTGTTAAGGTAAGGTAAGGTAGTTTATGGAAGGTCCCTCACAAGGTTCCTAGGTTTTAATAGGTACCTGCAATGAATTCGTAGCAGGTGCTCAATGCTCATAAATTATTCAAACTGTGGTACCTGTACTACTAAGTGCATTTGGGAATTGCAGTCACTATTGCCTGCTATTGATATTGCTTTCATAGCTTTGCCTTCGGTACAATTCAAGCTGAGCATCTATAAAACAAAATTAGAAATCCTAGTGTTACTGGTACGCAGAAATCGAGTCTTTGAACCTTTTTTGAAGAAGAATTATTTCTCTTCTTTTGATCCCTCCTTTCCGGGAGCTTGCCCTATTTCTCATTTTTCCGCTTAAATTTGAACTGAATTACACTGTTAGAAATTTCCTGAAATTTCAGTCAGTTTTCAATGACTTATGTCACTGAAATTTTATAAATTTGTCTTTGAAAATTAATTTGAGACCATATTCATTAATTTTCAGTGACATGAAACTTAATATTGAAGCAAAAGTTATTGAAATTTCATAAAATTGACTCTGAAACCTGTTTCAATTGCTTGTATATAAAATATTATTGGTTGAATTTTCAAGCCAAAAAAGACGAATTTTCTACGAAAAAGTTGAATTTTGAATCCAAAAATATAAAGCTTCAACAAACAAGTTAATTTTCAACCAAATAGTTGAAGTTTTAAACAAAAAGTATACTTTTTCACAAAATTCTTGAATTTTTAACAAAATAATGAAACTTTCAACCAAATAATTAAATTTTCAACCAAATAATTAAATTTTCATCCAAATAATTTAATTGTTGGCCAAAAAAGATTAATTATCTACCAAAAATAATTAACTTCAAAAAGAAAACAGTTGACTTTTCGTATTGGCTTCTATTAATTCAGTTTGAATTTAATCGAAAAATCGAGGAAGCTGGAGAGTTTCTTGAAAACAGGAGAAAACAAGGAAATAAGGAATTGCTTTTAAAAAAAGGGGAAAAAAGTAAAGTCTCTAAATGCAAAGTAAAATTCACTACAGAATACAATAAACAATAAACCTGATAATATATTCAGCCTTTATTTATAGTTTGCCACCTTAATTATTTCCTTGAACTGTAAAATATACGACGAAGTGTTCATTGACCGAGATCTTGACTTTCCAAATGACAGGAAGAGAGAAAAAGAGAAAGAGTCGTTCAACTTGACCGTGCAAAGTAGTGTGATACTCACGTGAAAGGAACAGGAATGTCCGTGTGTGTTTCTTAAATGCACACAGGCAAAGGCGAACACTCACTTTTTATTTACCCAGAAAGATTGCCTTTCTTCTCGTGAGAAAGAGGAACCTGGGAAACACTAGGAAGATTGCACAACTTTCCCGAAAGGCAAGGACAGCACATGCCAATTACAGAGACGATCGTGCACTGACTGTTCAATCAGTTCATTTACTCGCTGATTCTTCTAATCACTGAATTAAATCATTCGAATCACTGACAGCAAGCGATAACAGTAGATCATTGATCATTGATGAATTGGAGTGACAGGATTCGTCATTAATAAGGTTAGGGCGTCCCTACTGGATAGGAAACTGACACCGTTTTTCCCCCCTTGTTTATTTCTCACTGTTTTTGTCTTTAAAAGCGATTATCACTCGCATTTTATGTTTTCTCTTGCACACATTTTACTCGCACTTCTTTTATTCGGCCGTGAACCACGACCCTAATCGACAGTTCTCGGAAAAAAACAAACATGGGAGCAGACGATGCGATTACGCATACGCAGTTGAGAGTTTACGCAGTCGGTAAGACAGGGCGCAATATCAGAAATTTGGAATTTTTCAAGCGATATTGGAAAATCTGGTGTCCATCTTCAGAATTTTTAGATAAAAAGTCCAACAGGTTGATTGACAAGTTAAATATTTTTGGCGCGATCTGATATTTTTTCAATTAAAACCTCAGTGATAAAAGGGACTTTCGTGGTTGGCAGCACTGCCAACAGGTGGGGCAAATCCAAGATGTCTGCACGTCGAGGGTCGATCAATAGTACCAATTGCATTGGACGAAACTTTGTTTTTTTAATAATTTGAAGAAAAGTGATTTTTTACCATAAGGATGTTTGGATATTATTTTCAATGTTGGAAAAAATACTCAAATGAATGATAATTTTAATTTTGTTGTTGTTAAGACTTTCTTATTTCAGTGAATAGCTTTTGGAAAATAGAAATTCATTTGATATTTTTTGAATGGTCCTCGGCGTGCGGCCATCTTGCGAGATGACGTCTCAATGTGTAATACCAATAATCAAGGGATGCCCCTCTCTTGGTACAAAGATATTTTGGTGCCAACCTTAAAAGCTAATAAAGTTTGAATGTAAATGAATGATATAATTTGGATTTTCGAAAAATTTCGAATTTTTTAAATTGGAATTCAATTGTATCACCATATTAAATAGAGTAAAAAAATAAAATAAAATGAATTTGTTTCGATTGCATTGAAATGCTTTATCGTCGATTTTCCTTTTCTTAAAAAGTTGTAACGAGATTTCCTATGCATTGATGCCGAAAATCTGATTTTTTATTCTGAAGATATAAAATTTTATATAAGATTTTTAAAATTTAGAAAAAAAAATTAGAAACTTTCCTCGGAAAATTCAAAAAGATTTCAAACATTGTTGAAAAAGAATCTGTAAGATTTTAAAGCAATTTTGGAAGATTTCAAAATGAAATTTTTAAGCTTTTTAAGGATTTTGAAAGATTTCAAAAGAATGAGAAAGTTTTTTGTAAAACTTCTGGAAAAATTTAAAATGCTTTTTATTTTGAAGAATTATTTTTTGGAGAAAATTTAAAAAGATTTCCAAAATTCTCGAAAAAGTATCTGTAAAATTTTAAAGCAATTTTGTTAATTTTAAAGGATTAAAAAAAAAGAAAAAGATTTTTATTATTTTTAAAAATATTTAAAAGTTTGGAAAAGATGAGAAGCTTTTTAGGAATTTTTAAAGGTTTCAAGATGATAACAAAAATTTCTCAAGATTCCCAGTAAAATTTTTAATGATTTTTTATTTTGAATTCCGTCTATTATCTATCTATTCCTTGTTTTCCATTCCTAGACTTTAAACAAACACGAGCGTCTAGCGAGACAAGACCCACGTCCGTACCCCTCCAAGAGCCACCTCCTCCTGTATATGCATCCCTTTACTTCACCTTCCCTTTATATGCTTCCGTTCACCCTGATTTATTTGAAATATTTATAAAATTGTATATATGTATATGTTTGTAAATATAATATTTAGATAAGTTTTTTCTCAGGGGATGATTTCAACGATTTCCCCAAAACTATAAACAATAATGTTTAAATATTTTCAATTTAAATGCAAATTTAAATCATTTTTTAACAAAAGACAATGTTATACCTTATGTGAACTTGTATGGGTTCCACTAATTTACAACCCATTCCGTATTAAAATAAGACATACCTTTTTAATTTTGAAAATTGCTCACAAACATTAATTAACTCGTATCTTATTTCTCAATTATATTTTTTTCCCTTCCTCTAATTCTCAATTAAAACAATTAAAGTAAAATCAGATCACTTTATTATTCTGTCAGTTTAGCTTAGAATTGCGAAGCCATAACTCCAACTTTAGGATATTTCGTCACGCAGACCTTTGAAAATGCACCAATCCTTGTATCAACACACGTTTCCTATAAATTCCCTCTTCCGCCCCTTCTTATATTCTATTAATAGACTTTAAATAAACACATGCGTCTAGCGAGATAAGTCCCAGACAGCCGAGGAGTGGGGGTAGGAGCCAGAGGTCTGAGCAAACAGAGGAGTGGGGGCTTATCTCGTCTGGCGAGCCATAGTTGCCCTTAACTACACACAATGCCCACTATCTTAGAGTTGGAGGAGCCAATCAAGATGGAGTCAATGCGATTGACTGGCAGAATCTCATTACTTTTAAATTGACGGATCGAATCACGGACGATCTGCTGGAGTGCTATGATACCAGCATGGCCCTGGAACAAATAGGTTACATGGCGCGATTGTATACTCTGTGGTGCGAGAAACACCCAGAGCTCTCGCAATTTTCGTATGAAAGTCTGCGATACCGTGCCGGGGAACTCCGGAGAAGGGCTTATATAAGCGGAGCGCCTACTCAACCGCAGCCAGAGTAAGCCGGCAACAGAGAAAGAGGGACAACACTGAGACCAACCGCGAGCAGGCATCCAATAGAGGAAGAGCGATGCTTCAGGACCCGGAGAAACATCTAAATGCAGATTTCTCTCAAGCCCAAAGATCTGGCTGAACTAGATGATGAGCTTCGTGCAGATTTTTCCGAAGAATCCGACCTCTGGACTATTAATTGTAGCGTTTATAATGCAGCGAGAGCTTTGGCAGATGCAAACCGTAAAACGAAACCAACAGTTGATCATAAGACGAAAAGGAGAAAACATCAGCTCAGCTAATATAAAGGCTGGGCAAGGCAGTACGTATCCCGCATTCAGTGTGAGATTGAGTATACAACATCTGGCAAGACTTTCACTGACAAAGTTTGACAGTTCGCGCGCGAACTGCGAATCCATCATCACACACTTAACAAATCCAAATGTTGCATTGCCAGTAGTATCGTTCGCCTCCCTTATACAGTGCGGTATGGGAGTTTTTAAAAATATAAATGAAAACATCGTAAATTGTCAAAGAAATGGGTTTTTACGTGGGAGAAATCAAAATTTACCGTTAAGTATAGTATCATCCCTTACAATGGGAAAAGAGAAATTATTGATAAAATAAAGTAACAATTAACTTTGCGTATTCACTGAATTTCACAGTGGGCCAGGAGACCCGGTTCCATGGCCAAATGTCCATTTTTCAAACTTTTGAATTTGTACAAAACAATCAGGTCATTGTAATCAGTGATAATTGGGGTAGCTTATACATAAATAACAGTTTAATTAATAAAATCCTGCTCCGTTGGCAGACATGCAAAGTTAAAAATGTTTTACAAATTCTTCATGTGTTCTTCGTTCAAAAATTTAATATAGTCATGGGTTCGGTAATTTTTGTTAATGGTTCTTTTTCGTCTATCACCCTCAGATACATAGAATTAAGAAAAAAAAGTTGAGTGAATAAAAAAAATTGGAATAAAATTTCTGCCTCATTGATGTTAGAAACTGATTAGTACTTTGTTAAAATATTTTCTTTCATTCGCGAATAATACGAGATAACGTGAATTATAAAAAATTTCCAAATACTAATGTGTTCACTATAATGTATACTTTAAAGTAGAGGTGCCCACTTTTGCCCGTTTTCAAAAATAATATAATAACTGCAAGTAATAGAGTCAGCGTTCGAATGCCAAGAACTGACCTGTCTGGCTGACCCGTGTGGAAATTGCCATATGTTTGCCCAGTTACAAGTTTGACCCCAACTTGGAAAATTATTTTATGGCTACAACAGCGTTTATATCTTAAATCTAGTTTAAACCAACTCTGTTTCACAGCTCTTGATTGCAGCGCCATCAACTTGGCTGTGCATCTGTCGTCTTGAATCAACGTAAGAGTACTAACAGAATACAAATTATTTGATTATTGTATGTTTCGATTATTATAAACAAATTAAATTAACAAATAGCCAAATATTGTAATTTTTGTTGAAAAGCATTTGTCCTTAGCTATAAATTATTAATAATTAGAATTGTTATAAACAATTTTTTGCAAAAATTTGGAATTTGTGATTTTTTCAATTGTGGTTTTCCTTGTATCATCTGAATTGATGCAGATATTCTTCAAAATAATATAAGTTCAATTATATTTGTGAGAATACAACGATTGTTGGTCTTTTAAACAAATAAAATAAATATAAGACTTTGGCACTTTGCCTGCAAAATAGTTTTATGTACCAAAACTGCTTTAAATTTCTGTGAGAGATTTACAGTCACTAGTTCTATGTTGAATTAACAATAAGCAATTGTCATTATTTATTGTTATTATTTAATTTCAAATATCATGCAATTTTCATATATTTAAAAAATATCGTAATTTTTGTTGAAAAAATTTGTTTCTTTTCTGGAAGTACTTTGAATTATTGTGAGAGTGATAGTCAGTAACAATTTTTATAAAACATTAACAATTATAATATTTATAAACCATTTTTGTGGAAAATGTTGGAATTAATGGTTTTGCAATTTCGAATTTTCCTTCATCATCTGAATTGATGCAGATATTTCTGAAAATAATATAGGTTCAATTATATTTGTTAAAATAGAACAATTGTTTATCATGTAAACAAATTAAATAAATTCAAAGCTTTGGCACTTTGGCCTGGAAAAGAATTTAAAACTGCTTCAAGTTTTTGTGAGACTGTGATTGTGATAATTTAAAGTATTTCCAGATAATAAAAATTGTTTTCCACAAAAATTACAATATTTTTTAAATATATGAAAATTTCGTGATACTTGAAATTAAATAATAAAAATAAATAATAAAAATGGCTTATTGTTAATTTTACATAGAATACAGATACAAAAATTGTTGTATTTAAAAAAATATAATTAAAAATATATTATTGTGAAGAATATCTGCATCAATTCAGATGATAAAAGGAAAACTGCAATTGAAAAAATCACGAATTTCAAATTTTTGTAAAAAATTGTTTATAAAAATTCTAATTGTTAAGAATTTATAGACATTCTGACTAACAATCGCTCTCACAATAATTTAAAGCTAAGACCAAATGTTTTTGAACAAAAATTACGATATTTGGCTAATTGGTAATTTAATTTGTTTATAATAACTAAAAAATACAATAATTAAATTATTTAATTCTGGGAGCATTCTTGCGTTAATTCACGATGATTTTTATTATATGCAAACCGTTGTTGAAGAGTAAATAATAATTATGTACAAAATCGCAATATTCTCGTACTTTTAGTAAACATATAATAAATAAACAAATGAAAATTCAACAATCTATGACCAAGGTGCTCTTTGAAATTCCGTGCACTATAATTTAAAAAAAATCGTAAATCGGGTTAAAATTGATGGCTGCATACTTTTTTGAGTGAAAAATATGCGTATGGTCCCACTGTGCTCCGGTCTCTGACACATCACCAAACGCGTGTGTCAGAGCCTTGCATTACACTTTCGAGCCATGGTTTCACTCGACTCAGTTGTGACTCCTCATACTAAGATGTTTACACATCAAAAACTTTCAACCAAAAAAAGTTGGATTCCTTATTATAGGTATTATTAATTCAGTTCGCATTTGAACAAAATGCGCAAACTTTGTTAAAATTTATTATCACGAAAAATACGAAACGTTATCTTGGTTAGGTAATATAGTTTGTGGACACAACAAAAACTGAGGGTTCGGTAATGTTGCGGCTCAAGTAAAGGTTGGTATCATTTAGAACTGAGACTCCAATAGAACTCTTTTTTAGGGTTCCTTTTTAGTTCTTTTATATCCGATAGATGGCTATTCACATCTTCAACTGCGCATGTGCCGAAAAGCGCAGGCCTATTTGAAATCAATAAATATTATGAATAATCGTACAGATAAATATTAACAAGCCTTTTTTATTCTTTTTAAAACCAAATTATATTAAATGACAGAAATACCTAACTTCCTAAAAAATGTAATATTAACGTAATATTGCAAGTATATATTATATAATTTTAAATAGTACCGCGCTTTTTTGGCACATGCGTAGTTGAAAACGTCGGATTTCCAACATAACCTCAAAAACTGTCATGTTTCATGTGCACTATCTTCCTTTCCAGAATGACTAATGTCCATAATTTTAATTTCTTCATTAAATTTTTCCCAGTGCAATATCATGTAATCCGAATTACAAAGTAAAATGCGCATCATTAACTTGTTAAATGTTCGAAGTGAGTCGAGGCAGAAGTGACAAAAAGGTCTCTATTGGAACCGTTCCAATCCATACTTTGGTTTAATTTAGAAACCATTCCCAGATAGCAATATGCGCGCATGGTGCCACGCACGGTCCAGGCAACAAAAGACCTTTGCATTTTACACGTGCGGTGTGACTGAATTTTTAGTACTGTTTTCCTTTCACGGAGTTTGGAATGAACTGGTTGATCTTCATCAATAAAATGGAACAGGTTAAAAAGATATTGCGGAGCTTTATTACTGAGAAGGTTATAAATCAAATTACACATAAAAAATTGTCTTCTTTTTGCGACGTTAAGAAGTCCTCCTCTTTCTCTTTACTGAGTAATATGTTCACTTGTCAAGTTATATCAGTTGAACAAAAAAATGCCAGTCTTATAAACGGTTCAAAATAGTGAAAATTTCATATTCCATCTGTTTCCTAATTTGAGGATTGGAAGCTCTTAATCTTGCAGTGACAAAGGAGCCAAAATGGCCAAACGAATCTTTTGGAGTAGGTGCTACATCTATCTCTGCAAAGTCTTTCACTACTTGCAGGGCCTTTGACGATAATTCAACTTTACTTGTTTTGAACCCTCTCAGGTAGTAGAAAGTAGGGTGCTCGATTTTAGATTTTTTCTTGTGGTGCTCCGGCACTGGAACAGACGACGGACGTGGCGATGAAACATCTTCATACGATATCGGCGAGCCAACTTTCAAGGGGTCTTCCGGGAAGGCCACAAATTTCTAAAAATTCACCAGTCATGATTCATCAAAATCGAATATATACATTGTATAATGACTACAATTGTGTATTATTACAATTATTGTATTTACATACACAATTCCCTATCGAATGAGCTTAAACATCCATACTCTATTTTTCGAACCGAGAGAATGTAAGTTTGTAAAAACTGCATTTTTGAGTCGCTGATTTATTCAAACTATCAGCAATGTAATCATTACACAATTTGTCGCTACAAGAAAATTTTTGAAGTCATCAATTTTGAATGAAAATTGTTACAGACGTAAATTTCAACTATAAATCTGGCAAGTTCGAAAAGTAAAATAACAATTTTATATAAAAATGGAGATTTGAAAAAAATTTTAATTCTCTACAATGTTTAGGTCCTGCAAAGTTTTTTTTCATTTTTCCATCAGATGGACAATTAGACGCAAGTGAAAACGGATGAAAATATAATTGGCAAAATGTTACAAAAAGTATATGAAAGTATATTTCGTGAATTTTTGTTTGTTTGCATTTTTTGCAAATCTTTTGCAGTTTTTCGTGATTTGTAGAATTCCGGGAAAATGAGATTTAATACAGAAAATTATAGATTGTAATAAACCTCAAAAGTGACAAAAAGTTCCGAAAAATTATTTGAAAACTCAAAAAATTTGAAGACTGAAAACTGGAAAAATAGTGCAACTAATTAAAAGTATTATTAAGTCTTCGATTTAAATTAGTTGCACTTTTTACCAGTTTTCAGTCTTCAATATTTTTCAGATATTTTTCAAATAACTTTTTGTCACTTTTGAGGTTTTGTTTATAATATTCCATAATTTTCTAGGTTTCATCTTATTTTCCCAGATAAGAAATTTTTAACTTACATTCAAATTATCGTCGTGATAAATTTGTATGCTCCGGATTTCCGCAAGCTGATTTTTACTTGGCGTGTCTTGTGCCAACGAGTCGGAGCTGGTCGATTGGGCGGCTGCTTTGGAGAGAAAATACAGGGAATCAAATAATTTCCAACGCGGTTTAAAAATCTCTTCCGCTCCTTTCTCACTGCACCTGTTTTTGAAATTGTGCACTTTTCTGTTATTCTCAATCCACGTGTCCTTCATGTTCGTGAACCATTTTTTCACTATTTAAGCTGGAAGTTTATTTACTATAAAACACTATTCATACAGATACGAAGGATATTATTTATTTACACTTAAAACAAAAAAATAACAAGTTTTCGCACACAGAAACAACACTATTTGCTAATAAACGAAAATTCAATAAATGATTTTGCTTGTGGAAAAAATACTATGCAACAATTTTAATTACGTACAATTTTTTCTGGCGCAATATTACAGTTTTACATGATGCAATTTTAGGCATCAACGCACATAAAAATAGAACTTACAATCGAATTGAGGCCCAAGGACTTGGGCGATTTCATCACAGCGTCGATTTTGCAAGTCGGTTCGTGTATAATTTGTGTCTTTAACGTCCAACAAAATAGGTCTTTGTTCAACCTCATGTATGAGGTTGATTCGGTATCCTCCGTCTAAATGTGCGAATTTGGGGCCATTTTCCATGCAAAAAACTTGACAAAAATACACGAGGCCTGCGAGTATTTATTCAAGGCAGCGAAAGCAGCTGACGAATCACGTGACTTTATCGACCGCTGTGATTGGCCATGACCGTAATCGGAAACGGAAACCGCTCGTGTGAATACGGCTTAAGACGGTTGCGTTATTTTCTGGGACGCGGTTGACACGCGTGCACGGCCTCGCGTGAATTTACTTATATATTATTATTATTATTATTATTATATCATTAAGCCGTTTCCCTTTCGGGGTAGGCGTGAATTGCTCGGTGGTAATGTCCTGATGACGAGTAACTCACATTCATCCAGGGAGATGGTTCGACGCTGCTTTGCTGGCCTCTGCTGCTGCTGCTGCTGCTGCTTAAAGGTCTTGCGCTTCCCAGGCATTTTTGAAGTTGGTCGCTACTGCTGCTTCTGCTGCTCTCCAGACATTTTTGAAGCTGATCTCTGCTGCTGCTGCTGCTGCTGCTGCTTATTACCATCAGCCAAGTCGTCTGGTTGCTGAATGAAGGAATCGCTCCGGAGATGCGCTTTTATAGCCAGAAATTTACACTCTGCGCATGCGCAACATTTGAATAGGGGATTCCCGTAACATTGTCACCCCACCCCACCTCCACTCTGACCAAGCACCTGTGAATCAAACTGTGCATGCGTTATCTTTCACCAGTGGGAATCCCCTCACTGCACTAGTAATACTTTATCTGTGAGCTCCCTCGCACACGCAGGGCGCACTGGGGCGACACACAGTATGTCGGTAAGGAACGGACAGACTGAGAATCAATCCAACGGCCGATCAATGCATTACCGACTGTCGATACATTGATATTAGTGCTGTCAGAAATTACTGAGTGACGTCATCTGTTATTTACACCCGATTGATGAGGCAGGCTCCTGATATAGCAACTGAGGCTCCATCTGTGGCTGGAGATGTGCATTATCGATGGCCCCTGTTTTACCGACTTATGGTAAAATGATAATATAAAAGGTTAACAACTTACCTGTTTTACCGACTGATGGTAACATTGTTCCTTACCTTACCGACTGCCGATGAAACGATGATATAAAAATTACCGACCTCCCTGTTTCACCGACTGATGGTAACATTGTTCCCTACCTTACCAAGATATAGAAAAATGCTAACATAACAAATTACTGACCTCCCTGTTCTACCGACTGATGGTTACATTGTTCCCTATCTTACCGACATATAGAAAAATGATAATAGAAAAAGTGACCGACCTCCTTGTTTTCCTGACTGATGGTAACATTGTTCCCAACCTTACCGACATATAGAAAAATGCTAATATGGGAAATTACCGACCTCCCTGTCTTACCGACTGATGATAACATTGTTCCCTACCTCACCGACATATATCAAAACGATAATATAATAAATTACCGATCTCCCTGTTTTACCGACTGATGGTAACATTCTTTTCTATTTTACCGACATATAGAAAAATGATAATATAAAAAGTTACCAAACTCCTTGTTTTACCGACTGATGGTCACATTGTTCCCAACCTTACCGACATATAGAAAAATGATGGCATAGAGAGTTACCGACCTCCCTGTTTTACCCACTGCTGGTAACATTTTTCTCTACTTTACCGACATATAGAAAAATAATAATATAAAATTTACCGACCTCCCTGTTTTACTGACTGATAGTAACATTGTTTCCCACCTTACCGACATATGGAAAAATGATAATATAAGAAATGACCGTCCTCCCTGTTGCACCGACTGATGGTATCATTGTTCTCTACCTTACCGACACATAGAAAAATGATAATGTAAAAAATTACCGACCTCCCTGTTTCGGAGTGATGGTAACATTTTCCCCTACCTTATCGACCTATGTTAAAATGATAATATAAAAAATTACCGACTTACCTGTTCTACCGACAGATGATACTGAACTGTTTTACCGATCGATGGTCACTTAGCACAGAACATAGAATGGTTGATCATAATAATTTTAGAAAAAGGCAATTTACTACCAAATAGTTGAATTTTTTATTTAAAAAAACTAATTTTGAACCACAAATGGAATCGTTACATTTTCAGTTTAAAAAACTTCGTTTCACCAAAAAAGAAGAATTATCAAACAGTTGCAATGAAAAATGACGAATGTTTGACAAAATAGTAGAAACCTCGAAGGAAATTATGAATTTTTAACAAAAAAGAATAATATTGAAACCAAGAGGACGAATTTTACAGAAAATACATGAATCTTCTACCAAATAGTTGAATTTTTGACTGATAGGAGATACATTTTCAACCAAAAGTAGAATAATTAACTTTTCAGATAAAAAAATTAATAAAAAAAAAAGAATTTCCAACAAAATAGTTAGATTTTAAAATAAATAGTTTAATTTTTTACCAAAAATATGAATTTTTAAGAAAAAAGTTAATCCACGATCAAATGGTTGAATTTTTAACTCATAGGTGATAATATTTCAAACAAAAGTGGAATAATTAACTTTTCAGATAAAAAAATTAATTTAAAAAAAAAAAGAATTTCCAACAAAATGGTTAGATTTTAAAAGAAATAGTTTAATTTTCAACAAAAAATATGAATTTTTAGGAAAAAAGTTAATTTACGACTAAACATTCGAATTTTTAACTTATAAGCGATACATTTTCAAACAAAAGTGGAATGTAACTTTTCAGATGAAAAAAATTATTTTTTCACAAAAACCAAAGAATTTCAAAAAAAAAATAGTTTGAAATAACTAGTTTAATTTGCCTACACAATTTCAAGACTAGCCCCCGACTAGTGCCCGACTTTTAATAGGGCCAAGTGGGGCTATTTCTACACGGGAGGTATATTCGAATCATTTTAAATATCCGAAAACCTGATATGCCCTATACAATCCTTCCAAATTTTCTGAAAGTCTAGGATATTACTTAAAACCGCAGGAAATGTTTTAAAATCCCGGAAAATAATTAAAGTCCTTGGAAATTCCTTGACATTTTTTTAATATCTTGTAAATTTCTCGGAATTCTTTAAATTACCTATAAATAATTTTAAATCTTCTATGAAATCCCTTAAAACTTTTTACAGGTTTTGAAAATTCCTTGGAATCTTTTAAAATACCCTTAATTTAAGAGTATTTAAGGGAATGTAGTGTCTATACTTCTAGACATACGTCACGCCCCGTCTCTTTTTCCAGCACCCCCTTCATCTTGTCAGGTCCGTACGTTTAGACAAGACCGTGTTATAAACCTACGTACAATCCGAACGTTTAAACTCGGTCATCTTTAAAATTCCTTGGATTCTTTTCAAATATCTTAACTTAACTGAATAAACTTAAAAAATGTTGAACGATTTCGCGGGTAGTAGCAACTTAAAAAATTGTTTAGACACTGCCTTTTTTTATTTGAACAACAAATTAAAATTTTTTTGGCAACGACCCTATTGTTAAAATGCATAATACAAAAATTCACTTTAACTTTTGTGGACTCTCCGAGAACGCTAATTAGTAACGAACGTGCATCTCTTGTCATTGTAAAGCTCTGATGAGAATGTTTACCCCTTTCGGATAGACCTTGAACTAGATCTTTGAGACTGATGGTCTGAAGATTGATTTTTGGAGAGAACTTTCTCTTTAGAGGCGAGACAATCGTTTTATTTTTCAACCACCTTCAATCATTCCGCATCACGTCCCAGAAACTCAAAACGTTTCTTTATATAGAATTTCGAAGAGCTCTACACTCTGCTGACCCTAGTGAATTCTAATGATATAAATCACATTCTAGACTTTTATGCACTAACTTTGAACAGTTTTACATTAATTTTCGAAAAATGATAAACGATTAGGCTTATTAAATAGGAAAATCAACATTTACAAATAATTTTTTAAGAAACACGCCCGTGTGGGAAAATCTTCTGGCACTGGCCCGGCCCAGACCAAAACGTCTGGCTTCGAGTCTTGACGCTGACCAGGAGGTCTGGTCTGGGTCTGTTCAAAAACGTAACGTCTTTTTTTACTAGCCCCAGACTAAACCGTATGGTCAGCCGATAGTTATTGGCTGATCAGTCACTAGTTAATGGCTGACTAGAAACTAGTTTGAGGCCAGTCAGACGCTGGTAGACTTCCTTTCTTTTTTAATGACATGAAAAAAAATCATTTTTCACTATATGCGTATTTAGCTGATCAGAACCAAACCTGGAAAAGGCTAGATAGTCGAGGTGGTATGAAAAAAGTCTTGTTTTGATAGTGGTAATTACTTATTTTTTATAGGAAGTGTCTATGTGTACCGAAATTTCGGTACAAATATCCCGGTACACGTACACGTAGCCACTGTCTTTCCTATAGTTCTATCATTTTAGACAACCTGTAACTTTTTCGAAAAAGGTGAAGAAAAAACCAAACTTAGGATTTTTTGTTCTTGGCTGGCTGATCAGAGCCAAACTTGGACCAGACCAGAATTTCAAGGTGACAAGAAAAAAATGCTTGTTTTGATAGTATGATTTTCTATAATTTTTAATACCCAGTAACTTTTTCGAAATATGTCAAGGATAAATTTGCTGATCGATCTTAGAATTTTTGTTGTTGTCGGAATACAATCTGTAGGCTATATGAACTAATTATTAAAATCTTGTTCATTAAAAGCTATATATTATGTCCCTTTTTTGTCTCGTTATAAATAAAAAAGTGCCAAATTCCGTTAAAAAAATTTATAACCAAAATCTAATACAGCGACAAACATTTTTAACAGTACTTTTCAATAATTTGGAGAAATATAATTTGAATATCTAATAAAATTCAAAAATTTTACTCATTCCGTTTAACTATTTTTTTTAAAGTTCCATTACAAATAATTAAATTATAATTCTTGTGGGCAATTTTGATGACTTTTCCAAATTGTTGAGTAAATGTTTCGAAAAGTTTTGGAAAATCTTCTTTCTTGTCCGAAAGTAAAATATCATTCGGGGGAGACCCAAAATGTTTCGTATTTTCCCCCCCCAAAAATGTAAAAATGTTAAAAAACTGTACAATTTTTTGTTTAAATCATGTGTGGGATATGGTGTAGTATGAACAATTAATTTGTGAAATCTCATATTGTGCCATGTCCAAAAACCAATTTTCTAGTTTTGCTGAAATATATTCATAAAAGTGTCAATATTTGTGCTAATGTATATATATATATATATATATAATTAAAAACTAAAGGTTAACAACCACCGCAGGGTCCCACTGGGAGTAACTGTCATAACCTGCGAGTTACAGGGGTAGCCTAAAAATAGGCAAACGTTTCATCTCCTGCGTGATCCTTCCGAAAATGTTGCATTACACAGGAGAGAGAGCAGAGCGCAGACTCAAACAGACTCCCACGCAGACGCGGTTGCGCGAGCGTGGGAGAACGAATGGGGACGAGGATATAAAAGGAGCATCTCGGACGAAAAACCTCATTCTAGATTTGATTCTTAAAAAGTTCAAATCGTGGAATCAAACACAAGAGGGAAGACTGGAGGATTTATTCTCTCTTCTTGCCTTCTAATTTGAATTCAAAAGAGGAGAGTAACTGAACACTTAGTTCACTCTAATTGTTCAGAACATCTTCCTTGAAGGGCAATTTTGTCTGAAAGTTCGATTTGAAAGTTTTGAGAGTGGAACTTAGAATTTTTCTGAGCATTTGAGAGCGCATTTAGGGATTTTAAAGTGACATTGGTCCATTTTAGATCTGTGAATTTAAAAGTAAAATTCAGTGGCAGAGATCCACTAAGGCTTCTTGAAAGCATCTTTTCTTTGACATTGCATCTCTTAAAAGGAATATTTTCTCTGAGACTTAATTTTATTTACGTTTTTGAGAACTTGTACTGGTCTACAGGGACAAGTTGTCAACAGAACTAAATAAAGTAACTCTCATATTTAATTTACGTTTTCGAGAACTTGTACTGGTGTACCGGGACAAGTTGTCAATAAAACTAAATTAAATAGTTAATAGTTTTCTCATTTCATTTACGTTTTCGAGAACTTGCACTGGTCTACCGGGGCAAGTCGTCAACAGAACTGAATGACATAATTTACAAGCAATCATTCGTATCTCAAGCCACTTACAGGGAGGTAGAGGAGTCAACTCCGCTACCTGGCTGTGAAAGTGATTGTTCACGAAACAGAGCGAGAACGGAAAAATATTTCTTTCTTTTCCAAAAGAGATTAAGAGATTGAAGATTTATAGTACTGTAGACGTACTCGGACAGCACCTTGCCAGATTAAGTCTTATTACCTGAGTGTCAGGTCATAAGACTTCTATCATACTTACAGAATAGGGCAATCCTAGGATAATTTTGTCTCTTGTGTTTTAATTGATCAATAAATATTCTTATGATTATATTGAGATTTGTGGTTAGCCACTGGGTAAACACCCATTAGAATTTCGTGGCTTCATAAATCGTCCCCTTGGAGAGAAAGAGTAAAAGTAAGAAACAAAATGAGGATTCCTACTCATTTTGAATAAATGAATTAAATGCTCTAAGGATTACCAAACTTCTGTGAAGAAAAGAAATCCTTTTAAGATTTCTGTTCGATAAATCGAGAAAGCTAGTAGACCAAAGAGAGGATTAGCCAAATATAAAAAGATATTCTTTTATTTGTATTTGAGCGTTAAGCTTTGAACAGTAGGTTAATCGAAAAACTAAAAATATTAAGAATTTACAGAATTAGCTAGAAAGCAAGGCTTGCCCGAAGTGCAGCTTGCATCGTAAGTTAAAAAGCGTCAGAATTAGTACATAATCTCATCAAAATTAGAAAAGATAAGTTTATTATATTCTTATGATGAGTTCTATTATTAACAAGATAGCTTAGGGCTTAGAAACTGTATATAAAAATATTTCAGACAGGATTAAGGAATAAAAACGATTTTTAATGTAAAGAGAATCTTCGTCTTTCTCCATGCGAGACCCATCTTTTTGATTTCTTTTATCTCCAGTCTTAATAATTCATGTAATTAATTAATTAAGACAACTAGTTAACTTAACCGTACCAAGTGTCGGGGGTTACAATTGGCGCCCAACGTGGGGCATGCGAGTTGAAAAAAGTTTAAGATTTTTTGGTTAGAAATCAACTTTTTAAAATGGATGAGAATACAAAGAAACTGGTTAATGTCTTCTTTAAAAATCAATCGTTTAAAAAAGTGTACCTTCAACCACCTACGAGCCAACGTGTCATGCTTCATAATATGGAGGATTTAGATCGTATGATTGAACGTATGAATCTTGAGAATGATACGAAGAGTATGGAGAGATTAGACAAGTGGCTTGCAGAGCGAAAGCAGGCAATGAGCCAATAATTTACAAATCCACCCAGTGATAAAAACATTAAAAACACACAAAAATTTATTGTGGAAAAACGGGTGATTCGTATGAAAATGAAACGGAGTGGACACGCAAGTGCAACACAAAGTGCTACGTACGAACAATATATCCTAGTGATTGAATGTGAGGGACGCATTACTGTTGTCTACGAAACTACGATTTTTATTCGCGAGTGTTACACCCTTATCGGCGAATTAAATCAAAAAGTTGCGCTTGAAAATAGCACTGTGTTCGCCTTTTATGGAAGATTCGTAGCAATCCGCACGTGGAAACAGCGAATTATTCTCATGAGTGAAACTCTGAACTATACAGTGAGTCACAAATACACGATTACGCGAACGTGGCAAGGGTGAAATACAAATTCACGAGTATTGCACACGATTGAAACCCGAAAAAGCTTTAAATTTAAATTTATCATCATGAATCATCGTGAAAGTATTAAATCTATCATTATTAATCTTCTAGGTGTATGATTGGTGTAATACTCAGATGAATTTAGAAATTGGGATATTGTCGCAACCCTGAATAAGGCACTGTTTAATGTGAGTACATAAAATGTTTTCTATTACTTTGACTGCTTTTATCATTTAAATTTAGCGCCCTTTCCAATATGAAGCGATACATTCTACCGCGATATTCAAATAATGTAATTATTATTAATAACGTTAGAAAACACGATTTTTAAATCCTAATTCAAAATGATCATAAATGCTCATTAAATTCTAAAAGCACATAAAAGTTGAGCATATTCTCAAGCATATTCTCATCCTCGTGAGAATTCCTCCATAAAGATCCTTTTGAAAAATTACATGGTATTTGTTTCAGCCTAGTAATTTTTCCTCTATGGTATGTGGAGCAGGAGTTAGTGCTTTTTCTATGTTAAACAAATTGCACAATGTTTGTTTTGATAAGGAAGGAAAAAAAGAAAACTTTAGATGATTTGCATAAGTTAGGTTTCACGTGAGGTCATTTGTGTAGTATATTGAGTGGATCAGTAAATAGTTAAAAAAAATTTCATGATTTTTGTTTCATAGGGGAGACAAAAAAGTATTTAAATCATTTCGTAAACGGAGAAGAAGGTTTTTCGCCAAGTAATTTATCTGATATATTACACGGAGCGAGCTAATTCTTGTTCGGCTTTAAAAGATTTTGATGATATTTGCTTTGATAAAACAGGAAAGAAAAGAAGAAATGTAGATGATTCCCATAAAGTAGGTTTTAAGTCGAGTAATTTAACCACAATATTATGCATGGCAGCAAATAATGCCGCATCTATTTTATTACATTTCCATCAATCTTGCTTTAATCAAGAAAATCATTTAAATCACTTCTTAGCCGAGAAAGAACTCTTTACGCCTAAAAATTTCTCAGACATTAGACAGAGTAGGGATTAATATTGGTCGTACTTCTGAAAAACTTCACGATCTTTGTTTCGTTAAAGGAGGAAACAAAACAAATTATCTCAAGAGTCTTATCTAAAATAACACTTCAAATCAGATACTTAATGTTTTATATGAAAAAGTTAGAAAAGCTCCTTCTATTTTACAATGATAGAATATTACCAAATAACTGCTGCAAAAATAATGATCTTGTAATAAATAGTAATGTCATTAGATATTAGTGCGATACGGATAATAAGTAGATCGTGGATCTGTGCGATCGGAAGTATCCTAAATTTTTTCTTTTTCCAATAGTTGTTGGTAATATCATATGCGTTAACTTCCACAGATCCATGAAGTGTATTCCATGAATTAAAACTGTAAAGTACATTTGCGATAGTGTGCTCTAGGATTAACTGTTTACTATTAGAATATTCAAACATTTTGTTCTACGACTCATGAAGAGAAGATTTTTTTGTACATACATTATATTTTTGTACAATAAGAAAAGATTTTGTAAAAAAGAAATGCTTACTCTGAATGAAACTAATTTGTTTTATTGTATAATTCACATATGTAAATGAATATGAAAATTGCTTTTGTAAAAATTATATTTTATTGTTATAAAAAAAACATATAAGTTCGTCTTACTTGGACGACTGAAATTTCAGTCCCATCAGTCAGGTCATCATCAGGTCATCATCAGGTTAGATTAGTCACTTGAAGTTGGCTGCAGCGCTCGTGCGATTATGACGGAGATGAAATGAGAGAGGGTACGATCGCGTCACAATATAGAGATTCTGCTTTCTGCCAATCACGAGCCGTATTATTTCTTTTCCTCCCGCTACGTCATCACTTTTCCTCCCTAGGGAGGAAAAGAAACCTCGGCTGCATTCGGCCACTTTCTCTTCGCTCTACAGGCATTGAAAATCGATCTTTCGATGAAGGTATGATGAAAAAGGGTTTTTGTCACATAGTATCGGCCATTTTGCGTTTGACAGGATTGATTTCCACCAGCCCTATGCATCGCCCCCACTTTCTGTTATCTTAGCATCCGGAGGGGTATCGTGGTTCAAATAAATTCAACAGATGGCGCTCCGATCAGGTGGGTCTGTTTTTGCATTGTTATATGAAGAAAAAATACTAAAATTCATTTAAAACTTGATACTTTTTATGAATATAAAAGAAGAAGATAGTTGTCAGTAACAGTAAGAGCAGCTGTAATTAGTAATAAAAAAATTCATGTAAACATGTAATTTAATAATAAGAAAATTGAATATAAGGATGAGTTTTTTTAAAACAGTTTGAATTGTATTCATATTTTTCAAATTGTTTCTTTTGCTAATGTAATTAATTAATTTTATAAACAATTGTAATTGTTACAAATTTTAAACATTTATTGGTATTATTTAATTAATAATAGTAAAAATAATATTTAAACCTTATTAATTAGCCTTATAATATACCTTCACCTATATACCCATCCACACATCACTACTTTCCAATCGAGCAATTCACGCCTACCCCGAAAGGGAAACGGCTTGGTCATATAATAATAATAATAAATAATTGGTTTAAAAATAAAAAACTTGGGAATATTTTACCTTTTTTGATATAAATTAGAGTGGTCTGAAAAAAGCGACTGTATAAATGTTGATGGCCCTCGTGAAAAGAAAGACCAACTTAAGACTAGCCAGTTGGCATAAACGTTAAAGAAGATCATTAGACCGGCTCAAAAACGTCCTAAGTCAGTCCAAATAACGTTTCTTAAACATACCATGCTCCACAGCCGTTTAAGAACGTATTTGGAACATGAAAAGTTTTCAGAACATTACTTGGTCTGACTTAGGACAGTTTTTGAAACGTTCAAATAACGTCTTTTGACTTGTACATCTAAGGAACGTTTTTAGGACGTTCCAAGTACGTTCTTAAATTTCGTCCCCTGAAGACCATAGTCCTTTTGTCTCAGCCAGCTATCCTTATTTCAGAGAGAGAGACAGAGAGTGGTGTCTATTTCAATGCCCTGAATTGATGCAGGTATAGGCTGAAGGGTACATACCAGAAAAAGACCAACCGTTATTTGAAACTGGTCTTAATGTGGTATTAAATTTGTATTTCTTTTCACGAAGGGGACGACTGGAAATTCGTATACTTTAAATACAAACTGACCCTAACGGTAGTGGGCCACTACTAGTGACAGAACTATAAGACCTTACCTCTCAAGTAATAAAGTTTTAGGGAGTAGGTCTCTACATAGAAAAGCGTAATAATAACAGGAATGAAGAGCGGATTAGTGGCCAGAGGCCATGCAGGTCGATCCTTAGAGTGGACTCATAGTTTTATCACTTTACCATTACTCATTCAAAAATGTCAAAAACAGTATAGCGAGCTGAAAAATGACTCTACCACAAAACAAAAATAGACATATTCTGATTTTTGCCTAGGCTATACGAATTTCCAGTCGTCCCCTTCGTGAAAAGACATACCAATTTAATACTACACTAAGACCAGTTTCAAATAACGTTTGGTCTTTTTCTGGTATGTACCCTTCAGCCTATACCTGCATCAATTTATGGCATTGAAATAGGGGCATAGGACAATTCCGCACTGGATACCTGAGGGAGGTTCCCCCACTACACGGCTTCCCCTAACTCAAACGAGCTGCTGTTGTCCATCTCAGTCAGCGGGGGTCCTTTGTATATAATGAGCACTAAAATGCCGAGTACAACATTTTCTTAATTTAGCACTTGGTAATTTACATATCAAATATTTGAAATCTACGAATTATAACGATTCCAACGATATATTATTTCACTTAAAAACTTTAAAATCAAAGAATGCTCAAGGATAATTTTGAGAAATTCGATTGTTTGAGAAATAAACGAAATTCATGATGTTTCTTAATGAGTTTCAAAATTAGGCTATAAATAAGACTGTTCATACTTTTGCACGGGGCGTGGAATTTTATTCAAGGATAATTTTGAGAAATTCCATTGTTTGAGAAATAAACCAAATTTATGATTTTAGTTGAGAAGTTTTCAAATCTGACCAAATTTTAGCTTTCGGAATTTCCCAAGTTAAGTAAAATATTTCACCAATAAATTAAAGCTACTGAAGTGGATTTAAGTAAGATATACTGACAAATTTTCCATGAAATTTCACATAAACTTGAACATTTATTCTTTAATAACAAAATTTCATAAATAAACATTATGGGTGACATAGTTTTAAAAAATATTAAGAGAAGATGCGAATTTTTCTGCCTTTAAACGTTGACACTAGACATTTGTTTATAGGATTATAGATCTTAAACATACAGAAAATATTATACAATCGAGCCTTGCTACGGCAACCAAATATTTTTAAAGAAGATAAAATTTCTACTAAAACAGATGGATTTTTAAATAAAAAAGACAAATTATCAACAACAAAAAATATATGAATTTTCAACCAAAACGGATGACTTTTTAACAAAGCTATTGAATTTTCAACTAAATTGCATTTTTCTCCAAGAAAGATGAAATTTCTGCCAAAACATTTGAATTTTCAAGATAATAATTAAATTTCCAACAAGATAGTTGAATATACATCTTACAAAAATTAATTCTCAAAGAAAAGAACGAATTTTCAACAAAAATGGAAAAGTTAAACTTTCAGTTGAAAAATTAATTTTTAATAAAATGGTCAAATTTTCAACCGAAAAGACGAATTTTCAACATAAAAGTTGACTTTTTCACCAATAAGGATACTTTCTAACAAAATTGTATAATTCTCAACAAGCTGGATTACTTTTGAACTAAATAGTTTAGTTTAAAAACAAAAATATGAATTTTTAACCAAGAAGATTAATTTTTCAGCGAAAAAGATACAGTTTCAATAGAATACATAAATTATATGTATGTATGTATATATATACATATATATATATATATATATATATAAAAGAAAAAAATAATCAAATTTACGTTTACGTCGAAAATTGTTTGAAATGATGAAATATTTAATTATGACCCCCCCCCCCCCGCCTTCTTCCATTTGAAAAACCACCCACCTGGGCTCAAAGTGTTTCGCCGGGCCTGGTTCAGGTTGTGGTATTACCTTCGACTCGGCAACTTGGGCAAAACACTAACCACACTTGGATATAATAGAATCATACTTCTGGATCGGGAAGTCACCTTTATACCTGCAAACCATTGAATTGGGCAAATACACGCTCGTAGTTACGACCGCTTACGGAGACAAGGCAATACTTCTGAGGGATGGCAAGGAACGCAACGACGAGTCTAACAATGACACGCAGCAGGGCGAAGCTGACGCTCAAAAGAAAAAAGTGTATAGTCCCGAAATAATTCTTTTGAATTCTAGTTTCGAAAAACTAAAAAATGTTATTGTTTGTTTCGATAAAAGGTTCATGAGGATTAAACAGGGAGTGGGTGGGGCCCCCTCCCCTCTTTGAGGTGGAACATTTCCATGTATGAAAAATCGCAGGTTCGCAAAGGAGGGGGGTAAGGCCTCCTCCTCTTTTCAAGCTTTAATATATTCATTTGAGGGGCGGGGGTGTGGCCTCCTCCCCGTTTTCAGCTGCGAATCATCAATTCGATGGGATTATATGTGGCCCCTCTCCCTTTTCCAACTCGGAATAATTAATTCAATCAATTATGATAACCGCCATTTTGTTTTAGGACACGCCCTTTAATGTCCGCATTTTGTTTCTCAGGCAACGCCCCTCGATCAACAGGATAGGTTACATCAACTCTTCTACCCCACCCCTCCTTTTAGGCCACGCCTCTCGACCAATCACAGCCCGCGCTATGGCTCAAGTTATCTACTCTAAATTACAAATTTTCAACTAAAATAATGAATCTTTGACCAAATTATGACATTTCAAAAAAGTGGTTCAACTTGTAGCCAAGCAGTTTAATTTTCAACCAAATAAGTTAAATCCTGAACCAAAAAGTTAAATTTTTAACCAAGAAGATTAATTGTTTGCCAAAAAAGACAAATTTTCAACAAAATTTCTACGTTTTCAACCAAAAAGATGAAATTTCAACTAAAATGAAGAATCTTCAACCAAATAAGTTGATTTTTAACAAAGTAGTTTAACTTTCAACCAAGTAATTAAATTTAAAAAAAAAAGATGAATTCTCAACGAAATAATTGAATCCTCAGCCAAATGAGATTTTAATTTTAAATCAGAAATTTGGAGTTTTGATAAAAAAGATAAAGCTTCTATCAAAAGAGATAAATTTTCGAAGCAAAGACACGAATTTCTAACAAAATGGTTGAATTTGCAAACAAAAAACATTTTTCAGTCCAGAATAAAAGAAAAAATAGAACAGAAAAGTAGGAAGTTAACGTTAAAGAGTTGGAGAAGAGGAAAGATAAACAGAAAGGAGTATAATAAAATTAAAAGGCAACACGAGAAATTACTGGATGTATAACGACAGGAGGAGAGGGTAAGGTACATAGAGGAGGTAGAGAAAGCAATAAAGGAAGAAAGAGAATGGGAGGTGATCAACAGAGAAAGGAATGGATGGAAAGGAACCAATGAAGAGATATGTATGGATGAATGCACGGTATATTCCTAGAAATTGCTAGGAGGGGTGGATAGCCAGATGAGAGGGGAAGGTAGAAAGATCAAGGAGGAAGGAATGGAAGGTGGGAATAAGGTGACCACAGAGGAGGTGAATCAAGCAATTGAGAGGTTGAAAAGAAACAAGGCGACAGGAGAGGATGGGATAGAGAATGAAGCGTTGAAATTTGGTGGAAGAAGGGTCAGAGAAGAGATTTGGGAAGTATGTAATGGAGTATGGAAAGGGGAAGGATGGCCGAAGGAGTGGAGAACAGGTTTAGTAGTTCCTTTATTAAAGAAAGGAGGGGGTAAAAAGGTGAAAGATTATAGAGAAATCACGCTCATGCCAGTAACATATAAAATTTACGCGGAGGTACTTAGAAAGAGATTAGAAGAACAGGTAGAACAGAAAGGAAGTATCCCACATAACCAAACAGGATTCAGGAAGGGGATGGGAACAGTGGACAACATTTTCGTTCTAAATTATCTAGTCAACAGGAACCTGCGACAGAAAAAAGGAAAACTGATTGCCCTCTTCGTAGATTTCAAGTCAGCTTTCGACTCGTTGAATAGAAAAGTTTTGTGGAAGGCAATGAAAGAAAGGGAGGTGGACGAAGAGCTGATTCAGAGAATAAAAGAGGTCTTTACGGAGACGGAGACAAGAGTGAGGATCGAGAAACAGAAAGACCTAGAAGAGAAAATGGAAAAGAAAGGTAAAGGGGAGATAGTAAGAATATACTCGTTAGCTTACGCGGACGATGTGCGGCTTCTGGCAGATAATGAAAGTGGAATGAGCTTGCTAATGAAAGGATTCGAAGAGTATGTGAGAGAGAAAGACCTGATGTTTCAATCTTCTGGTGTCGTCTGTGATGTAATTTCTGTGATCTCTCATTCTTTTCCTAATTTCGTCGTCAGGTATTTCTTTCGGGATGATTCTTGTGTGAACGTCGAGTTTTACTTTGCTGATGATCAAATTACTGTCTTCCTCTTCCTCTTCATTTTCTTCCGAAGGAGGTTCTTCTGTGTCTGATTCGTGGCTTCTTTCTTTTTTTTCGGTAAGGAGTTCCTCTGTATCTGAGGCTTGACTGCCCATTGCTCCTAATGACTCTTGTAATTCTTGTACAATCATCCGCTCCGTTGTTGAGACTGCTTTATCTAATATTTTGTCAATGTCTTCCCAATCGCTGTCTTGACTTTCTACCAGGAATGCTCGACTGAGAGCGTCTGCATTGGTGTTGTCTTTTCCCTTTTTGTAAATGATTTCGAGGTAGTAGTCTGTGAGCTTTTGAGTCAGGCGAAATAATCTTGAGGACATGTTGTCGTGTCTTGCCGATAAGAGCAGTATGATGGGTTGGTGGTCGGTGTAAATTTTAAACTTTTGCCCGTACAGCAAGTGTTTATACTGTTTTATTCCCCATTTGATGGCTGTTAGTTCTTTTTCTGTCGTCGAGTAATTTTTTTCAGCTTTTGCTAGGCTCCTGCTTGAGTATGAGACGTGGTGCTCCTGTCTCTGATCGTCTAACTGAATGAGGATGACTTCTAGCATGTCGTTGGAAGCGTCTGTGTTGAGAATAAATTCCTGAGATACATCCGGATGTTTTAGCACTGTATATGAGGTTAGAGCCTGTTTCAGTGTGTTGAAGGCTTCTTCGCATTTTGTGTCCCAGTGGAATTTTACATTTTTCCCTTTTAGATGGTTTATCGGTGCAGCTATTTTCGCAAAGTTGTTTATAAAATTGCGGTAGTAGGATGCAAGACCAATGAATCGTTCGACTTCTTTGATGTTCTTTGGTTGTGGGTATTGAAGGACCTTTTCCACATTCTTTTGTAATGGTTTCACCCCTTCAGGGCCTACCGAGTGTCCTAGGTATTCCAGCTCTTCTTCTATGTACTTACACTCGTCTGGCTGGATGACTAATTTGGTTTCTCGTAGGCGTTTAAAAACAGTTTCCAAGTTCCTTAAATGCTCTTCTTCCGTTGTCCCTATTACAATTAGGTCATCCAGATAGATGAAACAGATTGTGCCGATTAGACCTTTGAGTTTAAAGTTGACCATACGTTGGTATGTGGCTGGGCTGTTTATTAATCCCATCGGCATTCTCAACCATTCCCAATGTCCTTTATAGGTGCTGAATGCTGTTCTCTCGATGTCCTTTTCTTCCATCAGGACTTGGTAAAATCCATTGGCCATGTCGAAAAACGACATAAATTTGACTTTGCCTAATAGGCAGAGAATTTCTCGATTGATGGTAGTGGGTAATTATCTTGTATCGTTTGCTCGTTCAATTTGCGAAAATCCATGACAAGTCTCCACTTTTGTTTGCCACTGCTGTCTAGCTTCTTTTTTACCATCCAAACGTTCGCTTGGTATGGTGAGAAGGAGGGTCTGATTAAGTCTTGTTCCTCGTACTCCTCAATTTGTCGCTCGGTCTCTGGTTTTAATGTGATAGGGTATCTATATAGCGGGACGCTGATTGGTTTGTCTGTCCTCAACTTGATGGTGTGCCTGACATCTGATACGGTGGGCATCTTGTCTCCTGTGAGGTAGAAGATGTCCTTGTATTCCACGATTAATTCTTGTTGTCTTTCTCTGAGAGTGTCCTTCAAATGGTGTAATTTGGTTTTTTCTATGAGTTCCTTCGTCCTTTGTTGGTTCCCTGTAGTTAGGTGAATTAGTGTTATCTCTTTTTCCTCGTATAGTGTGGGTAATAGAAGTTTCCGTTCCTCGTTACTTGTCCTATTATCCAGTATCTTTTGGATCAAACTCCTTGGTCTTGGTTTCCTTTTTGATAGTTCGTCCTTGTTTCTGTCCCATTCCTCTATCAAGAGATCTTGTCTCGTTACTTCTTTTTCAAGTGTCTCACCATTATAATTGGTGGCGAAGATGTTCTTCACGTTATTTCCGTTACTTCTGTAGATTCCTGGGAGTATGCCTTTGCCAGATACGATAAAATCCCCTTTTGGTAACGTCATTGAGATTTGCTGGGTTCACGGTTTTATGTGGAAGATTACCGGATCATAGTTGCCCTGGAATGGGATGCTCATACTTGGCAGATCTAGTATGTTTGTTATGAAGTTCATTTCTGCTTGGTGTGCTGTTAGCCAATCCCGGCCGATGATGCCGTCGAATTTCGTGGGGAAGTCATTTTTCACCACATGGAATCTATGTTGATGGGTTTTTGATGCTAGGATGCATGCTCCTAATACAGTGTGTATTCCGTTGACAATCTCGAATTTCACCTCTCGTTTGGTGGTATCTTACATGGGGTGCACTTGTTGGTCAGTAAACATGAAGTTTTTATGAAAGATTCTGGGCAAATATCGAGCGCGAAGCGCGAGTGTCTTGATGAGAATGTGTTCCTTAAGGTTGATAGAACCTTAAGTAAATTAGTTATCCTTTTTATGTAAAATTGGCATTATTCAAACCAAAGCAGGTCATAACGATGAAGCTTATTAATAGAGTATTTGCCGGTGAAGCGCGTAATAGCGAGTACACGAAGTGCGAAAACCTAGAGGAACATAGCTTCAAGCGTCAGGTAAATGTGTCCGAGCGCATAGCGCAAGTGGAATACATTATCAGAAACTGAAAAGTATTGGTTAGAATTTAAAATGGTCAAGCTATTTAATTTGATCCTTCAAATATTGAAATTACATCAAACTGATTCATTATTGTCGTGAATTAATTTTTTTTTGACAATGCATATTTTCGGTTTGAAAATTTAACTGTTTTGCAGAAAATTCTTTTTGTTGACTTTAGAACTTAATAGTTTGATAGAAAATCATAATATTTGGTTGAAAATTATCATTTTTATTAAAGATTCCATTTTTTCGTTAAAAATTGAACTAATTTGGTAGAAGATTAACCATCTGCTTTAAAATTAAATTATTGATTCGACAATTATCCTATTTTGTTAAAAACTCGTTTTTCTTGATAAAAAGCTATTATTTTTTGTAACCTGAAAATGTAGCGTTTCTATTTTTGATTCAAAATTGTTCCTTTTTAAGTTGAAATCCAACTATTTGATAGAAAAGTCATGTATTTTGTTAAAAATTCATCTATATATGTAGAAAATTATTGCATTTCTTGAAAATTCATCTCTTTGGTTGTAACTTTAACTATTTTTTTGAACATTCGTTTCATTTTCTGTTAAAAGTTAATTTTTAAACTTGAACTTTAACAATACCATTTTTGGTTTTGAAATTATCTTTTTGAGTTATAAATATAACTATTTTATTGAAAATATAATTATTTTGTTTGAAATTCTACTATTATAATTATTAACCAACCTACTTTACTTCTCACTCAAGAATTTCAATTTTAAATCCAGGTTAAAAAATTTGATAAACCTTCAATTAAAAAAAAAATTGGTAAATAAAAAGGATCGGTTGATAACTCAATCAGATTAAACGATTTATTCTGATCCCTCAAATATTCAAATGATATCAAACTTATTCGTTATTATCGTGAATTAATTTTTTCTTGAAAATTGGTGTTCTCGGGTGAAAGTTTCAACTGTTGTGTGGAAAATTTTGTCTTTTTGTCTTTAGAATTCAACAATTTGATTCATTTTTGGTTAAAAGTTAATTTTTTAAACTTAAAATTTGACTATTCCATTTTTGGTTGTAAACTTACCTTTTTTAGTTAAAAATTCTGCTTTGTGGTGAAAAAATTACTATTTTATTGAAAGTATAATTGTTTTGTTTGAAATTCGATTATTATAATTATTTAGACTATTCATAATGCAGGTTTAAATTGTTAATCTTATACTTGCAAGAACTATAGTATCGTTGAAAATTCTTGGAAAACCTGGAATTCTCAGCGAATTTTTATATACCTGGAAAAAACCGGGAAAATGTTAGGGAATTGTTGCGCAAGTGTGCTTAATTTTTCTTTTAATTGCAATATAACATTGAATAACAATAATTTTTGATTTGTGGAAGTTTGTCTCTGATTCTAAATTAATTTTTTGAGTGAAAAGTTCAACTATTCTATTTCTGGTTGAAAACTGATCATTTTTGGTTGAAAATTCAAGTATTTCATTGAAACTGCATATATTTTGTTGAAAATTTAGCAGCTAGTTTGCAATATTTTCTCTTTCTTGACCGAAAATTATTTCGTAGTTAAAAATTCAACTTATGTTGAAGTCTGATTTGGAACAGTAGCTTTTTAAAAAAATAATTATTTAGATCTGGAACAAACAATTTTCCAAGATAATTACAATTTCTATTCGGAACGTGCGATTTTTAAACAGAATTATGACTCTGATTTGGAACAGGAACTCTTCTTACAAAGATTTTAATTCTGATCTGAAACAAGGAATTTTTCAACAGAATCATAATTTGCACCCGACCCAACGCGAAAAAACAATTTCAGATGATGTTAAATTTACTAGACGATATCTCTGATATCTAGACTTTAAGTAATTGTAACGATTTTTTAAAGTTTCAGTTTCTTAAATTACGATAAGAGTTTAAATATTCATAAAACAGTTTCAGTTAAACTTTTTTTTTTGTTTCTCGCATATTTTGGAAACAAAATAATAAAGTTGTTTACTTAGAAAGAATAGAATTGAAGGGCCTATGACAAAGCCATCGAACGCGTCCTCGGGTTGCAGATAGAGGATCCCTGTACCAAGGGTTCCTGCAGAATATGGTTCCAATAATCAATGAACAGTCGCGGACAATTGTCCAGGGATGGTCCCGAAGGAATAAGCCCTAAGCGGAGGCGTAGCAACCGTGCCGAAAGCTGAATGGCACCTGGGTGAGGTGTCTTAAACGGTGACTCTGGGATTTATATATAATAATTGCACTTGATTTATTGTTGAAATTACGCAATTGCAGACACGGTCACTTACAAACATAATCGCCACCGACAAAGGGAGGATTCTGTTACGTGCCAAGTTACCAGCATTCGGCAAAACAGTGAGGTCGGTAATGCAGATTACTGCCGTGATATCATAGCACCAGTTGGTAAAACAGGGAGGTAGGTAATTTCAAGGTTCTGTTCCATGCTGAGTCGGTAAAACAGTGAGGTTAGTAATGGAGATTCCTGCTAATTTAACATTATAAGGTTCTGTTTCGTGCTTAGTGGCCATCAATCGGTAAAACAGTTAAGTACTATTAGTCGGCAAAACAGGTGAGTCGGTAATTTTTTATATCGTCATTTTTCTATATGGTGGCAAGACAGGGAACAATTTTACCATCAGTCGGCAAAACAGAGAGGTCGTTAATTTTATAGATTATCATTTTACCATAAGCCGGTAAGGTGGGGAACAATGTTACCATCAGTCGGTAAAACAAGAAGGTAACTTTTTATATTATCATTTTAACATCAGTCGGTAAGGTAGGGAGCAATGTTACCGTCAGTCAGTTAAACAGGGAGGTTGGTAACTTTTTATATCGTCATTTTTCCACAGGTCGGTAAGGTAGGGAACAATGTTACTATCAGCCGGAAAACCAAAGAGGTCAGTAACTTTTTACATTATCATTTTATTATAGGTCGGTAAAACAGTGAACAATGTTACCATCAGTCAGTAAAACAGTTTGGTAAAACAGGGACCATCGATAATGCACATCTCCAGCCACAGATAGAGACTCAGTCGCTATATCAAGAGCCTACCTTATCAATCGGGTGTAAATAACTGATGACGTCACTCTGTACTGTCATTCAGCACTAATATCAATGTATCGACAGTCGGTAATGCATTTATCGGCCGTTGAATTGATTTTCAGTCCATACCTTACCAACATCCTGTATGTCGCCCCAGTGCGTCCGGCACGCGCGCTGTTGTTCCGTCCACCGGAGTTCCACATGTTTCGCGTGTGCATTCGGTCTGCACGGGGATTTCCCGCGACCAAGCACAATCGGATGTGGGATAGTGATGAGTGAGTGGGGATCTGAGGATATAAAGCGTGCTAGCACAGTCAACTGGCATCATTTTTTCAGGTAGCCAGCAGCCGCCGCAGCACCAGCAGCAGCATCAGCAGCACCAGCAGTAGCAGCAGTGGTTCGAGAGAGAGAAGAAGATGGCTGAGTTAAGGGATAGTCCTCCTGCTTCTCCACCCTACCTTCTCTTCGACCAGGAAGTAGAACATATCATGAAGGAAATCGTTGATTATGATTCAAACGAGGTGAGTTTTAATATTTTATCTATAAGTAATTATTACTTGTTGTTACATGAAAATAATTAAATATATTGATTACAGATGGCTCGATGAAAGCTACTTATTTCATCATCTCCTTCATCATGGTCGTCTTCATCAGAGGAGCTAGTGATAGATTGCCACACATCATTACCAAAATACTGCACATATTTGGCGTGGCCTTCAACACCATCGCCGGTTCCATCGCCGGTTCCATCGCCACAGGGGTCACCACCACAAGCATCATATTCATATTCGGTGCAGTAGGTTTTACACTCACCACCACCAGCAGCAGCAACAACACCACCACCACCGCCATCGACGCCACCACCGCCACCAACACCATCACCACCACCTCGTGTGGGGTTGCTGGTCCCCCATCGGGCGCCTCCCCAGGTTGTGGATAGGGGAATGCCTCCCAGATATGGGTGGTACCGGGGAAATCAAATACCGGAGGCAGACAAAAACCAGCTAGGGGAAGGAACCCCGAATTAAAACCAATGATGAGTAGGTATGTGAAAAACAATATACCCCAAGGGAGTAACAATCTCCCTACTGATTCCGATCGGGTTCCAGCCCCGGTGGTCAGTGCTGGTCCCATGAAGTTTGGGGGGGACCAAACATACTTGGAGAGGAGCGTATGTGAGGAGCTTGGAGGTCCTTTGGACGCCACAGAAAAGGAGGATCGTAGTGACCAGTCTCTCCTCCGATATATGTGGGAGGGCTTTGAGTCGAGGACTCAAAAATTGGAAGAATACCTAGAAGAGTTGAAGGAAGTTGTTGTAGAGCTCAGGAGATTCAGCGACTCTAAAAGCAATATGTGGCTTCCAGTGCGGAAGGGAATCGGATATGCGGAAAAGCTTCTCATCCACATGGGCTTTGGAATAGAAGGCGTGAAGATGAGTTTGGGGACGATCAAGGCCTGTTACTAGGACACGATTGTCAAAAGAGTGCGGGAGGTTAAAAAAAGAGCAAGGCGTGGAGTGATGACCTGCAAAGGGGCACAAACTGCGGAAGAAGCCGGGGAAACACTCGCTCCCAAACCTGGGAAGAGGCCGAGAGACCCCACATTGAGCCCCCCTGAGTCTGCCACGCCGAAGCCCAAGACGAAGAGGTTGAAGGGAGTAATGCACTTTCCTCACTTCTGATGTTAAAATTCAGGCCAAGGGTCTCAGCTGCCTGCTCCGCGGCTTTGTAAAGGAAGGCTTCTTTGCCAATAATCTCGTGATTCCTGACCCTTTTGAGAAGAGGATCTTTTCCATTTGCAACGATGTAAGGTCTACTTAGAACGATTCGGTTATGAAGACATTGGAGATTCAGAAGTCCGCGTCCGCCTTGGCGGCGTGAGATGTATAAACGAGCAGAGTAGAACCGGGATAGCAAGCATGTTAGTCGCAGATACCTTCTTCAACGCCGACAGATTTGAAGACCAAATCTGCCGTAGGAGATGCTTGTATTTGCTTCGGAGAGACTCTTCAATTGATGTTATGTCCTGAATACAGCTTTGAAGAACGCCCAGCTATGTATAATTCTCTTCAGTGTTAAGACATCTAATAACTTTTATATATACAAGCTCGTGGTCCTTGGGAACGCCAACAATCTTACCTTTCTTCAGATGAATTTTGGCACATTTATCCAATCCAAAGGCAATCCCAACTTCTCCTGTGAACTTTTTAACGATATTTATAGCAGTTTAAACTTGGCTTCTACCAGAGGCATAGATCTTCAGGCCATCCATATAAAATACATGTGTAATGCAAAACTGCAAAGGAATCAGGGTATCGCCCTGAAAGACGCCCATCTGCAAGGTGACGTTGTTCGTTATCACAAGATAATTTCCAGATGAGATAGTAAATCTAGTTTCTCAAAGGGGCATCAATCTTTCTATGCATCTCACTATGTGTGGATGCACCTTCGAGCTTTCCAACAGATAGATGATAAGTCTATGAGAGGTTGCATCAAAAGCTTTCCATTAGTCAATCCAGGCCATTGACAAGACGCACTGATGGGCTGCAGCGTCTTCACAGACGCACCTGTCAATTAGCAGATTCATCCGACATCCTGCTACACCTTTTGTCGAGCCACGTTATTCGTACATCTCTCGCTACGCAGGCTCAATTCTTCAGAGAACCTTGTTGTTCAGGATAGCTGTAAAAATTTTATACAGGGTGTTCAAACAACTTATTGTCCTTTAATTCTCTGGGTTGGGCAAATTGCCTTTTTTCGGTAGGAGTTTAGTGTGCCCTGATACCAGCCACTGCGGAATGAGCGTTTCTGACTTTAAATATGAGGTGAATATGCAGGTGGAATGTTGGTGTGTAGAAGTAAACTTCTTCCACCAGAAGTTCTTAATACCATCTGGTCCTGCAGCGGTAAAGTTCTTCGTGCTTCTAAGTGCTTTTTTCACCTCTTTGGACATCCCTCCACAGATGTTATGAGGTTGTTGCAAAATTTCTTGAAGCGGATTATACTATAAGTATCTCCATTCAACTCCAGTCTTTTAGATATCTTGTAAACCTCTCTCCAAAAAGTCTCTACTTCGTTGAGCATGGGTGGATTTTTGACAGAAACAGAGTGATCACTGAAGAGGCGAGATGGGTCAGGGAGAAACTGTTGATTCCCCCTGATCCATCAATTCATCTTTTGTATTCTCTTCCTTGCGTCAGATAACAGCCGTACTTTGTCAACAATCTGCTGCTTGATTGCCAGCAGCTTTGACTTGCTCAGTGTATGATTGAAGATCCTCAGTTCTTGAGCGAACTTTCGAACCCTTTCCGTGAATGGCCTACCAGATTTTATCTAGTCATATATATATATATATATTCCTTTGGAATAGAAATGAAGGGCCTATGACAAAGCCACCAAACGCGTCTTGGGTTGCGGATAGAGGGTCCCTGTACGAAGAGTTTCTGCTGAATATGGTTGCAATAATTTATAAGCAGTCGCGGAAAATTGTCCAGGGATGGTCCTGAAGAAATAACCCCTAAGCGGAGGCGTATCAACCGTACCGAAAGCTGAATGACACCTGGCTGAGGTGTATTAAATGGTGACTCTGGGATATCGGGCGACCTCTCAGAGTATGCATCCATATCCCTGCACGCGATGCTCTACAAGGATGGACAAACCATTTTCCTAGCTGCTCGTGGGAACAACAATGACAGCACCGAAACACCAAAAAGTTGTAGACGCGGTTCAAAACGATCGAACGCGCAGAGCACCCGAGAATGGATCGGCGAACAATGCCGATCATCCTAGAGTTCGGGCTGCTGAAAATAATTTAGATGGAAATACGACGACGAACCTGCGAAACGCCCGCATTAAGTAGACGAATCATCTCAAGGATGACTTGCGAGACTGCTACGATGCCAGCAGTATCACAGTTCATCGAGGCTTTAGGGCACGTATGCATACTCTGTGGTGCCAAAAATACACAGAGCTTCCGCACATATCGATTCAATCCTTGCGAAATCAACGTGCCTACGTCTCGAAAAATGGATATGTACGCGTAGCGCTTCCCAAACCGCTGCTTGATCAAGCTGCAGCCGAAGATGTGAAAGCGACATTAAGACCAACCGCGGAAAGCAGGCACCTTCTGGCGGTAAAGCCCCTTCAAGGAGAGGATGTTCCGCGAAACGATACACACCGATCGCAGACTCCCGTGAAAGTCATGACCAGGGTGGCGACACGTCAAGAGCGATTATAGTAAGGGATGCGATCCCATCCTCACTTCAAAATGTGCAAACTCTTCATTTTCAATCCGATAACCTGTCCGTAAAATCTGGGTCCTCAGTCCCATTGTCTTTGACTTCGGTCCCTGCGAAAAGAGTAGGGGAGGGTCTTCTTAAATTTGCAAAAGATCTCATTCCAGAATTCGATGGAGCCAACATGTCCGTTTTAATGTTGATTGAACAGTGAAAAGCCGCCAAGGATCTCTGGGAACCACATGAAATTCCAGACCTAATTATTTTAATTAGAAATAAAATCGTGGGACCAGCTCGAAAGTACATCCAAGATAGGGTGGGAATTAGCTTCGAAGACATTTTGCGTATATTACAGGGGATTTACATGCCTCGGGAAGATACTAGCCAACTTGCTCAGGAATTGGCTAATATCCACAGAAACCCCGACGAGACTATCCCTGATTATGGCACTAGAGTAACAGTATTATTAAATAAAATAATTTCTAAATTAATAGAGAAAAATCCTGGTGAAAAAGGAAAGGAAAAAACACGGAAAATGCAATCAAAAACTTCGTTCGTGGTCTTGACCGAGATACTTTGACCTTCATGAAAGATAAATCGCCCCTTTCCTTGGACTGAGTTGGCCCCGGAGGCAGACTTAGAAAATAAGAGCTGGCATAGAGTTCATAACAATAGGACAGGCACTATTGTACAAGATCGCAACCCTTTATTTTAGAGCACAAACCTCAAGCGAGTAGCCCACTGCAAAATATTGCTACCTCAAAAAGAAACACGAACGGGAAATACAGGCTAGAATGGAAAGATTTTCTAAGAACGGGGATTTAAACTTGGGAAAGGGTCGTCGGAACGGAGCAACGACGATCCAAAATCAAACGGGGCGCTCCAGAAACGTGTACTTCTCTGTCTCGGAAGAACAAACCGGCAACTCGACAACCCAACAATAAGGCTCGACAGCCAAGCCGAAAATATTGAAAACTCTAGGAGAAATTAAAATAACGATCAGAGGTGTAGAGTCAAGATTCCAAATTGTCCCGAGAAATTTTCCAATTTAACAAAACGGTATCCTTGGAATTAGTTTTCTAGAAAAACACCGGGCATCTCTCCAATTTGCCTGTATAACCCTTCAGTTAAGTACTCAGAATCCGATAGACATTAATTATTCCAAGCTTAAAGTACGCGCCAGAACAAAAACATTGGTTGATATTTTTTTGAAAGAAACACAACTAAAGGTAGGATATATAAGTAGAATTAATGCTGGCCCAGGTATATTTTTGGGTGAAGTCCTTGTAAAAGAAACGGAAATTCAGCTAAATGTTACGCTGTAAATAGCACGAGTCATGACATCGAGCTTTCTCTGTCACCATTGACATACAGAACTTCGATGACAGAAGGAACGTGCTCCTTGGCTTGCCGCCCTTTTAAAGGTCCTTGAACTCGAGGGACTGAGCGAGAAGGAAAAGCAAAACATACTTTCGATACTCGGCAACCACCTTTATCAGTTCCACTTGCCAGGCGACAAATTAGGTTCGACTACTGAAGTAGCACATGAAATAATTACAACAAATAAACATCCTATAAACCACAAAAAATATCGCAACCCCCATACCTTTAAAGAGGAAGTGCAAAAACAAGTTGAAGAACTTTTCAAAAATGATATCGTTCAACCATCTAATTCAGCTTACAATACACCCTTGTGGATTGTGCCCAAAAAACCTGACGCTCAGGGAAACAAAAGGTGGGGGATGGTGATAGATTTTCGGGCACTAAATGAACAAACGTTAGGGGATGCTTACCCCCTCCCGAATATCACCGATATATTAGACCAACTCAGTGGTGCACGTTATTTTTCTGTCCTCGATCTGGCGTTTCTCTGCTTAAAATGACGGATAGGATCCGATAAAGTCAGATACAAAGCCGGATAAAGGTGCTAATAACCCACGTCGGATTTTATTCCGTCTCTATCTGAATCTCTTTCGGTTCGTGAAATTTTAAACGGAAAACTAGCGACTCTATCCGAATTTTAATCTGGATGACATATGGAAAATAGCATTGTATCTGGCCCTATGCGGAACTTTGTCGGAACTTACATTAGAAGACTGTTTTCTATCTGGATCTATCCGGCTTTAAAGTGAACTTTGGAAACAAAAAATTGAATTATTTGGCCGACGGAATCTTATGCGGCCCTATCTGTAACTTTTTCGCAACTTACATTAGAAAACTGTTTTCGTTCAAGCCCGAAGATGATTGCCTATCTGGCTCTATCCGGCTTTAAAGCGAACATTGGAAATAGCAAGTTGAATTATTTGCCCGACGGAATCTTATGCGGCCCTATCAGGAACTATGTCGGAACTTACATTAGAAGACTGTTAATACGCCACTATGAGACTCAAACCAATTTTATTTCAATCAAATTCTATTTTTGATGTAGGGTCAAACGAATGTGATTTTTTTTTCAAACAAACATTTTTATGAGTGTTTTAATCAAATCAATCTATCTAAAACTTTTTCAATAATTTCCTTAGACTTTGTGTCGATGTTTGATCGCATCCCACTAGATCTTGTTTCAGATCGCATTGAAGAAAAACTCATTTTAAATCATACCTTAACAAAAATAACTAAGAACGAATTGTTAATAGCCACCAGAACTATTTTTATAGGTACTGTGTTCTTTTTAATGTCAAAATCTATTAACAAATATCGGGTTGTTCTATGGGTTCGTGTTTACCATCACTAGTTTCAGATGTAAACCCTATATCAAAGAAAGAATTTTTCTGATTCAATCAAACGTTATTCTGAGTGTAGTCATTTCTATTAGCTGCTCTAAGGTAAGATACTTAAAAGATCATTTGGATTTCCAAATATTTTCATTAAAACTGTTTCTATAACGTAACTTTTTTTCTTTGTGTTATTCAAAATTTCATCTAAAACTATGATCTTCTCATCATAGGATGAGAAAATCTAAAAGTTTTAGATAAATTTTTGAATAACGCGAAAAAAAGTTACGGGAACAAAATTATTTTACTAAAAAGATTTGAAAATCCAAATCATCTTGTAAAATGTCTTATCTTACAGCAGCTAACAGGAATGAATGTACTTAGAATATTGTTTGTTTGAATCAGACAAATTCTTTCTTTGATATAGAGTCAAACAAATGTTTTTTTCTTATTTAAATTGAATCAATTCGATATAAACACGCCACTATGTAACTCAAACCAATTTTATTTAAATCAAATGAATTCCATTTTTGAATTAGGGTCAAAAAAATATTTACGAGTGTTTTAATTGAATCAATGTACCTAAAACACATTCAATAATTTCCTTAGACTTTGTATCGATGTTTGATAGCATCCAACTAGATCTTGCTTCAGATTGCATTAAAGAAAAACTCATTTTAAATCATAACTTAACAAAAATAACCAAGAATGAATTGTTAATAATTACTAGAGCTGTTTTCAATGGTACTGTGTTCTCTTTTAATAAAAGATTCTATTACCAAATATCGGGTTGTTCTATGGGTTCGCCTTTACCACCACTAGTTTCAGATGCAAACCCTATATCAAAGAAAGAATTTTTCTGATTCAATCAAACATTATACTGAATGTAGTCATTTTCATCAGCTGCAGTGTAGTAAAATACTTATGAAATAATTTGTATTTCTAAATCTTCCCAATAAAACTGTTTTGTTACTGTAACTTTTTTTCTTTGTTTTATTTAAAAATTGTTCTAAAACTAAGATCTTCTCATCGTAGGATGAGAATTTCTTCTGCCAATATTCCCATGTAAGTAAAACGTTAGTTCACAGTAACATTGAAAACATTTATAGCGGCTATTAACAATTTATTCTTATTTATTTTTGTTTTGCTATTAAAAATAACTTTAACGTTAATGAAATCGAAAGCAAAGTCTAGTGGGATGCTTTCAAATATCGATACAACGTCTAAGGAAATGATTGGATTGGTTTTAGATAAATGGATGTTTTTTAGAATATATTTAAGTTTCCAAGTATTTTATTATAAACGAAATAGTGTTTATAGAAATATATGTTATATATAATGAAAATAATAAATAAAAATATATGAAATATATGTTTGTGAAATATATAAGATACATTTATAAGAACTGTTAGTAGGGAAGCCAACTATAAAAACAATCGGTCTCCAACTTAAATTTAGTTTGTGGACTCTTGGGTGAGCATAAGGTTTGCTATAACACTATTGTACGATTGTAAATGGTATGCACACTAATAATTAATAAATATTTTATTTTCTTATACAATAGCTATATTATTGCATTTATTTTCAGTTGTTCGAACCACATTAGTTTTTATACAGAATATCATTCTCCAGGATGTTTTCAACAGTTTTATTATACAGTCAGAAACATTTCTATTTGTATCAAACAAACATTTGTTTAAACCTAGATTAAAGATACAATAAGTTCAGTTCAAAGGAAATTCGTTAGAGTTTAACAATTGTGCGTATGAATTAAATAGATTTTGTTCCAATAAAAAAAAATTTATGATCTTATATTAACGAAAGAATTTGTCGGATTTAGTCATACATTATTCTGAGTGTAGCCATTCCTATTAGCTGCTGTAAGGTAAGATACTCATAAGATGATTTGGATTTCCAAATCTTTTCATCAAAACTGTTTTTCTACCGTAACTTTTTATCTTCGTCTTATTCAAAATTTCGTCTCAAACTATGATCTTCTCATCATAGGATGAGAACTTCTTCTGGCAATATTCTCTTGTAACTAAAACGTTAGTACACAGTATCATTGAAAACAGTTCTAGTGAATGTTAACAATTAATTTTTATTTATTTTTGTTTAGTTATGAAAACACTAAGAACTCTTTCAAGCATAATTTTTATGGTTATTGATTTTTATTAGGTATTTTTTAAAATTAAATTTTTATAAAAGTTGGAGAGTAATTTTTATATGCAAGATTTCGTATACCTGTCTATTCGAACTATCTTTTTTTGAGACAATAAAACTTTAAAGTATTTTAATGAAATTATAATCGCAGTATAATCTGAATTTCGAGGTCCTGATTTCTCACTAAGAACTCTTTCAAGCATAATTTTTATGGTTATTGATTTTTATTAGGTATTTTTTAAAATTAAATTTTTATAATAGTTGGAGAGTAATTTTTATATGCAAGATTTCGTATACCTGTCTATTCAAACTATATTTTTTTGAGACAATAAAACTTTAAAATATTTTAGGTCATACATAAGTTCCGAAATTTAATCTTTTCATTTGGCGAATAATGCTAATCTATGTACGGAATTACAGACACATATATAACACTATTTAAAATTTCATTCTATATAGGCTGTATTAAGAAAGCCTTGGAATTAAAAAGTAATTGATTCAATGCATTTTGTTATCAGAATTTAATTTTGAAGGTTAAGGCCGCATGTAAAACTGAGCTCAAAATTAAAAACAAATTTTTTGATGCAACTAACCTTCATGCGAATTGAAATATCGAGTTGAAAATGTATGAAAATATATAAAAAGCACTAAGGAACATTTATCTGGTCCTATGGCCATGCGTGTATTAAAAAGTCAGAAAATGATGCCAGAAGTGTCCAATTGGCGGCGTGACATGCATAATCTGTTTATTGTCGCATAAAGTTTAAAAATACAAATGAATAATATATTTCTGATAATATTAAAGACGAAAAAGTGATTTGTTTATAGTGAAATTTTTCACTTGAAAGTATTTCAAGAATTAATTGTTGATTAATGAAATAGATGTGTAGTGAAAGTTTCAGTTGCATCTGTGAATAGTGAAGATGAGAAATAAATATATGTTTATGTTTTTAAACATCATGAATATTAATAATTTTGTAAGTGGAAATGTTAGGTTATGAGTGTACGTAAAAGTTTTGGAGTTTACTTCTCAGAGGGAGAGTGAATAAATAAAAAAGTAAATTATAATATAGATTGATTGCTGAAAAGCTGTTGAAGAATAAATTGTTTACGTATGAAAATGAAGCGAAGTGAACGTTTTAGTTGCCTGCATTTAAAGATTCTGCAGCTATGAATTGTGAATGAATTGTTTAAGAAATATGTGTTTATGTTAAATATCATGAACCTTATTCATTTTCTAACAGTTGACAAGGTGCTAATTGTTTTGCAGGTTATTTTTAAGAAGGAGAGCGAATAAGTCAATAATTAAATTATAATATATTGATTTTAGACAAATGAAAAAATAAAAAATTGTAACGCTAAGATATATATGACTTTCACAATGACTGTTGTCTTTGACAGTTATGTATGAGGAGGTTGTGGTTTGGAAAGTAAATACTCTCTTACAAAAAGCGAAATGTTCATTTTAAATATTGGAATATGAATTTTAAATGTATGCATCATATTATCACTATGATTTTAAAAAACATATAGTGAAATTCCTCACTTCGTCAAAAATTGAACCAACGTTCACAATTGTTACTGAAGAATTATTTATCTTCTTCGGTATTTCAGCGAAAGGTGCACTTCAAATAATGCCATATATATTTTAATTTTATGCGTCATATTATTATTAGGATTTTGAAAAACATTTCTACGAAATCCTCACTTGGACAAAACTGTTACCTAACATCGCATTTCTTATTAAAACATTATTTTTGTCCCCATGTATTTCAGCGAAAGGTTCATTTTAAACAATGGAAGATGAATGTTAAATTTATGCGCTATATTATCACTAGGATTTCAAAAAACATATCGTGAAATTCCTCACTTCATCAAAAATTGAACCAAAATTGACAATTGTTACTAAAAAATTATTTTTCTTCTTCGGTATATCAGCGAAAGGTGCACTTTCAATAATGCTACACATGTTTTAATTTTAAGCGTCACATTAATAATAGGATTTTAACCAACATTTCTACAAAATACTCACTTGGACAAAAATGTTACTCACAATCTCATTTAGTATTGAAAAATTATTTTTATTTTTTGGTATTTCAGCGAAAGGCTCATTTTGCATAATGGAATATTATTTTTTAATTTATGTGTCATCATACTATCACTAGAATTTCAAAAAACATATCGTGAAATTCCTCTAAAGATAGCAAAACAATTATTTTCGAATTGAAAAATCAGAAATGTGCAAATAACTCAAAATAATCATTCTTTTCCTACATTCAGTTCATATCGTAACTTATTAAAAATAACCTAAATATTACGAAATGTTAAACTAAATCATTTTTTAAATCATGCAAAAGAAAAGACCTTCTGAAATGATAGTACAATTAAAGTATGTCTAAGTCTCCGATTTTTCGAAGGCAAAGTTTTAACATTTTACGCACCGAAGGAGAGCAGCTATCCTTAAAAACTCTATATCTCCGTTATTTTTGCTCCGATTTGCTTGAAATTTGGATATGCCATTCTTGAGATGTTGTACATTTATATAAACAAATAAAAGAAAGCTTTTTTTGACCGAATTACCTATACACTCCGCTTAAGTTACACTTTCTACTTTTGAAGTAATTTACACTTCCTGCAATAACAATTTCAATAGGAAATTTCTTTAAAAGACCTAAGAAGCTCTAGAAATATAGCTGTCGTAATATGTCAGTCGACAATAGTAAACAAATTATTAATGAAAGATATTCGACATTCTCGACGTAATTTACATAGAAATTTGAAAAAATTGCTTAAACTTGAATAAATCAGGCGATGACCAGATAATGATGATTTTGACCTAGACCCGACACTAGAAACGAAGATAAGGAAATACTTGCTTGCACGTGTTTAAAAGACTTCACTGCATTTTCTCGCGAAAGTCCCTCGATATGTGCATTGTAGATAGTCGAGGAAAAACCATATAATGGGACTAAACACATAGCAAACTACGTGTGCTTCGTTCTCGTTAAATCCGGTACACTCATCAGGAATTGTTCTCGGTTTCATTATGAACATCGTAATACTTGTTACCTAAAAAAAAATTTATATTAATTTCGTTAGCTATGGATTTCTTAAATGGATTTTCTGTTGGAAATTGATTTCCTTAAAATTCATTCACTGATAAAACGAGGAAGAAAAGTCAGCATTTCTTATCGTAATTTTTTACATTAGTTTTTCAATTGCTATCGTCGACTTTTTTTGCTCTCTCTTCGTTTTTGTCTTCCTCTCCATTCAATCGAAAGTGCAAGTTCAATTTGTGTTTTAAGAATTTTGAAAAAAATGCCTTGTCTTTTGAACGCAACTGTAGTGACGTAATTTAAATACACAGTGTCTCCATTGTCGTGTCCGAGCTCGACATTTTCCCGAAACCCATTTGTTTAACTTGTCCGATTTAACGCTGGTGGTTGCCATTCGCATATCTTTCGCCCATTCACCGCAGGAAACTGCTGCTATTATTATCGAAAAAACGCACGAAAATCGACAAAAGCGCCATCTCGAGAATTGAATGAATTTTACTTAAGCTGTATTTTTATTCGTAAAAATAAAAAGAACTCATAAAAACTCTCTAAAAGATGTTGAACAAATTTTTACGAATTCAAATTTATATAAAATATTTATAGAGTTTCCAATTTGAAATAATGGAAAATAGCTTTGTAAAATGAAAAATTGGATGCGAGAATGGAGAACTATGAAAAATTTTCAGTTTGGTTGAAGTATCGTATTTTTTGGAACCATTATTTTTATTTTGGGTGAATTGAACCTTTTCGAATACAAGCGAATAATATCTACAGCGAAAGGCGAATTTCCATCCATCGGATTTACCCGTGATTCATTTTTCTGTTTATCTTTCATAACGAATCAGTAATATAGGATGCCCCTTCGATGAAAAATATTTTTAACTCGAATATGCTACTGTTGGCTGGAATCTGTTGCAGAGAATAGAGACATTGTTATTTATGTGGATTGTCGGTACAGGAGTTTCATATAATCTGGGAATTCATCACATCAACTTAGGGAAGTTAAAGTATGCTTTTAAATTTTGATTTTGATATAGATGGTTCTCTTTTTTCCGAGCTTTTTTCGTATTCTGAGTCTGTCTTTTGGAATCTTCTCTAAAGATGACATTAAAATTAATAGTTGTCGTTAGTTCTTAAATTAAAAGAGTTTAATGGTTATTAAAATACAAAATAAAAAGTTTACTGTAAATAAAATATAAGCTAATTTTTTTAGGCACTCTTAGTTTAGAAAAAAATATCATTGTAAAATAGTTGTTGGTGGATTTGGCTTTAAGGTCCAAAATAATTGAGTTCAATTAGTTAAAAATATGAGCCAAAAGTTTTCGGCATTGATTCTTATACAAAAGTGTTTGCCATTGTGAAATAATTTCCTCAAGAAGAGTAAAAATTTAATGTTAACGTGCACTCATATCATATTGAAGTTTTAATATTTCAATTCAAGTAGATACACATATATCTATATTGATATTTGGAAAAAATATATATATGGGTGAGTGTCAAATTGTAGGCAAATATTAGCACCTACAGTGGCAATCACATTATTATTAGTAAATAAATATTTCATATCGGAAATCGTTCATATAACATCTAAAAATTTAAAATCCAAAAGGGGCAGTTTTGAAAATAAGAAACAATAATTAAATTCTTACTTGACATACGGAAATTGGATTTGAGGTTCGGAGTTTGATGAAAGAGAGCACGAGCTTATAAAAAGTTCAAAAGCGAATACTGTAACGCATGCCATTTAGGAAGAACGAAATATTTAACTATTGTAGATTACTATTTTTTTTTAATTTCAAGAGAAGTTCTACTTTTTATTGAGACGATTGAGACTGGCTACATATTAAATTTGAAACCCCTCGGCTCCGCCTCGGCTTTGCAAAAGTCGGGCGGGCGACCGAATCCCATGCATCCGCTCAGCTGACCGAGAGCAGAGTTGCAGTGGTACTACGTACTTTCGGCTGGGGATGAAGAAAAATAGTATACGACACACGGCCAGAAATATTGGATGCTCTGGCGTGCATGATATGAGGCCTCGGCTTCGCCTCGGCCTTCATATCACACACGCCCGAAAGTCCAACTTTCTGGCCTTGGGTCGTAATATACTATTTTAAAGATTTTTTTTACTTCAATTTTACACATAGAAGAATAATTTTCTTTTTGTTTTGATTTTTCGATGTGATTCTGTTAAATAAAGCGTTTTATATTTCTAAGTGGCGATGCAGATCTATTTAAAATACTAGGTATCACACAGAAAAACTGTGGGCTCATTTGTGTTGCAGCTCATTAGTTATGATCTGGAAAGGAGATTTTTGTCCTCAACATGAGAATACTTCAAGTCTGAAACTGTGACATGAACATAGGTGCATTCTCATTCTCGGGTGTCTCATTTTTCTTGCAACTCAAAACAACACCCAATCGGTTTACTTTTGAGGATCGACGTTTTTCTGTGCAGGCTTGCATCTAAAATAAAGAACAAAGGGAATATGACTTTCTAGAAGCAGAAAAATATGTGATTTTCATGTGTAAAAGTGAAATCAACAAAATTTTAGACAAAAAATTATTTTTCAATTTTGTATTAGTTTGTATTAGGTGATATTACTTTTTAAGAAGTCCCAGACTCATTTGCAGTGGCGGATTTAGATATTTGCTGTCTCTAGGCTAACAGAAATTTACCGCCCTTAGACTAACAGAAATTAACTGCTCGATCTTGAATCCACAGTAAGACATGTTGTTATAAAATTTTGCCGCCCTAGACTACAGCCTATGTGGCTTATATGGGAAATCCCAAACTACTTATTTGCTGACATCCTGACAAAGCAGTTACTAACCTTTCACAAAAGGAACATATTTTATAATTTTGTGTTGTTTCTTTCGTAAAAAGGAATAAAACTAGATTTTAAACTGTCTGTAAATAATTAAAGAAACTAATCCAAATGCATGCAACAATTTTGAAGTCAAGATTTTTTTTATGAGAAATTATGTGAACAACTACGAATGAAGGAAAATAACGCGCTAAGGAGTAGTTAAAAAAAGTTTAAGAGTAGTTTTCTATCACTCGCGTACATTTCAACTTTTACAAGGTCATTTTTAATCATTTGAGGCTGAAAATATATGAGGTTTATGAAAAAAGCACAATGTAGATTTTTAAACCCTAATAGAGGGCAGTTTTTTCACTTTTGATGGTATTATTCTAAATAAAATAGTCTGAAATTATTTTTCAAAACACCTAGCAACATTTTGTTGATATAGTTATTGCTTTTACTTACGTAATTTGTTATTTTTATAAACTACAAATAATTGTACAATTGCTTTTACACAAAATGAAAGAAAGTAGTGGGGTGAGATGTCTTCTCTCTACTTAATTAAACCCATAGAAAGCTTTGATCTTGGTCTTGAATAAAAAAATGATTCAAAAGCAGAGGTAACTTAATTTGAACCCCAGCTTAAATAACTATGTAGGTTCCAAGTATAAAGCTAATTAATATTTATATCAGAAGGTTCTGATCACTTGAAATAGATCAAACGACTCTACGATTGCATATCTATTTTCTAAATGTACCTATAATTCTTTTTTTTTATTCCAGTGTCTCCTTCCAAGCCCATAATCTACGACTCTAAGAGGCGTGATATGAGCAAGCATCAGGAAGCATACCCTGAGGGTGCTGATCTCCAGCTCAATTGCGAGGTTCACGGAGGTAGGTCCATATGTGTGTCGCGATGGATGCTATTAAGAGGATTATTATTTCAAGTAACAATACATTATCCGTATCGAGTCTTCTATTACGTATATACACATGCTGCTTATAATATTATCACCTTAAATTATCACATTCATCAGAGTATTAACTATACTAAGGCTTCGAATAATATTATTTCTGCAATCTCGACACTAACCAAGGTGAAAATTCATGATTGGTGGTACATACATATTGCCGGAGTCCCAGTACTGGACCCAGGCGCTGTTTCAGAGGGGGGGGATACGGCAGCTTGCTCCCCCCCCAAAAAAAGCCCAGACTTGAATTTTTCAACTACGACAATTGAAGTTTGCGATCCCAGTAAAAAGAAACTGCTTCGGGAGGATTGCGGCGAATTAACATGTTTAAATTCGCCCGAATTTGGCTTTCTGAGTCGTTGAAACGAAATGAGCCAGCGCCAGGCTGAAAACTTGGCTGAAACTTTGGTAACTGTATGAGAAGACAATAATAGTATATTGTGCTACAAGTTGAAAAAGCGAGAGATTTAAAACGAGTATGAAGTTAGCCACCCGAGCGGAGCGAGGGTGGCTATCACACGAGTTGTAAATCGTCGCTTTTTCAATGTGTGGGACAATGTTGGCCCGGCGGCGGAGTGCGCATGTGCGAGCGTCACTGGGCTGGAAGCGGCCACATTACGCCTGCTTCACGTGTATGCAATGGCGCGTTTTCAAGGGGGGTCAGACGAAACGAGTATTACCTCTAATTCTGAAGCAATTGCGTGACGCACTGAAAGGAAATGGCCCGATTTGTGGAAAAGTGGCGACTAGGTCCTTCACCACGACAACGCACCTGCCCCATATTGTCCTGATCTGGCTCCCTGTGATTTCTGGCTGTTTGCGAAATTGAATTATCCTCTAAAAGAAAAACAATTTTAAGACGTAGGGGGAATAAAACAGAAGGCAACGAAGCAGCTTTTAGGGCGCAGGCCCGTGGAGGTAGATTAGTAGAATAGTGGAACAGTTTTTACCAATGAGGTGCCTACACAAGCTCTCGCAGTCACATCATTGGTCAAAACCTACCTCCATGAGACTGCGTCCTTAACTGTTTCGATAGGTGTCTTTCAGGAGTGCTTGGGAGGATCGCTGGAAGAAGGTTTTGGCTTCCAAAAAGGATCAATTTAAAGAGCCTATCGTTGTCATTTACCAGAATTAACTCTTGCTCCTGTTTCACTACAAGCCCAAAAAAGTTTGATAAAAAGGTGTATGCAGATTCGAGGAAATTGACGTAGAAGTTAAAAATCTCAAAGTGACACTTACCTAAAATTGGAGCAGACTCTGCTGCGGATTGCGATAAAAAATTTAATTTTCGATTAAAAAGATAAATAAAAAGATACTCCCGAGATATTAAGTATCTGAATAGATTAAACATAGTAAATGTGATCCTTATTTTTTTTTTAATTTACAAGCGTTCAACTGCGCTGACGTTTATTCAATTACAATACAGAATTTATAGACATATGTTATACATTCAAAGACTATTATAACACAAAGTAATTCCAAAGCAACAGAAATAAAAATTACTAAATAGTACAAAATTGAGATTAAGTTATTTTGCACCCTTTACTAATCAGACTTGACTACATAATTCAAATATTTCAGGTGAAGTTGCATTAATTTACCCAATTGAGATTTAAATAAAAATTACAGATTTAAATTAGGATGGATTCACTCCTTCCTACCGTCTTATATTATTCTACCTTTTTTTATTCATCAAATTTTAAAAAATGTTACGTAACATTTCTTGAACCCTCCCTCAGCGTAACAGAACCATAACAGCTCATCTTGAAAATTTATTGAGCTTTCAAGAAGTTCTTAAGGGTGTACTTATTACTGAAACTAAGTAGCAAAAAAAGTAGTCACTTTTTTCGTGACGTCGTTACTTAGAACTGGGTAATTGGAATAATTTTATAATAAAAGATAAGAGACTGCTTTGGAATGCAATGACGCAACTTAGACTTCACGTCTTGTGACCTAGATTTCAAAAGATTTTTCTTTTCCTCCGTTTTAAGGGTCGTTTTAAAGCTTTTCACGGCTGTATCACCAAATACACAAGCCTCTGCACTTGACAAATAGCGGAGAACTTTTGTCCGAGATAAAATGATTTCAAGCTCCATCGGGTCTGTAGGGAGTGGCATGTATCGGCCGTAACTTCTGTCATCCTCTTTCTGCTCAGTCGATGATCCGTGTGCTTTTTTCTTAGCCTCTTGGATGGCAAGGGATAGAAAAAGCGAAGAAAAGAAGAGGAAGAAAAAGAAAATGCAGCCGACTATCGAAAACAGCTATTTCCACGAAAATAAAAGGCAGGGTTGATAAGATCCATTAGGCCTCGACAGACTCTTAGGAACTTTAGATCTCATCAAAAACATCTTACGATGGAAAACATTTCGCCAAGTAAAAAGTTATTAGTACAATCAACATAGTTTGAGAAATCAAAGCTTTCCAAATAATTATAAAGAACTAGCTTCCAGTTGCACACAAAAATGAGTGCATATACAAATAGTTATTCAACATCAGCTGGTGTTAGAAGGCAAACGCATTCTCTTCCCTCGTGCTTCTTCCATTACAATTACCAAATCTAAACAAATTTTTCTGCATTTATTGACAATTAAACTTATTTTCTTCATCAAGCCATTACAAATATTCACTGAAACCTTTAAAGATCAATATATTCGAAATTTTTAATTTGGAAAAGGGTTAGTGGTATAATGTAGAGTCGCAATCTATTGCCTATTGCGAAAAAAATCGATTTTTAGTTTTTCACTCCAATCGATAGCTTTTTAGTTGCTCCTTCATAATAAAAAATATTATTGCTATATCTAAGAAATTCGAATTGATATTAATCTGCCAACTGAGGCCCTCGTATGGAGTTCCTATTTTGGAACGTCTCTTCAATCGCTCCTCCTGTAAAATGAAGCTATCGCGCATTAGGTCCCTTTCTTCGCGGACGGTCACATATATATATATATATATATATCAAGAGCTACTCGACAAGAAAATGCACGGAAAATTTCACAGGAATGTCGAAAAACAGTCCTTGTCGAAGGAGCATTCGAGATATGATAGATCACGAGACGTTAACCAATAAAGTTTTCAATATTTTTTAAAGCAATGCTTACTGCCAAAAAAATTGAAACGCGAAAAGAAATTTCGTAGATGTCAAAATTTTCGATACTAGAAAATTCGAGTCCTGCACAGTTTGCCGTACTTGAAAATTTAAATCCGGCAAAAAATGCCGGTCTAGAAAATTAAAATACGGCAAAAAATTCCGGACTACAAAATTAAAATAGGCAAAAAATGCTGTACTACAAAATAAAAATACAGGGGAAAATGCCGTATCTGTATACACTACGAAAATATTTACTATACACGTATGTCTAAAACTAAAAAAAAAAAAAACTAAGGCCATGTTCAAAGTTGTCAATAAATTTCACTAAAGTTGAAAGGGTTGTCAATTTCTAATTTTCAAGTTCAGCGATCTCGCTTTTCTATAAAGTTGTAAGGTATACTATACTAAAAAAAAATGCATGGAAATAATTTTAGTTAACTCTTTGTTTTTCTCTGACACTCGCAAAATTCGGATGCGTTTTTCTCAAAAAGCAGTTTTTTGAAGTTCGAACTTCAAAAATGACCGGGCGACTCATTTTTCAACCTGAAAGGTTCATCTTGGGCTTAAAATGTCGAAAATTTTCGGCTATACGACCCTATGCGTAACTACATACCGGCCATAAGAGCCCTTTCCATGCGCACGCCCATATGTTTTTGTTAACTTTATATTCAAACGATTTTTTATTTATAGGAGTAGGATTTTCTACTAATCAAATCTATCGAGAGGACGGATGTCGACAAGAAGAACATCCCTTTGAAGATCGCAGCTTTCATTTTCGTTACGATGATTCAACATTTCTTTACGGCGTTTTCGACGGACACGAGGGAACCAAAGCTGCAAATTTTGCCTTGCAACGTATGGCTGCTGAAATTTTATTGGGGCAGTTGAGTGGGAAAAAAACTGACGAAGAAGTTAGAGAAGTTCTTCGGTAATAGCCTCTTTTATGATTTAGATCTTGTATTATTGTAATTGATTATTATACCATCAAATGATAATTCGAAGAGTTTACAACCTTATGTACTAAAAAGTATTGAATTTAATAAATATGTATTGCTTTTTCATCTTCAAGTCAAGCATTTATTGCTGTCGAAAGAGGATACTTGGATTCGATAGGAGACATTTTAGCAGAACGCGCTAGTTTACAATTTGATATTCCCGATGGCCTCAACTCGTACGAAACTTACCAAAAGTTTCCTCACTTGGTTAGCTTACTTCCATTTTCCTTTCTAATTCACTACCCAAACTTTCACAATAGATCTAAAAAAAATTTTTTTCTATTTATTTTCTACAGGTTGATAAACTGAACGCCTTAAATTGTGAATTATCAGCTGGAACGAGTGCAGTAGTAGCTTTAATACACAGTGGACGATTATACGTTGCTAACGTCGGAGATAGCAGAGCTTTACTCTGCAAAACTGACAGTAATCAAGTTTTAAGGGTCGTTCAACTCAGTATTGATCATGATTTGAGGAATGAAGACGAATTACTGCGGTTGTCTCGACTCGGGCTCGATGACAAGTCCATTCGACAAGGTATTCTGAATGCCAATTGTATCCAAAAATTCAACTGAAGATGAGCCAGACTTCGGTCTCGGGTCGCCCTATACCACCCTAAAATTTGCCGCCCTTTTTCAATTTTCGTTGCTAGCTTTTTTTTCTATTGCAAAGTTACCAGCAAAAAAAGACGGTACCAGTAAAAACAGATGTGTTCTGCAATAATACAAAAAAAATCCAAGCCGCCGTGCTGCCCCTAAAATTTGCCGCTCTTTTTCAATTTTCATAACTAAAGTCGGATTCAAAAGTCCTGACACCTGGCTTTGAAGCTTTATTACTCGGCGAGCGAAAATCGCAGAATGTTGAGTCAAAGACAGAAGTATTATTCAACATTATACGTGTGAAAGCATGTCAGTTTGATTTCCGTGAAAAAATTTTTCTTTCCTGTAACACAAAATGTGTGCAAAAACCGGAGAAATGACCCTCAACTTTCACTACGTCGACTTTGAAGTAGTCCCCGACACGTTCAAAAATTGGTGACAGAAATTTGAAAAAATTCACGAGTATTCAGTAACATGCACTTAACAAATGGCATGTTTTACTTCAATTTAATGGTTATTTTAATTAGTAGAGCTAAAAATGCAAGAAATAATTATTTCGGCTCTGGATTGTCCAATTTAAGCGTGAAAGAGATCCCTTTCAAAAGAAAGAGTTTACGGAAGCTTGACCCTTTTTTTGGAGGGATCTCTTTTACGCTTCAATTGGACAATGCTGAGGAAGGACGTTTTTTCAATACGAGTTTTCCAGTATTGAAACTCATTAAGATCGTAATTATTCCGACGCTTCTAATTCAGACATTAATCATTTTTATTGACCGTTTAACTTTTGAGATGAAACCGCTGAATCGAGAAGCTTCTTTTAAGTGGTAAAAATAAAGTACTTAAAATATACCAGAATTTCTTTAAGTAATACAGATGAAATATATTTTAAAAAGATTTCCGTAATCCCACACATGGACTATCTAATTTACTGTATTGATTGAAAGAGATTATTATCCGTAATAGCCTCATAACACACGTAAACAAAGTGTGTGTGTGTGAGAGAGAGAAAAGCTGAGACCTTCTGCAGACAAGCTTTACCACCTCAGTGATGGACCTGTAAATATTTGTTAGCTATTTAGATAATACTGAATCTTTTTAAAATCTTTTTAAATTCTAAATACATTTTCGGCAAAATATTTATGATATTATCTTTCGTGTGCAAACTCAATCAGCATTTGCGTGTTTAAAATATGTATGGCATCGTCTCTCGGATTCTATCCCCAAACAGTTAATCCATCTCTCTAGATACCTATTGTACAAAGTTGGGCTACACTAGAGTCTAGACGAGCAGCTTAATGATGCTGCTCAGGATGCTTGTATTGTATTATGCGAGGTGCATGTAATAAACATTGCCATATATTTGCCAAGTATATGACCTCTTCAAATAATCACCAGGGTGATTGTTGTCTAACACTTTTCTCCATATTTTGAGATTTCATCATTTCCGGGTAAATTCTGACGATGGTTCCCCCCCATTTACCTTTTATGTTTTGATAAAACCACCCTGCTCAGCTTAAAATCCACAGTTTCTCTTGATCAACCCAAGAAGCAACAGCTCTCTCGTTTTTTCGGAAACCTTTTTACAAACCTCTGTAAAAATGTTCGTGGCAACGATATTGGCCAACATTATCATCATGTGTGGAATGTCAAGAGACTTGCAGGAATGCGAGTTAAGGTTAATCATTAAATTTCTGCTGACGTTTCTCGACGGCGTCGAGGTCGATCGGGTGTTAAGAGTCATTGGTGATAAAACGATTGTGCGCGAAATGATGATGACTCGAAGGAGGGAAATTGCCGAGCAGCAGATCCGACTCAACAGGCTGAGACATTTCTACACAAATGGTAAGTCAAAATAAATTATTATATTCTTCGATATGGTGGTTTAAAAATATTTTTATGACAATAATAATATAATAATAATAATTTTTATTTTCTCTTTCAGCTCTTGAAGAAATATCTAACGATGCCGACACCGGCAGCCCTTCACCAGCTCATCCTCCTCCTTCACAGCCATCTGCAATTTTTCCAATCGCAGCACCTGAAATCCTAGACCAATATGAGAATACGGAGATGGTGAATGTGTCTTCACATCTACCATCATCATCATCATCATCATTATCAGTGCCAGTGATAACACCTACGGCTCCTGATGTTATTTTCATTAATGACGACGAGGACGTCGTGGGTGTTACTTCAGAACGTGAAGTTGTGCAAGGAAACAATAGTTTATATGAAATTGTGCACTTATGAGACAGTGACAACGACGACAACGACGATAACAGTCATAAAAGTGACAACGACAGTGATAAAGAAAACGACGATGACGAGGACGAATACATGGAGGTCAACGATGACGATAACGAATATGAATACAACGACGACGAAACATTTTTTGAAGAGGAGGACCAGGAGATGCCGTCGAGTTGTCACAATTCTGAGGAGGGGGAGGAGCAGAATGCAGAAGAGGACGAGGAGGAAGATGTCGACGAATACGATGACAAGGAAGCCAGAAAACGTTCATATGTGGAGAGGGATAATGAAATCGGTAAGTCGTTAGTTTTAATAGCTATTACGCAGCATATAATTGAACGGAAGGACATCATAGCAATAAAATAGTATTCAAAAATTTTACTGTGTAAATATGATTGGTTGAATTAAAGGAATGAAGTATTTTTACTTACTTTTACAATTCTTACTTTTCTTTTTGAATTAGAGCTGCGCTTAATTACTCACTGTACATGAATCAGTGACGTTTCAGTGATTCTCAGTGACTTTTCTCTTGAAAATTTATTTGAAAATTTAAAATTTATTTAACATTTAAAAATAAAAATTCATTTAAAAATTAAATATTCATTTGAAAATTGAAAATTTATTTAAAAAATTAAATATGTATTAAAAATTAAAAATTTATATAAAAATTAAAAATTCATTTAAAAATTAAAAATTTATTCAATGAATAAATATTCAATAAATAAATAAATAAATCAATCAATAAATAAATATTTATTCAAAAATTCAATTTTTTTTCAAATCAAAAGTTTATTTGAAAAATTAAATATTTATTTAACCCTCCGTTTACAAACAAGTGATTTTAAGGCACAAACGATTTTTCAAACTGGAATGTCTCGTCCTTGGAAAAATATGGAAGTTCGGTTCCCCCTTTTAAAAAATCTAGATAGTAGTAGGGTCAGGTTCTGTGAGTGGCGCTTCAGTTCGTCGGTTAACCTTTGAGCGGTGCGCAGTGAAAGTGCGCACAGTGACATAAAAGACCCTGTGTGTAAACCACGTTAGTGTTTGCCTTTTTTGAAAATCTTAAAAATCAGTTATATCTCTGGCTGGTCTGAAAGATCTAAATTCTAAAATCTAAAATTTTGGCGAAGAACCTTGAACCTAATGCAGGAAAGTGTCCTTGACATTTTTGCTCTGTATCTTTTGTTAGCATAAGTGAATTTCCCGACTATCCCATCCTTTGAATTTAAAGAAGAAAAGCAGGTATATATTTCGGGCGAGAGGGCCGGGCACTACTGATGCTCCTGTTGGATCCCACTGATTTTGTTCTTCTCATTGTATATATATATATTTTTTTTTTAACTGTCATATCTGCAAGATTACGATATCCGTGGCGAAAAATTTTTAAAGCTGATTCCTATAAGATTTTTGGCGAGAAACACGAATCTGAAAGTTTTAAATCGATATCTCGAATATTTTTCGAGATATCGATTTTTTTTATGTTAAAATTATTGACTTTTTTTTATTAAAATAATTTCTGAATATCGATTTCCATGAGATTTTTTGCGAGAAACGCGGATCTGAAATTTTTGAATCGATATCTCGAATAGTTTTTGATATATATCGATTTAAAAAAAAATTCAAATGTATATAATTTCTTAAAGTTCATTCCGATATGGTATTTTTTAAAGAGAAAATCGACTCGAACACTTTTAAATCGATATCTCGCAATTAGGTCTCGAGATATTTTTTCTATTTATGTTAAATAAATAACTTACTTGCTTCAAAATATTAATTATATTTTCATTATTTCTGTGACCAGTCACAGGGGTGCCTTTCCGCCCCCTCGAAGCGTTGGAAAAGGAGTAGGGGTGTGACCTTCCATTATCTTTGTGACCAGTCACATGGGTGCCTTTCCGCCCCCACGGGGCGCCGGAAAAGGGGTAGGGGTATTACTTCATGATTCTTGTGACTAGTCACAGGGGTGCCTTCCCGCCCCTCGAAGCGTTTGAAAAGGAGTAGGGGTGTGACCTTCTGTTATTTCTGTGACTAGTCACTGGGGTGCCTTTCCGCCCCCACGGGGCGTTGAAAAAGGGTTAGGGGTGTAACCTTCCATTATTTCTGTGACCTGTCACATGGGTGCCTTCCCGCCCCCTCGAAGCGTTGGAAAAGAAGTAGGGGTTTGACCTTCCATTATTTCTGTGACCAGTCACAGGGGTGCCTTTCTGCCCCCTACGAGGCGCTTGGAAAGGTGTAGGGGTGTGACTTTTCATTATTCTTGTGACCAGTCATAGGGGTGCCTTCCCGCCCCTCGAAGCGTTGGAAAAGGAGTAGGGGTGTGACCTTCCATTGTGTCTGTGGCCAGTCACAGGGGTGCCTTTCCGCCCCCACGGAGCGTTGGAAAAGGGTTAGAGGTGTGACCTTTCATTATTCTTTTGACCAATCGCAGGGGTGCGTTCCCGCCCCTCGAAGCGTTTGAAAATGAGTAGGGGTGTGACCTTCCATTATTTCTGTGACCAGTCACAGGGGTGCCTTCCCAACCCCCACGGGGCGTTGAGAAAGGGGTAGGGGTGTGACCTTTCATTATTTTCGTGACCAGTCACAGGGGTGCCTTCCCGCTCCCACGGGGCGTTGAAAAAGGGGTAGGGGTGTGATCTTCCATCATTTCTGTGACCAGTCACAGGGGTGCCTTCCCGCCCCCTCGAAGCGTTGGAAAAGGTGTAGGGGTGTGGCCTTCCATTATTTCTATGACCAGTCACAGGGGTACCTTCCCGCCCCCACGGGGCGTTGGAAATGGGGTAGGGGTGTGGCCTTCCATTATTTCTGTGACCAGTCACTTGGGTGCCTTCCCGCCCCCACGAAGCGTTGGAAAAGGGGTAGGGGTGTGACCTTTCATTATTTCTGTGACTAGTCACGAGATATCGATTTAAAAAATTCATATTCGTGTTCCTCGCCAAAAATCCTTTAGGAATCCACATTGAAACTTTGTCGCCAGTAATCTCCCCATCATATCTACCTATAATTCCTAATTTTTATAATTTCAAAGATAATTTTTGTCTTGTATAATCGGGTATAATAAGGTTTAATAAGTTAATGTAAATTAAGAATTAACTTCTCTGTTATATTAGTTTAAGAATTTACTGACTGACTATATTTAAGCTTTAACTATGGGACAGCCCCCTAGGTGGTCTAGCGTAACATCCATAGAGGGTGAATATTTTACGGTTAGCTTCACTATCGCAGAGTGTAAAGTTTGCGATCCTGGAGTTCAAACCTGATTATCTCAGGAATTTTAGTTTGATTATTCTGGAGTGTTAACTTAATCATATCAGAGGGCCAACTTCATTATCTTTTGTCCTTCTTTTACCTACATATATATTTCTTAGGGTAAGAGAGACGAGAGCCGGAAATTAAATTAAAAAATGAAACCTGAAAACATGAAAATTGATATAAAATTCATCAATTTGCGTGCTTGAGTAGAGGAAAGTCGTGTCTCCCAGAATTTGGGAAACAAACAAAATTTAAAATACTAAAGTTTGATGGAATAAAGAATCTTAGCAGTGCCTTAAAGGGTCCTGACTAGAACTTACTAGTCCAGTTTTTCTAGTGAGATTCTGACTACTGCCCTAATTGAAATGGGGACAAATGAGGCGGTTTCTACATGGGCAGCATGGGACAACATCAGCGCAAGAAATCTAAAAAATCTCATTGATTCAATGCCAAAACGAATGGAAAAGGTATTCAAGAACGACGGGAACGCAATTAACTACTAATTTTTTAAAAATAAAGCTTTAACTACTTGAATAATTATTGGTTAAAATAACTTTAAATACTTGAATTAAGCAATTTTTGTCGAAAAATTGAATTTTTTCAACTGGCCCTATCAATGCGGGACACTTTTTTCACTATGACTGTTAAAAAAACGAACGACTCAAATTAGGCTTATCAAATTTAGAGAAAAATCGTCAATTTGATTCTATAACACACTTACAAAATTTGATACAATTTTCTGAAGTAGAAAAAAATTATTAAAAAAAAAGTAGGTGGCCCTATAAATTCGGGACAAACTGTATAATTTCTATATTTAAAAGTACAGACTTGCAGTAGTAGTAAGTCTATTTGAAAATGTAGATCAATACGACAGTCTTCATGGTCTTCACTACTGCACAATACACAAAAAGGTTACGATGAAAATAGCGACGATCGAGAACATGACGCGATATTTCGGTGCGAATGTTGCCAGCACTGCTCAGATTTCAGTTGTGCCAATGTCGCCAAGGAAGGAAACTTGTAACTTTTACTACATTTATGTCTTGGAAAATAAATTGGTGGTAAATGTGACTACTTTATTTGTTGTGATTAGAATTACTATCGTTACTAATATAACCTACGTAGGATTACTAACGGCGACTTGTTGCCACACTAATCTGCTTAGTTACTCTTATCAACGAAGTAGTTGTTGCGGCTAATACCATCTCTACTAAAAAAGAGCTTCTTGTCACGACGAACCATTTCTTCCAGTGTACTTAATATAAAATTATAAGGGAAGTTTGGATTTTTATATATACATATATTAACATATAACTTTTTTTTTTCTTATTTATAAAGTCAGGGAATTTCTAACAATCACTGTATAATCGATGATGAAGGCAGCACTCAAGTACGACAATCCCGAATGTACCATGAGGGACGCGTGCTTTGAAATTGGTATGGTGAAATACTCCCCATTAGGAGGCCGTTAAATAATAAAACGCCATATTAGATATAGACACCCCATAATCCGCACAACCAGAAGAGAATTATCCTCCTTGTAAACCTCTCACGCTATTGCGCGGGTGATGCTCATGCTGCATTTAGCCGATTGTATACCTTCGATGTATTCACCCCTCCACCTTGACGTTCTTTTAGAAACTGAAAGTTTGGTCGCCATATGAAAAGTATACAGGCTCACGTAAGCAATGGCGCACATATCCTTCCATAGTCGATGGGGGTAAGTGTGATACGAAATTACAAAGTTTTATTTTGATTAATCATATCTGAAATATTTAAGGAGATTTTTGTTTCAAATTTTGGCAAAATTATCTTTGGACTTTCTACTTTTAATCACCCCCTTCTTTAATTAGCAGAAACTTGCGTTAATATATATTTTTAATTTTTTGTTGTAGTGCGTCAACGATTTCAGATTTACCGTCATTACTGGTTAGTGTGCTGCGTATAAAAAAACACTTAAGGGCCGTTTTCGACAAACCGTGATTAAATTTCAATCCTTGATTAACTTTATTTAATCAGTACATCGCGTTCCATCATGTTTTAAATCATGATTAATGTAGCCTAATCGATGTTTAACTTATCAGCCATTTTTGGCCGGTTAGCGACTTAACGAACGATTAACGGCGCTCAACATAAGCTCACAGTTTAGTTAGAGTACGGTGCGACAGTGTATATAGTGTGAAATATGGCTCAAAATGAAATATGTTCTCAAAATACTATTTTTTCTTTTCGCTTTAGAAAACACCACTTCACTTTATTACCTTGATTAATGCTATTTTGAGACTTCGGCAAAGCAAGTAAACAACGCGTAATTTGTTACGTCAAGGGCCTATTTGGTTTGGCGCGCCAGAAATGGCGCGCAAACACAAGTATCGTGACTCAGTTAATCAGAATCGCCGTCACAACAGAAATACGCAGAAACTAGACTTTATTGCGAACTGGGTCAAAGATATTATATACATAGATGCGGCAAGTGGCAGCGAAGTGGGAGAATAACATATATAGCAACTACTTTCGTGCGGTGCGTAGCCCTCCACTCTTTCCTTATAGGTAAAATCGCTGGTCTGCGGCTCTAAGGATAATGATTTTAAATCTAATATCCTTGGCTCCACGCATCTTCATCCTGTTTTCTCAAAACATCAGTGAAGTAGAAGTAGGGATTCTGACGTGATTTGCAAAATAACAAATTAATATAAAATGATAATACTTTTGCAATTCTAATCATTATTTTGTTTGTACAGAAAATACAGGAAATTTCTACAAAACAACAAATTGTAATAAAGGAACATAAAAAATGTATTATTTTTTTGTTGCGTTTTATCTCATGGACATTTTGTTTACGTTCTATTACATATTATTAGTTTTGTACTAAAATGAATTCTATCTAAAATATTCAACGTTTTATTTGTAATATGAATTGATAAGAATACTATTTTTTACATGGAATAACATTTTCCGTATTCATAGCTGAATGAGAACTTCGAGCCACTTTTTCCGAAATTTCGGGATAAATAGTCCAGATAATGGAACCGGCTATTTATACCAATATTTCGTGATGGATAGCCCAGATCGTTGATTTGACTACTTTTATCCAAATTTTGTGATTAATAGAAATGAGCTTTTATAAATTGAAAAGTCATTTCTTTCAAACTTCAGATAATCGTGGTAAATAAATTTAAAAAGTTATCTTAATAGTGCTGCTATTAGCATTGCTCATACAAAGAAACAGTTTTGATGAAGACAAATTGTACATAAAACCAGTACCTTCTCATCAGGATAAGAATGTAAAAAGGTTACTATTATTCCAATTCAAAAATTGTAAGCTTAATCACTTTGAAAAAATAATTTAAGAGGCATTGTTTCATTTTTCAAGAAAATTTTTTATATTTTTATAGATCAATATAGAAACTAATGATTTTTCATTCTTTTGAATTTTTTGAAACGCTTTCAAATCCTTTTGAATTCTTAATTTTCTTGAAACCTTCTTAATTCCTCCAAATTCTCAGATATATCTGGAGTTATTTAAATTCTCGGAATTATCTGCGTTCCTTGTATTCATGGAATTTCCAGAAGATTAAGAACTCCATGAATTCTAAGGACTTTAAAAAATTCAAACAATTCAGAGGAATTTACAAGAGTTGAAGGAATTTAAAATATTATTGGAATTTAGAGAAATTCGAATTTTCTAGGGTATCAGAGAATTCATAAAATACGAGGAATTCTGGGAATTCTGAAAAATCAAGGATTTCATCAAATTTAAGAAATTCGGTGATGTGAGGAATTTAGAGAATTCAGGGAATACAGAAGAATGAAGGATTTTAGAGAATTCAAGGTTTTTAGAGATTTGCAGGAATTCGGGGAATCTTCCAAATTTTCATTTCTATAAACATAAAACTATCAATTTTGAAAAAAGGAATAATTTTTGTTTATTTTATTCATGAAAGCTATGAATTTCTTTGAAACCTATAAATTTGATATTGTACCACTTTGAGCAATTCAGATAAAAAAATAAAATTTTAAATCCTTTAAATTTGAAAATGGACCATTTTTGATTTGTAAAATTGATTAATTTTTAGAAATTTAACATTGTTTAATATATTACTTATTATTAAATAATAATAAAATATTATTATCTGAAAAAGTAAATCAAAGAAACATAGCAATTCAAACGTCAAATATATTTATTTTGAAAACATTAGTTTTTAATTATTAATAAAATTTTTTTTAAAATTTCAATTATTTAAAATTAATTCCGAAGAATTTCATATATTATCAATTAAACATTATTTCCACTTACACTTGTGTGTTCCTAAATGAATGAAGATTATTTTTTTCTCAATTGTTTACGTTTTATTTTAAAAAAGATAAAAAATTAAGGCATCCAATGTGAAGCTTTGATAATTAGATTTGAACATATTGAACAAATATTAAATCTTGAATATTTTCAATACCACATTGTTCATATATTATTGCTTCCTATTAGAAATAAAATTGTGTCTATTAATCTGAAAGGATTTACAGTTTACACATTAATTCGAAATGTTTTAATTTTTCAGGACATTATTAAATTTAAATTATTAGCGAAAAAAAATTATCGACGCAGTAAATTTGTAACCTTTTCATAATTTTATGAGTAAAATGAGTTTCGAGTCAATCTAAAGAATGAATAGAATATCTAAATATGTATGATTATTTAAAAATTTTAAACTCTTATTTTTGCAGTCTACTCATAAACTTTGAATTCTTACCCACAAAAAATTACCGACGTAGTCAACTTAGAAATTTTCCATAATTTTATGAGTGATATGACTGTTGTGTCAGTATAAAGTTTATCAAAATATACCATTACTATCTACATTTGTATTAATAAAATTGATTAGGTGTACTGATATTTGTAACTTTTAAATAAGTATTGAATCTCAAAGCAAAGTAATTTAAGAACAAAATCATCACTACTAACCAACTTCATGCTGTGAACAGAATGTATTAGCTGCGAATAGAAACAACTTCATGCTGCGAACACTTGTCGATTATTATTAGTAATTACATTGAAAATATAATACTTTTAACTTTATGCTTATTCGCCAATATACATAGTAAATTCTATTATATAGATCATATATACGTCACCATGCTAGGAAATATGTCACCAGTCGAGCTTTTCCGCCGAGTTTTGCATTTTGGAAGAGTTTTGGGAAGTCACCTGGGCTGAGATGAAGTACTTGTTTGTAAGTATGATAAAGTTTATAGACCAGTTACCGAATGACGATATCCGTGATTTTTGTTTAAAAAGAAAACGTCAGGTAAAAATAATAGAGGAGTTGCTTCCAAATTGTTATAGTGTAGGTGCTTATCAACGTCTCTTAGAAATACCACACATGGTACAAACTGCTTGCCGTAATTCTGGAATCATTTTGCACAACTTGAGAGTATTGCAATATCTGCGTCTATTGAAGAATAATACGTTGTATGTAGCAGAAATTTATAAAGATAACATGCAAACACACTCACATGTGGTCCAGTATCGTACAAATAATTTACTGAAAATTGGCTTCGTATATAGTTTTCTAAAAATCCTAAACTGTAATTGTAGGCAACAGCTCTGTCAATGCCCCTATCAAAGTTATGCTATTATCCGGACGTGTATTGTCCGACCACTTTTGTACGCTCGGGGGGACAATTTTATTTTTGACAGCCGCTCCTTTTTACTTCGATGTGAATTAACTAATGAGACAATAGCTACTCCTATTGAATGCATTCTTAATGTTTGCATTTACATGAAAATTGATAGTCATGTTTATATTGGAATTCCTGTAAACCAACAAGAACTTGAATAAACAGTCCACGAACATCTATTGGCGCATTGTATTATTTCGCGTGAAATTTGTAGATAACCCAAATATTGCATGCAACTGAATTCAGTTATGTTTCATTTATAAATAATATACCATTCTTTTTACCTTATGAAGACTTATAATTCAATTCATCACTAAAACAAGAGAATTATAGTGTAAAAGTTTGCTCAGTCTTGCATGCAAAATAAATGTATTTCATTCTTTACTTAAGTACAATTCTAGGGTTCAAATAATTATTATAGATAATAAGTGAAATGTATATAGTCTCTGTTCTGTTAAACGTCTAACGTAAAAGGCTACAAGGGAGACTCTAAATTTTCGATCCATAAGAAAGACCTCTTTAGATCTCTGTTAAATACGTGACGTCGAACTTAGCAGCTTTTAAAGTAGGACTACATCGATTATGAATTTCGCGTAAGGGAACTTAAGCGTAACTAAGTACGTCCTAGTATAATCTACCAGGTTCTAAATAGGCTCTCTAGGTCTAAAAAGAACTTAAAAGGGACTTAATAGTACCTAACAGACTCTAAGTAGACTTTAAATTTCGACTACATTCCACCAGAGGCATTTATATATTTAAAGGTAAAAATAGATAGATACAAGACAAACATCACGCACGAATTATTTATCACTAGCACAGAGGACGAAGACAACAAGCTATTCTATATGACAAAAAACCCTAGACACCAAACCTCCACACGAAGCATGGAGATATACAGTAACATGCACAAGAAACAAAGAAAAAAAATAAGAGATAAACATAGGTTAAATCAAGAAAAATATTTTTGGCTACATGAATAGCTCAATCGCTGATGTTCCTATAGAGAAATATATATAAAATACCAAATGTTGTTGAATCGGCGGGGAAAAATTATTACATGTAATGTATGTTTAGTTAAATAATTTTTTTGTTCATGACCAATACTCATAATGTTAAAAAAAAGTAAGCATCAAGCAATCTCCGTTTCTTCTATTAAGTGTCTTTGAGTTTTTTTTTAAGTTACTTGTAGTGTTGTTAATTCCTTTTATATTTCATTTCTATATGTTACGTAAAAAATACTTGAAAAATATCCAAGTATGGTCAGTTTTGTACGCCACTTTTCAGGCCAAAGGTAAACGAAAAATGTACATGATAATTTTACTACATACTACATAAATCAATATCTAAATAAAAAATGAGAAATTAGTTTGATATAAAATTAAATATGCTAACATGAAGGCATACATGTCTATATAATAAGTAATTGTACATGACTTTGAGTGCTGTATATTATATGCCAGCGAATCGTTAGTATTACTTTCGCGAAATATTATTTATTGTTTATTATGAAAATTATGTAACAAACTGTAAATATTATCAACTTAATAAACGAATTCAAAGCAAAAAGAAAACAGTTCTCGTCCGATCACTGAAGACAAGCAGCGTTGGGCGCAGTTAGTAGTACTTGGATGGGTGACCGCTTGGGAATACTGCATGCTGTTGTCTTCCTTTTTTTGTACGTTTTCTTCTCTTGGCCATTTTTTATTTAACTTTTATGTCATACTAAATATGTTTAAAGTAAAGTTACGGAAAGGTGGGATTTTATTAGGTGGTTTGAAAATCATCTTCTATACTCGGGATGGGGTCAACTTTGCACGTAGCAACTTTGCACGTACCCAACTGTGCACGTCGATGGCCAGACGGACAACTGTGCACGTGCCAACTGAGAACGTGCCATCTGTGCACGCTGAAATTTAGACGTGCATAGTTGTCACTTAGACAACTGTGCACGTGCACAGATGGTACTTGGACAACTGTGCACGTCGGAATTTCGACGTGCACAGATGGGCTCCTGTGGAAAGTAATATGGCATTATAATTATTAAAAGAAGCAAAATAAATATGTAAACGGTTGCAATTATAATAATACGTTAAATTTTACGTTAAATGAGCACGCCGTAGTTGGAACAAGTTGCTTTTTCAGCGTTAAAAAATAAAAAAAACAAAGTGGCTATCACTGAAGTCGCCCGACTTCGCAGCCCGATTGAATTCACCGTTAGCACACTGCAATGACAGTCACATTATTTTTTCATTTTTTAACGTTAAAGACAATTGTTGCAATTACGGCATGACCATTTAGCACAAATTTTAACGTATTATAATTGCAACCGTTTAAATATTTATTTTGTTTCTTTTGTATATTATAATGCCATATTATACTTTAGCATTACTTTAGCATGACGCTGTAGCGTAATGCTTGCGTTCTGCCGGTCCGCCAGGGATGTCCCAAAGATGTCCTAATGACATCTTAAAGACATTACAGAACATTCTCGGCACAGCTTTCGTACGAACATTAGACGTATTAAAAGCATCCCTAGGATGTCCAAAAGATATGTTCCAAAAGACGTCTTAGGGATGTCCCGAATACGTCTCTAGGATATCCTTAATATTTTTGCCTACTGGTTAGTTAGAATTTATCATTATCTAATGATTCTTGAGCAGGAATATCCATGTCCGATCAGAAAACCTGAGCATAACTGAAAATATGTCAAACTATAGCTTGACATATAAAGTTATAAAAGTTATAAATGCTAACTATACTTAAAATTTATCATGATCTGATGATTTTTGTATAAAGATATCCATTTCCGATGAGAAAACCTAATCATAACCTCAAATATGCCAAACTAGTTAGCGTTTATCATTATTTGACGATTTTTGTATAAAAATATTCATTTCCGCTGAGAAAACTTTAACATAACATCAAATACAACAAAATAGTCAACGTTTATCATTATCTTACCGGAACTTCGCGGGGAAGATGTATTTTTAATACCTGGACAACCAGGAATAATTTTTAGTACGACGAGACCTTTTTAAAATCATCCGAGTATGTTAAATTCTTATTCTTAACCAAACTTCCTCGGGGAAGATGCATTTTTAATACCTGGACAACCAGGATTAAGTTTTAGTACGACGAGACCTTTTTAAAATCATCCGGGTATATTAAATTCTTATTCTTAACCAAACTTCCTCGGGGAAGATGCATTTTTAATACCTGGACAACCAGGATTCATTTTTAGTACGACGAGACCTTTTTAAAATCATCCGTGTATGTTAAATTCTCAAACTTAACCAAACTTCCTCGGGGAAGATGTATTTTTAATACCTGGACAACCAGGACTAATTTTTAGTACGACGAGACCTTTTTAAAATCATCCGGGTATGTTAAATTCTCAGTCTTAACCAAACTTCCTCGGGGAAGGTGCATTTTTAATACCTGGACAACCAGGATTCATTTTTAGTAGGACGAGACCTTTTTAAAATCATCTTTGGGGCTTTCATTTTCATTTTCATCCTCAGTAATAATATACGCGCATCGCCATCTATTGCTGCATTATGTAAAGAAACCACCTCCCTTTACCGACCTTTGCGCTATTTCAAACAGAAACACCGCTCTTGTATTTATAAATTGTCCGCCAGCAGTTACACGCTCTGAAATTAGCGTTCTTCTGAAAAAATTTTATTCTGGCAAATGCGAGTTGTTGAAATCGATTCCCTACCCAAATTCGAGTTCTGGAAATCCATACGCTACCGTCGATTTCATTCATATCGGTTGTTGCATGTATTCGATTGCACCAAACTCGATTGAACCAAAGATCATTTGAAACAAAACAATTAAATGTGAGTATATTGTTAGTGAAATCTACAAGAATCGTCATCATCGGCAATTGTTGACGCTTTCTAGCGACATTTCTTCAAACTTCTAATAACATTCAATTGTTTTGGTTTAGTCGAGGTTAGTGCGATCGAATACTTGCTATCTATTGGGTTAATCGATTGCACAACTGGGACCGAGGGAGCGAGTGAGTTAGTAAGCGACAATCCTAGATAAAAATGGCGCTGGCGACAAACAGAGAAAACGGCATACTGTCGGAGCTTTTCCGAAGATTCTTGATTAAAAATCACAAAAAATTTCGGATATTCCTAATGCCTCACCGTAATAGCGTGGAACGTTCCCGGAACGTGTAAAATTTCCGCCGCTTAGGATAATTCCAAACATTTCCGTTATTGTTGTTAAGATTATTGTAAACCGTAAGGGGTCGTGCACAAACTACGTGACGCGTTTTTCTTTTGTTTGAATAAAGACGAGAATAAAATTTCAATTAAGCCAAAAGGGATACGACGATATAAACCACGAAGGAATAGTAAGGAGTGGTATCCCTGTAAGTGGGGAGTGGGACGAACATAACCTGCGTATGCATCGAGGTGTCAAAATATAACATAGGGGAGTGGGAATAACACGTGACTGCGAAAACAGCTCTGCGCATGTCTAGACCCGACAGTCTCCCTTCTGCAAAGTACACTATTTCTTCCTTTCACCTATAATCTAAAATTGTCAAGTACACCAAACATCCTCTATCTGCTTCAGATGCTTGTTTTCAAGGAGGGGGGCAAAAAGTATGGTGTGTGTCAAGGGCGTAAGGCTATTTTGCCTCGTGTGACTGCCGCCCTCGCTTCGCTCGGGGAGCACATTCACACTCGTCAAAATAGCCTTCTTTACGCCCTCGATACACAATATACTATATTGTACTAAGGTTATTTTTCAAGCTTCATTTTTCACGAACCAGGAGGAGAAAAATGCAAGTTGAGTTGTTATTTATCTATGTTACATCATGGTCTACTTACCATAATTAATTAATCATTTGTAGTGATTCCAGTCGTCTGTTGCCAATTTTACCACTTTCAATCTGGGTTGGACGAGCGGCACAATTAGGAAGATTGTCAGTCTTATAAAAACTGGGAGACTTCAGTTTCAGATTTTATGTCTACATGCGATGAATTTAATTTTAATATCTTCAGTCAGGATTGAGATAGTCTTAATGAGATAATATCAACAGCTACCACATTCATATTTTTCAGTTATAGGATTCTAAATAAATCAAACACTTTTATTGAAGTAAAAGGCACGTTTATTAACTGACTTTCAGCAAGAGCATACACCGGTAAGAGATCACAGCTCAGACTAACAGACCGGCGGGGGGTGCGCCAGCGGGCAGCACCAACCTAAAGGAAGTAGAGTCAAGCGAGTGAAAGGCGCCAAACTTGAACTCTAACACTCCCTCCCGAGATTGACTCTAGTTACAAACTAAATTTACAAACTTATTATATAATCATTAACTCGAGTAGTTCCGTCGTTGGCAAAGTTCCTTTTCATCGTCGTGAAAACGGTCGTTCATACCAGTCGTACATGGGTCCTCAGCCATGTGTATTTAATGCTCATCTTCTGGAAATCAAATTTTAAGATTATTATCAATGTCAATTAGGCTACTTATCGTAGATTTGCTCTCTACCGTCAGAGCAATCCAATCGTTAATAAATACTTAGTTTAGTCAACAGTCGTTATTCAGAATGATATTACGTAGTCTGGTGTGGGTTTCAAAGCAAAGGGGTTTTGTCATTATGTCTGCAAGTTGAATCTTTGATGGTACCCAATTCAGAACTACCCGTTCGTATTTTGCACATTCTTTGACATAATCTAAATGTACACCCGTCATATGTCTGAGTCGATTTCCACCACTAGTCTCCGCGCAGATCGTTGCAGCTTTATTCTCACAATTGAGAGTGGCGGGGAGAAAACTGTCGTTCGTAATTCTAATTAAAGATTTACTTATCGCTATTATTTCCTGACAGGCCTGGCTCATAGCCACATATTCGGCCTCGCAAGTCGAAAGAGCAGCATAGCTCTGTTTACTTGATCTCCAAGAAATCGTGTCCCCGAACAGTCGTATCACGTATCCACATGTTGAAATTGAAGATTTGCAGTCCGCAAAGTTAGCGTCTGAATAGGCTATCAAATCTTCTCGTCGTCTGAGGAATTTCAGACCTATGTTTTGGGTGCCCTTCAGATACCTAAACACTCCTTTAACCATATTCCATTTGTTTTCTGTGGGATTTAATTGATGTCTACTCAAGACATTTACTGTGTAAGCTATATCAGGACGCGTAGAACCAGCTAGGTATAGCAAACTCCCTACTGCCTCTCTATAGGGAAAATCAAGAATTTCCTTGTTTTGTATGTGACAGTCGTCATTTTCTCTCTGTCGTCGTTCGTGGTTGGCAACCTGTCGAGTCATCATCGGAGTGTTTTGTGGGAACTCGTCGTTAAATACAAATTTAGTTAATATCTTGTTTATATACATTTCCGGAGTTATCGTCATTACTCTCGTTTTTCTGTTTCTGCGTATTTTCATACCTAAATAATTTTCAGGTTCTCCTAAATCTGTCATCTCAAAGGCTATCATGAGTTTTGATTTTATTTCGGTCAGTTTTTGACTGTCGTTACTTGCTAGGAGTATATCATCTACGTAAATTAGTAGAATGACCCTCGATTTTTCTGAGTGATTAAGAAAGAGACAAGGATCATAATCATCATTGACTAAACCTAGAGTTAGCCACCTCTGTAAACTTCTGGTTCCAACGTTTTGGACTGATTCGTAGGCCGTAAATAGCTTCGTTGAGCTTACACACCTTGGACCGTCGTAGAGTTTCTGAGATTTTCATCCCGTCAGGAATTTCCATAAAGACATCGTCTTCTAAGGTTCCGTTCAGAAAAGCAGTCTTATCGTCTAGTTGGCACACTTCGTAATCCTTGAAATTGATTACCGCGAGTAACAGTCGTATTAGGGTTAATCGTGAAACCGGCGCACAAGTTTCCTTTAAATCGTATGAGTTTGAATCTTTAAAGCCACGAATGACTAATCTCGCTTTATATTTTATTTTTCCTGAGTCATTGCTTTTACGTTTGAATATATTCAGGTATCAATGGGCCTCAGGAGTTGGAATATGTGAAAATTACAGTTTTTAATTTTTTACACTAAGATACCCTAAATTTAAAACTATAAGAAAATTTACAATAATAGCTCTTTGGGTGACTATTCTATGGTAAAAAACTGAGATAGTAATTGAGTTTCATCACACGAAAAAAATACAGAAATGAATTTTGACATTGTTTTTAGTTTGAATTTCCCGCCAAATTTTTTTCAAAAAAATCGTGCACGTTGAGGATGACCGAAGGAAGTACTGTAAATATTTTCATATTTTTTCAAAAGACAGAAACAGAGACAAAAAATAAAAAATAAAATGGACGTCACCCCCTCTAACTCATCCAATATCGCGGCTAACGGTTTACATTTTTGAAGAAAATTGTTTTGATTGTATGCTTTCAAATGGCTGACTCAACATTGCATTCCCTTTGGAGGCATTTTTTGCATGCTTACCCGGCTACACCCTTTGCACCTTACAAATTTTTAAACCCATATTATCATAATATGTCTTAACTAAAAAAATAATGAATATATTTCTGAGATGACCCTCGCTTTTTGAGCAAAAAAGCATAGCCGAGATTATGTCACGAACGTTCAAGCGGTTTCATAGCGCAATTGGCTAAGGCATCGGCTAGGTATACATACGTGTTTGGTAGTTTAGGTAGGGTTCAAATCCCCAGCGAGTGCGATTTTTCAACGGGTATAAGCGTGCGATTATATGTGCATGGGACCGTGAGTGAAATTGGATTATTTAAAATGTAAACTAAGTGCAAGCAATAATACAAAAAAAAAATTTTGTCACATATCATTGTAACGCTGTTACGGAATTGTTACAATAAATGCAAAAACGTTATAAAACCACCATGGAATTGTTATGGATCGATAACAGAATAAATTTACATAGTAACACTGTTACATATTTGTTACGGCACTATTACAGAGCATGGTTACTCTGTAACCATGTTCCTAAATTGTTCTAAAAATATTTTTGTTACATATAACGCTGTTCCAGAATTGTTACAGATCTCTGACAGAACATGGTTCTGTAACAGCATTACAGAACTGCTACGTCCATTTGGGGACGGGACGACATTACTCAGACCATGGTCTAAGTATTATGGGGAATTAGGTAAGATACAAGTACCTTGTCCCTCGTTTTTAAAATAAGCTTTTAATTGGCATTTAGTTCGTCTTTCGAAAAATGAATTTTCAATTTAACGTATATCATAAGTATCAGTCATAGTTCACTTATAATTCAGAATTGTGCGTTATCTTGAAAACAGTCATTTCATGGGTTTTCAAAGGGGATTGTTCTCAACAACCACAAACTAACTCAGCAAAAGGTTTTACACATTCATAAAGTGAATTAAAACTATTATTTGATTTAAAAATTTAAAAATATTAATGAACGTTTTGAATGATCTCGAAGACGGTTAGAGATAAGTAAAATCTGGTAATATTTTCGAAGTTGTCTAAATGAGACTGTTTTTAATCATCCCAAACTACCCCAGTAAAAACATTTAAAAAATTTAAAAGAATAATTCAAAATTTAAAGTCATCCCAAAAAAGGTGAGAGAAGGCAGTGAGGTAAAATTTCCGGGATTTTCTAAAGGAGTATTATTATCTACTAGCCTGAACTAACACATAGAAAAAATTTGAAAAATCGAAATTTTCTCCCTTGTTAATCTTATGGGAAATTTCAAGTCTCTGGGGCGATGGGTAAATATTACACGCTTCGATAAAAATTGAAAGGTCTTTATATTTTGAGCAATCAACACAATATTCAACAAAATATTGTTAAAAAACAAATCAAATATTGTTAAGGAGATGGAGAAACATAGAGGAGGATATAGAAGAAATAGAAAGAGATAGAGCTAAACAGACAAGAGATAGAAATGGATAAAGTTGCATAGACAATATATAAAAAGAGATAGACCCGGTCTAGAAAAGAGATTAAATTAAACAAAGCTTGATAAAAAAAGTGATACATAGAAAGATAGGCAGGTGGATAGACGAGAGATAGGCTGGGATAAATTTTCCATTAAACATAAAATTTTTCAATTGAAGACCTGTTTAAAGTGTTGGAAAAAATTTGAGAAAAAAAAAGACTGAGCATGATAAAAAGGTAAGTTTTCTAGATGATATATAAGTTTGAAATTATGTTTAATTTCTACTGGTTAAATGATGATAGATTTGTTGAGGCCTTTGCCAGTGGGTTATTGATGTTAGATTTTCATAGCAGATGATTCTATCTATTACTTTGCTGATAAGCAAGGTCCTGCTTTATCGCAACTCAATTTTTCGTTTCGCGAATTAATTAAAAACTGCGAGAAAGTACGAGGACTGTTTGATAAGTCGGTGGCTTTTCGACTAAAATATTTTTTTTCGGCAAATGAGCGTTTTACTTCTCAACATAATCTCCTTTTAGCTCGATACATTTAGTCCAGCGTTTTTTTCAAGAGTCATGGAGTATTATAGATGTAAACAGGAATAAACCTGGAGTGGAAGACCAGTTTGTACGCAACGCACTTCAAGGTGAAATCCAGAAACTACTTGATTTTTCAATGTCGCAACTTAAGAAACCGCACTGTCGTGAAGACTACCGAGAATTCTTGAAACTCGTAGTCATATTTTTTGGAGGCAGTCCACCACTTGGAGTATCATTTCGTATTCCCGGAGCCATGCATCAAGATTGGTTTATGGCTAAAGTTATTTACAATATCAAGATATTCCTTTTTCGGGGTGTGTACTTCGCTGATCTTATTGTATGAAATATCTACATATAAATTATTTTCAGTTCACAGATTCCAATTATCTACGAGGGTGATTTTAAGAAAAAAAAACACTATACTTTACTTGGAGCAGTTGATTTCAATTTTTTAAACAAATTATTATAGTATAAATTATATAGCGTATACGTTCTGAGACAAGGCAATACTAAATTTTAGGTGACATAGTGTGAGAGATTTAAAAAATCTAGACTTTTCTCCACCTTTCCTATGAACAGGCGTAAGTGAATAATTAATAGTTGTTTAATCCGACGTCATGGGGGTGGAAAAGTGTTACACGGACGCAGGGTTGGGTCATATAGACCCGCTTATTATATATGAATTATATCAGTACTTTATTAATAAAGAAGATAATATGCAGTTCCAGCTACTGAGAAGAACGGCAACATCGCACGCATAGTAACTGAACTTCAAGAAAAATAAAATGTGCCGGGTCTTACAGACCCAACCCCCATGACACCGGGTTAAATAATTGCAAAATAACCTAAGCAAACAAATTGTACTCTTAACATTCGTTAATTGTGTCATTAATTCCAGAAAATAATCACTTTTCTCGCTTTACAGAGGTAAAAATTATTTGAAGAAATGAAAATTGTTTAAATAACCACCAAATATCCTTTAAAAATATATTGCTCTCAACATTCTTTATTTGTCTAATTATTTTCAGACAATAATAACTTTTTACGATTTTTGAAAGAAAAAATTGTTTAAGCAAATGAGCATTGTTCAAATAATTACCAAATATGTTAAACAAGAACTACTACTCTTGACATTCATCAACTTTGTATAATTTATCCCGAAAGATAATAACTTTTTACGATGTAGAGGGGAAAATTTTTGTTCAACAAATAGAAATTGTTCAAACAATTAAAATTATTTGAAATATACTTCAAAACTTGCCACTTATTGATTAAAAATATAATTCAAGTTGAAAAAATTCAAAAAATACCATCTTTAGCATGAATCTGATGGAAAACTGCTATTTTGCATTTTTAGGGCATTTTCCGGGCACAATAAAAGAGGATTTGAAGTGCCAAAATTAAAAGTTATTGGTTGGAAATTATTCCTTGAATACTCCTTAAGAGGTGACTATACTTTAATGCACGAAAGTTTTATAACAAGTACTTCTTTTTACCATTTTCTTGAAAATCGAGCTTTTCCCATTTAAAACCCCATGTTAATTTGAACAAAATTACGGATTTTTTTCCGAAAAACGAACAAAATGGGCGGTGGTTTATCACAAAAAATCGCAAGTCAAATTTTTACAGTTAAAAATTTGGACCACCCTAGCGACACACGCAACTAAATTGAAAAAAAAGATCACATTTTTTAATCTCATTTCCATACAACTGTACAATGCATTTATCATGGATCAAATGAAATGATTTCATACGATTTTAATAGGATTTCAAATAATGCATGGGATTTAAAATATTTCAATGGATTTAATATAATTGCTAGAGATTTCCAAAGATTTCTTATGATTCAAAGATTTCACGAGATTTAAAGGAATTTGTAAGAATTTCCACGGATTTGGAAGGATTTTTGAGGATGTAATGGAATTTCAAAGTATCTTATTGTATTTAAAGTGATATTTTAAAGGATTTCGTATGATTTCATGGGATTTCACAGAACTTGAATTATTTTACTGGAATTCACGGGATTTCAATGGATGTAAAGAGATTTTATAGGTTCGAAATTATTTCAGGGGATGCTGAAGGAATTTCATGAGATTTCATTACTTGTAGAAAGTCTTGCGAAAGTACATTTCGGAACATCGTAGAAAGAGGACTCACAGAGTTTGCTTACACGTACAATTAATTCTGTTGACTAAACTAATATTAATAATGTTGTACCAGCATGCACGGACGACTCACCATACTATAGCTTAAGGGACTATAGTTGGGGTTGGGGTGAGAGATGGCGTCGCCCGTGGAAGCACGTACACGTCGCGCTGGATTATTATTATTATTATTATTATTATTATTATTATTATTATTATATCATTAGGCCGTTTCCTTTTCGGGGTAGGCGTGAATTGCTCGGTTGGAAAGTAGTGATGTGTGGATGGGTATATAGGTTTAAGGTATAGATATTTTAGATTGATCTAGAATTCTCGTGTTACTTATTTAAATAACATTTAACAGGAATAGTTGCTGCCACAGCTTTGATGGCACCATCCCAATTCTTGTCATTTGATGCCTCATCCTCAGACAGATTGCAATCATTTTCTTCATCCGTGATGACATTGCTGGAAAAGGCAATATCTCGATTGGGTTGCGAGGGAGCTGCCTTTGGAATTCCTGCACCTGAAGATGTTGCAGGGCATATCGGTCTCTGCATGCTCGATGCTTTTGTTGGAGTTGTAAGAGGCAAACTTTCCTTCGACATCGATATCCGATGCATCATATTGACTGGAATTGGCTTTTGTTTATTCGAATTTGGTGAAAATGTTAATTGCTCGCCATGCACGTTCAATGCAGTCTTTCGTGTTGAAGGCTGAAAAATAGCATGCCCTGACGCCATCTGATGTGGCATGTAGACTGGATTTTCCGAGGACTTAATATTTGAATTGTCAGCTGAAGATCAACAGCATTGTTTTTTCTCTGATGGACCCTGACACTGAGGTACAATTGACGACATATTTTTCATCGCCACTTCAAACTGTCTTTTGTTAGATTTAATGACATTTTTCTTCCATTAATTTTTTTGGTAAAAAATTTGCTTTTGCTCAATAGCATCTTTAGAGAAAACTTTCGTGGAAGGATCTAAGATTTCTTCTGTCGCTGAAACCAGTAGCTTATCGAGTGCAGTTGCATCATCTGAAATGATATATGGACAAATCTTGAAACAGAAGCTCTGAAGATTGAAAAATTCAAGTTAGAAATTTGATAATTGGAATTTGGGAAATGGAATCATTGAAAATTCAATGGAATTGAAACGGAATTATTTGTCATTAAAAGCGTTCAAAATGAAATACTTGTACAAACTTTTGTAAAATCAAAAATAAAGAATTTTCAACAAAATAATGAAATTTTCCACCAAATAGTAGAATTTTTAACCAAAAGAAAGGAATCCTCATCCCAAAATATAATAATACACTTTTCGATTAAAAAGAATAAACTTTTAACCAAAAAAAAAAGATTTTTCAAGAAAGAATTGACTCTTCAGTAAAATAATTAAATTTCTGATAAAATATTGGAATTTTTAACTAAAACAGATGTATCCTGATCCCAAAATATAATGATAGACTTTTCAAGTGAAAGGAATAAATCGTTAACCACAAACAAGATTACTTTTTAAGAAAATAATTGAATTTCTAACAAAATAATGGGAAATTTTCAACCAAATAGTAGAATTTTTAACCGAAAGAGACGAATCATGATCCCAAAATATAATAAAAGACTTTTCAATTCAGAAGAATGAACACTCAAAACAATGTTTAGGTGTATTACCTAGAATTCTTGCTATCCCAGCTAGAAAGTATCGCTGGATTTCGTCTTCCCAAATAGTTAGCTGTATTGAACAGATTTTCTTGCAGGCAAATTATAGGCACAGTACCCAAAAACTTTATCTGTCATTCCTATATTTCTATTGATAAACAAGTATAGATCTCACACCTAACCAGGTTTAGCTAGACATTCTAGGTGAAAAATATAGCTAAACTTGACAGCCTATCTAGCTGCGTTTTCTGGCTGAAGCGCTTATAAATTTTCTAGCTAACACGCCGATATATTTCTAGGTATGATGATGAAAAAATGTAGCAACCACATCCATAAATATTTAAATATTTATTTCTGTATTAGATACATACATGACATCATGTAAATGACATCATGAGATCAATATGTACAAGAAACTCTCATATCAAATGAAACGAAATGTATATATTTTATTTGAATTTTTTGAACTCAAATAATTTTACAAATTTCAATTTAAAGGAGTTATTTTTCGTGAAAATTAATAATCTTTACTGTTATTTCATTTAAAAACGAAATTTGATGCGGAAAAAAATATTTCTTTCATTTCAATAGCGTTTTCCAGAACTTTTTTGCACAATATATATGAGTCACATATAAGCTCTTTCGTGCGGACACCTAAGCACTTATTTTAAAAATTTCGAATAAGCTCAACTAAATAAAAAACATATCAGTTACAGAAACAGATAAGGGAAAAAGATTCCTCGCTATAATAATTAAAATTATAAGGCATGATGTAAGGTTGCAGAATCCTTTCCATCAAATCCTTTACAATATAAAATAGGAAGGTAGTCCAATAAAGCTAAACTATCATCTAGAGCAGCAGTTTTGATCTCCTGCGCCTGTACAGCGGCAAAAACTTTAGCAGCAAAATCAACCCAGTTACCGTGAATCTTCAGTTTGTGCTCTGGAAAAAGTGTATCAAAATCCGCTTCAAGCTGGAGAACAAAAAATCCAAAATGTATTTCATTTACTTAAGGTCTAGTGAAATATTCAAAAGTGGAAAATATTTAATTAAGAGAAAATTATCTTTACCAAAGTGAAACCTAATCTCTGTCGTAGGACTGGATAACCTGATATGTACGATGACACATTGCTTCTAATGTCCTCAACAGGTTCATCTTCATTTGTAGAATATAATATAATAGAAAAAATATTTAATATAAAAATCTTTTTTGGTTGAAGTATTAACTGTTAGGAACATTTTCCTTTGAGAATATTCGTCTTTTTAATTGAAAAGTCTGCTATTCTATTTTTGGTTCAGAATTCATCTCTTTTGGTTGAAAATTTAATTATTTGATTGAAAATTAACTTTTTTATTGAAAATTTATGTTTTCGGGCTGAAAATTCCACTTTTTTGTTGAAAATTTGTATTTTTTTAGAATAATCTACAATTTGGTTGAAATTTTTCTCTTTCTTGACTAAAAAATCTTTTTTAGTTGCAAATTGTGTTTTCGGTTTGAAATTTCATCTCTTAATTAAAAATGCAACTTGATTAGTGACAAATTAATCTGTTTTTGTTGAGTATTCAAGTATTTTGTTGAAAATTAGTCTTTCTTTTTTGTTAACGTCAACTGTTTTTTATTTAAAATTAAAATCTTTTTTGGTTAAAGTAGCAACTATTATATTTTTCGTTGAGAGTTTATTTCTATTGTTTGAACATTCAACTACCTGGTTGGAAGTTGAACTACTTTGTTTAATTTTAATTTTGTTGTTGAAAATTAACTATTTTGTTGAAATATAACTTTTCTGTTGAAAGTTCATATTTTGGGATTGAAAATTTAATTGGTTGGCAGAAAATTAGTTTTTTTTTTTTAAATTAAAAATTCGACTTAAAATAATGGCCTCTTTTGCTTAAAAGTTGAACTATTTGTTTGTAAATACAACTGTTGGGTTGAAATTTTTTTTAATTCTACCATTTGGTTGAAAATTAACTTTTTTGTTGAAAATTCATATTTTCGGGATAAAAATTAAACTGTTTTGTAGAAAATTCGTCTTTTTGTATTGAAAATTCATCTCTTTTATTAGAAAATGCATATTTTTTATTTTAATTCAACTATTTTGTTGAAAAAGCAACATATTTCGACTTGTAATTTTAAGTTTTATATATTGAATTCAATATGCATGTATTCCCCTATTTTCTTGAAAAATCTCTTTATTTCCCCTGTTTTGAGAGCATTTTGAGCTGTGAAGTCTGTGCCATAGAAAATATAATTCTATCATTAATATTTTATTTAATAATTTGACTATATAACTTTATGTTAATTGTTTTTGTCCACTGGTCTTTATTTCTAAATTGTGAAAATTGTGGAAAAAGAGCAGCAGATCCAGGAATCTGAAAGACCTGTGTTCGAATTCCAGCGGAGCTTGAGAGCAATTTTTGCACAATTTAGTAATTAAAATCATTATTAAAAAAATAATAATTTTTTATGACACAAGCATGATTTCAGCCCTTTTCGATGCCTATGAAGCGGGTCTAAAGCTCTACTTTTTACCTCCTAGGGACTGAAAAGTACTTTTTACTCCCTAGGGACTGAAAAGTACTTTTTTCTCTCTCTAGGGACTGTAAAGTGACGTCAAATGTGAATAATGAAAATTATACATCTATGAGCTCGCATTTTACAACCATCAGTCCACTCAACGTAAAAACTGTGAGGAAATTTTGGTTGCAGATAATAGAATTTTGCGGTTATTTATGGAAAGTTACTATATATAACTGATTAAATTACCGTGAATTACCGTAAGTGACAGAAAATTTTCATAAATTTTCGGAAATTTATGGAAATTTTTAAAAATGAATATTGTGTAATTTATAGTAAGTTACCACATTTACCAGGAAAATTAACATAAATAACTGAAAATTTTCATAAATTTCCGGAAATTTTTTTAAATGAATTTTAGATAATTTATGGAAAGTTACCATATTTACCTGTGAAGTTACCATGAATGAGCGAAAATTTTTATAAATTTCCGGAAATTTAAAAAACCTAATATTGGATAATTTATGGTAAGTTACTATATTTACCAGTAAAATTACCATAAATTACCGAAAATTTTCATAAATAAAAAAAATGAATATTGTGTAATTTATGGTAAGTCACCATATTTACCGGTAAAATTACCATATATGACCGAAAATGTTCATAAATGTCCGGAAATTAAGAAAAAATGAATTTTAGATAATTTATGGAAAGTTACCATATTTACAGATAAAATTACCATAAATTACTGCAAATGTTCATAAATTTCCGAAAATTTGAAAAAATGAATTTTAGATAATTTATGGAAAGTTAGCATATTTACCTGTAAAGTAACCATAAATGACTAAAAATTTTCATAAATTTCCGGAAATTTATGGAAATTTTTTAAAATGAATATTGGGTAATTTATGAAAGTTACTATATTTATCAGTAAAATTACCATAAATTACCAAAAATTATCATAAATTTCCGGAAATTAAAAAAATGAATTTTGGGTAATTTATGGTAAGTTACTATATTTACGGTAAAATTACCATAAATTACCAAAAATGTTCATACATTTCTGAAAATTTATGGAAATTTTTAAAAATGAATTTTGGGTGATTTATGGTATGTTACCATATTTACCATTTTTCTTATTGAAAAAGACGAATTTTCAATAAAACAGTTAAATGTTTGACAAAAAAAAAAGAACTTTTCTACCAAAAGATGAATTTTCAATCTAAAATGACGAATTTTTAATCCAAAAAAACGAATATTCCAGACAAAATTCAATTTTCAACCAAAAAGAATACTTTTTAACAAAATAGTTGAATTTTTGACAAAATCATTAAATTTTCAACAAAATAGTAGAAGTTTTGACCTAGAGAGAATAACTATGAACTGTTCATTTTCCAAGAAAATTTTTTAAATTTTTTAACCAGAAAGACGAATTTTTAAAAGACAGTTGAATTTTCCACCAAAAATATAACTTTTCTATCAAAAGATGATTTTTAGTCCAAAAGAATGAATTTTCTTTGAAAAAAGGCGAATGTTTAAAAAAAGTTTAATTTTATACAATATAATTATATTTTTAACCAAATAGTAGAATTTTTCGAACAAAAACAGTTGTATTTTCAACCAAATAGATCCATTTTTAACCGAATAGCTGAATTGTCAAGATACGAAGATTATTTTCAACCAAGAAGAATAATTTTCTACCAAAAAATGAATTTTTTTAGAAGGAAGTTGAATTTTCAACAAAAAAGTTAATTTTTAACAAAAAAAGTAACTTTTCTACCAAAAAAGATGAATATTTAATCCAAAAAGACGAATTTTCTATAGAAACAATTAAAGTTTCTTCAAAAAAAGATGACTTTTTAAGAAAATAGTTGAATTTTCAACAAAAGAATTAAATTTCCATCCAATAGTAGAAATCTGAAGCTTTTATCCTAAAAATAAGACTTTTATACCAAAAAATGAAATTTCAATCCAAAAGGAAGAATTTTCAAACAAGAACAATGCATTTTCGATCCAAAGGGACACTTTTTCTTTAAAAAAAGGGAAATGTTGAAAAAAAAAATGAATTTTCGACCAAACAAGATGACTTTTTAAGAAAATAATTGAATTTTAAACGAAAGAATCAAACATATAATTATATTTTTCAATTAAAAATAATAAACCTTCATCAATAAAAACCGGGAAATCGATTTTTCGATCCTAAGGCTGGTTTCTTCGTTCCACATCACATATCGATTTTTATATTTTTTCACCGTTAACTGAATGATTTTAAATTTTTAAATTTTACAAAATGAACATTTAAAAACTGAAAATTTGCAATAATGCCATAAATTTTATGCTCCTAAATGACGCAATTTAAAAAAAAAAGCACTTTTATCTCTCAAAAATAGCCAGATTGTTTAACTGTTAATTGTGAAGAGCTAATCTCATCATAAAAAATGTACGTGATGAAAGTTACGAAATTGCAATAAAATTTTTGAAAAAACCAACCTTTTTCAACTTTAATGTAATCCACCAATTTATTATCAATTTGCCTTAATTGAAGCAATATATCAAATTTAATGAAACTCAAATGGGCGCGTTTAAGTATTATGCAAGCATTTTTGAAAAAATTGACCCCCCCCCTCCTCATAAATGTTAGGTAAGATTTTCTCTAACCCCCCTTTTTTTATTACAAAAAAAAACCTTCATTCTAGTACAACAATTATTTTACGTAAGCAGTCAAGAAATTAAAAAATGCTTAGGTAATACTTGAGCAACCCCAATTGTTTAAACAATAAATCAAGTTTTTGCAGATAAGAATAAATGTATGTGTATCAATTTTAAGTATTCACAAAAATCCAAAAGTATTTTAAAATCAGATAAATCGATTAATTAAATAATTGATTCATATTTAAAAAATAATTAGTAATTTCTTGGATTTTTCTCTGAAGTCCGTGGATTTGAGCAATAATTGAAAAAAATTATTTTGTCTTCTTATACTTAAAATTCAGTTTATTTTTAGGTATAATTAATGTGGATACTACATTACTACATAAAAAAATGTCAACATATGTGATGAATTTTTAACTAAAATGATGAATATTTAATTAGAATACTTCAATTTTTAGACAAAAAGATCAATTTTCTTAGAAAAAGTTTAATTTTCAGCCAAAAATATAAATTTTCGACCAAAACGATGAATTTTCTAATAAAAAGATTCATTTTTGAACAAAAAAATGAATTTTTAACGAAATAGTTCAATTTTCAAATAAAAGAGACAAATTTTCAACCAAATAATTGAATTCTGAACAAAAAAATCCAAACTGATGAATTTTCAACTAAAATTATAAAGCTTCAAACGAAATAGTTAAATTTTAATCAAAAAAGATTAATCTTCATCTAAAATTTTCAACAAAAAATATGAATTTTGATCCAAAAAGAGGATTTTTCAAATAAAATTATGAATATTTACCTGGAATACTTCAATTTTTAACCAAAAAGATAAATTTTCTAACAAGATTCATTTTCGAAAAAAAAAAAACGAATTTTCTACCAAAAAAAAATTTTTTGTAACAAAATACTTGAATTTTCAACAAAATAGAAAAATTTTCAACTAAAAAAATACTAAAGGAATTGGTAATGCTACTACTAAATGAATTGGTAAATGTATTGCTGGTTACTATTTTGAACGGTAGTTTCGAGTAAATTAAAAAACTTATTTTACAAATGATGAGAATTTTATTACAATACATTATTCTCTGAATTTAAATAATGATTCAAAGAAATTTTCATTTGATATTTTTATACTTCAAACTCAGTGCATATTTAGGTCAAATTAATATGGCTCCTGTATTAAATTCAATTTGAACCGTTTCAAATTCCAAAATTTCATAGTAAAAATATTCCATTTTAAACAAGACAGTTGAATTTTTAACCAAATAACTGAATTTGGAACTAAAAAGATAACATTTCTACCAAAAAAGACGATTTTTCGACAAAATACATAAATTCTCAACCAAATAGTTGAATTTTGAACTAAAAAATATCAATATTCAACCAAAAATGGAATAGTTGAATTTTCAGTTGATAAATTAATTTTCCAGAAAGAGACAACAAATTTTAATCTGAAATGATGAATCTTTAACTGAAATAGATTAATTCTGATCCAAAAGGACGCATTTTTAACAAAATAATAACTTTCAACGAAGTAGTTTGTATCTTCAATCTAAAAGATGGAATTTCTACTAAAATAATGAATAATTAACTGAAATACTTAAATTTTCAACCAAAAAGATGAAGTTTCAAACAAGAAGGTTAATTTTGAAACATGAAAAATAATTTTCTACCAAAAAATAAGTTTTTTCGAAGAAAAGAGATGAATTTACATCTACAAAAGACAATCTTTCAACCAAATAGTTTAATTTTCAGTTCGAAAAAATAAATTTTCAAGAAAAGAATTTCCTACAAAAAAAGACAAACAAATTTTCAGCGAAAATGATAAATTTGAAGAAAAAAAATCATGAGTATTTTACTGGAATAGATGAATCTTCAACTGGAGTAGATAAATATTAAGTCAAACAGATGAATTTTTAACAAAAGAGTTCATTTTTCAACCAAGGAGTTGTATTTTTAACAAAAAGTTGAATTTTCTACTGAAATTGTACATTTTTAACTGGAATACTTGAATTTTCAACCAAAAAGATGAGTTTCCAAACAAGAAAATTAATTTTCATACAAAAAGATTAATTTTCTACCAAAAAAGACGATTTTTGAACAAGATACATACATTTTTAACGAAATACTTGATTTTTTAACACAAAATATCAGTTTTCAACATGAAAATTCAATTTTTCAGTTTCAATGTTCATTTAAAAAAATTAATTTTCAACCAAGCTTATAAATTTTTGAACTAAAATGATGAATGATTGACTGGAATAGTTTAATTTCGAACTAAAAATGGTAATTTTTCAACCTGAAACTGGATGGTTAAATAAAATTTTTTTTATTATGTTCAACTAGAGAAATGAATTTTTAACTACATTGTTAGAATATTCAATTGGAGTAATTACATTTTCAGTTGAAAGAAAAATTAATTTTCTGTTAAAGAAAAAACGACTTTTCAACAAAAAAGCTCACTTTTCAATAAGAGATCAATTTTTAATTGAAATTATGAAGCTTGAACCGAAAAAAATTAATGTTTAACAAAAGAGTCACTTTCAACTCACAAAATGAAATTTGTATTTCAAAAAAGAAGAAGTCTAAACGAAAAATCTAGCAGTTGTTATCCCAACCAAAAAAAATTATTTTTAATCAGAAACAGTTGAATTTAACAACAAAAAACTAATTTTCAACATGAATTCAATTTTTAACTTGAAAAGATTTTTCAGTCCTCAAGGGAGACAAACAATGGCAAACAAGCTGTTGAATTTTCAAGAAAAGAGATGAATATTTAAATTTTTAACTAAAAACGATCAATTATCAAACATAATAGTTCAATTTTCACTTTAAAAAATTAGATAAACTAAATTAAAATTCTCGCGCTTTAAAGTATGTAGATACCTTTATTTTAACTTATACGAAGTTTGCCAATATGGTGGTTCAAAAAAGGCTTTCACGAAGACAAACAAGTTTTTAATTCTGTTCAAAATTTAGGTTAAATCATCATTTTTGTCCCTTAGAAAAACTGGATCTGGTGATTATAATACCTTAAACGTGATAAGTTTGAAACATGAAAAAAGACTTTATTTTCTATCAAAGATTGTATACCATAATAATAATTTTAATATTTTAATTTCTGAGGACGCTGTTATTCTACCTGATTTCAGGAGTTCACATTTTGGCCGCACTGAAAAAATAGATTATTATTAGTAATATAACTATATAAAATTAGAATATAAGTTATGGAAACATTATCGTTTCTCAATTAAAATTCAAGAACCAGCAGAAAGTATTAAACAAATTATTAAATTATGATTCCACAGCAATTGATTGTTATTCATTAAATTAGTAAGTCGGCACTGCTAAGCAGATTAGTAGAATACCCTTACTAATTCATTTAGTAACATAAATCTTACCATTTCATTTAGTAGAAACTGATTTTTTAGATAAAAAAAAAAATTTCAGAGTTATAGCATTTTCAACCCCCCCCCCCCCCCCACCCAAAGCGAGAATCTACATTTCAAGACAAACAACGCACGATATGAAATAAAGTCACTAGAAGGATAAACGTTACTTTTTGAAAGCCTGCAAGACCATCGTAACAACTTTTTGAATTTTCTTGAAAACTCGACAATTCAAATTTTGACCCCATGAAATATAATAAAATAAAAATGAAAAAATCAATTTTGCTGTCAAACTATGCAAGATACGAAAACAGATGGTTTGACAAAAATTATCCACCCAAGAAAGATCTACAAATTTGGTGTTAATAATTTCTTTATAGGACGCGTAGAGTTTGTTTCAATCGTGAAAAATGACATTACAAAATAAACATAAATTCAGATTTTTGCATTCTCATCCGAATGAGAAGGTATTGGATTCTTGTGCATTTTTTAAATATAGTTTTCTATGAATAAAACGAACACTGTTTGAGCAGAAATTGAACTTTCGATTTTTTGGTAACATTTTCAGTAAGTTGAACCAAAACTGATTCTGGAGCAATTAAGCGTTTTTCTTTACACTTAAAAAAAGTATGCGGGTATTGTAATGAGAATGTGTTCCTTAAGGCTGACAGAGCCTTAAGAAAATAAACTTCCTTTTTAATCTGGAATAAAAACAAATTTAACAATCACTTAAAACGTAGAGGTTTTGTCGATTTTATATTATTTGCAAGTCTTCTTTTTATCTAAGCTGAGCACGATGTGCGAAAACCAAAAAAAGCCGGGAGCGAGTTAAACATATTGTCGAGCGCGAAGCGCAAAATACAATAACCGCGCGCTCAAACTTGCGAGCGGCACGCGAGGCTCGCGATGAAAACGTGTCCACGAGACAGGCAGATTTCTTTAATTAAAAAAGCAAGACAATGAAAATCCCTCTATTTCAATACAAATACATATTATGTATTGTGATCATATAAATTTATTGAAATGATACATATTTCAGGGTAGCTGAGAATAAAATGTAATGCAAAATAAAAAACAAACATGAAATTAATCATGATAAATAAAACTTGTACTTTATTTTGCAATATATGAATAAACAATTACAGGCCAAAGTACATAAATAAATGTAATATACATTTCATATAATAGAGTTTAACTTAATGTAGAAAAGTTCGCACTTTCGACAAAATCGAATGTAAAGAACGAGATGCGTGAGAATGTGTTCGTTAAAACCGAAGGAGTTTTAACAGGAGAATTCACAGTCACCAAATAACTGTTGTCGAAGCTTTGATCTTTAGTTTAAAAAAGTTTGTGCACAAATGTGACGGAAGTACAAAGGCCGAGCGCGTAGCGTGAGGTAAACACATTATAGAGCGCGAAGCGCGAGAACTAACAGTCGCGCGCCCTAGGCGCACTCAAACTAGCAATAATTGACGACTTCTTGGACGTTACTCGTCCCACTCACCACTTACAGACATACTACTCCTTACTATTCCTTCGTGAGTGATACACAATTGTTGTCTGATTGCAAAATATCACAGCAAGAGAGCATTGGTATAATATTTATAGTTCATTGTGCAAAAAAAATTAAACTTATATACGGAAAAACGCTGAATGAACTTTTTTTATTAAATTTGTTACAAACAATTGAGAAATAACGTTTAATTTATTCAATTTTTGAGTTTATATTCCACATTTGACTTGCATTTCCTTTTAAAAATATGAGTCTAATATATTTAAATATCGCGAATAAATAAGATACAACTTGTGCCTACTAATTTATTTATAAGAATTTTTAAAATATTTTCATTTCAGTGATACTGCTGGATGATATTTTTAATGAGCTCACTGTCTAGAATAGGACCATTTTTGATAAACTACATTTTTAGCCCTAAATGGCAGCCTTGAAAAACAAATTCATTTTTATTTTCTTCGTCAAATAACGAACTTTTAATATAATTATTTAAAAATTTAACACTCTTATTCATAAACAAAAAATTTGCAATTCGGATGAAAATTGTTTTCTGCAGAGGCACTTTTTTTGCCTCACTGTGCTCCCATTTGAACGAAAGAACAGCCGTACACATAATTTGTAAATCTTGAAAAAAATCCTCTCAACAATTTTGAAAATTATTCATCTTTTTGAATTTTTATCCAAATTGACTGGTTCACAAACTCGTCCATTCTTTTCGGGCCTTGATACAGTGTGCCAAAGTGAAATCCCATCGACAATTCCTTGGAAAGTTATCATGTTCACAGACAACGACGACAACGACAGACATCGAAGTAAAATCCATTTTTTCTCAATCAGTGAGTCCGAAAACGTCAAGATTTAATGAAATCCGTAAAAGTCGATTTTCACATAAAACCAATACCTTCTCATTCAGATGATAATGTAAAAATACAGTGTTACAGTTTGAAAATTGCGGGCATATAACAGAGTCGGTGATACCAAACGCCATCAATGAGATTTATGAAATCTTTGCAAAACTTCTTAAAATTTCGATAACTAACACGAATTTTTTCTAACATTTTGTAATCTTGCAAAATTGAAAAATTTTGCTTTAAAATTTTCTACATTATTTTTCAAAATTTTATAAAATCATTTTATATCCTGCAAAATAAGAACATTTTACCGAAAAATCTTCCACATTGTTGTTCGTCATATTTTGAAATCTTATGAAATCTTTTTTAATGTTAACTTAAAATTAATTTACCAAATAAAACACTATTTAAATCTTCCCAGGAATTTTAAGAAGATTTTTTTTATTCTTCTGAAACCCTTCTAAAGTTTAAAAAACCTTTTTTTTTTAATTCTCAAAATTCTTCATTTTTCTTAATTGTTTTGAAATTGTTTCAAACTTGAAATTATTTTTGAAATCTTCTCAAAAATAATTTTTTTTCAAATCTAGAAAAAAATTGCTTTAATATCTTCCAGATATTTTGTCGACAATATTGGAAATCTTTTGACATTCTCAAAACTCTTTTTCAATTTTCCCCTGAAATTAATATTTTTAAATAAAAAATCATATACAGTTCTTTCAGGAATCTTCAAAAGAAAACTTTTTTATTGTCTCGAAAGCTTTCAAAACGCTCAAAAAGCTCCTTTTTTCGAAGTTTTTAAAAATATACATTTTGTTTTAAATTTCTTGAAATTATTTCCTAAACATTTTTCAAAATTCTGCAAAGTACTAAAAATTGCTCTAAAATCTTCCAGATCCTTTTTTGACAATTTTGGAAATCTTTAACAGAAAAATGTTATTCTCTTGAAACCTTTCAAAATTACTAAAAAGCATATTCTTTCGAAATCTTCAAAAATCTACATTTTGTTATAAATTTCTTGAAATCGTTTCAAGGTTTAAATTATTTTTGAAATTTCCTCAAAACTGCTCAATATCCTTTAAAATGAGTAGCATTTTTCCTGAAAAAAATTTCAATTCTGAAAAATGAAAAAATTGCCTTGAAGTCTTCCACATACTTTTCTTACAATTATGGAAATCTTTCGATATATTTTGAAATCTTGTTCAATTTTATATAGAAAAGTTTCTCATTGTCTTGAAACCTTTCATTCCTGAAAAGATTCTAAATTTTTTCTTGGAAATCTCTAAAAATCGATTTTTTTAATTTTTATGTAATCGACATTTTGTTTTAAATTTTATGTAATCTTTGCAAAACTTCTTATTATTTCTCAAATTAACGAATTTTTTGTAAAATGTAAACGTGTAGAATTGAAAATTTTTGCTTTAAAATTTCATACATTATTTTTCAAAATTTTTGACAATCATTTTTTAATATTCTTCTAAAATTGATTTACCACATGGAATATTATTTAAATTTTACCAGGAATTTTGAGAAAACCTTTTTATTCTCTTGAAATCTTGAAAATTCTCAAGGCAAAATGTTCGGCCAAATTCTCTCCATTATTTTCGTTCATCACAAAAAAACCTTCATAAACTTTGAGTCTAAAAACCTTACAACTTAATTCTGAAGCAAAAAAAAAAAATAAAAAAAGTCCGTTTTTATAATATAAAAAGAACAAAATTTCACATTTTGACACTTTCCTCATGCATTTGAATAATTTTCGGCCTAAAAGTACAGCCAGCGCCACCCTCGACCGTACTCAACATTTTCGTCACTTTCATTTCTGAGTGCCACGTGTCTGCTATTGATAAATTGAATCTAAGATAGAAGGTCATCTTTTTGACAACTAGCCACACCCTCCACGGTAACATACAAAGTCAAAATCTTCCTAATATAGGAATTGATGGGAATGCGTGAGTGCATATATACTTCTGTACTCCCTGCATAAAAAACCCCGTAAAAATATGCAAAGCAAAGAAAAGGGAACTCGGGATGCATAAAAGGAAGTGGTTGATTAAGCCAAGGTCTTTGAATAATATAATCTTGTAATTAGAGAGAGAGCCGACATAAATGAAATTTAAATTTGGCGCTATTTTCAAATTTAGTATGTTGTGCCGAATGTGAGGAAATACAAACCCTAGATTAAGGTAGGGGAATCCAATTAGGATACGAAAATTAAAACTCAGGTGAGGATAATCAAGCAAACAGGAGGGACCTTTGAGTTAAGATCAAACCCGACAAATTCACCTGGAGTCATAGATTTAATACTTTCACAATGATTCATTATGATAAATTTAAAGCTTTCTCGGGTTTCAATCGTGTGAAAAACTACGAAACTTGCCGACGTTTCGTGAACATTGCAGTTCACTTCATCAGGGCTGACCTGAAACTGAAGCTTCATGTTATGTTGTTCTTATATAGATTCTCTACGATGCCTATGACTGGTCAGAGCGCCCCATGGTGGGAACTGCTCGAACTTGATTCGCCAATCGAGTCTTTTTTAAAAAGCCCGGGAGGACGGAAAGCCAAATCGGATTGGTATTATATCCATTGTCCCTATTGATGTTATCAGGGTGTTTTAAGATAATCACATCTCCTCTCGACTCAAACTCGTCGCGTCAGTCCCAATCAACACTCGCTCTTCCCCCCCCCCTCCCCCCTCGTTCTCCCTCAAACTTGCACTTGAATCATCTAAATCTAATTTTCATAAACTCGCAGATTATCATTTATCCTCGCATCTTTGAGTTGACTCTTGCTCTCGAAAAGTGATGATGGCGCAGAGCAAAGGCAGAGCAGAGTCGGATTTCGCGCTGCTGAAGTTTCCCTGGCGACTGGTGATCACGTGACACGAAGACGCCCGAGGATAGAGCAGTGCTGACCGAGGTTATAAATAGCGGGCATCAGCATTTAGGGAGTCTCTTTTACATCTAACACGATCTGCGGAGTATTTCCTATTCCTCGCTCGCCTCGGTGCTCCGAGTTCCGACCATTACGTAGTGTGCCGTGATTGTGATAGCGCTAGCTCGTAGAAATCATCGCCGCGAGACTTTTCCACACTCGAGCAGTATACGGTCCTGACGTCGTATACTCGCTCTGGAGAACCTGTTCCAAGACACTTGTGAAACGTTCGGAGCGGTTCCCACAATTCAGGCCTACTGAGAGACGAAAGTCGACCTGCACGATCACGAAAATGCCGGAGACCGCACACCACATGAATGGATACGCGAACGGCCACTCGCCGCCGGAGATCCAGCAGAACACCAATTTCCTCTTCACCTCGGAGTCGGTCGGCGAGGGACATCCTGGTGAGTCTTTTTCTATTTGCCGAAAACACTGCCATGGAGGAAACAATGCGACAGACGAAACTTGAAACTGGCACTCGCGGATCCACTCGAAAAGCCCGATTCACCCACTTTCGGGGACTCTCCACTCATTCTTTACACTTTTCGGACCCTCCTTGGACGGAATCTGCCCCAAAATTGACAAAATCGGACTCGCTTCGACTCAGAAAGCGCCACTTTTTTCGGAAATATTCATGTGCTCGGGAGACCCCCTTGCCGCGCCACTACGGCGTGCCTCCATTGAAGCCGAATGCGCACGCTTTTCTTCATTTTTATCCACTTTTCGCTCTTCAAAGTTGTGTTTTTTTCCCCCGGTTTGTTCATGTTTATCCTCTGTTTGAAAATTCTGACTTTGGAGGTGAGATTTTGAGTTTGTTTTCCTTTTTTCTTTTTGGAAAAGAATCCGAAACGTGCGCATGGCGCGTGCTCGTCACTCCGAAATATCGCCATGTGCTCGCTGCTTCCTGTGATTATGCGTAATTTTACTTCCTCCTTTTGTACCGGTTTTTTTCACACGAAAAATGTAAATATTTGGGGCCTTGTTTTGATTTTGAGGCTTTGTGTTTTATAGAATTGGAGCTGCTCCGAAAAAAGTTGCGTGAAAATTTGAGGTGTTCGGAAAAGCAGACGACAAACCTGAGTTGTTACGATTCGAGTCTTGGTTTTTTGAGATTATTGTTGGGATTTTGGGTCATTTTGAGAAAATAGTTGAGATTATTTCGAAAAGTCACTGGTGGCGCCACTGAGTTGTTGAAATTTTCTTGTTTAAAATTCAGTTCTTTTCTTAAAAATTTGTCTTTTTGTCTTGAAAATGTAACTATTTTTTGTTGAAATTCCCCATTTTTTGTTTAAAATTTCCGACCATTTGATTTCCTACTTAGAGTGAGTGAGCTCGTAATCATTTTTTATCGCTGTCTTATCATCTTTTTGAGGAACAAGTTATCGCTACTATTGAATGTTAACAAACAATGTTACTTTAGTAAAAAAAAAAACAACTTCCTATTTTTCCCTGTTTTCAGGAAACTACTCTTTTTGTGTTTTTTTTTTCTTTTAAATGCGATCTGGATTACTAGAACCGAGTAAGAAAATACAACTAATTTTGGTTTTGAATTCATCTTTTGGTTGAAAATTCTACTATTTTTAGTGAATATTTGATTGTTTTGTGGAAAATTTGATTGTTTTGTTGAACATTCGTTTTTTTGGATAGATAATTTGTTCTTTAGGATTGTAAATTCATGTTTTTTGGTAAAAAAGCTCATTTTTCTTAGTTGAAAAATAAACTTTGTGATTGTAAATTCTGCTGTTTTCTGACAAATTCGTCTTTTTTGTTTAAAAAATCGACGATTTGGTTGGGAATTCATAAATTTTATTGAAAGTTTAATTATTTGGTTGAAAATTTAATTATTTGGTTGAAAATTTAATTATTTTGTTGAAAAATTAATTATTTGGTTGGAAATTTAACTAGTTTCTTAGTTGAAAATTAATTATATCGTTAAAATTATAATTACTTTGTTACAAATTAAACTATTTTGTTAAAAAGTCATATTTTTTGTCGAAAATTCAATTGCTTTCTTAAACATTTGTTTTTTAGATTTAAAATTTATCTTTTTTTTTAATTCAACTGACTTCTGAAAAGTTCGTCTTTTCGGCTTGAAAATGTAATTATTTGGTTGAAAATTTAATTATTTTGTTCAAAATTCATCTGTTTTGTTGAGATGGTTCTAGATGAATTAATAAAAAAGTATATTATAAGGCTAATTATTAAGGTTTAAATATTATTTTTACTATTATTAATTAAATATCAATGGATGTTTACAATTTGTAACAATTACAATGCAAATACGGGCTAACCTGATCGGAGCGCCATCTGTTGGATTTATTTGAACTACGACACCCCTCCGGACGCTAAGAGAAGCATATGGCTGATTTCAACCAAAACTGTTGAATCTTAGACAAAAAAAAATATGACTTTTACAAAATAGTTAAATTTTTAGTGCAATACCTGAAATTCTAACCTATAAATATGGCTTTTCATTCAAGAATATTAATTTTCTACCAAAAGACGAATTTAAACAAAATACAGGAATTTTCCACCACATAGTTGAAGTTTCAACTTAAAGAAAAAAAGATTTCAATTAAAAATGGAATCTTTAAATTTTCCGCTTATAAAATTAATTTTTAACAAAAAAAGAACAAATTTTCAAACAGTTGAATTGAACAAAAAAAACACTACTGAACAAAAAGTTGAATCCTCAATCAAACAGATTTAACAAAGTAGTACAACTTTCATCCAAGTAGTTGAATTTTTATCCAAATAATTCAATTTTTCACCAAGAAGATTGATTTTTCGCTTTATTATTATTTTTTTTAGCCAAAAAATACGAATTTTCAACCAAATTGTTGAATTTTAAAGGAAAATATAAATAATTAACAATAAAGTTAATTTTTTATCAAATAGTTAAATTTTCAAATAAATGATTTAATTTTTAACTAAATAGTTAAATTTTCTAGAAAGAAGTTAAGTTTTTAACCTGAAAATGAAATTTCAAGAGAAAAGTTAATTTACAAACAAGTAATTAAAGTTTCAACTAAAATTATGAATCTTCAACCAGAAAGAAATAATTTATTTACAAATTAGTTTTACTTTAAACCAAGAATTGATTTTTTAATAAACAAATTAATTATCAACGAAACTTGTAACAGGTGATATTTCAACAAAAAAAGATTTTAATTCAAAATAAAAAACAGTTGAATTTAATAAAAAAGACGTATTTTCAACAAAAAAGTTGACTTTGCAAAAAAAAAAATTCATTTTCAAAAAGTTACATTTTTAACCAAACAAGTATGAATTTTCAAGAAAATACAATCATTTTCAATCAAATTGTAGAATTTTGAAGCCAAATATGATTTTTCAACTAAAAATTAATTTTCTACCACAAATTTAAATTTTCAAATATATTGTTTAACCACACTGTTAAATTTTCCATCAAATGCCTGAAGTAATCCCTACTAAAAAAAAAGTCAGGACTTCTGACCATTTCTGACCACTATTGTTACGTTTCTCGACAGAAATCGTCAGGAAAAGTCAGAATTCATGAGAAATGTTCCGAAATCGTGAGAGCTTGGGTTCGAAGGATAATCCTTTTTATTAGGGGTTCAAGAATAGAATGCCATAAAACCTAATCCCTTTTATATTTCCCAAGTTATTTATATTATTTGTTTTTCTTTATTTATGCATATTCTATTTTTACTTATATTTAATTATTAATATTTATTTATTATATGATTGTGAAGGTGAATCCGAAAATTTTGTCCGTTTTGCCGTATCTCTTTCTTTTTACAAGATACGTTATATTTATTCTAATTTTTAATTTTTTAGAACATTTTTTAGGTATCTGAAATCAAAGAAACCCGTAGATTCTGAATTTCGAACTTTTGAATCTGTATGTGCAACATTGAAAAAAATATTATTTTCAATTTTTAATCCTTTTGGGTTGGCCTACCTGCAGTCCTAGCCGATAAGCTACCTGATAGGGTGTGAATTAGCATATCTTCAGAAATAGCCAGACTCGTCAGGAATGGTCAGGATGTTTAGGAATCGTCAGAACTTCTGACCGTTTATGACGATTCCTGACTTTTTTTTTAGTAGGGATAAGCAAAAAAGACAACTTTTTTATACAGCAGTTAAATTTTCAAACCTCAAATATGAAATTTCAACAAAAAAGTTAATTTACAACCAAATAGATGAATTTTATACTAAAATTATTCTAAAACGCCTCGACCTCCTCCATGGTGGTGTGGAACAAAGCCATTTAAATTTTATAGGTACCATTGCAAAGTAAACAGTAGCCTCCGGTTGAGCACCTCAACGCTTCGACGAGCTTCGAGTTTGTTCGAGGCAGAGCATGTTTTTGAGAAAGGCTACAACCCGAATTAGACAACTGAAATATTTACCATAAGTCATCTTAAGAATACTGAACCAGTGACGAATATGCTTAAAGGTCATCAAGATAAAGCTATTGCAGGTAGTTTTTATGAACAAGAACTTGGCGAAGTAAGACATCCAGACATTTATCTTGTGGAAAAAGTACTGAAAAAACGTGGAAATGAGCTGTTCGTAAAATGGCTAGGTTTTGACGACTCTCACAATAGTTGGATAGATAAGTCTAGTTTGTAAGTATCTTTGTATTAATACTCATACATCCAAAAAGGGCGTCGGACATATGGTGTAACTCTCCTTTCCGGTGTACAACCTCGAAATCGTATTCGAGGAGGTCAAGTGCCCATCGTGCTAATCGACCAGTTGGATTGTGAAGGTTATGTAGCCATCGCAACAAGCTGTGGTCGGTGATTACCGCAAAGTAAACCCCTTCCAGGAAGTGACGGAATTTTCTAGCCGACACAATCATGTCTAAATATTCCTTTTCCGTGACCGAGTACTTTCTTTCCGTGCCTGGCATCGTTCTATTCGCGAAAGCGATTACCCTTTTACCGCCGTCTTGCGTCTGCGTTAGGACTGCCCAAAAACCTAAATTGCTCGCATCGGTCTGGAGTACGAATGGGGTCTCAAGGTCGGGATCGGTCAGAATCGGTGCTGTCACGAATTGTTCCGTAAGCTAGCAACCGCGCTTTTCTGTTTGGTTCCTCATTGCCAGAGGACCTTTGTCCTGAGCAATTTATTGAGTGGCTCCGCATCAGTCGCAAAGTCAGTTATGAAACAACGGTAGCACGACGCCATTCTCAAGAACCGTCTCAGTTGCTTTATTGTCTTTGGGCTGAGAAGAAGAAAATGTGCTCCACCTTGTTCGGATATACTTGCAACCCCTTTTAATTCACTAGGAATCCGAAATAACGTAGGTCAGTCTCCTGAATTCGCATTTCTTTGAGTTCATGGTCAGTCCGGCGCCCTGTAAGCGGTATATTACTCGAACTACCCATTCCTGGTGGTCCTGAAACATCTCATTTATGATGAGTATGTGATCGAGGTACGCGTAGAGGTTAGGCTCCATGTCGGGCCCCATGAGGTAGTCTATTAGTCGCTGGAATGTCGCAGGAGCTTCTGACAGTTCAAAGGGCATCCTTGTGAACTGGGAAACCCCCATTCCAGGGACTATGAACGCCGTGTTCTCTCCACTAACTTCGGCCATCGGTATTTCGTGGTGCCCCCAATTAGGGTTCAAGGTCGGCATGTACTTTGGGGGACGGAGTTGCTCAAGGATCATGCCCATTTTTGTCTAGGGGTACGCATCCTGTTTATCAACAATGTTGAGCCTAAGATAGTTGACGCAAAATCTATACGTCCTGTTGGCCTTCCGCGCTATTACTACGGGAATGGTCCATCTGCTTTACCACGGGTCTGCTATTCCTTCCGTCGGCATTCTGGCTACCTCATCTTGCATATTTATCAACACCCTCGGGGACACTCGAAAATACCTCCGTTTCATCGGTGAGTGTCTTCCGACGTCTATGCTGTGAGTGCTGCGGTCGGTTGCTGGAAGTACCTCAGAAGGGGGTTTAATTATCCAGGCGACTAGCGTGTACAGTTCTCGTCGCCCCTCAGCTGTTATATCTCTGATGCCGCAAAAGTGGTCTAATGCTGTCGAGTTTTCGTCCCTGCTCACCACCTTCAGCTTGGTACACTCCTCGGTATAATTGGGGACCATCTCCGGGTAGTCCGTCATGCGCCAAGCCCGTTTTCTCCCTTTTTGCACGATTCCGAATATATGGATGAGGTCCACTTCCAAGAATACTTGCTTCCTCATGCTTGGCACAATATGGATCTTCATCATTTGCGAAACACGATCGATTTTAATAGAGAGATGACACGTGGCCTGGACCTGGCGCATTCAGTTTTTCGTACAACCAATCTGGAAGTGACCTTTCTGTCAGCAATTTCAGCACTCTACTTCGAAATCATCCCCTTGTCTACTAGGAGCGAATGAACCTGCACCTATCTCCTTCGAGGCTGCCGAACCTCCTTCTGAAGTGATTTTCGAGCCCTCCGGGTACTGAGGACTCTTGGCATTATGCCTATTGGCTCTGTTGATCCTAGACTTGCTCGACAATTCGTCATCAGCCAAGATGGTTCCTGCTCCACGCTTTTCGACTGCTATCACGGCGATAAGCGTTTTAATCAGGGGTGCGAACTCAGAAGTGTTCTGTGGAGTGTCGCTATCGGCTGAGGTCGTGGTAATAGCGGCTACAGAACATTTTTTGGAAAAGTGGGGTTGCTCCTTCCCCTTATATGCGTATTTTGGGATAAGGGACTTTTCGGAGGACGGAGGAGCTATATCCTCACCTATCGTGAATATTACGCGTTCATATTACGCCCCTATGACTGTCACACCGTTGTAGTCTGTAATTTCGTAACGTCTGATGTATACTCTGTTAATTTATAGTCTGATACCGGTTCCTTTTGACCTTGCCTGCGTGTAAGGATCTGCTCTTCTAACCTTTTTCGGTAGAAACCGTCCCCGACGCGGTCTTGAAAATGCCGCTTGCACTGGTCCCACTTGTTCTATCCTAATCTGTTCTGACGGAACCAGTGCCACGCAATCTCCTTCAAGAGAAAGGACATCGCCACACTTAAACCCTTTTGCCCGTTAAAATTGACCTTCCACCCTTTAACGATTTTTGTCACGTCTCTTGGTTTATTGGGGTTTTGCATGGAAAGAAAGAATCCATGAAATTTATAATAATTCGTCTAAAAATACAAAATGGAATGAAAATCACAATAAATTTGAACTTAAGGTATCGCTACCATATGTTGAAGGTCTTTCGGAACGTCCTAAGAGTTATTTAAAAAAATACAATATTAATGTTTATTTCACTAACAACCACACACTTAATGAATTTTCTTTTTTTTTTAATCAATTTTTAACAAAGAAGATTAAACGTCTATCAAAAAAGATCAATTTTCGACAAAAAATGGAATAGTTAAATTTTCAGTTAAAATAATTAATTTTCAATAGAAAATAAACTACTTTTCAATTTAAAAAAAAAATTAATTTTCAACCAAAAAGATTAATTTTCTGCCAAAGGAATCAATTTTAAACAAAATACATGAATTTTCAACTAAAATTTGAATTTTTTATGACAGTTTCCACCAAATAGCTGAATTTTCAACTGAAAAAGATAAATGTTAAATGAAGCATGGAATAGTTAAATTATCATTTTAAAGAATCGATTTACAACAACGAAAAATTTTCAAGAAAATAGTTAAATTTTGAAAAAAAAGTTTTCAACTAAAATAATGAATCATCAACCAAAAAAATTGATTTTTCACAAACTATATTCACTTTCAACTAATGAGTTGATCTTCGAACCAAAAAAGTATTCTCTTCTAAAGTGTCAACTTTTGATGTGAAATTTATCATATCACAGTATCAAGGTATAAAGTGACGGTGAAATTTTTAATAGAACTAGCAAAAATTAACCGTTCGTGTTAATTTTTGATTTTCAAAACTATTATTCAAATGTAAATCATGCAATGAAAATATAGAAAAAATTTTATTTTTCATTTATTGTAAAAATACGATTTTGACTGTTAATTAACAATAAAGTTACTTAATTGTGCATCGTGTCAAATATAAATTGAAATACTGTTGTATGCGATTTTTTTGATCAAACAAAATGTTACATTATAGATTTAGAATTTTTCTCAGTTTCATCATGCACACAAATGTTACTTTTTTTTACTGTTGAAGTTTAGAAATAAAATTTATTATATAAAAGTAAAATAATTTAATACATCTATGTGAAAAATATGACCAGAAAACGTGGTAATTTGAATTTTATATAATATTCGAATCAAATTCAAATAGTCGAATTTAATTCTACTTTGATGAATGGTTCATCTGGATATACCTTAAAACTCTATTTTTGATGTTTTCTAAATGTTAAAAAAATATTAAAAGTAAGGCGTCAGATATTCCACAAACTGCGAGACATATTTTGTTGATAAGAAAAATAATCTGCTAACTTTAAAGAATGGTAACAAAATTTAAAAAATCGTTCCATTCATATTGAATATAATATTAAATCATATACCATGTTTTCAAATCATATAAGATCTTCTGTAAAATAAGGAACAAGTCTTTTAAAGAGAGGATAATTAGTCACTTTGAATCGTCCTTTTTAGCTCGACTGTTAAATAGATATAGCTATGATAAAAAAATTTCAATTTATTGTATGTTAATTTGTTTTCAAACTATAGTGATATTCACTTTTTATAGTAATATTTTTTCGGAAACCTATTATTCATATTCATTTTATTTAAAAACTGAAAATTCGAATTCGTGAAAATTTATTTGTCACAAATTTTTATCACGAGTTGCAACATTTTGGCGATGTGTTTTCCAAATTAAGAACACTACAAGGCTAAAATAACTTTTTAAAAACATATTTTTTAATTGCGGGAAAAAAGAGAGTTAGGATGAGAAAAGTGTCAGGATGAAAAACGCTATTTTTCACAACTTCTGCATTTTGCAAATGGCGTGAGTTCGTGTAAACCCTATTAATTTACAGAAACTTCATACTTTTGTAAAAGTCTTAAATTTAAATAACAAACACCTACTAAAATATTGAAGGATTTATCACTCACCATAATAACGCCTAATTTAGCCATGATGAGAATCGACAGAGTTGGAAAACTTTATGATAAAACTGTTGTTTGTGTATAATACTACTGCGAGTTGCCCCCATTTAGATTTAACTTTTCGCTTTTTAGTTTACCTAAATATTCCACAACATTCGATTTATAATTATATCAATTTACGGTAAAAACAATAGTGATCCGCACTTGGACCCCTGATCCGGATTAGGGTTTCTTGCCCTATATCATTATCTCACAATATTTATAATTTTTTCCACTTGCCTGCGATTAATGTTTCAAATATATAAAAAGCAATTGATTGTTACATCAGAGTATTATTGCAGGTTATAGCGAATATAAGCATACCTGTGCGATTGGTAGCCGTTATCCACTTTTATGTAAATTAAGACTGGTGACCTTCTCAGCATAAAACATCAACCAATTGCGAATCTCGGTTTCCTTCCCCCCCCCCCTTCCCAGTAACAGAAGTTTTAGTGAGACTGACATTGCAACAAGATTATACCTTACACCTATATACCTATCTACCCTATAGAAATGCCATGAGGGAGAGATGCCGCTAGGTAGAGATGCCGCAGTTGTGACTTGCCGCAGAGAGACTTGCCGCATGAGAGATGGTACGTCCCCAAATTCATCTTTTGGGTGTAAAATTCATCTGTTTGGTTGAAAATTGATCTATTTTGTTGAAAATTCATAATAATTTTTTACCTGCTGCAAAAATTAAACTTTTGATTGATATTTGACGATAAAGTTACTTTTGCTCATGTCAAATACAAATTTTAATTCTACGGAATATGTCTAGCTTTGGTTAAATAATAAAATTTTACATGAGTAAATCTTACATTTTTGTCAGTTTCATTATGCACGCAAATGTGACATTCTTCGTCACTGCCCTTAAACTGAAACAAAATTCTTAATTATGTGTGTGAATTTGGAAACATTCTATTTTTCGAGATTTTCTAATTACCCAATCGGCATTTTGGAAAAGCGAAAACCATGCTTTCGAGATTTTCGTGACACTTCTATTCCTTGAGAAGGATTATTTGTCACAGTTACTTTCTCATTTAATGTAAAAATATGAGAAACTAACATACGCGTAAATTGAAATATGGGTAATAGAATATCCGGAAATATTTTAATTTCCTTTTAAATGAAACATCTTAGGGCAAACATGCTGGTAACTTGGCTAGACATTTAAGAAGTGCACATGACAAGGAAAATTTTAAGTATCTGGAGAAGAAAAGAGAGAAGGAAAACGAAAAGTCCCAACCAAGAAGTTTAAAGCGACCATTTCTGAAAGATTTTGCGATGCCGAAAAAATTAGAAAAGACCTTATTAAATTGGTCACTATAAATGGCCGACCCTTTTCACTGATGCAAGACGAAGGATTGCGTGATTTTTTAGATCCTCTCCTAGAATCTTTTGTCGAAGAAAAATTCGTTGTATCTCCCGAATCAATTGAAAATGAAACAAGGCTTGAAGCTGCAAACATTAGACAAGACATTGAAGAGGAACTGAAAGAAGTAATTAGTTATATTGATAAATTAACAGAATGGAGTTATAGAAATTTTTATACATTGTTTTGATATCATTTGAGATAAATTTTTTTCCTGGAATGAGAAGAAAGTTAATAAAATTAGGCGAGAAATAAATCATAATAATTAAAACTTTCAGGAAAAGCTGATAAGCGTTAAATGCGATATCACTTTAAGGCATGGAATATCGCTCCTAGCTGTGAACGTGCAATTTATCAAAATCGGAAAGATTCAACTCAGAACGTTAGTCGCTAAAGTTCTCGAGGAACAACATATTTCCTATTATCTGTGAAACGTTATCCGAGATGTTTTCGAGAGTACAACATACTTGTAGATGACATATATACGTGTACAACTGACAACAAAGCGAATATGATTAAGATGACCAACTTATTGCAAGAAGATCCAGAGAACATCTTCGCCGAGGAAAGTATGGCCATCAGCGATATGGAAGAAGAGCAAAATGCTGAAGAAGTTGTTGAAGAGTCAGACGAAGAAGATTTTTCGGTAGAAGAGAATAGCGGAGAGCGTCCTGAAGAATGCCAGCATGAATTTATAAACCTCGAGGTTCATTTGCAACAAACGGAACTGAGAACTTAAATTCCACAACTTTTCTTGATTTTAACTGTCTCAAAAAGCATATGACTGACATGACTCTCCATTTCTGACTTACAAAAGCGAACAGAAGAAGAAAGTTCTTCTACAAAACTTCCCTGAATAAAACTTGCTTCGGGCCAAGAAAAATAAAATATATTATACTATATCATAACATATAATATAATATAATAATGAGTAAATAATACAAATCTTACTGTGGTCCGCTGTCTATAAAAATTTAATTAATTTTGTATACAAATTTTGAAAACGTATTAAAAAAACAGATTTATATATTACAGGAATCATAGCGCAAAAAAGGAGCTCAGAAAATGGAGAAATAGGGTAATTTTTTCACGAAATAAAATATATTCAGATCGTTTGAAATCCATTCACAGCGATATGAAGAAATCAACAAAAAAATTTGTTGAATGAATAATTTGCCTATGTTTGAAATCTTTTTCATAATCAATAATATTATCTCTTTTAAAAATTCTATCACTATAATAATTGAATGAACGTTTTCAAATTTCGTATTGGTAAGATTTAAAAATAAAACCTGAGACCGTTTAACACTTCTACACAAATTTGAAATTCAAGTTGCTGAATTTTCAACGTTTGTCTTTCAATTGTTCAAGTTAAAACATTTAATTTCGCAGATTGCAGTCTTCTGTCTTCGGTTTTGAAATTTTTAATATGTTTTGAAATGTTTCAGCTCGAAGTTTTTATTATAAAAATTAATTCATAACATTTTTGATTTAAATTAATGAAAATTTCTATTAATTCATTATAATAAATAATTTCGTGTCTCCCAGAATTTGGGAAACAAACAAAGTTTAAAATACTAAAGTTTGATTTTTTGTAACGGTGTAACCTGAAAAATTTATTTAAAAATAGAAAATTAATTTGAAAAATAAAAATTAATTTGAAAATTAAAAATTTATTTGAAAATCAAACATTAATTTGAGAATTAAAAATTTATATAGAAATTAAAAATTAATCAAAAAATTTATTTGAGAATCAAAAATTTATTTAAAATTTGAAAATTGAAAAATTTATTTAAAAAATTATATTTTCATCTAAGAATAAAATATTTATTTGAAAATTTAACATTTATTGACAAATTAAAAATTTATTTGAAAATTGAAAAATTATTTAAAAAATAAATATTTATTTAAAAATTAAACATTTATTTGAATATTAAAAAGTTATTTAAAGATTAGATATTGATTTAAAAATTGGAATTTTATTTGAAAATTGAAAATTTATTTAAAAATTGAAAATTAATTTGAAAAATAAATAATTATTTAAAAATTGAAATTTTATTTGAAAATTTATTTAAAAATTAAAATTTTGTTCAAAAATTAAAACTTTGTTTAAAAATTAAAAATTTATTCAAAGATTAAATGTTTATTTGAAAATAAAATATTTATTTAGAGATTAAATATTGATTCGAAAATTAAAATTTTATTTAAAAATTGAAAATTTATTTGTAAATAAAAAATTTATTCAAAAATTAAATATTTATTTAAAGATTGAAAATTTATTTGGAACTCAACAATTTATTTAAAAATTAAAATTATTGATTTTATTGATTTAGATCTTAACAATTTGGCTTGAAAGGGTATATTCATGACCGAAATGTCGCCAATATATTATTTTTTAAATCAATATTGATTTGTTATTCTACTTGATCATCATAAACCATTTATTGGTAATTCTTTAATCTACAATATCTTACTACTAGTATTTTTTACAAATCTAAATGTTTTTATGGTGGTTTTTTTTGGGGGGATAAAAATATTTTATCACGGTTTTTATTTTGTACGTAGAAACTGCGTCAACGTCTGTGCCGTGCGTTTAGCGAGGTCAGGGTAGAAAAAGACCTCGTTCGTCCGAGAGTGAGCAAGACGCAATAGAACCATATCTCAGCCAAAAGGAAAGTCTGGACGATATAGAGTCTAGTCAGGGTGGTGAATTACCATTAAATTCCAAATTTTCAACGATATGCAGAAAAAATAAGAATTATCCACATTTCGGTTTGCAGGGTAGCGAAATGGAATTACGATTCCGCTACATACCTGACGAAACAATTTGTCCGATAGAGTGGCTCGAATTGGCTGTGCAAGAAGTTTTTCAATGTATTATAGCTCCATGTAAAGCGCGCGATTTGATCTGTATTCAATTTATAGCCGATAGCTTTACGCAGGATGATGCGGGTCTATCATATCGATATGTACGTGATTGCCATTTTGAAGATTTATGGAATTTAATTTTCATGGTCACTCAGAGTGTTGCCGAGTTCCGCATTGATGAAAGTTTTAAATTAATAATCGATGGCGTAAATAACCCTGTAGGTGGGGGGTGAGGGGAATTGACCTGCGATGTACTAAAAAAAAGATCTGTTTCAAGTATATTTAATACCGATAATTTATGCCTCCCTCGTGCGATTGTTTGTGGCAGAATTTTTGGGAAACGCGGTCAGATCACTAGTGGGAATAAAAATGAAGTGTGGAATCGCGTAAGAAGTCGAAATTCAACTCTTCAAAAAAGTTTAGCTCAGGAATTGTGTCAAAAGGCTCTTGTCGATATTCCGGTAGAAGGATGTGGATTTTTGGAATTGGAAAAATGCCAAACACATCTTGTCAACGAGGATATTGCACTTATTGCATTTGATTTCAAAACCTTTGGTTGTGGTGAGGAACTCCTTTTCTCGATGGTACTACACGCTTCATCGAAAGAGGTGAGGTTCCCATACATAGTATACATCTTTTGTATAATAGTGATAGCAATCATTATCACACTATTTTAAAATTAACAGGGGCTGCATCCTCTCGAGTGTTTTGTACGCCTTGTAACAAGGGCTACAATAACAGGTCCAATCATAGGTGTGCACATAAATGTGAAGCCTGTCTCGCATAGACCTCATGTCTAGAAAAGTGTTCTAATAATCGATTAGCAGCTACACCCAAGTGTGAAAAATGTCTTCGTCGATTTTATAATAATGGTTGCTTGAATCACCATTTAACCTCCGGTTCATACTCCTCCGGAAAAAATGTATGTGACACATTGAAAATTTGCCCCGAGTGTTCACGCTTGGTAAATATTATAAGAGAAAAAAAATCACAGATGCGGCTTCAGTTATTGCAGGATATGCAAGTATGATCGTGAATACATTCACGCATGCTTTATGGAGCCTATATACGTGATCGCGTGGGTATTAATGACACTAACATTTCAGAACCTTTGATTTTTATTTTTTACGATTTCGAAACGCAGCAGGGAGAAACACTCGCGGGGGATGATAGCGTAAACGAGCACAAAGTAAATCTTTGCGTAGCCCAACAGGTATGCAAGAGTAAACCAGGATATTGAGATGGTAGAATGGAAAAAATATTTTATGGAATCACTAGGAGGGTTAGAGAGGAAAGGAGGAAAAGATGGTAGGGAAACAGATGAGGTGGAGGAGGACATTACAAGGGAGAAAATTGTGACCTTCAAATGACCTTTATCCTAACGTGTAGTGGTCACAGGGGCCACGGATTCGTAATTAGCGCACCCGAAAACGTATTTTGTAAGGATCATTACCTTGATATTAGGAAACCATGACAAGGTATTTAGGTTCAGAAATTCTATAGAATGCTTTTGACCTTCATGAGACCTCCAGAGGTCACTCAAACCTGTGGGTAAAAATGCATCCGAACGAAAAATTTCCCGTTCTTTCAGAATCTGAGGTCAAAAAGATGATATCTCGAATAAGGGAGCTGACCTTCAAATTACCTTGATCCTGACGTGTAGGGGTCATCGGGGCCACGGATTCGTGACCAGCGCACCCGAAAACTTATTTTGTAAGGATCATTACCTTGATATTAGCAAATCATGACAAGCTACTAGGTTCAGAAATTCTAAAGAATGCTTTTGACCTTCATATGACCTCTAGAGGTTACTGGGACCAGTGGATAAAAATATTTCCGAACGTAAAATGTCCCGCTCATTCAGAATCTGAGGTCAAAAAGATGATATGTCTCGAATTAACGAAGTTGACCTTCAGATGACCTTGATCCTGACGTGTAGAGGCCACAGGGGTCACGGATTCGTGATCAGCGCACCTGAAAACGTATATTCCAGTTGGTTTGGTTGGAGGACTTTTTGATTTAATTTGTGGCCGTGTTATCAATACGATGGGGCCAGAGAAATAATTCGGTTCGCAATGCGTGGAATTGGAAAACTGAAATAGGTATAATTGCACGAAAGTTGTTTCACGGGGATTGGCTGCGATTCTTCACATGATTCGCACTAAATCTAAACAATTTATAGACAACAAGAGTTTTTATATGGAACTCATGAAAGATATTGATTTTTTATTTTATAAACAAATTTTATAAGCCATTATCGACAGCAGTTATTTATGATGTAATCAAGAAAGTTTTTCCTACGTAATCGACCAAAAATTACTCGGCAATGACACCTAGTTATCACATTTAGTCAGTTAATAACAACTCATGCTTATTTAAATAAACCTAATCAAAAACTGCACTGGTGGGCTATTCTCCGACGTAGTAGCATGGTTCTTTCAACGTAATCAAATTTTATTACCTAATTTATAAACCTTTAGGGATAAATAAACGACCATCGACAGTTATTATTTTTACGAATAATTTTTTCAACAAATCTGTATTATCTCATATATTTATAAACTAAAAAATATCACTTTTATTAAATCTTTCAATAGCAGTGGAAAAAATTTTCTCTACTACAATTTCGATGGGTTTTTCACGCTATTTTCATTAATCGTAACCTTATTTCGGAAAAATAAGTATTTGACCTTCAAAAATAAATATCAAAAATAAATTTGCCTTTTTTCACAGAAGGACACTTTCTACCACATTTTTTAAGCTTGAAAGAAATATTGTTTTTCAATAACTTAAGATTTAAATATTTAATTTAACTTTTTCTGTCGGAAATAAGATTTAAATGCTTCGGTTATGGAGAATAGACATAAGGAGACCAAAGTAATGTAACCGAAAATAAGCACATTTTGTCGTATGAAGATAGTTACAATACTTCCCGAGTATACAATATGGTGCTAGTGTGGCACGCGTATTAACATGGCAGCCGCTTATGTTGTCATTTTACATTATTTACCACTGTGATATGAATGTATTTACATAGATGGATAAGTTGTTATTTACATAACAGCAGATTTATACTGTTATAATAATTTATTATTCGCGAAATATCATTACATAACTTACCAGTTTTATATCTTCTACGCTTACACATCACAGAACTTATATCAAATTTTCACTTGAATATAACAGTTTTTACATGGCTCAACAAATTGTTTTAAACGATTTAGAAATTTTGTATTTTTGTTTGAGTCTTGAGGTTGTATTTACACGGACCATGACGGCGGCCATCGATACGTGTGCCATATGGCCAATATATCTGAAAAATGACCCTTCTTTCGAAACCCATAAATGCCAGACGCCCTGCCTGAGGCGTTTGTGCACCTGAGCCAGGTGAAAAAATGGAAAATTTGCAGTGACAGTAAAGAGCCAATTTTTTTCTAGGATCGATTATTGATGCCCCAAGTTTATTATTATTCAATCGCTAGACCGATAACTTGGGGATAACATATTGCCAGACTAGATAATTATCAATAAAAAAACTTGTATTTTGCAGTGATAGTATAAGGTCTGGCGTTTTTAATAACGTAAAGAATAATATTCACAGGTTGCATTCGTAAAACGACAGACCGAAATTCCGGGGATAACACCTTGAAAATTAAGTTTGAAAATTAATAATTTTCCTCGAAAGTGTGGGTCAACGTTCCAGTTGCGTCGAGATTGGTTGCTTTAAGGAACCATGATCGTAGCTTCCGGAGCCTAAAACTTCTCTCAATACAAGACAATCATCTATGTGCTATTTCCTATGAGGAAGCACATTGTTCATGAAATCATCTCAATTAAAGATACATCCATATAATGAATTAATTAAAATAACTTGGCATAACTTCTTTATCAAAATTTTGGTCAATCTAATATTGCTTGTTGACTTGAATATTTGAGAACCCCTGTAACTTTTATGCCACGTGATTCCAATTTAAAAGCGTGTTTTCTCGCTTCCAACTTTTAACATTTTTTTATCAAACAACGCCAGACAAAAAATTTACGAAGCACATTGAGTTGAGCTTAAAATTAACTATGCAAAAATTATTTCATCTAAAATGGCGAAACAACCCTATTAACTAATTGTTCTACTATTGAGGAAAATTGTTCAATTTTGAACGTTTCAATTTGGGATCGTTTAATTCTCTGATAAAATTCTCAAATAATAAATAGTTTCAAATTGCAATTATTTCTAACGCTTTCAAATTACAGTTATTCAATGTTAAGCACTTACTTTTGAAATACATTATTTTCAACTTGCAAATATGCGATTTTTGTATTTCAATCGCACTCAAATTAAAGATCTTCAATTTAAACCACGTACAATTTAAAACTGAAACAAATTGATTTGTTTAAATCGAGAGTCTAGTAACAGAGTTTTGGTGTATGCTAGATTTCAAGATTGCATAGAGATTTATGGATTTTGAATTTTAAACGCTTCAATCCTAAATAGTTTTATTTTTAAGGGACAGTCTACTCAAAAGTAAAAAAAAATTCATTAGCTGCAAAAATAGGAAATTCGTTACGTTAAACGTTTACAAAATCTTTGTTTCTAAATTCCAATTTTCACCAAAATAAAAACATCGAAAATCTCTGGCGCTATTTATTTTGGTTATAATACTTTACAGTTCCAGTACCATTCTAACAGACAATTTTGAAATTGCCATTTTTGAACAATGTTTAATTCATGATTCTTCAAGGATTGTCTCTTTAAAACATCCGAACATCATCCGAGGAGAAAGTTCTGCAAAAAAGTGTGATAGAGTTATTTTGTAATAACCTTTCGCACTAAAAGAATATAAGAACCCATTGCAGATTCGTCAGCTATGATTTTACAACATTTTTTGTAGAACCTTTTTAATCTATCTTTCATGCTACACAAACCCTGAGTAATTAACATGTTTTAGTTGAAATTTTTTTTTGTTCTAATTAAAATTTTAAATTGTGAAAAAAGTGCCCCTACGATTTTTTTGCGAAAAATATGCGCATACTATATCAGGATAATACACAAAAAAGATTCTAGTAATGTATTTTTTAGATTAAAGTTCGTTGAGTCTCACCGTGCCCTAATGAGGATAAGCAAATCGACGCCTCCATTCAATATGAGTCTATGTGCTGACAGCGCCCTGTATGAGACTATTCCCAATGCTTATACACAGCGCATATTCTCATACACGGCCCTGTCAGCACATAGACTCATATTGAATGGAGGCGTCGAAATAAGGAGGCATTTTAAAAACAAAACATAGAACGAAGCAGGCGAACGTTGACGTCGCATATTTTAAGGATATATCACAAACCATGTGAAACTGCACAATAACCTAGATAACAATCATGATTTGCACATCACCCGCATTGTGTGATTCTCATGCTGTGCGTGCGAGACAGCGTCCAATTCGCCATCATGGTATTATGGTCACGTTGTTGCGAGCGTTATGACTCGCATTTCGCCATCACATATGCCTTCAAAAAATGTGAGCAAAATGTGACGCACGTGTGACGTACATGTGAAGGCATCATAAACAATAATATATTATTGACTTTTTTAATTTATAAAGGTCAAATTTCCAACCAATATGATAATAAATCTCCGTAATATTATAAATTTATATTTCAATGTTAAAATGTGAATATAGAATATACGTCTGAAATTTCATTATTATGTAAAACATACATCATTATAAAGAAGATTTCTATATTAATAGAATTATTACTTATTGGAATGAAAATTACCAAGTGCACGTACGAATTTAAATATAGCGCGCGCTTAGCAGAATGAAGAAGTATGTCAAATATTGGGAGATGGGAGGCTGATTTGAGGGGCTGATAGCAAAAGCGCACTAAACAAAGAGTCAGAGCAAAGGCGGGTTGATTATTTCTCCGCGCAAGAACGAATTAGCCCACGCGCTGCGAGCAAAAACGAGTTAAAGATTTAACTCGTTTTTGCCCGTAGCGCGCAGACTAACCCATTTTTGCCCGCACTCATATTTCGATTCCAACTGAACTCTTGGTTCGTTTTTGGCTACGCTGATATTTTCGTTTCATTCGCGCCTGGCCGATCGAGAATAAATAAACTTGATGTGTTTATCTCCATAATAGCTCAAGCGCAATATCAACGATTTTTCAGAAGAGTCTATACATTTTTTTTAAATAATAACTCTTGGGAATTTTCAAAGCACCATAGAAAAGAGTCATCGCAAAGATATTCTTGGTTATTATAATTTTTTTTTAATTCAGCCTATTCGTTGAAAAATAGACAAACTCTAAATTTGTTTATAAAAATGGTTTAAATAATTAATAATTCTTATTTTGCAAAGTGAATTTGTGTATGTTTTAACTGAGCCTATTCGTTGAAAATAGAAAAACTCTGAATTTTTTTATAAAAATGGTTTGAATAATTAATAATGCTTCAAAATTTGCTAAGTATATCAAACGGTCACCGGAAAAGTATTCTTAATTTATTCCGTTAAGAAAATTAAGTTCAATAAATTGTTCATACTGTAATAAACAATGTTTTTTAATCATTCTTAATGACTGGAAATTATTTACAGATAGTTTCAGCACAGCTATAAAATCTTTTTTGATAAATGTGAAAATTAAAAAAAAATGGTGCTTCTGAAAAGTTAAAAAAAATCTAAAATTGGGTTTTAAATAAAAATTCAACCAAATTTATTATAAAAAATCCAAACACAAATTTTCCGAAATGTCGAAAGCTTCAATTAAAAAATATAAACTGTACTCAAAATTTTGAAATATAAATGAACTATGACTAAAACGTTAAATCGAAAATGAGTTTTTCAAAATAAGAACAAAATATTAAAAATGTTAAAAAATAAGTCGAAGGAATCGTATACATACCGAAGTATAAATGCATATACTTCCCCTAAGCTTCTTGTGAAAACAAACATCTCGAGTTGAAATAAACACAGTGTAAAGAGGCTCTGCTTACTCAACTGAGTGACGCTTTCTCCTTACGGTAACGGCCCATACCAGCTTTTAAAGATAGGTTTGCTGAATCAACAACCAAATCAGATTAATATTCTATCAAAATAGATGAGTTTTTAACTAAAATGAATCAGATTTTTCCACCGAAAGAGATCAATTTTGAAAAGAAAAAGTCGAATTTTGAAACAAGAAAGAAAAAGATTTACACTGAATTGTTGCATTTTCAAACAAAGAACATGACTTTTCTACTAAACAGTTGTATTTTCAAAGGAAAACTATGAATAGTCAACAAAGAAGTTAATTTTCACATAAATAAAATAGTTGACTTTTTAAAAAAATTAATGAATTTTCAATCAAAATAGATAAATTTTCAACGGAAAATATAATAGTTGATATTCTTTGCACCAAAAAAGACTTTACTTTGAAATCAATCACAATTACATTGAACCAAACAGAATGATTTTTCAAAGAAACAGCTGAACCCTCAACTAAAAGAGATTAATTTTCTACCCATAACTGACCCACAAACCTTTTTTAATATGAGGTTACAAAACACGAAGTAACTTCAAAGTAACTAAAATTAAAGTTCTGAGGTACTGCAAAGATCGTAACTAAGTTACGTTCCAAAGTGATATTTAAAAAAGTAACGGAGTTACACTAAAGGTTATAAATGACGTAAATTTTCAGTACCTTAGTTCCTTGTGACAAGTTATTACCCAACTCTGCAACGAAGTATCTCAAATAATTAGTGTGTCTCACAACCCTGCTAGACTTTGTCGCATCCCTACCACCTCGACCAAATTTGTCGCGCGCAATCGAAAATTCTCACTTTTACGCCGCAATATGAAGTCCCCGCGCCTCATCCCTAAAACGTCACCCAACTCTGTCGCATTCTTACTAACTCACCACAAGTGAATAATTAAATACATATAATAAATAAATAATTACTTTATTATTTATTTGTTAGTAACATCGAAATATTTGGAGCACTCATAAATAAATAATAAAGTTATTATTTATTAATTATATGTATTTAATGATTCACATGTGGTGAGATGGTGGGGAGTTGGGTGACGTGGAAGGGATGAGACGCGGGGACTTCATATTTCGGCGTAAACTGAGTAATTCACGTATTTTGCAGAAACTTTGAGTTTTCGTAAAATGTCCAAATTTTGTCAAAAATTAATATTTTTGTTGAAAATTTATCTTTTGGGTTTAAAATGGTAGAAAATTTAACTATTTGGTTGAAAAATAACTTTTATGTTGAAAATTAATTCAGTATGACAATTGAAGCATTTATTTGAAAAATCATGTATTTTGTCGAAAATTGAACATTTTTGGTAAAAAGTCCAAATTTGGTTGAAAGTAACTTTTTCGTTGAAAAATCTTTCTTTTGGCCTGAAAATTAATTTTTGCTAGTAAAAAAACTTTTATATTTTTTGGATAAGAACACAAATGTTTGGTTGAAAAATATGACTGACAAATCTTACTTTAACGAATGCCTATTTCTTTTTAATTAAGTTTCTATGAGTTATCATCTTAGTTATTTTGATTTTGAAACTATAAAATTAAGGAAGTGAAAAAAGTCAGGGATTGGGAGCGAAATGGCGCTCGCTACTTTTCTCTTCTCTAGGCAAAGGGGAGAATATAGCAGGTCCGCGTGTATTCGGTACGAGTAATTGTCCTTGTGATAGGTGCTCTCGGAGGTGCGAAACTATCACTGGTTCGTAACCTTAAAGAACGCGATATAGCAAAGTATTGTTCACTGATCGTGGATGTAACTTCAGATTCCGCTCACGTTGAACAAACTGCATTTTCATTTTGCTATGTCAATTTCACCAATAAAGATGGAGGAACCTATGACGTCGAAGAGCGTATTGGCCTTTACTAACTGTACTCAAAAAACGGGGAAAGCCATTGCCCAGCTTAAAATGTCAAAAATGCTGGTATTTAAAATTCCATTTGCAGATTGTCGAGGGCAAGGATATGACAACGGCAGTGATATGAAAGTTGCCTGCAGAGAAACTCAGGCGAGAAGACAGGCTGTCAACGGTCTACCCTCACATTTTCTGACGTCGTAGCGAAATTCTACATAATATTATGTTACAATCTGCAGCGATGGAAGATACTAAAGGAGAAAATAGACTTGTCTCTGCATTTAACAGCTCGAATTTTCTGATCAGCCATGATTGACTCCGTGAAACCCCTCGCCGCTTCTCTTCCAGGAGTCATAGATGCACTGGATGATGGTTCCTTATTGGATCTGATAGCATAATGTCCTGGCGATGTCATAATGTGTGGCATCGATTTGAGTTGAAGTTTTGAGAACCATGGACATTGTATATAAAGTAATTCAGGCACGAAGGACAATGTTTGATGTCGCTCGCAAAAATCTAAAGAGTTTAATTTCAGAGCTGCAAGGTCTGCGTAATGCAGGGTAGGCGAAAGTTTGGAACGAAGCTGTCACTGTGGCAAGAAACATCGGATGGCGAGAATCTCTTCAAGAGGAAACCAAGAGATGTCGCAAGCGGAAGGAAACGACTGACGAGTTATACGAAGAAGAATCTGAAGATAAAAGGGTAGCATCTGATGTAAAATTCGAACGAGATTTGTACTACGTTATCCTAGACCATTTGATCCAGGATGTAACTGTACAGTTTGAAGTAATGCATGAACTTTGTAAAAGTTTTTCTGTTCTTTGGAAATTACGCAGTTTATCGAAAGAAGAAATTAAAAAAAAAGCAACTGAACTGGTAAATAGATACCCCACGGACCGGCAGCATGAGCTAATGGATGAAGCTAAGATTTTGAAATCCATTTTTGTTGCAAATTTCGTTGAAGAAACTCTGCAAACTTTACGCTTAATGAATGCTTTTCTAAGAACGAATCTCAATTGTTTGTTTCCAAATGTGTGCATTGCCTTCTGCAACTTGCTGATCATCCACGTAACAATGACTAGTACTGAGAGAACATTTTCTAGTGTGAAACGAATAAAAAATGTCCTGAAATTCACCATGTCTCAGAAGATGTTGTCCAGTCTGCGTGTGCTAGCTGTGAAAACTCAGCTTGCGAGAAAATCCAACTTGAAAACTATAATTGACGACTTTGCTTTAAACAAGGCTTTTTAATAATTAAATTAATTTTTAATCAACTATTCATAATTTGTGAATATTTTTCGGCCTATGTCCTAATTGGCAATTAGGCTACGCCAATTGAAAATCATTCATAAGGCAGCGCAGTAAATGGGGCGGGGGGGGGGGCGTAATAATATTGAACCCCAGAGCCCGGAACGGTTTTCGGCGGCCCTGGTCTTTGACGTAATATATGAATAATTGCTTGAAACTCGAGGCTTTCTAGGCAACAGTTAGAATAAGAAAAAATGATTTCATATGAAATCAATTATTCTATCTCCTTCCTATTATATATATCTATACATATACTTAAAATGTTGTCATAAGGACAACCGCAAGATTTCGCCGGTAGCGGGTGCTAATCTGAAAAATTGTACCCGCTCCCAGCGATATCGCGGTAAAATTTCAGATGTAACCACGTCTCACGACCATGATATAGGTGGTTACAGTCTACGACAAATTCAATACAATGATCCGGCAAAAGTCTCGTGCACTCTCAGGATACGGAGCGACCCAAGGATGACCGCCTTTCGCATTTTCCCCGCAATTGTCTCAGCATTTTGTTAAAACGCAGGGATGCTTTTCAGGCTATTAAAGAGTGAAACCTTGGCACCTCCAAGAGCACCAATGATCAAGACGACTAGCTCAACATAATATTCCGGGTATAGCCGTCGCAACTCCCTGACAAGGTCCCTATAACTCCCTTTCTTTTCCTTCTCCTTGGCTATGACGTTTTTGTCAGCTGCTGCCGAAAACGTGATAACGAACATGGTTCGTTTCTCGAAGTAAAGGAGAACCATGTCAGGCCTCGAGCCCGCAACAGAAACAATTGTCGAGTATATGAAGTTCCAGTATATCCGACACTTCTCATTCTCGACAATTGACTCTATTTCCCTAGGAGCGTTTATCGGAGCGATATTTGGGCTGATTTCGTAAGAGTGACAGAGATGGTAATAAAGCACTCTTAGTGCCGCATTGTGCCTTTGGATGTAGGTCGTTCCCGCATGAGTAATTTTTTTTTCGTTACATTACACTTTCCAGAATTATTATATTATATAATTTTTATTTTACAATGTTCATATTGTTAAAATAAACGGCAGTGATATGGCGATCTCCGTACCCCAATTTATGTGTTAAGCTGACTAAAATGCAACATCCATCAATTAATTAAATATCATATAATGAAGAAATTGAAACGCGATTCAGAGTAATAACATATGTTCCCTTGTAACGTAAGCTTCACCTTAATAAATACACACATCAAAATCACATTTCAATCATAATTTATAGGGCATTTAAGTCTAAGCGAGACACCATACCCCACTCTCCCCTATACCTGATTATTCAAATAATTTTTTTATAATTTTCAATAACTTTAAAAATAATTATTACATAATTTTTGGAAAATACCGCTAAACGCAAAGATTGGCACTTTGGGATTTGAGAGAGAGAAAGAGAGAAAGAGAGAGAGAGAGAGAGTGTGTGTGTGAGAGAGAGAGAGAGAGCCGTAAGTAACCGTTTACTGCAGGCGTAAAACATAGAGGGCTGAATACGGCACGCCAAAATGCGAGAAAACGCCGCCCGTAACGAACAGTTAGACTTAACTAAAATATCGGAAGCTATCTGGAGCCATTGTGATGCGTCGGCGTTCTCCGGTTTTATCTACCCTCGAGAAAAAAGGAATTTTTTATTACTAATAACGATATTAAAGTACCAAGAAGTTATATTGTTGAAAAATGTAATGGGTAAAAAACGATGTTTTTAAATCATTTCATTTCCTTAAAATGGAAACAATTAGTTGGAAATTTTTAAATGAAATTAATAAAATTGTCTTAATGACCAACAATGACTTTCCTGATCTACGCAATTAATTACCTCTGTCAAGAGGATCACGTCATAATTTCTTTCAGTTTATGAATGTGTTAAAATTATTATTTACTAATTAGATTTATGTAAAACTCAGTAATTTATGTCAGACTTAACATTTATTAAATCTATTTTGTAATATTTCATTCGTTTATTAAAATCTCTTTGATTATAATCCAAGTGTGTTTAAAATTTTTTCATCTTCAGTCAATATTTTGAGTTTTCCTGATACTTAATACCTTTGGAATTGATGTACATGAATTAAATAGACATGAATTAATTCCGCTAGAATTTCGTATTATTCGTTATTCATGAAATTTAATAACAGTTATAACATTCTTATCTTCATTTTTGGTTAAAAAAAACATTCGACTTCCAATTTATTGAAATTTATAACGTTTATATCTACTTGGCTGACCTAAAGATCCTTTTAAAAACGTAAGAGAATTATTGATATTATTAATAATAGTAATAATAGTAATAATGCTAATACTCTGCAGCATTTTTTTTACTTGTTCTCGGGTTACAAAGAACCGGGTTTTCCATCATAACCACGGACTAAGTCAAGAGACTGATGAGATGAGGATGTAATCAATTAATTTAATACGATGTATGAAATCATTTGCAATGATGTTTCAGGTACAAAATTAGGAACATGGTGTAGTTTGCAGTTCGTCTTTTACCGCTGGTATGCTTACACAACTTGTGCACATTGCCTGTAGCCGAAATCACAATATGATGAATAGATGCATGTTTTACATTCCTCCATATTGTCTTTACTTCATGCCTTAGCTCGCTATACTTGTGGATCTTGGTTGTATGGGTTGCCTACAAATTTCGGAATTTCGGTTAAGTGGACAAGCAATGTCGATGATGTAGACTCTTCCACCTTTTCTTTCTGGCATTACGATGTCCAGTCGATTATCTCGGAACCGTCTGGATAGTAACATCCCAATATAAGATGTTATCTTCGCTTTCTAATACGGGCATTGGAATGTATCTATAGAAAGGCATCCATTTTGTTAAGAGTCCTAGGTTTAGGTCAAGTTGCTGATGTATATTGCCCGCCACATCATTTTGCCTGTGCGTATATCCTCTTCGAGCCATTGCGCGAAAACCATCAATAATGTGCTCGATGAATTCGTTAGTATCTCCACATAATCAGCACCGGTCAACCACGTCTTGATGTAGCACATGTTTGCGATAATTTCTGCTGCTGACAACCCTGTCTTGTATCGCAGTAACGAATCCTTCCGTTTCCGGATACAGGACGCCCTTTCTCAGCCAAATATTCGATGCCTCACTATCCACTTCATGTTGATCTAACGTTTTGGGGTGCTCGCCGTGGATGGCTTTCTGTCTTCATTGCGTTTCTAATTCCTCTACGGTTTCTGCCCTGATAGTCAAGACCTCCTCTGAGGACAGATTCAAGGGCGTGTAGTGATGATCAGCTTTACAGATGATGTTGTAAATCGTAACATCTCGCTTGCTGTTACAATAGTTTCGCAACTGTATAAATTGTGACTTACACAGTTTCCTGACATCTACAATGCCCCTACCCCCTCTATGTCGTGATAGAACTACCCTTTCAATCGCCGAATTACTGTGGTGCATTCCATAATTAACCCTACAGTACAGTCGCTAATGACCCTGGCAGTTGATGCGACTATAAACATTCAACTAATAAAAAAAGTTAATCATGATTAAGTCGTCGATTAAAAAATAATCATGATTTGATAACCATGGTTTTGATCAGAGATCCTGCTGATCACATCTACACCGTGGGGGTAGAGTTCGTTCAGTGGAAACTCACTCTCCTCGGGATTCGTTTCACTACATGCCTGCTTGAATTTTTTCCCTAATTGTTTGAGGAGGGAAAACTCCAACCTTGGAGGGATTGGATGACGCCTCTTTCAAGCTACAGTTCTGCTACAGAGTATGTCTCTTAAAGAGCGAGTTTTCAGGCCTACTTCTGGCTCACTTGGAATTCGCTCTCAGTCCCTGTTTCAGTACGGATTTCGCAGGCACTCTGTAATAATGCAATCTGAAGCTTCACGTCTCCGAGCTTATTATATTTTTGTGGTGTATTTACTACTTCTTTACTGTATTCTCCCCTCGTTCAACAATTTGCATGTACTATTTTTTTAATGTTATTCAAAGTAATACTCCAACTCAATATTGCTCGTAAATATATAACGCAACGTGTTAAGGGCCTGAGAGGAGGGGTTTGTCCGCCGGAAAATTTCGATTTATTTAGCAAGCAGTTATTTAGAGCTAATTTTGCTGAAAAAGCGAAATCTTACGGTAGAGAATTAACTGAAATCTGTTCTTCTTTATTACATTTATTCAAATTAAGAACAAATGATGTCACCTGACAAAGTCTTCTAACAAATGGAGGTCTTTCTGAGTCACCAGCAGTCGATTTTGTTATAAGAAACAAAATTACTACAAATAATGTTTGTAAAATGGAAAATTATTGTTCTTTAATCAAATATATTATGGGAAGGATCTTTCTAAGTTCTGTACAGTACATTCCGTTGAAAGAAAAACGAAATCTGCGGTCTGAATTAATTCTGAACTGTAAAATAATTTTCTCCTTAGCACCTTTCAGAGATGACATATTTTTCCCGAAAGTGAAAATTTCCCGAAAAAATAATTTTCGACTGAGAAAATTTCGGAATATATGTAATTCCCGAAATTTAAAATTCCCGAAAAAAATTTCTGATTAAAAAAATTTCGGAATATATATAGTTCCCGAAAGGAAATAGAAATACCGAATTTAGCAATTCCCGAATTTGAAAATTCCCGAAATTGTAAAATTTCCGATATTTAAAATGCCTGGAAGAAAATAGAAATACCGAATTTGCAAATGCCCGAAATTGTGAAATTTCCGAAATTTAAAATTCCTGACATTGAAAATTCCCGACATTAAAAATCCCCGAAAAGTTGAAAAATTGTATTATGTTTATTTGTTATAATAAGATTATATTGAGAGATATGAGGATTGAGAAAAAAGATTTGCTTAACTCTGAAAACACATACTCTTCTACGTTGTGCCTTTTAAGTAAACAAAATTTTTAAACGAAAAATATTCAAAACAGTATATGATTTAGAGGTCCCTCAGTGGAGTTTTTTAATTTATTTTTTACTTTTTATCGTTTTTGTATTCTCAATGTCTTGAAAACTCATGTATTACATATTTATATACACAAAATTACCCCTCGTTATATTACGAGAATTGTAAATAATTTAATGACAGTCTTTTAATTCATTTAAAAAAAAATAATAATTTTTCTTCATTTTTCTATAATAATTACCTTTTTTTATCTACTTATTGTACTTTGTAAATGGCACACTGTTTTTCAAATTATTATAGAAAAATGCGAAACAAGTAAGATAAAATTATTATTTTCTTCAAAAACGAATTTAGTATTTTTCACTGAATGACGTAAAAATATGTCAATGTAAGAGAAAATGATTCTACACGTACTATAATGTAATATGTTCATTTTCAAGACGTTGATTCCAAAAATGTTAATCAAAAAAGAAAATCTCAAATAAGGCAAATTTTCTGGAATCGTTATTAAATTTATTATAAACTTACCTGGGAAATTAGCCAAAACTGTTTTTAGGCATATATCATCTATTTTGTGAAAGATTTATAATCTTCAAATAGTTTAAAGTTTAAATTCCTGACAATATCTGCTTACAAAACTAACGAAAGCCCTGCATCTTGGGCTTATTCTTATTATTTTGTCTCCTCAATTGTCACTAACAACTAGGCTAGTTTAAAGAAAAAAAAATATTCTGTAGGTTTTAAAGAAATTTAGATATTTTGTGAATGTTCGAACCATAAGAAATTCATTTTCGCAAATGTTTCAAACTCAGAAGATGCATTGTTTTTTCAATTACTCTGTGAATTGTTCTTAAATTGCCATAAGCAATAATTTTATGCACATATCAATATTATGTAGCTACATATTTATTTACCCCTTTCCATACCACTCATGGAGTAGAGTACTTGGCGCGTTTTTACATTCTCATCCAGAGAAGGTGTTAGATTTGTGTAAAATTTGCCCCCCCCCCCCCCCACTGTTTTCAAAAAACTCATCTTTATATTCAATTTTCCTACTATTAAATTACATCTTTTCATGCATTTTTTTTATTATTAATTACAGCTGCTCTTATTGTTGCTGAAAACTATGTTCTTCTTTTATATTGAGTAAAAGTATCAATTTTTAAACGAATTTTAGTATTTTTGCTATACATAACAATGCAAAAACGGGCAAACCTGATCGGAGCTCCATCTGTTGGATTTATTTGAACTACGATACCCCATCGGATGCTAAGAGAACAACTACCGCATACACATAAACGGGCGATGCATAGGGCTGCACCCAACGCTCCCTCCGTTCTATTCAGTCGGTAAAGAAGCACGCGACGGATCGCCTGTAAAGTAGTCGGTAATGCAGATTTCCACCGCACCACTCCATTAGACATTGTCGAGCAGCGACACCTACCGATCGCTTTGCGTACTAAAAGTTTCAAATCTATCGTGCGAATGTTTCAGAAAGCGGCCATCAATTTCTTGCATCAATGTTGCATCGATGTTTCGTGCAATGTTTCAGGTGTTTCAGGAAATATCGATGCAATATTGAGGCAACATTCGGTGTTAATAGGGAACTCAACCGATGGAGTGTACACTGACTTCAAGTGATTTCAGTGACTTCATGTGAATTCAAGTGACTTCACGTCAGTGTCTTCAGCAAAGATGTACACCTGACTTCACGAGTTGTTGACCCCTCGGTTTCAACCTTTTTTTTCTTTGCAGACCTCTTGCGGTTTATTTTTTTTTTTTGCTATTCGAGAAGATGTCCTGTTTCTCAGAGGACGAAAACATTTTGAGTTGATGTTTTTTACCTTGAGTGGGAATGAAAGTGTAGTACTGTAATGTACCTGGTATCGTAACAGCTTTGTGAAATCTGGCTTTCAGTAACTCGGTTATTAAGGCATGATTTTCTTTGCTGCCGAAAAAAACTTCGGTTTCCTTACAGTTACTCTTTGCTTACTGAAACAAAACATGGGAAGTGGTGATATTTCGAAGAACATTGTAAACTCGAACGTGCTGCTTGTCTCTTTATATTCGCTCCTATAGCAGCACATGCACCCTTACCATGAGCTGCGAGATGAGATGTATCATGGAAGTGCCATTCAACTTGGACACCCAAATCTTCTTCATGGGCTTGGAGATTAACAAAGCTACTCTTATTTTTAAAATGCTGCCCTGTACCATCAATCAAATAGTGACGAAATTTGAAAAAAGTCAAATTTATTTTTGATTTTCAAAAATTAGGGTCCAATTTTGATTTTTCTTAAAAATCGTTGTGTGAGGAGGAGTACTATCTAATGGGACTACAATTGGGCCAATTTTTAGCCCGATCGGACAACTTTCATTTTCGAGGTCGGTACACTTCAGAAATTATGCCCCAATAATGCTTGCGAATAGGCTATCATTTTGCAAGCATTTTGTTAGCTGGGTTCTGTCTGGTGCTATTACTTTCGAAAGTGGGTTTTGTTCCTGATTCTATATGGTGTTTTATCAGGTAATTGTCAACTTTCTAATTGGATCTTATTAGGATCTAATGTGTCTCTATTCGGCACACGTACCGTATTAGCTATTGGTTTCTAAGTGGAACCCAATCGGATTTGAATCCGATTTCTTTGCAGTTTTGTATTTTATAATTTGGAACTTTCTAATTGGATCTTACCAGGATCTGATGTGGTTTGTATTCGGCTAGTAAAAATGCCTACTAAAAGCCAAATAGGATGTGGTTTCTATCAGGTGCTATTACTTTCGAAAGTGGGCTTTGTTCCTGGTTCTATGTGGTGTTCTATTAGGCTTAAACGCTTTAAAAAATCGCACTTGCTGAGGATTCGAACCCTACCTATAATAACGAACTTGTGTATTCTACCGCGCGCTCTAACTCATCTCGCTATCGATGCACTTGGATCTTGGTTAAAAAATATTGTCCAAATATTTTAAGGCAGCGACGTACCAAGTCGTACGGTGAATCTCAACCATCTTCAAACTAAAACTTGTTGAACTCAATATTTCTCTGAAGAAAAGAGATTTCTAATCAATAATTATTTTTTGTTCAAATATTTGAAAAGTTTATAAACTATCTAAAGGTAATACACAATAAACAAAAGTCAAGTGCAAAAATGCTTCAATAACTTTGGTGGCAAAAAACGATTTTCTGCAATACACGAACCTCCATAAAACGCACAGTTTTCAATTTATCCAAAAAATACATTTTTTCTTTATAGATTTAAACCGTTCAAAAACAATCTAAACCTGATAAAAAGTCAAGGAAAATGCAGTTAAAAAACACATTAATAACATTAGTGAAAAAAAACATTTACTGCTATATAAAAACCTCCATAAAATGCACAGTTATCGATTGATCTAATTTTTTTATAATATATTTTAACTTGGTTTTTAATTTAAAATAACAATTCCTAATCAATAATTGAAAATATGTATAAGTTATGAAAGCACATTGGCTGTCTCGATACATAAATTTATCAATTCGCACAACCTGTGAGGTATGTACTCGCCCCCGTATTTAAGCATTTCAGCGCTTATACTGTCTACAACAGCAGTCTTACCATTTTTTAAACTCCTAATTATATGAATAACCTCAGTGACGCAGACATTTTCATTTGGGTTTACTAATGCATTATTTTCTATCCCGCAGCTCTGTTGCCCTATATCTTGTGATTCGTAATTGTAATTTGTAATTTATTGAAAAAGTCCCCAGGACTAAGTAGCCCTCTAAGGAACAAAATATACATAGTAATATTCTTAAAATTAAGATCGTGGCACAATAACAGGATATGTGTATTTAACAGTAAATTAATACTGTCAATTGATATTAAACATAGGCCGTTAAAATCAACAAATTATAGGTTGAAGTACATAGTAGTCTTGTAATTATGCGATATGTGTTGAATAAGATCAAAAACTACATTAGTACCCAGGGGTCAACATAATACTAAATACTGTTATCAATGGGTAATTTCGAGTAAATCATTTGAATCATTAAATCAATACTTAAAGAATTCGCTATTGAAGTGATAGTGAGAGGGCGGTTCTCTGATAGTTAGTGGTTTTCACAAGAAATTCGATGAACGCGTTGGGACGCCAAATGTCGCCCAATGAAGTTACCAGTTACCCACCGCGTACATTGCCCTACACCTTACAGAATTGATTTTATCAAATCATGTGTATTGCCGAATTTAATTCAAAGTTTGGTTAATATCACTCTGTTCAGTTAAATATTTAATCTCGCTCGCCCAAACCGTACGAATGTATTTAAGCAACATAATTTTTCATAATTATACTCATTGCTACCCTAAAAAACTTATAATTTCCCTTCATTTCATAAAATAAACTGGGTCGAATAGAGCCTAATGCATGGCAGAATTGAATTGGAAGGTCCAATTCGATAATGGCAGCAAATCGAATACACCAAACCGAACCTGCATTCGTTTTCACGTTATATCTATTCAACTTTTTTTACTGGGTACGCAGCGCTCATGAACGAATACTGTTAAGTCTAACTTGCATCTAAGATTACATTTAACTATATTCATGTGATTTTTTGTTTGTATGCATATTTTATAATCATAGCGTTCTCCCCTCGAGCGTAAAATCTCAATTTGACCATGAAATTATTTCCAGCCCACTTTTTCTTCTACATGACTTCGAAGATGTAATAAAGCTTTTGTTTTTGTGAAATTTTGTTTTAAATATTGTTTTTCCCCCGAAAATCTATTTTAATTTTGATTTTGAACGAAATTCGTAATAAAAAAACTAAATTGTTATGATAGTCTTAAATTAAATGAAAAGAGATTTCCAAAACACTACAATAAAAGTCAAATTGGATAATCCTAAAAGAAGTTATACTAATGTTTAGGTGAAAAAGCACCTGAAAAAGTCAAAACTTCAGGCCCCTGCATATTGACAATCGGTTGATAAAAGAATCTATGGTTTAATGAATTATTATAGGTCCACGAGTAATATAATGTAGCTAAGTTTCAACCCGATAAAAAAACAATAATTTTAGGAAGGAACATTTGACGTATTCTGCCCCAAATGTAGAAGTTTGAGATCAAACGCCCAAATTGCAAAAAATTGCCCAAATCCATGTAAAAAATCTTACAAAGGATATTCCAAGCTTAATAAGCATCCCCACAAGCAACAAATTCCAAACTCCAGAGAGCATCCCCACCCAAAACACTAGCGACGAATCAAGAATACAAGACTTATTTAATTTCAATAAACCTAGAATTAGGAAAAAGGACGAGAAAAATAATTCGGAAGAGATGATTTATAATAGTAAATACCAGGAAAATTATAAAAATGGTGATAGTAATCCTTGGAAAAATAAAAAAGTTACTAATCAGAAAAAGTGGAAAAAGGAATCTACAAAAGCTAATGAGATATCAGAATTTGAAAACAAAAATCAATGGGTTAATGTGAAAAATAAAGCGTTGATATTGAATAACATTTCACATAATTTAGGAAAAATCGACGAACAAAATAATTGTTCGCCAGAAACTCTCAACGGTATTGTTGAGCTCAATGAAAGCCAACAATCCCAATTAGAACAGCTTTTCGAAGATAAAAGGTCATAGCTTCTTAAAAACACGTAGCTTTGTTTTGACGTTTGATCAGCACCTGTAGCCGTCAGGCTACGAGAGGTTGAGAGCGAGCAGTTATGGTGCAGGGAGTAAGACGGGGTGGGAAGCAGGAAAAATGTGGAATTTGGTAAAATCTATATTACAGAAGACACGTTAGACGTTAAAAATGAAAAATGTATCAACCTGGGGGCTTTCCACCAATTTTAATGAAACCTTTTGCATTGCATTCTGACTGACAGTCGCGCAAGCGGCGCCGAAAGCCTACACGGAAAGAAATTTAGGGCGACTGCGGTACTTATAAGTACCACTTCTGAGCTAAACACACGAGCGCCAGCCTCTCCTTTCAATGGCTATCAAACACAAAATAAATGACCCAGCTTGCTCAAAATTTAACACTAGTCTATTCATAGATGGCGTTGACGGGATCAGTGGCGCATTTAAAGTTACTGCGCAAAAAATTCAAAAAGTCACTGACTTATCAAACAGCCCTCGTAAAGAGATCGCAAAATAATTTGATTGACGAAACCTTGCATCAATCTGACGCAAGTTCCTCGAACACAAGCCAAATTTTTCTCAATCAAACTCCCATACCTGAAGTAGAGTCTTTTTCAACGATAAATTTTCAAGATACAAATATTGTGATAAGCTTAAGTTCTTCTCACAACAATTCAACTTAGAATAACACGAAAATTTTGAAGATCCATTCTACAGTTCAACGATCAAACCAGAAAATTCCACAGTTGTTGACCGCGAAAATTTCGTCTCAACCCTCGTGGCAAACAATTTGAATTCAGACGCATCTAGCAGTTTAGACTCAGAGTCAGATTCAATAAATTTAAAAGAAGACCCAGAAAAATCAATTTCAAGGAGTAATAAATTAACTAAACCATTATTTAGGTCAAATACAAGTAACATTTTAATTTTAAAGAACACCCCCTTTCGAAACAAGAAAACATAGTGACCACATCACAACAAATTATTACAATCGCAAACAACCAAATGGTTTCGCTACGCGACGCGCTCGAGGTCGTACCTTCTTTTACCGTAGATAACATATTATTAGATCAGTTTATCGAAGGATGCAAAGAAGCCAAAGATATGCTTCCACAAACCTCGGAAGCAAATTTAGCTAAATTACTTAGAACTAAAGTAAAAGGCGAAGCGCGTAAATGCCTATCCGGAGAATCTTACAGTAATATCGATGAATTAATTGATAGTTTAAAACGCGTGTATTCATTAAATAAAACGGTATACCAACTATAGGGTGAACTAGGAAACATTTATCAGTGGGATAATGGAAAAGTCATCTCATTCGTGACACGTGTAAAAGAAATAGGCGATAAAATTCTAAATGCCCACAAAATAAATAATACAGGATCCCAAGATACAAGTTTTAGCACAGAAATCGCCAAGGATATTAAGGGCTGTTTTCTTCGAGGTTTAAAAATTGAATCAGAGTCGCGAATCGAAGATCCAGATGATAACTCACTAACTTTGAAAGTAGCTGCAAATAAAGCAATAGATATATAGAGAAAACTAGCAGCAACAGCAGCTCTACGTTCAAATAGATGAAATAAAGAAAAAATAAACTCGGATAAAAATGATTAAAAAAATTAATATTGCTCAAGAAGACATTTGATGTCAAATTTGCGACAGAAGAGGCCATATAGCTCCTACCTGAAGACAACTTTTTAATCCTACAATACAAAACCGATCAAATTTCGAAGAAAGAAGAATATAAAAACCTTTAAATTATTTTAACCAACGCGAAAATGTTCAAAATAGAGGTTATCAACCCCGACCGTACTACACAGTACCCCAACAAAATAGAGGAACTCAATGGGGCACGCGAGAACCGTTCCAGTCTTAATGGGGCACGCGACAACCGTTCCAGACTCAAAGACAGTTTCGACCCGACCAAAACTCATGGAAACCCAGTAAATCATTTCAAGAACAATCCTATTTTCAGAACCAGAGATATGATTGACCCAATGAAAATCAGAGAAATTTTAATTCCACCCCACAAGAATGCTGTTATTACAAGAAAATAGGTCATATAATAGTTATTATAGTTAGGACAGGTAATTCTTAATATTTTTGGATGTCCAACGATTTTTAATTTGATTCCAAATAGTGTTCCTATAGAAGAAGATGGATTTTTAGGATCAGCATTTTTTATCGAAAATAAAGTAAATATAAATTACACTGATAAATTCCTTGAAATTAAAGAAAATAAATATTCATTTAAAGCTCCAGAATCTGGCATAATTTTGCTAGCTGGATCAATTTCTAATATATGCGTTGGAATTAAAAATAAAGATAAAGACGAAGGTTACATCCCTCAACTTTATTTAGCTGATAAAATTTATATAGGAAATGCTATAGTAAAAAACCACGATGCAAAAGCGTACATGAAAGATGCTAATACATGTACGGATCCAATAAAAGTAGTAATTCCAAAAATTGTCTTGGAAGATTTTAAAGAAATTAAGATGAGCGAACCAGAATTTTTTTGAAAAATATGAAGAAATAGAAATAAAATTTAAAAACATCATAGGGGAAGTTGGGGTAGAAAACATTAAAGAATTACTTTGCCTTGATCATTAAAATTCCGAAGATCAAACTCACGTCGATAAATTAATAAATAAATACGCAGACCGTGTCCACATTCCAGGAGAACCCCTTGAACCCACACATGTCGCGAAACATACGATTCCCACTGTTGGTGAAGAGCCAATTTTTACGCGACCATTTAGACACCCTCAAGTTCAGAAAGAAGAATTAACGCGTCAGGTAAATGAACTTTTAAAATACAGACAGACACCGACAAAATTTTATGATTTTCGGAATCTGTGAGTGCCAAAACGTAAAGATCCGTTAAAAACCAAAGATCGCAAATTTGGACGATTACATTACACTCTCATGAATGAGAATGTAAAAAGCTATAAAATTAAAATAACCTTCATTCACTTAAGTTTATACTTTTTCAAGCTGATGATTATTCAAAGCAAATAATTTTCACAAGGTTTGCTAAATAATTGCAATTTTCCATGGAAAGTAAGGAAAATATGTAACCGAACAAAATTTTGAAAATCGAAAACAGAACTCTGTTGAAAAATAGCACATGAAGATCCTGAATATGTACATATAATTAATTTCAAGTCTATTGAACGATTGTAGTGTAAATAGTCTGAAAAATTCTCATTTTTCTGAACTTTGTTCAAACAATTAGAATAAGGCAATGTCTTTAAATTGAGGCAGGCTATGTCACGTTTAAAATTTCACAATATGACCTTCTTAGTATTTCAGTAGAGTTAAGAATGTAACACTGTCGCGTTATTTTATTAAACTTCTCTATTTTTCACGTTTTCCATTTTAATGACCTTTTTTTAATTATTATATACAGTCCTAAGTAAATTTATTCATTTGCATGAAGCAATTAGTTTCTTTCCACTACTGAATTGAATCTCAACCAATCGAATTATTAATTTTCTACCAACATTTGGTGGTTCACTTTTTGCTAATCAAATCTGTAAAATTTCACTTGTAATTATTTAAATTTTATCAATTTTGATTTAGAGAGACCTCAAAATGTCAAAGTATATTTTGTATGAGGAAAAAAGCTATACAATTAAAATAACGTTCATCAGGCACACAATCTCATACGTATGCAAGCTGATGCTTATTCAAGGCAGATAATTTGTACAAAATTTGGCTAAATATTTGCAATTTTTTGTGGAAAATAAGGAAGATATGTAACTGAAATAAATGTTTAAAACCAAAAACAGAAATGTGTTCAAAAGTAGCGCATAAGGATCCTGAATATGCATAATTAATTAATATATTGATCCATATTGATCTCATATTGATCCATTATTAGTTTTAAGATTGTGAAAAATTCTTAATTTTTTCAACTTTGTTCACACAATTAGAAGGCAATATTTTGAAAATGGAAACAGACTAGGTCACGTCAACAATTTCTCATTATAGCCTTCTTATTGTATCAATAGAGTTAAAAAGGTTACACCAACTCCACGTTTTATTAAACTTTTCTATTATTCACGTTTTTTATGTTTATAACTGTTTTAAAATTATTATATACAGTTCTAAATAATTTTCTTTTTACCAAGAAATTAGTTTTCACTATTGAATTAGGAGATATCCCTACTACTCAAACTAGTAATTTTATAATAATCTTTAGTGGCTCATTTTTCGATAATCAAATCTGAAAAATTTTACTAGTAATTATTTCAGTTTTACTTTTGATTCAGAGAGCAAAAATTAAGGGTATGCAAAAAGCTCGAAACTTCGAGTCGAGTCGACTTTTTTCGAGTCTAGTCGAGTTCGAGCATTCTCGAAATTTCGAGTTCTCGAAAGTTTCGAGAACTCAAACGGCTTCGAGTTTTCAAAGCTTTTGAAATTAACAAGAATTTCTTCAAAGCCGGTACTAGTGGGTTTTTCGAATTGCTGACAGTGATTTTAGAATCAAAAGTAAAAATTTGAGATTTTTTGTCCAAAACGGCGACTAAATTTTGGAGAATTTCAAGAAATAGACAGATGAAAAATTTAATAAACTGACGTATTTCCATGAGACTCAGTATACTACAGTTTTTTTCGGGCTTCTGATAATAAATTTTCAGTTAAAATAAAAAAATTCGAACTTTTTGATCCGAAATGACGCCCAAATTTTGAATAAATTTATTATATTCAGAGATATACCTTTGAGCTTCGTCCCAATAATAAAGGATTCTGAAGGGGTTCGGGTTCGAGACGAACCGTCAAATGTTCTAAAGGGTTCGGTCCGAATCGAACCCTTTAAAAAATATCAAAGGTTCAGTTCGAACCAGGCTCTGGTCGAACCTCTAAGTGGACCTAACCCTTTAAAAATTGTGGTTCTGATCCCAGATTATATTAACCGGTTTTCGTGAGTCTCAGTCTTATGAATTTTTTTTTTATCAGATAGTGAAAAATTTCCTGAATCTATGTACGAAAATTTATGTGTGAGTTAATTTATTGTTCAAATTTTATATTTATTTCTTTAACAATGAATATCGAAATCTTTTAACCTTTAACATATTTATAGATTTACGTTTACACTTATTGCTTACAAATTATAAAAATTCCGGAATGACCAAGTTATAATGCAGAGAACTAATTTTCGACATGTCTTTCTCTGGTATGGCGGAAGGTAATTTGGTAACGAATGGTGTACACTGTTAGAAATTTCTATAGCGATTTTACTATAAATGTAATGGAAGCAATATGCATATACGTGTAGTAAATTTACACCTAAAAACCAAACCTTACACGAAAGTTTAAAAAATTTGTTATTAAAAAATTGTCAAAGTTCACGATCAAATTTCCAAGTTCCGTCTTTAAAAATGTCAAATGTTCGTGAAAAATTATATTTTATGTCAATCTTAAACGGTGTAAAATGGTCTAAAATACCTAAAACCCAAACCTTACACTCAAACTGCAAATATGAACTTTCACTCAAATGGTTCAATTTTCAGTAAAAAAGTTAATTTTAAGTTGATTTTCGTCGAAATACTTGAATTTCATGCCAAAATAGATGAATTGTCAAGCCAAAGAAGATGAAATTTGTAGAAGATATTTGACGTTTTAACCTGAAAAGTTGATTAAAAATATAAAGTATAAATAAAAGTATAAAAAGTATAAAAAAAGTATAATAGTTGAAACTATAGTTTAATTTGGAACCAAAAGAGCTGATGACTTCTCAACGAAACATGTAATATTTTATGTTTCAAACAAAAAAGATGTTGATCTAAAATAAAACATAGTGTAAGTCAGTCAAATACACGCATTTTCAACAAAATAGTTAAATATTCAACAAAAAATTGAAATTACATTTTCAGTGTACAAAATTAATTTTGAACAAAAAAAAACGAGTTTTAACAAAACAATTATTTTTTAACTAGCTACACTTCATCCAAATTTCATGATCATAGCTCTTTTCCTTTTCGCGACATGGTGAATAGAAAAAAGTTACACACACACGGACATTTTTAAAAAAACTTTATTTTTGAGCTCCTGGGGTCGCATTATATCAAAATATGTCAAAAAAGTATATTCGAAAATTTATGTGATCACAAACCTCAATCTATGAGGAAGCAATAGTGAATTGATTAATCAGATTCTCCTCGAATCTGCTTTTGTCTGTCGATAAAGACCAAAGTAAATCACCGGCCGTCAATGAATACGGTTACAATCTCTAATATTGCGCAAAATATTGATCGATGATATTTATATTAGCTGCTAAAATTTGTAAATGATATAATTTAAAAAAAATGAAAAAAAAGGATTAGGAAAATGTATCAATATTCTCAACATTGTAGGTAATCTTAAATAAAATGCAAAATTACCAAAACTCGGAACAGAAATTGAATGGGTTAACCAATTTTTTTCTCTCGTTTTTTAATCGTCTCGTCATTATGTGAGGAATCTAATGCACCATATTGAAATTCAATTTCTCAATATTTTAATAATTATCAATTTCTTTCAACCGTCTCGAATCATGTAACGCTCTAACAATAGGAAGGTCGGAAGAGTTACGAGCTTTCAATTTTTATCCGATTTAATTTTTTTTTCAATCAAAGCTAATTAAATTCTTAAGAGGTCTGTCGAGGCCAATTTTGCAAAAAAGGCTCTTTTAATTTATTATTTAAGTTGCAAAATGCCAAAAAACCACCATTTTTCATATTCAAGCCACCTGTTCTGTATCATTCATTGATATTACCTCAAAAAGGTGAAAACCTGATAGATTTACAATTGATTAAGAAATCCTGATAACTTAGATGAGATCCTGCATCCCGTTCAATTGTTATAAACAAATTTATGAACAAAATCGATTTTTGTTGTGCATTGAAGCCTGAAAGCTCTTTTTATCACGTTTTTCCCGGCGAAATCGAGTAAAATCAATTTCCCACTAAAATCAAACACTTAAGTATTATTTTTTTGATTGTTATAAACATATTTCATACAAAAATTCAATAAATAAGTGCTTTTGAATATATAAAATGCGTTTTTTCTGCGCAATAATTAGTTTTGCCTTCAAAAATGAAAATTCCATGACAGAAATGGAAAATCAATAATATTTGCCACTGTTATAAACAATACTGATTAATAAATGCATTAAACGGTAATTCTTTGATGGAAAAATTTCATTTGTTTGCACAATTGTTTATTTTATCCCAAAATTAACATTTTAATGGAAGAAACTGACATTTCACTATATTTTTCATTGTTATTAACAATTCTGATCAACAATTGCATTTTATAATCGCTTTCAAATTTGAAAAATCTCTTTCTTGCTGAAATGTTTATTAGATCATAAAAAATGAAACTCCTACAAAATATACTGACATCTAACAAAATTTCCCATTGTTATAAAGAATCTTGATGAATTAATTCTTAATGTAATTCTTTCGCATAGAATAAATCTGTTTTTTGGGTTCCGGAACAGGAACAAATGAAGAACGAAACAACTGAAAATTAAGAGACACAAACAATTTGCAGTTGTTCCGTTTTTCACTTGTTTCGGTTCTCACATATTTCTCGTCACTTAATGTTTGATTGCTACACAGAAAGAAATTCAGGACAGCTGTTGCGTTTGATGTAGCAGGGCAACACAACCACGATTTTAACGCGACAGCAGCGCCATTGTGCGTGAAGCGGCGGCCTTAAAATGTGGTGCAACTCTGCTCTCTTATGTTTGGGAACACTGCTGTCCCGAACAAGAGATGAAAAGTGTGTCAAAGATTCAAATATCTCAGACTTGATAAACGATGCATTAAGATTGAGAAAAACCGTAAACCCAATTGGGAGACATCAGTTTGCCGTAATCCTTCAGCAACTCGGTTTACCACGAGATATCGTAGGGAACAAGGAATATTGGAAACGTAGTGTCTTATCTACACCGGTTTCGTCTCCCTTCTTCACCCTCTTATGACGTCTCGTCTTCACGAAAACCAAAAATGTTGCCGCTTACAACAGCAGCCAAAGTAGCAGGTAGAAAACACGAGAAACACACATGTTTTGTAGATTTCTTAGTGACGGACGACGAGGATAGTAGTGCGAGTAAAAATCCAAAAAAGTGGTTTCAAATAATGTTTGAAAAACAAAAATGAGTTTATTACACGATACTTTCTGTGAACCCTCTCACCTTGCGTCTTATGGGGGTATTGATAAATTAGCTAATGCTGTACGTGGGAAAATTTTACGAGCAGATGTAATTGACTGGTTAAAAAGTCAAAATTCTTATAATATGCACGTCCCTATCCGTCACAAGTTGAAGCAAAGACATTACAATTTAAATAACATAGATCAGCTTTGGCAGAGTGACTTGGTTGATTTGAAAATTTTAAAAACTTAGAACGATGATGTCTCATGCTTACTTATGGTGATTGACACCGTGAGTAAATATGCATGGGTCGAACCGCTTCGTGATAAGAGAACGTAGGAAGTGAAAAATGCTTTTGAACGTATTCCCAAAGGAAAGGAAAAACGATTTCCAATGTTTTCACAAACTGATAAGGGGCAAGAGTTTCTTGGGGAAATTTTCCAAAATTTTTTATCAGAATGCAACATAATATTTCGTACTGTACGTGATCCTAATGTTAAAGTAGCAATAGTCATGCGCTTTAATCGCACTCTCCAGGAACGTATGTGGCGTTATTTCACACATGAAATTACTCATCGGTATATTGATGTTTTACAAAACATTGTCCAGGCTTACAATAATGCAAGACATTCGAGCATTGGTATGGCACCATCAGCAGTAACGCTAGATAATGCAGCTATTGCACTTTCAAATATACAACGAAAATACGGCAGAAGGTAGTTGAAAAGTAAAAAGCCTAGATATCAGTCGGGTGATCTTGTGCGCATCAGTAGAGAGAGAGGTGCCTTTGATAAAGGTTATGAAGTTGGCTGGACTGAAGAGCTTTTTGAAATAAAACGTGCAATTAACTCACGCAAACAGTCGACTTGTGTTTACGAATTGCAAGATCTTACAAGTGAAGTTATTGAGGGACTTTTTTATGAGCGCGAATTGTCAGAAGTGAAAAAAGAGGATAAAAACGATAACAGCGATGAGTTTATAATTGAACGAGTTATTCAAACAAAAGGAAAGGGTGACAAGCAATGTTATTTTGTCAAGTGGTCATTTTATCCCGATAAATTTAACTCTTGCATTCCAGCATCAGATCTAAAAGTGTTCAAATGAATTAAGATCAATTTCATATAATTTTACCGAGTAACAGTAATATGAAGTATTTTCCAAGTAACAGTACTAACCGTTTTACAACTCTACTATTTCACGAAATTCGTCTGCATGGTCGTTGGGTTGTAGGACTTGCAGAAATTCTATTTTCGCGAAGATTTCTACATGTAAGACACGATTCATCAAATCCAATGGAAATTCGTGTAGTTATTCTGTCAAATGTAAGTAAAATAAATAAAGACGTAGTAGAAGAAACCGATGATAATGATAATGTGGTTCAAGGTGAGAGTCAAGAACTAAAAATGCTTGGAAAAGACTTACTTGATATATTTTCACTACCTTATGTGATGAAAAGTGACACTGAACTTGATGAAGTTGAAGACAACGAAATTAGAAAAAGTTATAAAAGTAATGTGTTGGATGGATTTTGGAAGAAACCACTAGTCTCTTTCTTTCGACCTGACGTTTACAGAAAGATAAGCGACCACCTTAAAGCCATAAACGATACAGCGATTGGACGTGGTCATGTGAAACTAATTTTTGAAGAAGAAGAAGATTGCTATATAAACATTGAAAAAATTTGTTCAAATACTTGTAAAATAAGTGGTCGCCACTTTTTTGTAATTAGCGAAAAAGTATCTCGGTTTTGCACGGCAGGAATTGATATCTTCTGATACCACCCACTTTGCTAATCACCCACCCAGCCCAGCTCGGTGTCTTCCTGAAAAAATGTTTATTTACTGTGATATATGTGAACCACGAATCACGGGTGATGTTCAGACACCACTTTTACGAATAATTCCTGTTTCAACTCAAAATTACGTATTTGCATCTACACAAATTACACATTTGCTTCACCTAATTACATACCTCTTTTACATTCTGAATTTTGTACAGTGGAAATAGATATAAGAGACCATCTCGGACTACCAATACCATTCGAGTTTGGTACTCTGACTGTCACACTTCATTTTAAACGAATTGATTAAAACAATCTAGTTGTCCAACTCATGCGGGAACGACCTACATCCAAAGGCACAATGCGGCACTAAGAGTGCTTTATTACCATCTTTGTCACTCTCACGGAATCAGCCCAAATACTGCTCCGCTAAACGCTCCTAGGGAAATAGAGTCAGTTGTCGAGAATGAGAAGTGTTGGATATACAGTAACTTCATATTCTCGACAATTGTTTCTGTTGCACGCTCGAGGCCTGACTTAGTTCTTCTTGACTTTGAGAAACCAACCATGTTCGTTGTCGAATTTTCGGCACCAGCTGACAAAAATATCATAGTATTGAATTCGTCGCAGACTGTAGCCACTTATCTCACGGTCGTGAGACGTGGTTACAGCTGAAATTTTTACCGCGATTTCGCTGGGAGTGGGTGCAATTGTTCAGATTAGCACCTACTCCTAGCGAAATCCTGCGGTTGTCCTCATAACAAACTTTTATATATGTATATAGTATAGCAAGATAAAAGAACGAAATATTTTTTTTTTATATTTCATTTACAAAAGTAACAATTTTCTATTATTATTTAGTAATAATATTAATTGAGAATTACTGACAAAGCTACTTATTGACGTACCTTTGTGAAGATGCATTAGAATAATCATTAAGAAAAAACCGCGTATTCAGTGGTAAAATTGCAACACATGATATACTCGCGAGTTGATGTCACAATTTCTCGATGAAATATAATCACTAAGATAGCTTAGAATTCATTGTAAAGTTGTTTGATGAAATAAAAAATAAATAAAAAAATTCAATTTGTTTATCAGAACATTCATAATAATGGTAATTGTTAACCAATGGTTACTAAATATTCCAAATACTATTCCTACGAGGTATTTAGTTATTTTGCATCAAGATCAAGTTTTTTTTTGCGGTCAAGTACCATAAGAAAATAATTGTTTATAAGAATTGGCTCAAATACTAAACTAAATATTTATGTTCCTAAAGTGTATCTGCAATAATTCTAATATATAGCGACTTCTCTCAAGTGTTTTCTTCGGAGAAAAAAAATAGCATTAGTAAAGTGTCTAATTTTGACGATTCTTCTGTTCAAATAATAAATTCCACAGTGCGAAATTAAAAAATCGGGCTTAAAGTCGTCCTGCAGGAACTATTCCTAAGCATTTATAGAAGAACATCAAAATCGGCCCAGAATTGTAGGCTGTAGTGGATTATGAACAGTAAATTCCCAATACCTCCCACTGTGCGACGACTCAGCGCCGCCACCTATCCAATCTCACTAAATTTATTATAATGAGATAAACAATTATGGGAGATTTGTTGGCTCTTTTTTTGATCACTGATGAAATATAATGTTACCAACCAAAAAAGTTAATTAAATCACGTGTGCCGAACTGGGATTCGTCTGGAGAACCAAACTGACAACCAACAATTTTTACTTGGTTATTCATTTATTTTTTATCGTTGGTAAGTTGTCTTCGGTTCTGACTGAACCTTTCTCGCTGCTCCATGTCACGCTACCATTTTCTTTTTTCTTGGGTATAGCTTCATAATAAAAAAAACAGACTTTTAATATAGGTCTAAATCTACATATAAGTTTTTTTTTCCTTTAATGATATATGTAACTAAATACTAATAAAGATTTGATTCTTATAGTCTTCCGCACTTTCGGGACAAGAACGGGCAAATTAATTATATATGAATTTCGCGGCGATAGGACATTAGAGCACTTTTCGACATACCTTTGGTGTAATACCTGTCTCTTTTCTTCTGCCGCCCGTAAGCCGTATAGTAGATTGAGCTTAAATTTTGTCTTTGATTGCCGACGCGAAACTTTTTAAATTTTATACGTCAGTTGTTATTTCTTGTGATAACGCGTCGAACCACTGATACCACCTTTCTTTCCACTTCCCGTTTTTGTTTCACTCGCTATTTCTAACTGAAGTAGAGACTAAGCTACTTTCTACACCTAATATGAAAGATTTAGTTTAAACTTTATCTTTGCTCGTCGACGTTAGGCTTTTTGAACTTTATACGTCAGTCGTTATTTGTTGTAATAACGTTATTTATTGTAATCACTTCTGATGTTAAAATTCAGGTCATACGTCTCAGCGTAGAGCAGAACCGGGACGGCAAGCATGTTAATTGCAGATACCTTGTTCAACGCTGACAGATTTTAAGACGAAATTTGCCAAAGAAAATGCTTGTATCTGCTTCATAGAGAAAATTCAACTGAATTTAGGTTCTGAATGCGGCTTTGAGGCGCGCCCAGGTATGCATAGGTCTCTCCAGTATTAAGATGTCGTATACACTTATATCCTTAATGACCACTTACGTCCACAAGCTCAGGGTCCTTGGGAACGCCAACAATCTTTCCTTTCTTCGGATGAATTTTGGCATATTTATTCAGTCCAAAATTCATCCCAATCTCTCCTGTGTGCTCCTTGCCGATATTTATAGCAGTTTTTTTTTAAATATATATATATATATATATATTAACATATTATCCACCAATTTCCTATCTTCGTTTGAAAGCACATAAGGGGCATTGGGAACGAAGGATTGTCTATCTATTTGTGTTTCCCTAAGCTGTGACTGTAGATTCTGAGCTTCTTCCGATTTAAGAGCTAAGTGAGCTAATAGTTCCTCAGCTTGTTTTAATGCACTTTTCATTTCAAAAAATTGCCTTTGCAATTTTTCAGGGGTTGCACTCGCGATATTTTCTCCTGACAAAAACCTTCTCAATGAACTTTTGACACCTATCGGGTTCGCCATTTTTACTACGAGCTGGTTTGGGAAATGTACGTTGGTTACAGTGGTTTCTTAGAAATTAGAGCTAACCGCACTTGAACTTCTTTCAGAATCGGTATCACTGGACGTTTCACTTCTAATAGCCTTAGTTGCGTCACGATATCCACTAAACATTTACTTGTCACTTAGATACAACCTTTGTACCCTTATATTTTCATAGTAATATATTTCGACTTTATTGTTTTGCCTGTGGAAAAATAATATGTATATTTATAATGAGTTTATGAGACACTCAAGAATACTTTCCTGTCTGGGTATTTTCTTTAGTCAACACTTGTATTGGTTAAAATAAAAGATTTAAAGACTTACCCAGAGCAGTAGTATTATAATTATCATCCTCTCTAGTCTCCTTGGGGAAGCGATCGTTGTCTGCCTTCTGCAATCTGCTTGTCGGCGGAAAAAGTTGATGTCAAGACTTCGGGTCTTGAAGAACTTTGTAGATTCCTTTTTGATGCAGATTCCGAACAGCCAGTTGTTGGGATGTCCTTTTGATGTTTTCTCGATGAGAATCTTTCACCAAGAGGTGCGGTCAAGCCAGTTTCTCAGGAACAAAGGGTCTTTTTGCTGCCTGACGGATCGTGACTGGTCCTGTCACGGTCGTTATTTGAGCAGAGCTTCTGCCTCAAGATACAAAATAAGAGTGCTGAGGTGCCAATGGGCCAGACCTCTTATATACTAAAAAAGATGTCGTGAGAGGGCGTTGATTGATATTTAATGACATCTCTTCACAGGAGGTTAGCTATCAACTGGGGAACTCATTTAAAAATCCGAGTTATATATTGTATATTGTACATAGAACCATAAGTATGAATGTATAGACTATAGCTGGAGTCTAAGATCAGCCGATGACTATTTATAGTTAACATTTTCTTATCTGCAGTTCAGGCTAGACACTGCGACGCCAAATTACGGCACTCATACGTTACGCTCGTGCCGCCGTTCCACACTTCTTGACTGGTGGTGGGACAAAGGCCCATCTAACATAGTTTGAAGGCGGTGAGGCAAAGGCTCATTTCACACCCCCCTTTGTAGATTGTTTTCCCCGAAAAACATTACTTTTTTTCCCGAGTGCGTAGTTTAACCTCTCGCGAGCTTATTGTATATAAAGGTTCAATCTCAGCGGAATCTGTGAATGCTGTTGTATAAGTTACAGTTTGAGGTACATTTGACGTGTTGATATTATTATTTACGCAGAACATTTGAATGCAAATTTTTGGTCGGCCACCTCTAATTAATTTTAGGGTTTTACGTATTTTGGAAGAGGTATGAGTCTCTCTTTTAACAAGTCAAGATCGTTTTTGTCGTAGAGTAGTATAATATCTTTTGTATATTTTATTTCCCTATATTCGCTCTTTAAGGGACTAATTTTCATGATTGTACTTCCCTTACTAATGATACAACTTTCAATACTGGTTATTTTTTGCGATGATACTAAATTAACATGCTCATCAGAAGTTTCGCAAAGTACATGCAAAGTTGTTGGTTTCCCTGGAATAACAATATACGAATTCTCTTGTTTTAACTGTATACACACAATTTCATTGATCCTTAACAGGGAGAACTAGCAGTATTCTTCACTAAGTTTTTCAATACTACTTCTAATTAGTAAATTTACGCAGGAATTGGTTGCTGAAATTAAGTACATCGGTTGCAATCTCTTATATATGTAAATCTTGTTCAATCTTTTACAATTATTGATAGTCTGCTCGTCGGTGTGTGCATATAACGTCCTCTGATCATTCAGTAGGAAATAATCATGTCCGGGAATTACTGCTCGGATCGTACTCTGGATTTCTTTGGTATAGGAATCAGATGGTGGACTTGGCAAGTTTCTGTCTCAAGTTGAGAAACTTTAATCGAGTAAAATAAGTGTTTATTATTATTATTAAAGCGGACGGGATGAGCAGCAGCATCATCATCAATCTGCAAATCAGAAGTAAAATGATTTTAATTGATTGGCGTGAACCTGCATTCTTTTACTGTCTAGAAGTATTGTATAATTGTTGTTGTTTCCAATTTCAACTATTGTGGCAGAGCCTAGCCAATCTGCATCTAACTTTGATGTTTTGCGAGTATTAAAAATTAGGACCATATCTCCGATATCGAATATGGTTTGAGGGATAACTATATGTTTGTCTTGAATCTCCTTGTATTTTTGCTTTCAAAATTATAACTCAAACTAAATATACAAACGCAATTTATTGTCTCATTTCCTATATTCCAAATTTTGAGAGCGGTATATCATTGCGTTTGGACATGGTGAACACCAAAAAAACATGTCATAACCGAGGACTGGTTTGGTCACGTGGTCAACGTAGAGCATGCCCTTAAGCGTTCAGGATTTGCGGTGTCAAAGCTACGACAACGGCAGTAACATGAAATCTAAACACAAAGGTGTTCAAAAGAGAATACTGGACGTTAACCCGAGAGCATTTTATGTTCCTTGTTCTCCTCACAGTTTAAATATTTCTGCAAATGATTCTGCAAAATGTAGTCGGCATTGTTGTCTGACCCATTGTCGGGAGTCCTGCGCATACGATTGTTTTGAAATGCATTTACAACTAGGCTTGGTGTTATCATTGTTGTTCCCATGAGCAGCTAGGGAGCAGTTGTATCCGCCCTCGCAGAGTCCCGCATGCGAGGGTATTACTATGTACTCTGGGAGATCGTCAGATATCTCAGAGGCATTGGCTTGAGGGTTTTTCCTTCGAGACCATCCCTGGACCATTGTCAATCCTGTTTATTTAGTCTTTAGCATATTAAGCTGAAGGCCTCGGTGCAGGAGCCCTCAATCCGCAACCCGAGGACTCGTCCGGTATCCTGGGCAAAGGCTTTCCGTTTCAGCTCATAAAGAAGCCGGACCGAACCCAAAAAATATATTATATACATATACATTTTTTTATGTTTGAATTCTAAAACAAATAACGTCAAAAATAATAATAAACTTTTGTTGCGAAACTTAATGATTACCGAGTAATTAACAATTAAAGATTAACCAATCAGAACCACGCGTGAGATGTTCGACAGTCCATGTGCCATAGACGAGAGTATCTACATAAACAAGTTCAGTTCGTATAATTTTCCCTCCCTTCGATTCTCCAGTAGGATATGACTCTGGTGAAGCTTCACACTTCGACGAAACACAAAAATTTAAAAATAGCTTCTCCCCAAGCAACCAAATTAATCAACAATCTCATAAATTCAGTGAAATTCTCTTGAATTTTGTAGAATTCTCCTGAATTCTCTTAAATGATGTATAATTCTCTTGAATTCTCTTCAATTCTGTAATATTCTCTTGAGCTCAGCAGAATTCACTTAAATTCGGTATAGCTCTCTTGAATTCAGCAGAATTCTTTTGAAATATGTATCATTCTTGAATTAAAGAGAATTTTACATAATTCAAGAGAATTCTAAATAATTTAAGATAATTCTAAATAATTCAAGAGAATTCTACTCAATTTAACATAATTCGACAAATTCCAAGAGAATTCTTCTGAAATCAAAAGAATTCTACTGAATCCATGAAAATTCTTCTGTACTCAAGAGAATTCAGCTAAACTCGAGAAAAGTCTACTGAATTCAAGAGAATTCTACAAAACTCAAGAGAATTCTATATAATTCAAGAAAATTCGACTGAATTCAAAAGAATTCTACGGTATTCAAGAGAATTCTACGGAATTCAAGAGAGTTCTACGGAATTCAAGAGAGTTCTACTGAATTCAAGATAATTCTACTGAATCCAAGGGAATTCTACTGAATTCATGAGAATTCTACAAAATTCAAGAGAATTCTACTGCATTCGTGGGAATTTTAACTAATTTAGTTGCTTGGAGAAAAGGGATTTTTTAATTCTGTATCTCGTCGAAGGGTGAAGCGGCAACGGAGGCACATCCTAGTGGAAAAGCGAGCGGAGGGGAAATTATACGAACTCAACTTGTTTATGCACACACTCTCGTCTATGGCACATGGACTGTCGACCATTTGAAGTATGCCTCTGAATGGTTAACCTTTTGTTGTTAATTAATCGGTAATTATTTCATCATGAGGTGATTGGCAAAGGGCTCAGCCCTTCTCGAAGGTGCTAACTTTTGCTATCCTCAGATCCTCCAGATTTAATTCAAGTACAGAGTTCTATTTTCGCGTGTCAGGACAATGTCATTTTCACCTCAGCATACCCTAAGAGTGCTTTACTATCATCTTTGGAGCTCTTACGGTGTTGGCCGCAAAAGTGCCCTGCCGAACCCCCCGAGTTAGATAGAGTCAATTCTCCAAAACGGAAAGTGCCAAATTTTCTGGAACAACGATTTTCGGACATCAGTCTCCATTGCACACTCAAGGCCTGACATTGTGCTCCGGGACATCAAAGAAAAGGAGGAGAGGTATCGAGACCTTAGAAGGGAGCTCCGGCGACTTTACCCAGAATATTCGGTTAAAATAATTGTCCCTGTGATCGGTACTCTTAGAGATTCGACGCTAGCACTGGTTCATATCAGTGTATCGAGAACGTGGGATTTTTCGGCCCCCACCACTTTCCCATCTGAGAGAATACATGCAAGTGTAGCGTCGGTGAGTCGGCCAGCCTCGTGTAAAGCCGAAAATGCACGAGGCTCGAGCGCGAAGCCGAGATCGCCCGAAGCTACGCGGATTTTGATCTATGCGTCGTATATCTTATTTTGAAAATCTATACGCACTTTCGGCTTCTGTAAATGCTCTATCTCGATTAGCGTCTGTTTCATCTTTGTGGTTCTCCTGTCTTCTCCATCCTTGACCTAAGTTTATTTTTAACATTAAGATGTAATGATCCGTTGCACATTCAGAACCTCCTTCAACCCCTGTATCTCTGACTGGCTCTCCAAGTCTTTTATTCGCAACGACAAAGTCAATTATACTGTATTGCCTAGCACCGTGTCCGTACACACGCGTTATATTCGAACTCATACATTCGTATCTCCTAAAAAATCATTCTTTTCTTATAATCGCAAGGTGCTAGGGTATTATTTAAAGTGTCCCAAAAGGCTTCTTTCATTTCCCTTATTTCACCTTCAACTGTGGTGTAGGACGCTACGATAAATAATGTTATGATTCTCACTTTCATTCGAACCTACAACAATCTGAAAGATACAAATTTAGGTTTTCTGAATAATGTTGAAATAACAAATTTACAATGGAAGAAAGTAGGTCTATGAATGTTTGATTTACGTAGTGACAATTAACATTCACTGATAACTCTCAAAGTATTTACAACTTCTTTCAATTTAAATTATGATAGTTATGGTGGCGAAATATTAAATGTTTATTGTAAATACAGATGTTATATTATCTTCGATGATTAGAGAGTCATCATTAATATGTACTGTAACCACTACTTCAATTTAAAAGTTATTTTTTCATTTTGCCCAGTTCATTTCCATTAATCAAATTATTGATCAACTTTTGAAATTGAAATAGACGGTCCGTAATGAGATGTCCATACTCGACTCGACGTAAACAGAGAGTAAGGAATAGGTGGCAACTTCCGTCCTCATGGACTCGAACGTCATACTGATATTTTTTTATCATCATGAATTAAAAAATAAGAATGATCAGAAAATTTAATTTTCTAGTCGTCTAATTGAAGAATTCGAATAAAAAAACAAGAAAATCTCGTTGTTCAGACAAATATGCTGAAAGTTCTGTAAGTCCTATTTCTTCTTCGAATAGCGCAAATTCAAGGTCTTATGTTGTTGTGCGTACAAAACTATAATTTGCTATGGCATAATGATGCTTATTTGTTATCAAATATGGAAAAATTAGAGGAAAGACTAAATTCCTTTTTTTAGAATACTATGCTGGAATTTTTTGTATCCGATCGATTGTCTTTGAAGATGACTTAAATTGGAGCATTTTGTATGTCGACGTATATGATCTATTAATTATTTGATTTTTAATTTTTTAATTTTTTTTTTATCTTTCTAATTTTTTTTTTTTAATTTTTCAATTCAATTTAATCATAAAGTTTTCTATGTAGTGGTATTGCTTTCTTGTTTTCAGTGGCTGGATAAAAGTGAGGAAATTTCAAAATTTGAACGACTTTGCTGGAAACTTTACTTTTATCTTAATACTAGACATCAGGCTTGTGAAAATTTCCAAATTTCACAAAATTTCTAAAAACCGTAAAGAATTGTAAACGATTCCGAAGATTTTTACAGAATAGCTATGAATCTTAATAGATTTAAGAAGATTTAAAGTAATTTTGAGAGATTTTAAAAGATTCAAAGTTTTTTTAATGGGTCTCAAAATTCAAAGATATTTTCAGAGATTTTCAAGAATCTTTTTAAATTATATAACCTGTGAAAAAATTTTCAACGACTTTCAAGGATTTCACGAGATTTGTATGCATTTCAACTAATTTTAGAATGCTTTAAGTGCTTTGGAGAGATCTAAATGATTTTGTAGAAGTTTTCGGTGGGTTGAAAAATATTTCACTAATACTTTGAAGGGTTTCACAGGATTTCTTCAGTAATTTCAAAACATTTCAAGGAATTTCAGAGGATTCCTAGAAACTGCTAGATGAGTTTAGACTCTCCAAAAGTACCTGTAGTGTTTTCAGTAATTTCAACAGGTTTGAAAAATTATGAGGGATTTCAAATTACTTGAAAAAGATATATGGGATCTCATGGACTTTTGAAATTTTCTAACTGATTATGATAGATTAAAAATATTTTTGAAGCTTCTGAAGTATTTGGAGTATTTTAAGGGATTTTACGGGGTTGTAAATAAATTTATAGGATTTCATGAGTTTTCAAAAAATGTCAAGGGATTCCAGTAAACTTTTAAGGGTTTCAAAGGGTCCAAAAGGTTCTAGGAGTGCACACATTCTCATATAATATGAAGGAATAGGTATTTCAAGATAAATAAACATTTATTTATATAGTTTTTACAAGGTTTGTGAACAGTAAAATATTAGTAGACATTTCCTGATATATTGAGATAATTGAACACTCAGAACTTATAAGTAAAATGCCTAATTAATTTAAACTAAGTTTTTTTCACTAACTTAGTCTTTTTCAATTAACCACAACTCAGTACTTAAAATATGGAAATATTTAATAAACGCACGTATACCGCGCCCTATATACCTATCTACCCTTCACCTATATACCCATCCACACATCACTACTTTCCAACCGAGCAATTCACGCCTACCGCGAAAGGGGAACGGCTTAATGATATGATAATAATAATCTGAAAATTTTGAAACTTAGTACCAGTGTTGGCAAAACCTTCACCTGCAACATGCATGTTGTCTCATATTTTTAGAGATTTTTTTTACTGAGATTTTCATGAAAATCTGCACAAAAATCGAGCTGCCTAAACTTTTTGGACGGATAGTAAGTAGTGTCCTCGGCAACTAACCTCCAAGTTACCACTTTCAACTTTCCTCTTAAACCTTTAAACCTTACAAAACAGTTCCCCCACACAACCCCTTCACTACACTCACCTCACTTGCCACCTTTTACCTCAATCACACCTCCACGCCCGTCACCAAAATCAAAAAAGATAACACAGAAAAAAACGCGTACTTTACCATTTGGTACCAGAAACGGAATCCGTTTAATAATTACTATCATTTAATTAAATAATAATATTTAATTATATAACAAACTAAAAAGGCGCAAGCAAGCATCATTATGTATACCTGAGCATTGAAAGCTTATTTTTGTAAAAAAAAAATTAAATTTGACTTTTTAATCTAAACGTAGTCAAAGACAAAAACCCAAGTGTTCTTTCTAGCCTATTTTTGTTTATTATTTTTTTTTTTTTTGTTAGAATGTAATGGATCCTTATGATTGTTACAAAGAATAGTTCTTCGGAAGCGGCATGGGCTCTCCAAAACATGAACCATCCCTAATTTTTACTACGCCAAAGGAATAAACGCGTCGATATCTTGCGAGGAGCTGGCGCATCTCGAGCAAGGAGGGACAGCCCCTGACAAGTTTGCGCCTGTGGAGTAGGAAACATTTGAGACGCTTTATGGTTTATTTTATGGGAAGCCCATGCAACTTCCGGAAAACTATCCTTTGAGACAGTTATAAGGATCCATTATATTTTACCTTCCAAAAAATAAACTTTGATAATAAACAAAGAATAGGTAATGCATACAAATATTAAAATAAATCCAGTCTATTATTTCATTTTTATGAAAATTATTCAGGTTTATTACAGGTCTCTGAGATTATGAAAAACTGGAAACGAGCCCTTGTTTATTATTGTGTATATATCATAGTTATTATTTTATCCAATACTATCTGATGCTAATTTTTTAAGTAAAATTTTACATTATTCATGTACAAATTTCCAGAAGATTTTATTAAAAATCCCTCAAGATATACCACGTCAAACTATGTGCACTCAAAAATTAACATTAACTTATTAAGTATAAATATGTGAATAAAATTTTCTTCATGAAAGTTGAAGTAGATCAGAAAAGGAGTATCCATTATCTCTTGATATTTTTTGGTGTATCTTCATTCGAGTAGTTAATCATTTTAAACACTTCCACTTTCCTCTCCTACGTTTCCGATTATATTAATGTTGTGTATTTTGGTTGGTTGCCGTACAAATGTGCAGTAATTTTGTATAACCTACTTGCGTGGTTTTGTTTCCAATTTTCAATTTTGAAAGTATGAAATGTTGAAGTATTATTGTCTTATTCTTAACTTATTAATTTCAGTTTTATTGATACTAAAGAGTTTATATTCTTGACATATATATAGGAAGAAATAGATTTATTTAAAGTTCGTTAAATCGATTTTCATTTTAACTGTAATTAGGTCATTTATTTCTTGGAATGTCGTAAAAAAGTTAATTTTTTTAATATTTAAAAGTAGAAATAACGTTAAACTTTGTAAGTAGCTTAAAATTAATTTAAATTATTTACAGGTGTTCTAGGCCTTATAATTTCATATAAGAGACTATACAGTTCATTACAATTATAATTCATTTCAATCATATATCAACTATCTTTGTAAAGAAAATTAATCAGAAAAGTTAAAAAAATGTAGGTATACAATACGAGATGAAAAATATACAAGTTGTAATTATATTTTATTATTTAGAAATATCATTCATTTATAGGGATGTGAACTTTATGCATTCGAGAATGCTGAATTACGCGCCAAAATTCGAGTCTTTTATGCGGTGAAAATTCCGAAAGCATTATGCGCTCAAAAATACAGATCTATACATTATTATGCATTATAGATTGTCAAAATACATTTTAAACAGGGATGAAATAAGCAAATATTGTAGTGAAATAACTTAATCTTAAAAACAGATCAACTTCTGTTTACATATCTCAAAGAAGTAATGATCTTACAGTTCAACTGTACAATCACATTACACAACACAAGGTTCATCTCATCATATTAGTGTTAATTGTTTTCGAGGTCAATCATCAGGGATCTGACATAAATCAATACTTGAATACGAATGGGATCCTCAAAAACAGAACCTTCATCAACGATATCTTTAGGGTAGGGAAAAAAATTATTAGATATATATTTTGTAAATAACAGTTTTTAAAATATATTAATTTACAAAATGTCCTTTTTGGTGTAATTCAACTGTTTTTGGTTTAAAATTAAAATCTTTTTTGATTGAAATATCAACTATTACATTTGTTGTTGAAAATTCATCTAGTTGTTGCAAAATCTAACCATTTTGTTAAAAATTATTTTTTTTAGTTAAAAAAATTCAAATTTTTGGTTGAAAATTTGAAAATTTGGTAAAAAATTCGTCTTTATGGTTTGAAAATTCATCTTTGTAGGTAGAAAATTGAACTTTTTGATTAAAAAATCACATTTTTTGTTGAAAATTCATCTCTTTTGCTTCAAAATTCAACTGTTTGGTTCAAAATTAACATTTTTTTTTGAAAAATCATCTTTCATGGTTGAAAATAAACTTTTCTGTTTCAAATTAATTTTTTTCAATTAAAAATTTTAATATTCTATTTTTGATTGAAAATTTATGTTTTTAAACAATTCTATTTGTTAATTTCATTAATTATTACCACGCTCTTAGCGAAAAATTGACAACAAGTGGAAAATTTCAGAAAAAAAAAAACAATTTAATTCTTTTGTTGATAAATGGTCCTTTTTGGTGTAATTCAACTGTTTTTTGTTAAAAATTAAAATCTTTTTTGATTGAAATATCAACTATTACATTTTTTTGTTGAAAATTCATATTTTTTTTTGCAAAATCTAACTATTTTGTTAAAAATTAGATTTTTTTAGTTGAAAATTCACATTTTTCGTTGAAACTTCAGCTATTTTGGTAAAAAATTCAACAACTTGGTTAAAAATTCGTCTTTTTGGTTTGAATATTTATCTTTGTAGGTTGAAAATTGAACTGTTTGGTTAAAAAATCATCTTTTTTGTTAAAAAATCATCTCTTTTGCTACAAAATTCAAGTTTCTGGTTCGAAATAAATTTTTGTTGTTGAAAAATCATCTTTCTAGATTGAAAATGAACTTTTCTGTTTCAAATTTTTTTTTAACTAAAAATTTTGGATTGAAAATTTATGTTTTTAAACAATTCTGTTTGTTAAATTTCATTAATTATTTATTAAAATCTTAGTATAAAAAGTTGACAAAAAGTGGAAAATTTCAGAAAAAACAAAATTCAGCTATTTTGGTAGAAAATTTAAAAATATGGTTAAAAATTCGTCTTTTTGGTTTGAAAATTCATCTTTGTAGGTTGAAAATTGAACTGTTTGGTCCAAAATTATTATTATTTTTTTGAAAAATCATCTTTCTTGGTTGAAAACAAACTTTTCTGTTTAAAATTAATTTTTTTGAACTAAAAATTTGATTATTCTATTTTTGATGGAAAATTTATGTTTGTAAACAATTCTATTTGTTAAATTTAATTATTTATTACCTCGCTCTCAATGAAAAGTTGACAAAAAGTGGAAAATTCCTCAAAAAACGCAACTTTATAACGTTATTCAAAGAGAATATTATTAAAAATAGCAATAAATTGTTTAAACAATTATTTCTGTTAAATTTAATATTGATTATTGCCTCAAACTAACTGAAAAGTAGAAAAAAAGTAGAAAAATTCGGAAAAGTGACATTCTAACTATATTCTAAAAGAAAATTGATAAAAACAATAATCAATTATTTTAAACAATTTACATAAACATCTAATTATTAGTAGAGAGTAGTATTTTCTGTGTTATAAACAATTTGTATTTGAAAACCCGCAAAAACATCAAAATTGGGCCAAAAACTCGAAAAATCCAATTTTTCGTTTATGGGGTTTTATAAAACAGACTTATGGGGATTGGGGATTGCATTTTTCTTACGTACAAAAATAATTAAATACGTAATAAATTACGTTCTAATTAAACTCTAAATATCTTAACGTCTTTTTTAGTTAAGAATTCAACTATTAGGAAGAAAATTCGTATTTTGTTGTAAGATTTTTTTTATTTGCTTAAAAATTTAATCATTTGGTTGAAAATGTAATTATTCTATTAAAAATTGCACAATTTTGTCTGAGTCATCCTTGTCTTGAATCTTTCCAAGTCAAAGCTTCAGAAAGTTTAGAATTTTAAATTGTTAATACATAAAAAAATTATAATTTAACATTAAAGTGGATCAGACGTTAAAAATAAATATTAATTTTAAATGGGAAACACTAAAAATGAAAAAATGTCTACTCTGAAACAAATTTTAATTACCAAAAATTGTGATATTAACACTTTTTTATACTCAAACCCTTTAGAATTTCAGTTATTTTTAGTAAATTTAAATCGTTAAAAAATTAATAACTTTTCAATTGTCAATTATATTTTCCAACATTCAACCAACTAAATTTGAATTGCAAAATTAAAACCTATGAAAGGTAAAAATAAAATATTTAGCCTTCAATCTGAAAATTCAGAACTATAAAATTGTGATCATTTAAAATTACCGAAATTATTCAATTACTGATGTATGAATTTTAGAAAGTTTAATTTTTATCTTGTTTTATTTTAAAATCAATTTTTAATTTTTTAATTTCAAATCTTCCTTTATTTCTAGATCAAAATTCAACAATTTGGATAAAAACTTGTCTTTTTTAATTGAAAATTCAACTGTTTCGTTGAAAATTAACGTATTTTGTTAAAAATTAATTTTTTTGTAGAAAATTAACCTTTTCTTTGAAAGTTAATCTTCTTGTTTAAAAATTTATCTTTTTGGTTAAAAATTTAAGTATTCCAGTTAAATATTTATTATTTTAGTTGAAAATTCATCAGTTTGCTTGAAAATTAATTTCTTTAACTGGAAATTTGACTGTTCAATTTTTAATTGAAAATTGATCTTTTCTAGATCAAAATTCAACAATTTGGATAAAAACTTGTCTTTTTTAATTGAAAATTCAACTGTTTCGTTGAAAATTCACGTATTTTGTTAAAAATCAATTTTTTTTTGTAGAAAATTAACCTTTTCTTTGAAAGTTAATCTTCTTGTTTAAAAATTTCTCTTTTTGGTTAAAAATTCAAGTATTCCAGTTAAATATTTATTATTTTAGTTGAAAATTCATCTTTTAGTTCACTCAGTTTACCGTATTTCGAAAATCTTTAATTAAAAAAATTTTAGATTTTAATTTTTAGGTGTACATTTTTCATTCAAAGAATTTAAAAATGCCGTTTTAAATACTCAAAAATTAGAAGCGTTTGAAATCGACAATTAAAAACAAAAAATTTAGATGCTTTTAAGAATTGCGAAAGGCTTCAAAAGAATAAATCACATTTTTTGAAGATTCCTAGGAAATTTGAAAATGATTTTTTTTTTATTTTGAAAAATTAAATTTAAAAGAATATTTAAAAAGACTTCCAAAATTGTTAAAAATGCATCTGGAAGATTTTAACAAAATATTTTTAATTTTGCAAGATTTTTTAAAAATGTTAGGAAATATTTTGGGAAAAATTTAAGTTTGAAGAGAATATTTAAAAAGATTTAGAAAGATTTACAAAATTGTAAAAAATGATTGTGGGAGATTTTAAGGAAAATTTTTTCAATTTGGCAGGATATAAAAAAACATTTAGGAAAAATTCGAATTCTTTTAAAAGATGCTTATAAGTTCTGCAGAAATTTCAAAAATAATTTATAATTTGAAAAAATGTAAAACAACATTTAGATTTTTCAGGATTTTGAAATAAAATCTTGAAGATTCTTAAGGATCTTTAAACTATTTGAAATAAAAATAATTTATCTACTAATTTAAAAGATGTTCAGTTTATAAAAATATAATCACTCAATTTATAATGTTTCTAGCTTAAAATTGCTTAAAATGATTTTTAGCTCAGTTTTTATTACTTGAAATAAATCTTTTTTTCTACGTTGTTCGTTGCGAATTTATCTTTTTGAGTTAAAAATTCAACTGTTAAAAATTAATTGATCTTTTTTTGGTGAAAATTGAATTATTTGGTTGAAAATTGATATTTTGCATTGAAAAGTTCAACTATTTGTTTGAAAATTCATGTACTTTGTGGAAATTTCGTCTTTCTTGTAGAAAATGATTCTTAATGGTTGAAAATTCATCTTTTGAGCGTAAAATTCAACTATTCCAGTTGAAGATTCATCATTTTAGTTAAAAATTCATCAGTTTAGTTGAAAATTAATTTCTTTGACTGAAAATTTAATTGTACCATTTTTTTAATTGAAAATGGACCTTTTCTAGTTCAAAATTCAACTATCTGAATGAAAATATGTCTTTTTTAATTGAAAATTCACGTATTTTGTTAAAAATATTTTTTTTTATGAAATTATCTCTTTCTTTGAAAGTT
>JAABKJ010075445.1:93874558-94058126 GCA_011634705.1 Andricus grossulariae | reverse complement strand
TTCCAGTTAAAGATTTATCATTTTAGTTGAAAATTAATCTTTTATGTGGAAATAAAATTATTTGGTTGAAATTTAAACTCTTTTCTTTAAAATAATTTTTTTTTTAATTCATCGTTTTAATCAAAAACTAATTTTTTTGGTTGCAAAAATGAGCTGATTAATTGAAAGCTTGTTTTTTCTTTGGATGTTTTTTAGTTGAAAATGATTTTTTTTTACTGGAAATTTAACTATTTTTCCAGTTGAATATTCCATAATTTTAGTTAAAAATTTATCTCTTTGGTTGAACATTCATTTTTAGACTAAAAATGTAATTATTCAATTTTTGTTTGAAAAATGATCTTTTTTAGTTGAAAATTCGTCTTTTTGGTAGAAATTAATGTTCTTGGTTGAAATTTAATCTTTTTGGTCAAATATTCAATTATTCTAGTTAAAGATTCATCATTTCAGTTAAAAATTCATCTTTCTGGTTTAACATTCAACTATTTCAGTTAAATATTTACAATTTTATTTGAAAATTCATCACTTTGTTTGAAAATCTAACTATTTTTTTGAAATTTAGTTTTTTTGTTTTGAAAGTAATTTTTTTAACTGAAAATTTAACCTATTCCAATTGAAAATTCCATAGTTGTAGTTGAAAATTCATCTGTTTGGTTAAACATTAATTTTTTTACCTTGAAATTTAATTATTTAAGTTTTGATTGACAATTTATCACATATCTTCCGAGTCAGTCATTAAGGACCATACTACGTCAACGGCAAAAACGCTATTCGCAAATGGACAAGATGTACATATCCTTGTGGCTGATGGTACATACATGTTTATCCAAAAGAGTAGCAATTATTCGTTTCAAAGACGGACTTATTCTATGCATAAGGGAAGGAATCTGGTCGAGCCCATGATGTTAGTAACGACGACAGGATATATAGTGGATGTTTTCGGTCCGTATTTTGCTGATGACAAGAACAACGACGCTAGTATCTTTGACAGTCTTTTTAAATAAGACTCAATTAAACTACGTCAATGGTTACTAAAGTCCGATGTATGGTTGAAGCAATCAATGGGCTGATAAAAACGTGGAGAGCTCTGAGTAATGTTTTTCCAAATAGTCAAATGCCTTACATCGGGGATTACGTTAGAATAGTCTGTGACCTTTGTAATGCTTTCCGAACTCCCAGAATTCATGACAATCCCGATGATAATCTAATCGCTGATAGAAAGTTGCTATTGGCTTCAATACCTGATTTTCCTAGGTCAACTCTTGATGAGTTGCGATACATCACATTCGGAGTGTGTCAGCTAAAGTAAGCTCAATCGTATACCGAGCAACATTTAGCGGATGATGGCTTGTCCACAAACACGAGGAAGGCATTCTAAGAGTACAAATCCAGTGTTGTCATACATCTTCCAGAGTGTATAACTTATAGTGCCAAAGTGGTGCAAGTGTGGTAGGATGTTATGCTCACATTGCATGTGTTCTGTGGTATCTTGGTTACTCTAGATATCAACAAAACACTCGCCGACTTTCACGTGAATTCGAAAGTCATTTGAACGATGCGTCGTGTTGGTCGGAAGATGAAGGAGAAGGAACATCATCTTCAGATGAACAAACCGATTCTGACGAATAAAGCTCTTGCAGAGTACGTAGCCTCTAATTAACCATAAGTTCTGATTGATTCTAATCTAATATACCTTTTCTTAGAAACACGTCTCTCCAAGTTTGTTTCGATCATTTTATAGAAATTATTGCTAATAAATCTGATAATAGTCACAGACCTATTAGAGTATAGAAATATGCCTTATTTTGAAGGCTAAGTACCTGGAAAGAAATAATGGCTTTAACATATGTTGTACCGCATATATGGGCGCAGTTTTTGGTAAAGTACGACTTTGCGCGAGCAATATTAACCATGTGGAATACAGCATGATTTGAACGAAAGTGCGAAAAGCAATGTAAAATAAGAACTTACAAATGCCTATTTCTTGAAATTAAATCACTTTCGAAAAGAATCCTTTTGCGGGGTTATGAGACCTAGTTAGATGAATGAAATAAAAAAAACTTCTGAAACCAATTAGTAGATGGCCCAAAAACCGGCCTTATTGACCCTCCTCCTTTGTTAGTGATAATCACTCTCACATTAATTTAAAGTATTTCCAGATAAGAATACATTTTTTCAGCAAAAATTAAAATGTTTTTTAAATACATGAAAATGTCTTGATATTTGAAATTAAATAATAACAATAATTATTAACAATTGTTTTTTTTCAATTTTTCATAGAAATAGTGACTGTAGTGATGATAAAGGGAAAGTTGAAAAAACCACAAATTCCAAATTTTTGCACAAAATTATTTTTACAATTATAATTGTTGATGTTCCATAGAAATTGTGACTAACAATCACTCTCAAAATAATTTTAAACATTTTTATTCAAGAACAAATTTTCTTTTTAGAAACATTACAATATTTGTGTATTTGTTAATTTAATTTGTTTTTAATAATTGAAACATACAAATGTCAAATTATTTGTCCAAAATGTAGGTGAGGAACCAAATTCAGTCTACGATGAATTACAAAACAGTTTTGAATATTTGTCATTCGGTTTTAAATTATATTTATAAATTCCGGGGGAAAAATTGTGCGCTGATATTGCACAAGGTATCTGGCATTCTGGGAAAATCAATCTTCTCAATCGACAGTTTTATTATTTTTATTTTTGAGGATTATTTTAAATTTTTTCTCTTCTTCCAGACATGTTAATTTTTTGACGTTAATAAGATGATTTCTTGGAATTTTGTAAAATACCGTAAAATCTTCCAAATCCTTTAAAACACAATTTTGACAACTTTGAAATCCACTAAAATCAGGTGAAGCTTCTTAAAAACTCTTAAAATCCCTTACATTTTTTCAAATTATCTGAAATCTCTATAAAAAATAAATAAAAATTCTTTGAAATCTTGAAAGACATTAAAAGCTTAATGACCAATATGAAAAATAGTTGTGCTTGCTAGAAATTTGAGAAAATAGTGGCATTAGTAAAATTTTTTTAAAAATAGCACAAAAATAGTAACAAGAAAACGAAAAATTGTCAAAAATGTGAAAAGTGGTAGTTTGCGGAAAAAATGGATACCACTTAAAAACTCATAATATCGTTATAGCAACAGCTTATGCTCTTGCAAGGGTCCACAAGTTCTTCGATTTCAAAATTGCCACTGGTGGTCCTTCAATAATAAAAAATCGTGTGTTACATGTAAGTATTTATTATCATACAAAAAGATAACAAATTGAAATTAAAATTCAATATTTTTGTTTATAAATTACTTTTTTTAGGTTGGCCAACCACGTTTCTCTATTAAACGCGAAATGTTAATAAAAGGGTTCAAGGACCCAACGGTGCTTGCCTATTACAATTATATGGTTGATATTGCTGTTATTTTTGGTGCAAATAAAGCTAGAGCTAGAAAAGAATTAAAGGAGTCTATGGATTTCGAAATTAACCTCGCCACTGTGAGTATTGATTAAATTATGATTAGGGTGGAGAAGAAAAACATTTTTGAAGGGCAAGGCTCCCCCCTATTTTGTAAGGTCCTGAAATTGTTTTTCTTAATTGTCTAATATTAAGACGTTTACCCGGGGTTTACCAACTTTACATGGGATTTTAAATGAGAAAATCTCAGTTTTCTAAAAAATGGGGGAAAAACTCCTTGCTATTAACTTTTCGTAAGTTGAATTTTAATCACTTCTTAAGAAATACTTAAGAAATTGCTTTCACCCATAAATTTTAAATTTTACACTCCGACCACTTTGTTATTTTTCAATTGTTTAAACAATTCATATTTGCTTTAGGTTTTGTTTTCCTACCGAATTATAAATTGTTTGTATTTTCTGACAATATTGATAGAATTAATTAAAACAAGAAACATTTTTTTTGGTTGAAGACATTTTGTAATTATTAAATCAATCTTTATTTATTTCAATTTTCTTCTATGCCAAATTATCCAAATTTAGGACATTCTTAAATTAATTACATACCTCAAAGATGTTACCAATTATGTTTTTTGTTTTAGACAATATTAAACTTTTTTAAAAACAATCATTATTGATCATTCAAATCTGACTTTTCATGGAAAAGGTGGAGAGAATTCTATTCTTTCTTGTTTCTCACACTATGTCGATCATTATTAAGATATTGTTTTTTTTTCTGAAGTTATACCCCGATTATTCAAATAATTATTATTTGTTCGAACAATTTGTTTTTATATATTACAAACAGTTCCTTCTCTCTTGTGGGATTATGGAGACCGTTAATTTGTGTATTTATAATATAATGAACAAAATTAGTTAGAAAAATAATAATTGTTACACAAATTCGGGTATAACTGAGTCATAATAAGTTGCATAGTGTAAAAAGATTTGAAAAACTAGCATTTTTTCCACCTTTCCAATAAAAAATCAAAAGTGAATGATTAGTCTTTTTTGGAACATTTAATAATGTTTTAAACGAAAAATATTATTTCTATCATTCCTCAAGTAAGAAATAAATTTAAAAAAGTACAACATTTTCATATTTTGCTGCAAAAATTGTTCAGAAATGGAATGAAAAGTGAAAAAAAATAATGATTATTTTTCAACTAATTCAATATCAATTGGAAAATATTTGCAAAGTCATCACTTATTAAATACAGAGAATTCTTGTTGGCATAATTACGAAAAATTCAGTATTTATCATGAATTTTATATGAAACTGCTATTTTGCATTTTTTGGGTCATTCTCCGGGAATAATAGAAAAAGTAGTAAGCGTAAAATTTGAAAATTATAGAATAGAAATTATTAATTGAAAATTTTCTAAGTAGTGACTGAAATTCAGTTTCTGAAAACTAATCTTATCCCTTTTAAAGTCCCATTCTAGTTTCAAAAGTCTTAATATTGACCGAGTTTTCAAAGTTCCTTCGAAAATATTTCATAATTTTTCTTTTCTGGGTGAATTATAGTATTATTATCTCATTGCCTCTATGTCTTCTGAATGTAAACTCTATACACACAAAATTATTTTCGAATCTCAACACGCACACTAACCTCAGGAGCACCTTTTTACTCAACAAATTAAAAAAATAATTGGATATGATATTAAGGTCCCCTATTTGAGTTTTGTATTTTTTTTCTGGTTTTTATTATCTAAATGCCTTGAAGATGCACGTGAGACCAATTCTGTTTGAAATCAGGCGAAAATTCAAAAAAAGTCTAGGTCATGGGGTCAGAACGATTTATTAATTGAATGTTTCGAACAAGCGTAGGAATTAAGGATTTATTATTCGAATAGGACATTTATGCTCTTCCAATTGTTCAAATTTCGAAAAATGGCAAGAGGGCAGCAGTTTTTCTAAAATGTTTGAAAGCATAATTTCTTAAAAACTCCTATTAGAATTTTTTAGAAATATCTGATAATATGTACTAAAAATCTCATAAAATTTGATCTTGGTAAACCACTTTTGTTAAAATTAAATTATAACTAGCTTGAATCGTATACAAGATAAAGTAAAAATAATATTTGAAAAACCAAAAATTCAGGGTTCAAAAAAGGTTTAGCCTGCATCAAAATGATAGCATGCCGTTTTTATACTTGCAGTAACTTTTGAAAAATACTGGAGAATATAAAAAGGTGTAAAACCTGAAACTTCAGTTTCAGGTCAGCCCTGAAGAAGTGAACTGCAATGTTCACGAAACATCGGCAAGTTTCGTAGTCTTGCACACGATTGAAACCCGAAAAAGCTTTAAATTTTTAATTTGAATTTACATTTCAAGAACATTGTTTATTTTAAACAAAACAGATGAGTTTTTAAAATAATACGTGAATTTTCAGCTACAAAAGATCAATTTCCAACAAAATAGAGCAATGTATCACCAAAGAGATGATTTTTAAACCAAGAAGATTAATTTTGTGAAAAAAAAATTTTTTCTACTAATTTTACAAATTCAGCAGAATTTTAAAAACACATTCACTCTATGAATATGAAGAAACTGAGTTTTAAATAACATTGTGCTTTTTGAAGGAAAATCACTATGTGCACAAACTATCCGGATGAGTTTGGTCTTTTTTGTCGAGAATTCGTGTTAGAAAAAAAACAGGAAGATTTTTATAGGTCATTATGAAAAAATAGGTAACTCTTGCTATTAAAATGCTATGGCTGATTTTGATCAGATTTGAATAACAAATACTTTGTGCGCTTATTGTGCAACATGTCTTAGCAAATGGAAAAAGGGAGATAAAACAAAGAAATGCTTTAGTTCTCCTATAATTTGTCGAGAACCCGCAAATCTGGAAGCCTCAGTTGGCAGAAGAATAAAAGAAAACGAATCCATCGAAGTGGATGAAGAAATTGCAGAACCTCAGGTGTCAACAAATAGTGAAGATGGTGAATCTAATCTCAAAGAAGTCCATGAGGAAAACGAAGTAGCTACCGGAATGTTTAATCAACCAGAACTAAATGATATCGTAAGAGATTTAGGACTGTTGAAAGAAAACGCTAGGCTTCTCGCATCTAGGCTAGAAGAAAAAACAGTTCTTACAATGAATACTAGGGTATATTTTTATAGAAAAAGAGATGAACCCTTTAGACATTATTTCTCCCACGAACTCTCATTAGTTTTTTGTAATAATATTAAAGGTTTGTTTTATGAGTTTGATTACATCAATTACAACCCTGATGATTGGCGGCTGTTTTTTGATTCATCCAGTCAAAGTTTTAAAAAAGCTGCAAAGATCCTAAACTGTTGCTTACTAAATATAAATATAATAAACACAACTGACAAATATGCGGTGACTGGAAGATCATAACAATTCTACTTGGTCAACAGAAAGGATTTGTTAAATTTCCTTGGTTTTTGTGCGAATGGGATAGTTGTGATCGTGCTAACCATTACATAAAAAAAGTTTTGACAGTTCGTCAAACTCGGGCTCATTAAGAAATTTATTAAAGCGATGAGATCAAGTGACAGTGATGCTTTTAGCTATCTCTTCATCAAGTTCCCAAACCTATCTCAAGCAAAAATTGATGAGGGATTTTTGAATGGATCTCAAATAAGGGCTCTTATAAATGACGAAGAGTTTCAAAATAAATTGACGACACTTGAACTTGCTGCTTGGACAGGTTTTAAAAATGTTGTCTCAAAATTTTTGTGCAACAGTAAGAATCCAAGTTATACAAAATATGTTGAGGGAACGCTGACCGCATACAGAAATTTAGGATGTTTAATAAACTCTAAAATTCTATACCTTAATTCACATCTTGAATTTTTTCCGGAAAATCTTGGGGCCTTGAATGAGAAGCCTACAATGTGATACTAAAATACCACATAAACGAAGACCCATTCGCAGATTATTTGAAACAAAAGAAACACGTTATTCCGAGAAGAAAGGATAAGGATTGAGCGAGTTATGAAGAACGAATGTCGTGAGAGGCAAGGGGACTTACGCCAAATAAGCACCTCATTGTGAGAGGCAAGAGGATTCACGTTTAAGAAGCAACCCATCGTTAGAGGCAAGGGGACTCACGCTAAACAAGCACCCCATCGTAAGAAGCAAGGGGACCTACGCTAGACTCAGAAAACTATTTTGCGGCCCTGTGATCGGAGGGAAATTTTTTTCCTCTTGGAAGCTCAAATCTATATTTAAGCCGGAAAGTCCCTATGGATCGTCGACACTTGAGAAAAATATGTCAAATTCTTTAAATATTGCATTTTTGAAGCAGCCAAAAATTTGTTGTATTAAAAATATTATTTCAGCTGCTTTAGAGGTGGAATATTTAAGAAATTTAACATATTTATCGAACGTTTTGACGATTCGCAAGGAATTTCAGCCTCGAATATGAATTTAAGCATCCAACAAGAAAAAAATTGTCCCCCGATAATCATATGAAGCGACATTAATACCAACCACGGAAAGCAGGCAACTTCTGAGAGATGATAACGATTTCAGGAGAAGGAACATTAACATGCACATTCCTCCTAATCCCCAAGATCTGGCTGAAATGGATGCCTCCCTCCGTGGAGAAATCTCGCGAGAGACTGACCTCTGGACCATCAATTGCTCAGTTTATGGTGCTGCGAGAGCTTTGGCTGATTCAAATCGAAGGCTCAAACCGTGCCCATAGTTCGCCCATAGTATGGCTGAAGTATGGCTTGTGTCCGAATCCCATGGTTCCACCATGGGAAATTACGAGATGCATCGAAAAAATGTCTTAGGCCAATTTGATGTCGAATTGTGTCCATTGTATGGCTGTAATTTGGTCCAACTTCAGGCCAACTATTTTACTCCGGATGCGAATTTTCGGGCGTGAGCATTTGACTGGAAAGTCCCTTATTATTTATGGCCTATTGTAACTGTCAAGTTCTGTCGGCTCATCCGGCTTTCAGTGAGGCTATACAAAATTTAGGAAAGCACTTGGAGCAGTCTATTTGAAATAAAATGGTATCCTTCTTTAACAGCAATTGGCTGTCGACCGAACGAAACAAAATTGGTCCACGCCTTTTTTCATGAAAACTTGCGCGACGGGTTTCCTTCTCTCGATGAGCAGGGTATAGAATTCACGAAATTCACATCATTTATGGTACTTACGGAATTCACGGAGTTAATATAATTGGAAGAAGTCACGGAATTCAAGAAATTCCCGAAATTCATTCAATTTATGAAATTCATGAATTCAGTGAATTCCATGAATTCAGTGAACTTCATGAATTGAGTGAATTCCATGAATGAAGTAAATTCTGTGAATTTCGTGAGTTCAGTGATTTCCGTGAATTCCACGAGTTTCGAGAATTCCGTTAATTCATTGAATTTCATGAATTGCGCGAATTCTACGAATGCCGTGAATTTCGCGAATTATACGAATACCGTGAATTTCTCGAATTATATTGATGCCGATAATTCCGATAATTGCGCTTCCACAAGTGTCATAGAACTCGACTGCGCAGCTGTAAGCACTATGTTACTTTAATACGCAATTATAAGTACCCCCTGACCTTATTGCACAACCATAAATGTCGCGTAACTGTACTGCACATCCGTGAGTTTCATAGAACTCCACGGCGCAGATGTAAGTGCTATGCAACTCTACTGCGCATCCAAAAGCAACCCATTACCTTACTGCGCAGAAATGAGGGCTGTGTACTATACTGCGCAGCGGTAAGTTCGATGTTATTGGACTGCGCAGCTGTAAATGTCGTGATACTTTACTGCGCAGTCCTATGTGACATTGAACTTTGATGCGCAGCTACAAATAGCCCGTAATTTTACTTCGCAAAAGAATTCGAAGTTCCACTTTTCTGCGCATTCTTAGTTCCCGGATCCGGGTTCGGAACCAAACCCTTCAGAATTTAAATGGTCCGGACCCAGAATCTTCAGAAATTAAAGTGTCCGGGTTCGAACCTGGACCCTTAAGAATTTTAAAGGTCCTGACCCGCACTATTAAGGAATCAAAGGGTCAGGTTTCGGATCTGGATTCTCAAGAATTTAAAAGGTTCGGGTCCGGACCCGGTCCTTAAGAAATTGATGGATCCTGTGCGGTCCCAAACTTCTAAGGAACATTTAAACCTCGGGTCCAACCTAAAAGGTTCCGATCCCTGTGTATGTTGGAGCAATGGTCGACAAACGAAATTGGTCGATATTTATCATTCGGTATCCGACCTTCGACAAAGTTGCGGCTATATAATGGACACAATTCATCATAAAATTGGCCTAAGACATTTTTGCAATGCATTTCGTAATTTCCCAAGGTGGAACCATGGGATTCAGACACAAGCCATACTTCAGCCATACTATGGGCGAACTATGGGCAAAAACTTATGCAAGACTTAAGCCAAGGTACTTGTGTTTTGTCCCATGGTGACCATTTCCACGCGGGGGGTGTGCGACGAAGGTCGTGGGGGATAATTAATAAGCTTTAGACTCATTCTGTCTCGGCAGACGCAATGAATGCTGGCCAAGCAAAGTAAGTTTTTCATTCTCGGAAAGTCGTGGTATCGGTACCTCTGAATTAGAAGGTTCTATAGGTACTTAAAGCCGTTTTCCTTAGTTTTTCGGTACCAATTTCAAACTGTTGGTCCCCCTTTCGCATCACCAAAGAAGTGTGTGTGGGAAGGATTTTCAAAGAAACAGGGGACAGAAATAAGGAAAATAAAAGCTCTTAGGGGACATGTTGGAAACTTGAATTTCAACTGAGTTGTGTGATAGCAAAAGAGGAGAAACATAAATGGTTTGAAGAAGACGTGGAGGAAGCGATGGCGGAAGAAGAGGATTGCAAGGCGGTCAGACATTTTTTTCATCATATAACATCATCATATAACAAATTTTCATTCTAATAATTATCCTGTATTTTAGAATTATTTTGGAATAATCATATTTTGAAAACTTTTTACCAGTTTTCGAGTTAGGTTTGTTCTGACAGAATAAATATTTAGAAGGCTACAAATTTGTAGCACTCATAACCTTCATTGTTCTAGATGTGAGTTTATAAACGAAAGACTGAAAATGGTCAATGGACAATTTCCCCACTGATAATTATTTAAATATATCCTTCATTATGTTATTTTTCATATTGGTGAGTCATTCTGCACTGTTAAAGATTTATATTAATTAAAATTTAAAAACTCGGACGTTAACATCTTTAAATGGAAATAACATCTTCCAAATATTAATTCGGTTCAAGTTTTTTATTTGAGTCCTAATAGATGTATCTAGCACGTATGGGTTGTTCCCTACATATTATCAAATATGGCAAAATTTGCTGAAATACTTATTGAAAAAAACGAAGTTTTGAAATCTTTTTTAACCTCTTCTTTTAAATAGCGTGTTTGGTGCACCATCTTCGTTTTCGGATTCTTAATCTACGGGCAAGGACCTATCGAAATAACAGGGTTGTCCTTCCACGCAAATGAAAAGTTTTAAATTATTGTAAAGTAAAGTTCATAACTATTTTCGAAGCCATAGTGTACCTCAATTCGATTTATCGTTCTTCTATTCAACTTTTTTTTACTAGTAATTTATATTATACCAGGTGCTGACAACTCAACCATTGGGTTTACACCTACTTCTGACTTTAAGATACTTCAGGATATTTCAATGACTTCAGGAGATTTTACTGACTTCAGGAGATTTCAAGTGACTTCAGGAGAATTCACGTGACTTGAAGTTACTTCATGTGAATTCAAATGACCTCAGATATTTCAGCAGTCCCGGTTAGGGCATTCAAAAATGCATTGTATAATTGTTTTTCCAAATTTGCATGCATTTCGCCCCTAAATTTGTTCGAATCCACAAAAAAATTAATGTGCTAAGAAAAATCATATTAAAAGTTCCCGCGAGAACCATGAAGTTTATAACGTATTTCCCATAAGAAAAAAAGACGTTTTGTACATTTTATTCAGAATCGTCAATATTAGGTGAATCCAGTTGAAACGCAACATTCCTCTTCACAATTAGCTACAGAATAAAAATGTATAATTACTTTTTAAATATCATCCCCATAAGGCTTTTTTATAGGGTCACAAAAAAACCCCGTAAGTAAAATATTGGGGTTTGCAAGTTGCTGGCGCTAATTATGATTATTTTGCGGTTTTTAAAATAAAAATGGTTTTTAATACATGAATACTACTTTTCACTGATAATTAGATGTTCGCATACATTTTTTGAATAATTTGGTATTGTTTTTAGTAATTTTTTCTTAGAATAGAGTTAGAAGGTCGCGGTTTTCCGAATTTTATAATTGTAGTAAGGTAATGATTTACTTAAGTTGACAAATATAATTGGTTAACCAATTTATTTCTATTTATTTCCGAAATATTCAACTTTAATTTACAACTCAGGTTTGGCTTTTTATTCATGAACAAATAATAAATAAAAAATAAAGAGAACAATTTTTTAAACAATCTTTCATTTTGTGAATATATTTTTCTGAAATATAACATATATTTGAAATATTCTTTAAATTATCTGCATGAATCATATTATGAATGTAAATTTTCCTTGAAGTATAGTTACTGAGAACTAAAAAGTGAGAGAAAAGCTAAAAATTTCAGAAAAACTCGCAACTTTTTAGCATTACTCTAAGAGAAAGTGGTTATAATAATTTGATCAAAAAATTATGTTTCTTGAACTGCATTAGTTATTAGCGCTCTAAGTAAAAAGTTGATGAAAGGTGGAAAATTTCAGAAAAAAACAGCAACTATATTTAGCATTACTAGAGGAGAAAATAGTTAGGAATAATAATAATTCGTTTGAACAATTATTTTTGTTGAATTTCAGTCATTATTACCACACTCTAGTGAAAAGTAGAAAAAGACTTGAAAATTTTAGAAAAAACCGAAACTTTCTAAGATTACTCAAAGAGCATGTTGATAAAAATAACTAAAAATTGTTCAAACATTTATTTTTTTTAGTTTGATATAATTATTAACTTACTATAATTTGAATGTGGACCGAAGGTGGACAATTTTAGAAAAGAATTCAACTTTCTAGCAGTATTCTAAAAGAATATTATTATAAATACTGAATTGTTGAAACAATTATTATCCATATAAATATTATTTCTAGTAAATTCAATTGATTATTGCATCACTACAACTGGAAAGTTAAAAATCAGATGAAAAATTCAGATAAAACCGCTACTTTCTAACTCAATTCTAAGATCAAATAGCTATAAACAGTAATACACTGTTTAAGCAATTTTGACTAAAAGTCAATTCAAGTCTTGATACTTTTTCTCCTTTTCTTTCTGCTTGGAAGTGATGTATTCGGACGGAGCCGAGAATTCGATCACGAATATAGTTCGTCTCTCGAAGTCTTGGAGAACAATGTCAGGCTTCGAGTGTGCAACGGAGACTGCTGTCTGAAAATCGTAGTTCCAGAAAATTTGGCACTTCTCGTTTTGGCCAATTGACTCTATCTCCCTTGGAGTGTTCGGCAGGGCAGGGTCGCGGCCAACACCGTAAGAGCGACAAAGATGGTTATAAAACACTCTTAGGACCACATTGTGTCTGTAGATATACGTCGTTCCTGCGTGGGTGGGACACCCCGATAGTATGTGTTCTAGGTACTCAATTTTTTTTTTTTTTTTTTTTTTTTTTTTTGACAGGCATCTAATCTTGTTGGTATAAAATTCATGTGGTTGGTTGACTGTTCAACTATTTTTGGTTCAAAATTGATGTTTTTAAATTGAAAATCAATGTATTTTATTGAAAATTTGTCTTTTTTGCTAGAAAATTCATTTTTTGGGTTAAAAAATCAACCAATTGGGTAAAAATGCATTTTTTTGGTCGAATATTCATGATTTTAGTTAAAAATTCATTTCTTTGGTTGAAAATTTAACTATTTTTTTAAATTCGTTTTTGTTCAGCTGAAAATTTAACTGATCCATATGTTCTTAGAAATATATACATTTTAGTTCGCAAATTCATTTATTTTGTTGAAAATTCTTATTTTTTTGTTCAAATTAACTGTTTTTGATTGAAAATAAAAAGATTTTGTGGTGGAAATATCAATTATTACCATTTTTGCTGAGAATTAATTTTCTTTTATCGAAAATTCTTTTTTTGTTGTGAAAATTTAACTATTGTGTTGAAAATTCTTTTTTTCTCTTGGTTGGAAATTAATTGTTTAAACTACAAATTTAATTCTTACATTTCTGGTTCAAAATTTATTTTTTTGAGGTCAAAACTCAACTATTTGGTTGAATATTAATGTATTTTATGAATGTGTTACGTAATTTCTGGAAGACCCCTTATAAAATTATGTATGACTATTGTCACTAAAAGCGTTTGAAATAAATTTAGAAACATTTTTTTCGCATTAACATTATTGATCTCAAAGGTATAAAGTTGTTTTATACTTAAAAGAAAAATTCAGAATAGTCAGGGTAAATAAAAAATTTATCAGAGAAAAGTAAGTGAATTTAAAAATTGGGATTTTGTAGAAACCCTGGAAAAGTTTTTCAAGTCAATAAAAGATTTTGAGTTTCCTCCCTTTTCTTTATCTAAAATATTATAACGCATTTTTCAAAGAATTGTTATAAACTTGAGTGCTTCTAGTCTAGGCATTCGTAAGAAAAAAGGTATTTTTATCGTATTAAGTAGGTAAAGCACGTTTTTTTACTAAAACGGTTTATTGAGGGGTCTTGATGAAAATTCCAAATTTTCTAGAAATGACTACGACGCATCCCAGAAATATTTTTGAAAAAAATTCCACAAATCAGCAGCAAAATTTAACTAAAGAAAATTCTGATAAAGATAAAAAAATAAATAACCTTCTATCTCTAATTGGCTCTAAGTTATGACTCTTCAAAGAACACCGATTTTTTCGAAAAAGAGGCTAAAACCCCAATTCTGAAGTTTTTATCTGTACTTTGGAATCTGTTAATTTTACAAGAAAAAATGTTCTGTATTTTAATTAAAGTAGACGTAATTACGAGTAATTCTAAAAAAACAACAACAATGGCCTAACTCAAGTTATGACCTCCCAAAGTTGACCACTTTTGACCTATTTTCAAGGAAAATTACTCGTGTTCAATTTTTTTCAAAATATTTCGTTTGTGGGTGAAGCATGATTAACGTGAAAATTGAAGAAAAAAACTGAACACGAGTAATTTGCCCTGAAAATAGGTCAAAAGTGGTCAACTTTGGGAGGTCATAACTTATGACCTATTCGGGTTAGGTCATTGTTTTTTAGAATTACTCAAAATTGCGTCTACTTTAATTAAAATCTAGAACATTTTTTCGTAAAATTAACAGATTCCAAAGTACAGATAAAAACTTCAGAATTGCGTTTTTAACCTCCTTTTTTAAAAAAATCGGGGGTTTTTGAAGAGTCATAACTTGGTGCCTATTAAAGATAGAAGGTTCTTTCTTTTTTATCTTTCTCAGAATTTTCTCCTGTTTAATTTTGATGTTAAACATTTTGATCTAAAATAAAATGGGGCGGGTCAGTCTACGCAAACACGATTTTTTGAACTTTTTTCAATATCATTTCCGGGACGAGTGGCAGTCATTTCTAGATAATTTGGAATTTTCATCAGGACCTCTCAATAAGCCCTTTTAGCCAAAAATCGTTACGGTAAAAAGTACCAGATGCCTGGACTATTCATGTAGGTACCTTCTTTCTCGTTTACCGGTTCCTTTAGATTTGAAGTTTTTACCACCATGTATGCAGGTGAACTTTAACTCTTGATATTTTAGCTCAGGGTTAATTTTCTTGCTTGTTCGAGCACTCGCAATCGTTCTGGAATCTCTTTTAGAGAGTAAAACGAAGTTTTCAATTTCATATTTGCGAATGGCATGTTCTAATTCTTCATATGAATTAAAGCTATCTCCGGGCTTCATTTTTGTAACCTGAAAAATAATCGTATAAATAAATCGTATATATAAAAATCGTATAAAATAAATAAATCGAAAAAATATAATAAAAAGTTCAGTATAGATCTACTGGGTGTTTTTTTTACTGAAGACATCGAAATATCTCAAAAAATACGCATCCTATGAAAAAAATATCCGTAATAAAAACTTTTTATTTTCGAGGGGGAAAACCAGTTTACCCGGGAACCACGCCGTAGACCTCACCATCTTCTGGAGCAACTCCACCCCATCCACATTGAAAGCTGCATCTTCCAACGGCTTTGTGTCGACCACTGCTTTGAGTAGACAAGCCTTAGCAGCTAGGTTGGCTGCGACAAATACGAAGACCCCTCCCCTGCAGAAGGAGTTAACGAATCTTGGCCATTGATCTGGGGACGCTCTTTCGAGCGCCATTCAGGTAGCCTCCCTGAAGATCTCGCACAGCACCAAAGTGAGCATTGAGTCCGGGCAGTTGGTATCGGCCAGCACCATCGTCAGGGGGTTAGTGCTCTGAGCGGCCGTCAGTCCAGCACCCGACGACATTCTATTCGTTGGCTGCTGAGCCGCCTCGTGCCTCTGCCGACCTCCTGCAGCTGCTCTGCTAGCCTGCCGCCCTTGCCTCTTCAGTCTTCTTTTCAGAAAACCGTTGAGCCGTTTCTTCTTGTTGCGGGACTGATTGGCCTCTCCCTTCATCACAGCCTTGTTTAGAGGGACAGTCGATCCCTTAGCTCCCGAGTAAGCTGAGGGTACAGCCGCCACTTGCCTTTGGCTTGCTGGAGAGACAGATAAGAAGGAAAGGCTTATGTTAGACCTTTTAAGGCCTAACTCTCTCCCTCTCCGCCCTCTCGGCCCTCTCCGCCACCTTCCTTCCTTCACTTTTTGGTTTATTTTCGCTTGATCCATTTTGATTCCACGACAAGCTAGGGCAATAAAGGGTCTTCCCCTGCAGAGCCTTGGATGCAGGGATTAACTCGAAGAGGTCGTCCGGTGTCCCCGACTTCGTGACACCTAGGTGCCAAAGTGCCACGAGCACGATCACTCCAAACCCATGGCTTAGGGGGGTGGTCACATTGAGTGACACACTCAAGGTTTGAATATCCGCTTGCAGACGACCATAACAAACGGAAGGCTGTTTCTTGGTCGCTATGCAGGCTGCAGCTCATTCCTGTCTCGATTTCAAAGCTGTAAATCGGTCCGGGTGGGGCCTCGACCCTGGTTTTCAGAAGGCCCGTGTTAGCTAGGCTCTTTCACACTCCTACCATACCGTACTCACGTATACCAGGAGAGCCTGTTTATAGGGATCCTTTTCCTCTCACCCAGGAGAGCCCGGTTATAGGCATCTTTTCATTCATATCCATATGCCTGCAGGCCGAGGTTATTTTGGCCCCCACGTCTCACACGTTTCAGCCTCACCACCAACTACAAGGTATGACAGCCCCTAGGGGAGCAAAAGTGACTGAGAAAAAGTTACATTTTGAATCAGTATCGACAACGAGTACTAGTTACTGTCTTTGTGATGTGACGAGAAAGATAACTAGTTCCTTTTAAAAAGGAACATAGCCATCACTGACTGAAGATTCTACATTTTTTAAATGTTTTTCACGCAAAGAAAAAGGTTCATCTCAAATAGCGCGCGTATTTTTCAAAATAATATTAAAATGAGAAATGTTCGATATACACTCTGAATAAATAAGAATTCACATTTACCACTCTTGTTTAGCAAGTATAACATAATTTCACATATCTTTTTGAAATAGTGCCTATGTGAATATGTCAATTACCTCGATTGCCTACCACTCTAAAAACATGCCATGAGATGCCAAAAAGAAAAAAAGTACCTCCGTTTGCGACACGAAATGTATGATTAGTTAAGTTATTTTATCCACCAGAATAATTGAATTAGCTGCAGAGAATCACTGTATTCGACTAATATGCTAAAATGCGCATTTATTTGGAGACGAGGGCCTGCTGGGCATTCTTTAACTTCACCTGGGATCAGTTTCGTAACGACAACGCTTCCTATGTTTATTTTTGCCCCGGGCCTGCTGCTGTGGGTACAATATATTCTACTTATAACACCAATGGTCTGCAATCTTGCAAAAACATCACCAGTAAATGTTGCTAATACGATTTGTTTTCTGGTTGGAATTTGCGCATCGAAATCATTTCTGACTAGCCGTAACTTGGTAACTTGGGATCAAAAGCGTACCTCTGACATTCGAATTACTGGGCCGGATTCTTGTAGGGAATAGGTCGGAAAAGTGTAAGTTGCTCATGTCCATATCCAAGTATCTGATCAACAGGAAGCCTGATAGGAGGAGGTCTGTCAGAAGGAGTTCTGGCAGAAAGAGACCTGGTAAAAAGCGACCTGGCAGGAAGAGTCCTCGCAGAGGGAGACCTGAACCTGGCACATAGAAAAGACTCGGACTGGACAGGAGACAAAGGTATGCGACGAGAAGGACGCCAATGACCAATGGCATGAGAAAGGTGAAAAATTGTACATTTCCTCTTCAGTTTTTTCATATTTATACAAGTTAATATCATATAAAAAGTCATTTTCACTGTTGGCTGATGCGATGTTTAACTTTTCGACAGTTCTTCAATTTTAGAGCGATCTGACTGTGATAACCATAATCAAGTATTGCTCTGCGTCTACTGCTACGATCGCGAAATCTTAAAACACCCTAATAACATCAATAGGGACAATGGATATAATACCAATCCGATTTGGCTTTCCGTCCTCCTGGGTTTTTTAAAAAAGACTTGATTTGCCAATCACGCTCGAGCAGTCCCCACCATGGGGTTCTCTGGCCAATCATAGGCATCGTAGAGGATCTATATAAGAACAACATAACCTGAAACTTCAGTTTTTTATTTTTATTCTAAGTGGACTACTGGTTTGGCCTGAAATATTCAGTTTATCTTTTCCTAATTTAACATGATTATCAAATTTATGATGAGTTCAAGGAACAGTTTTAAGTTGTAATTATTAAGAAGTCTATTGGCATCATTTCATATGGTTCCTAAAAATAGAATAAAAACCTCATTATTATTATTTGCTTCAAAAATAAATCTATTCGCAGATTCCAATTCTCTAAACTTTTTCCTATGGTGTTTATCAACAAAATATTAGGATATTTGTTATAAAATAAGTACTTTCTGAAAATATTTAAATTATCTGCATGAAAAATATAATAAAATGATAGGATAGCAATGTTAACTGCAATTTCAGGTACAACAATCTTATGTTGCACATAAGGCTTACAAAACTTGAAGAATTATTCTTTTCTGTTTCAAAAATAAATTTCAGTTTAGAATGATAAGAGTTGAAAATTGAAATTATATTATAGAGTTTATGACTTGGTATAATTGCAAACGAGTCGTTACATAACGAGCGTGAAATAGAATTTCAAAATTAATTCTTGTAAAAGCATAACATTCCCAGTCTTGCATAACTATTTCAGATAAAATAGCAGAAATAGGAGATCTTATAGGAGTTCCAAAATATTGTTTATATAATATATCATCAAACTTGAATATTGTTAAATCTGAACGATGTGTAATGCCTTTTTGAATTCTTCTGATGGTATCATAGTATGACGACCCATGAAACATAATCTGTCATCAATACCTTTCAATACCAATTCAGAAGGAACATTCGTGAATGATGAAGTAACAACTGAATATGTCATAATTTAATGATCAGAATTGCAACATCATTAATGCGTTCTTTAAAGATTAATGAATTTTTTGCATTATAACTGTAAGTAGGTAAAGAATCAGAAATTATTTTAATAAGTGTTTTTGCTAATACATAAGTAGGAGTATTAACAGAAGAAACTATAGGTCTAAGTGGACAATCTGATTTATGTACCTTTGGCAGACCATAAATTCTTGCTAGGTTGGAATTAGTTGTGATGAGATCTTTTGTTTATAATCATCATTGTCCATCAAAACTGTGACATTTTCTCTTGTTAGCCTTAGTTATCATGATATCTTCATTGTTATTTATAGAACGATTGGTCAGTTAATTGAGGTTAATAATGTTGTGATGTTATTTATAGTTACTTGTTCTTGTGGTATGACATATGTTTGCCAAACCAGTCGTCCACTTAGAATAAGAATGAAAGAACATAAAGATAATATTAGACTTGCAGAGAAATATAATAGAGTTATTAGTCAGCATGTAACTTATAAACATTTAGGTGATATGAATTTGATAAAATGCGATGATATTGACATTCTACACGAGGAACCTAATTATCATAAACGTTATTATTCCGAAATCGTTTTTATTAAGAAAGAAGGATACAAAATCATTAAGCTTCTTTCGGATTTAAATACTTTCAACGAATTTCATATAATGATTATTGATTAATTATGCTAGTTTCTTCATGATCTTATTGTTTTTCATACGACGAAATTTAGTTCAATAATATTTATTATTTTAATTTTATTTGAATTCCGATTTGATTTTTAATATGTACGTTCCTGATTTTTTGAGACTGCGCACTCCGATTGATACAGAATTGTTAGTATTGGTATTACCACGATGGAGTTGGTGTAGTTGCTCCGATTATACTTACCCAAAAACAACAGTTTTTATTAATTAGTTTCAACAAATTCCCACATGATTGGCTAAAAATTTAATTTTGCTTTTTGGACATTATTTTTAATTTAGTTTCAGGTAAAACAATTTGTTCCTTTTGTGTATCTTATTTCACTTCATGTTTAACATAAACTCCGAAAATTTAATACATTTAATCATTAATATTTTTAATGAGAGGCTAATTCTTCCTAACTATACTCAAAATCATGACTCAAAAATCTTTTCCACTCAAGAATTTATTTAAAAAATGTCTGCATATGAACTAGCAACCACAAAAATTCCTTCTTATCTTTCTTTTTTTAACTCAGTTTGAACCTTCTTAACTTGATCTTAATGTTTAGAAAATTTTCAGTTTTTCAGAGCTTCTATTGTCTTGTTAAACTAATTTATGTATTGGTATTAGTATTCATTTTTATTTATATTTCAGATCAATATTAATCTGATGCGGAAACTGGTGAATGTTTTGAAACGTCATACGTTTTAATTCCGTTGTAACCTTGAAACAATAAATTATAATATTTTTGTCTGGAAGCACACGTGACTAGTCTGCACTGGACTTACGACATTACGTAAAATGCGAGTAGGCCGTTCTTGCACCCAACCGCTCAATTGTATTCCGTCAACTGTAGTTAATTCATTTCACAAATTGTATTCCGTCAACTGTAATCAATTCATTTCACAAGTTAATGGAAAATATTTTCCTTTTCCTTATTATTGCTGATATTGCGTAATAGTTTTCCGTTATAAGTAACATCAAATTTGTAATATAAAGACAGGGATGGGGAATTTTATAAGAACTGAAAATAATAAGTGGATTGAATTTTATTTTGCATATAAATTAATATAATTCTAAGTAATAATTAACGTTGGTCGAATAAAGTGCTGTCCTGATCATTTTGAGAGGAAATTCAGCAGAAATTCTTAGAATCATAAATTTTAAGAACCTTGAAGATATTTGTACCACTAAGTTTGTGGGACGAGTAAATGAAGCGTTAAGAGCTACGCCCCATGCTCTTGATAATTAGAAACGGGAGGGATACCTCTAAACCCTTCGTGCATCTCCGGAAAATTTTCTTATATTGCCCTACCGTTCGGAAATGAGTCGTTGCCATCTATATTAAAGCATATTGGGAACTTTCTGATTTTAAACAAATACTAATTTTGATACAACAGGTGAATATAATAATTATGATAAGAAGTTGTTGAAGGAACAACTTTTCGAAATAGAGGAGAGGTGTAACGTCGTGTGACTTTTCGGAAGTCAGGCGACGCCATCTTAAAGCGGGAACAATTTGAATTTGGATTCGTTTATAAAAAGAATGTACACATAGAATAAAATTATATATGTATATTAAAGGTAGTTATTTGATAAGGAGTTGATTAATACCAATTATTACTATAAGTAATAATATAAATTCAAATTAGTTTATTTTATTGAATCCAATGGTTCAATTGAATGATGGTTAAGGAAATCAGATGAACATTAAATGTCACGAGTGGTGCAATAGCGAAAAACGTTCTCTTTCTCTCTCTTTCTCATAGGTAAATGTATGATAGATATTAGTCATATTATTTAAGTATATCCGGCCAGACAAATTCCAGACAGAATTGCGCCGAAAATATGCGATAAACAGGAAGGAAGGGTTGACTCACGAGATGCCATAGAGATGTTAATAGTTCGTTTCATCGCCGGAGATAATTTTATTGGATTTTCTGGAGATTTTCTCCGATCCCAGTTATCAGCCTTTCCAACTTGCCGGGTTTACGAAGAATTGCACTTCATCGTGATAATCATTTATTCACCTACGGAAACGATACAATTTACCCTCCCTCATGCTCAAGTATAATCAAACTCTGATTCAGGAATGGAATCAACTTAAACTCTTAAATGTGTCACTTGTCGATTTGCAAGTGAATTTGACTTTTAATTAAACTATTAACTCTGACATGAACGCGCGCGTTTAATAACAATAAATGTATCAAAACCTTGTGAACGATTGGATTACTGTGATTGTGGGAAATAACTGAATAGTGAAAACATTTGTAAAGGAATTGGGAACCTCAAATATGAAGCAAACTGTGATTAAATACAACAAATAGTTCCTCTCAGAACAGGCTCAAGCTGCCGCAGAGAATCTACGCGCTGACCCGAGTTAGCCCACCTCTGACCCATCGACTAGCGTCAGACGACAGAGGCCTGCTGGGCATATAACGCATTCTGACTGTGCGCCACCACACTACTGGTAACCGAACCTGGCAGTTGTCCTTGTCCTTCGTTCGCTCCTCACTCAGTAATTCTACGATCTTTACGCGAGCGGCGCTCCGACTCTTATGAGAGCAAGAACGGAAACGCCACTCTGAATATTCATTCCTGATTCTAGACTCGTTGTGAGTACATCGTGGCACGGAAAAGAAAGCTATACCCAATGGATATTATAACCTAAGGCCAAATTAAAAGAAATAAACCATGATGAGAGGACGATCACGATGAGGGAGAGTATTGCCAGGTTGGTTTCTTTATTCTTTCTGTCGCTCAACTTGCTAAATTCTCGCGTTTCAACGCCGTGTGTCGAACTGGTAAGCAAACGCCGTTGAAATTTGTTAGTTGCTGACCGTGGGCAAGGTCGTACTTGTTGACTCGCTTCGGTGAATTGAAAAATAAAAATTTATTGTATTTTCTGAGTCAGCATAGACCCCCGCTATTGCAGTATAAATCGGTAAATTAGAAAGTATAATCTAATAAACGGTCAAGTGGTCACTCGGCCCATTCTATAAAAAGAAAGTTGTTCGATGTCAAAATGACGGTATAGTGTTTGTCCGGTGAAAAATGTCGGTATTTCTTGTCAGAGCTAGAGCCGGCGGAACGCAGGTTGTCTATCTTTCTCGCTCCTTAAGGAGCGTGAATCTAAAGGAATTAGAGTAAGCGAGACACACGCATGTGGAAAACCGTCATCTGTTTTCCACATGCGAGTGTCTCGCTTACTCTAATTCTTTTGCATTCACACTTCTTGAATCTTTTTCATGCTTATTTTGCATAAAATTATTCATGATAAAATAGATTTCTTTTCGATCTTAATTTAAAAAAGAAATTGTATTCTTATTATATAATATAAAAGAATCGAATAGGGTAAGGCAGGATAGGATAGTATTGAATAGGGTAGGATAGGATAGGATAGGATATAATGGGGTATGATAGGATAGGATATAATGTAATATAATAGGAAAGGATTGGGTAGGATAGGATAAGATAGAAGAGTTTGTCGGTTCAGATTCACCAGCCATGCCACACCGCATCGGGTGTCGGTTTTTTCCATTTAAAAAGTTTATCTTATTATTATGTTGATTATTTTGAAAAAAGTATTTTAAAAATCCATGCAGGTTATATGGATCGCGATGCGAAATTCTTTTGATTGCTAGTTAGATCTGACCTTAGCGCTCTGGATTTGTAACCGGAAGGTCTGTGTTCGATTCTTGCTGCCTGCACCTTTTGCAAATTTTTTTACATTAAAGTCTTTTTTTATTGCAATGGACTATTAAATTTATTTCAAGGGTTTTCATATGAAGTTTTTGCCTTTTTTTGAATAGCTCTGTTGGTTAGTGCGTGCAGCGTGAGTTAGGTAGTTTTAGGTAGGGTGGCAGGGTTCGAATCCTTAGTGAATAAAATTTTGTCAACTACCTAAGTGACAATAAGTGATCGCATGTGTAGTTGTGTAATATATTAGGTGTAATAATAATAATAATATCAAAAATCATTCGAAACATCATTTAAAAATTAAATCATTTTTGAGTTAAGATTTTTAAACGGAGTCCTTTAAAGGATTAATGAGTAAATTGCGCATCACGCTTTTTGAAATTCAATCATTTTAAAATTTAATTTGAAAGAAATTTAAATTTTCAAAAAGAAACTACAAACACAAAAAAAGCCTTTTATATGTCATCTACTGAATGAGGTAATAAAAAGTATGTTAATAATGTCTAATTATTCTTAAAATAGATCACAAAGCATAATTAATTTAATTTATATAAAAGAATTTATTAGCCTGACTTGAATGTATCAATATAATTAATAATTAATATTTATGTTTATTCACTTTGTTTTATTTTGCTCCAGATTGATATTTTAGTGGTTAGGCCCCTTTTTGAGAAACGGTTTTAATTACTGAATTCAAAACTTATTATTAATTTTACATATTTATATAACAAGAAATCAACTTCCTAGGATTTCATTAACATATCAAGGTTTTTTCTTCTCTGTTGGGATAAACTCTTTAAACACTTTTTAACAAATGTAGCATGATGATGAGGAGCTTTGTCAAATGTAAAAGTGTCAGGAGCTCAAAGAGAATTAATTTTTTATGTTAAATATTAAATAGTGTCAAACTGGTCTACTATTTGGAGAAAAGAGACAAAAAATCTGTTTCAGTCCGGATTTGAACCGGGAACGCCACTATCCATGAGTAGAGCGTTAAACAATTACGCCACCGAGGTCTTAACAGATATTTTCCTGTTTCTCTTTCTTTCTTTTTATGCTAATGATGTTATTTTGTTGACCAGAGTATTAATAAATTCATTTTTGATGTTAAGTATTAAATATTATCGAATACTGATCTAATAATCGGAGAAACGAGAAAAAAGAAAAAAAAGCTTCACAAGATAAAGAGATGCAGTAGAGCGTCACCAGAAACAAGAAAAGAGCTGTGGCCACGGTGGCATAATTGATTAATGCTCTCATGCACAGTAGCGTTCCCGGTTCAAATCTGGCCTGAGGCAGGTTTTTTCTCGTTTCTCCAAATATTAGACCAATATATTCAATACTATTTAGTATTTTTCATTAAAAAAAAATAATACCCTGGTCAACAAAATAACATCATTTGCTTAACTCAAGGAGAATGTGCCCGCACGGAAAATTTTTAAGAACCATGAACCTCTGTTCTGTGTCAGTCGCGAGCTTTTGACCAGGTCAAGCGCGAACTGTTAATCACGATGCTGCGGTATTAGTTCGCGGACTGACAAAGAGTCGGTCGGACAGGTCGCACAGACACCGCACTGGGAAGTTTAAAACTTTCGGGCACGAAATCATCTTTTATCAGGAGACGCGAAACGAGTTTTCTACCATCTTCTATCCCCCGAGGCCGGCCTACAAGGCCCTACATTCTGCGACTACGTAGTATGCTTCCTCGAACATATTACAAAACTTTCTGGGCAATATCTGTTTCAGGCGATTACATGGTATACAAGTCAGGTAGCGACATACATCTTAGACAAAATGTCCAAAATCAAGAAGTTACAAACCGAAACTAATTTTAACTAATTCTCTTCAATGAAAATTGTACGAATCAGGTTAGGGAACCTCCATTAATTATAAGTAACGATGATTGTTTATATTTTAGACCCTCTTCTCCTCTATTCGGATCTGAAATCATGACGTCACAGCGTCACGTGATAGGCAATATGGAGGTAACAACGGGGTCACTTTACCTCTAATATTTCAGACGTTTTCAGTTGGAAATTATTAATTATTAATTAATATTTAAAAAATGTTTGAAACACAATATTGAAAAATTGGTTTAATAACGGATTTTTAAATTGTTGATATGATTTAAAGTCAACAGATTTCTTGCAAAAAAGTTTGCTGATGCTTATTGAGTATATTTTTTTCTAAACCGCAAGAAATCACGAATATTTACCGGGAGAACCGGAAGAAAGCCGGAAAGCCAAGATTTAGGAAAAAGTGGCCACCCTGAATATGTCCCTTACCAACTTTAAAAAGTGTGCAAAACTTCAGCCCAAAATAATAATTATTTTTCATAAGAACTCATTTGTTATTAAAAAATGTACTATTTTTCAACAGAATTTCTAAAGATTTGGCCGATAGGATCTCCACAAAAAGTGGGTTATTGTCCTCTACAGGATTTGTGCTATCAAGTACACTTAGCGGCAAGACGATAAATAAATTGTTGTAGTTCAAGAGGGGGAGGGGGATAATTTGCTTTTCAAAAATTACTGCTACTGCAATGTTCAACCAACAAAGCTTAAATTTACGTCAAGTACAGAATGAGAGCTGTACTATTTGTTATTAAGGGGGTATTTCTATTTGACGGGACTGAAAAATCAATTTTTTTATTTTTTTATTTTATGATAGCATATAGTATGTGGAATTTGTACGCAGGGGGATTTGTTTGGTTCGGACTTTTTAACGAAGCTGCAGCAGGATCAACTGCGCAGAGCGGAGAGTACTCAGCCGCACGCTGTGGAAGGCAGGCAGGCACGCAGGTCATAAACGTGTATAAAAGAGTCATTGTTCGTCTCTTCCTTCCTCATTTCAAATATACTTTATTCTCGTGCGCTCACGTATCCAATATTGCTGGCTGTGGTTGAGGTGCTTCCTATTGGATAACTTTTTTTTTAGTTGCGTCTTTCTTAAAACACGATTTTTTAAGATAACTGACATGATTCCGTCAAAACTACTAGACCGATTGAGCTCAAATTTGGAGGATATATTGAGAAAATCTTTGGTTATAGCCCGAACTAAAATAAATAAAAAATAATGATTTTTGAATTTTTATCAAGTCAAAAACTACCCCCAAAAAAGTCAAAATTCACTAAACAAAATTTCAAATGGGCGCCACTTTGTCAATTTTCAATATTTTTTATTTGTTTTAGTCCCGGCTATAGCCGTACTCGTATATTTTAAGAATCTGTTCGATTTTTTTGTTTCCGATTACCTGAAGCAGCTGAATCATGTCAGTCAAGTGAGGGTGTCGTTTCCGGGACACATTTTTTGAAATGCTACAGCAACCCCTATTATTTCTTTTTTAATTGGTAACCATGTATTTTTTTTTTAGCTTAAGATCTGCTTAAAAATATAAAAAAAACTTCCATTCAAAAATATTACCAATTGTATTATTTATGAATATTTGAAAAACGACTGAAAAAAGCTCGGTCAAATAGAAATACCCCCTTAACTTTCCAAGGCAAATGCATTATTATTTTGTTGTTAATTATGGTGACTGATTATGGGAGAAGGATTGACGCAACCGATTGACGTATTAAGATGTTTTTTTTTAATTTAGGCCAGCTGTCCGTGCTGATTACAAATCTGAGAAATTCTAAAAAAAATCATATCTGCTGTCTGCAATGTACAACTATTTTATTTATCTTATTTCATTTTACCAAAAATTTATTGTTTATTTTATTGACTGTAAAATGTATCTTATTGTTTACAACATCTATATGTAATAAATTATCCTAGCAAACAAATTTGGAAAATTCTTAATGTTTTGTCTGCAAACCAAACAAAATGTATGTTTCTGTTTTTTAATCTTCAAAAAGACAGTTCTTATGTTGGAAAAAGCGCTGCAGATATTCTTGCTATACTATTTCATTTATCTTCTCTTGCAAAGAGAAGAATCACTGGTTAAGGTAAACGAGCGATCTTTCAGACATCGAGCTTCTAGATAGCGACCTTTAAACAGCGATGACGTTGCATTACTCGTTGTAGGTGCAGATGGAGACGATGTAGTTCATGTAGATGTGACGATGAAGTAAAAGTAGCCAGTAAGATACTAAAACTGCATTAGTATTTTAATTTTGGCAGTATTTATGATGTCAATAGTAATATAATATTAAGGAAATAAATGACTTATTTGAAATTTGAAACATTTCACTCGACATACGCTCATAAAACACTAATAGATTCTGGATGTTTGCCATAATTTTATTGTCAATCTTTCTGTACATACGACCCCTAGCGCACCGAATGACAGGAACGGATACGCTACAGCATATCCTCATAGTATCCTCTCCGTATCATGCAAGAAAAACTCATTAAAAAAGGAAGATGGACATTTAACTTGTTAAAATTCGGATTCTACGTGAAATTATGCGTTAGTAGGTCACGGAGTAATTGCAATAGTTTTTCTTGCAACATTAAAAACTTTAAGAAAATATAATACTTATCGAACCTATATGTTCCTTTCTTGGAACACGTGTGACATTCTAGTGACATAACAGTTCTATCACTCTGTTCTATATTAGTTTCATCACAAAATTCCAGAACTGTTACGTGTCCTTCCAGTAACAGCGTTACAGAATGTGCGTCCTTTATGTTCTGTAATTGTTCTGGCACAGGATTGTAACACTGTTATGTATAAATGTTCCCTTTTTGTTATGTAACATTTACAGAACGTGTCCGATGGGAAGGACCTCGCGGTTATTGACTCCTTTTTTATTACTTACATTCAGCTTACATTTAAAATCAGATTTCTATTCAGCGATCCCAAGAACCTAAGTACCTAAGATTTTTCAAATCGAGCAACAGATTTCGATTCAGCGACCCCAGAAACCTATGTACTACCAATTTTATCCAGATCCAAACATTTGTAATATTTCATGTCCGCCATACTGGATCCGCCATTTTGAATTTTGAAAATCCAACATCAGGTTTGAAATCAACGACCTTAAAAACCTAAATACTAATAATTTTATCCAGATCAAAAAATGTTTATTATTTTATATCCACCATATTGGATCCGCCATTTTGAATTTTGAAAATCCAACTTCAGACTTGGATTCAGCGATAGCAAAAACATTGACCCTGCCAATATCACGTGATTCTGAAGTGTTTTTTCTCGAAAACATTTTTGGCACGATGTTCTTTTTCGCCTGTCTGTGAAGGGGTTAAGGTATTCCTAGAAATGCTGGCCTCATATGGCCTCGGAACGTGGTGATGTGCGGAGCGAAGGAGGCTTGCTTACTTTAATTGCTCAGTCATTCGTGAATAACAGGAGACTAGGGACAAAGCGGGCAGTGCGCGGATACCCATGCGCCTATATTGCGTAATATTAGGAAATGGTTCACACGCCACAGACTGTATACATTTGGTTGGCTCGGAGATAAGATCAAAGCAATGCCCGAAACCGATCTTATCTCCAGGCACCAGTGTATTGGGAATGGTATAAGGTAGGAACAATTTTACAACCGCGTTAAGGGAGTGAGAATTTCATGTGACAGGGATAGAAAAGGGAAACAGCAGCGAAGTAGCCAGGATTTTGTTCGGGGGGGGGGGGGTTAGGGAAGAAATGCAGAAATAGGTATTAAAAAAATATAATTATTTAATACCTGTTGTAATGCAATATACATTGGTTTTTATTATACATTCTTTATTACACCCATTAATATTTAGTAATGTATTACTTAATATTAATTACATACACAGAAAAAACTTGAGCTTTTTTTTATCAAAAAACTGGATAGAAACGCTGCCGTACTTTCAACTATGATAATATAAAATGTATCCATCGCCAGATAAATTTGATAGCTTTGTAAAATAATTGACGGCTATTTTTATCAGGCGGCGGATAAAAATAGCTGTCATTTGTTTTACAAATCTGTCAAATTTTTCAAGTGACGCGAAAAATGCGAAAAACAATATTATAAAGGGTGACTCTGCGTTTTTTTTAACAAACTCGGTAGCTTTTATACCATAGAGTACAAACATCAATAAGTAGCTGATTAAGGGTTAGGATCATACCAATTATAAATGATAAAATTGTAATAAATATGTATTTTCAAAACCTTAAAATAATTTTAAACAAAAATCACTGATTAAAAGCAATAGATTAGAAGAATTTAACTAAAAGGGTGCCCGAGCAAGCATCACCTCTGTTCGTGGCCTATTCGGTCCTTCATCAATGAAGAAGGCAAGCAGCGGACCGGTCAAGAGTGCTGATAGACGACTAAAACTCAACAAACACATATACGATTGGACACTTTTAGTCATATATGCGGAACCCGTTAAGATTTTTGAAGTTTTATTAAAATAAATTCAACATAAGATTTCAAAGACTGTGAGGTATAAATTTAAGATTTTCACTTCAATTTCCTTAGGTCATGCCACAAGTTGAAGTCGAGGTACAAAATTCCAGAAATTCTAGAATTTTTTTTCAAACTTCTCACTTGTTATATTTTCCACAAAGGTCAAAAATAGCTCTATTATGGGTTATTTCTAGCGAAATTTCATAAGCTTTCCAATGGTCATTTAAAACAGTTTCCGGCTACTTTTTTGAACGAGTAATCGTTAAACGGTAGTGTATTTCTAATCTTTACCGCTAATATTTTTAAACAAGAATTAAGGGGAGGGGGCTACGAAAGGGTGTTCCAGTATTGGTGTCATTAGTTTACTCGGCGGCAACTCGCTACTGAGAATCTTGATGGTGAAATATTTAGTGAACGAAAAACGGCTTAAAGTTTCATACAACAGTTTAATTCATTATCTTATATTTGTCCTTGGAAATTTGAAGAAGAAATCTGCAATATTTCAATTTCCCAAAGTTTTTATTTTCAACGACTTATTGATCATTTGTGACCGTCCGCGAAGAAAGGGACCTAATGCGTCAAAGCTGAATTTTACAGGACGGGCGATCGTAGCAGAGCCCGCCGTTCCTAACCATGAAAAAATGCAATAGAGTTGCGTTCCAAAGTATGCGATCGGGAGCAGTTCACCATAACGGTGCGTAGTGTTGCATGCGCGATTTTTATATTTTTTCGCATTGTTCCCCCCCCCCCTTCAAAAAATTCAACAAAAATATATGTTGTAAGGGATATCCTAAGGCATGTTCACGTGAAATATGGATGTGGTCACTCTAGAACATAACCTCAAAAAAAAAATTCGAAAAATTCAACAATTTTTGTTGGCTACAATTTTTTTCAAACAATTTTTTTTTGTTTTTTTTTTTTGGGGTAGACTCATTAGTGTCTACAACATATATTTTACTCATCGAAATCGGTCGTGCCGTTTTCAAGAAAAACGACTTTCTAAATTTTTCTTTCCCCCTCCATAACTCCCAAAAAAATGAATTTCGAGGGTTATTATTGGGTGAAATTTTACTTCACATGAATGCGAAACTATGACAAAAATTTCAAGTTAATACGCACGGGGCCAGATTTTGTATGCTTACCCTGCTATGCCCAAACGTTTTCATTGAGTCTTCTATCTTTACAAGTTTTATATTTTGTTTTTTTGTGAAGCATGAACTTCTTTTTCCTGGATCAAAAGAAATGAAAGATTGTCAAGTACAAATTATAATGGAAATAGCATATAAAGTAATACGTGGGAATTAGAGGTGATTATTATAAAACCAAACAATACAAATCAAAGAAAGAGTATTTAATGAAACACTTGAAAGAATATGCGAAGAAAACTATTTAAGGTTCCAGTGCGAATTAAAATAGTTCTAAAAGAATTTTTTAATATTGATAATGAATAACTATCCTATAAGCCTTAAAATATGTTTCCAAGAATTCAAGGTTTTCATACTAAAGCGGATGTTATTTCAAAGAACTTCGTTTACACGTAGGGTGTTATAATTATACAGGCTTCAAAGTCTATTTTTTATTTCAAATTTGTTTACATGTTTAATATAGTTCTACATTTCTGGTAAATCGATTAATTTGCAAAATGATCCCTTAGCAAAATGTGTATAAATTATATAAGACTGTTTATAATGCAGTAATGTTATTTTTTAACAGGCAAATTTTCTTTTCATGAATCAGTACATTTGAAACCCGGGGCGATATATACTTTCCTCTGGCTTCTCCAAAAATGACCAATAATTGTCAATCTTGACATAAAAAATGTAATAGTTATCCTAGTCGACAATAATCGCCAAAACATCGAGAAAATATAAATTAAGCTACAATATATAGATTTTTAATTTTAATATCTAGATATTGAACTCTAGTATCTTCTAAGTCGATGACCTATAGTTAAAAATTCAAATATGGATACTTAGTATCTTGACTTAAATTCTAGAAAAACGAATTCAATGTAAAAAATTTTTAAACGGAATTGAAAAATAATTTCTTCATTTTCTGATTTAGCAGTAACACTTTCTAGTATCTACCGACGGATAGTATCGTACCAGAAACCGGGTGGCCAATTGAAAATTATTTTTTTCTTCGAAAGGTGATAGCACCGTTCAGAATATAGATAAAAATATTTTTTCAAACCACTAGAAAGCTGATTGAATTATGTACTAAATGAGTCTGACTTGAAATGATTTGGTCTTATGGATATTAAATTATTACGTGACGACAGAAATAAAATTTCCATTTTATACTTAAATTTCAACTCGTGGCAGATGCTACTCAGATAAGAAAATGTTCACACTGTGCTCGCATGTTGGATGCACGCGTGCGGATTTTTTCGCACGACGTGCGCTCAGGTAAGCATATATGTGTGTCCGCATATGTGTGACGTATGAGTCGCACGTCGTGCGAGGCGCATGCTTGGTGATACAGTGCGACCACGCAATGCGAGAATGTTTTTTATGGATTTGCTTTTCTCTTCATCCGCCTGGGTATAAGATGCGAGAGGCAAAATCAGGTTGTAGTGGGAATTAGTGAAGTTTTTAATCACAGTCAATTCAAGCCTTCTGGTCATTTCCCGGTTTTTCCTAGCTTGCAGACATTTTTCCCCTTCGTTGAAATGAAACAATTTTCCTTCTTTCAGCTCAGACAATATAAAAAACCGAAATTGGCTCCCTTCCAGCACGATAAAGATGTTAAAAATAAAAAAGTCTTTCTTTCAATTCAGAAAAATAATTTGAAATTTTACTTCGAGTTTGGAGGTTATGCAAAGTCAAAAAAAAAATCGCAGAACACGCCGAAATTAGAAATTTCACACATAGCAGAAATTAAAAATTTCACCTCGAATTTGGGGGTTACGTGAAGTGACCAAAAATCTCAGAATACGCCGTTTACATTATGAGTGACGACATTAATTTATAGATCCTTACAACATTATTTGAGTGTACGTACTAGGGATGTTCGATCTCAATTCGATTCTGCCAAGATCGACGGAAAGGGTCCGATTAATTCGATCTTTTGAATCGACACTTACCTTTTCGATCTTTCAGCGCGTCAAAATACATAAGGATAAAGTGGTCTTGTCAAATAGTCCTCACCTTTTTTTTTTGTAAACCAGTGTTACAAACAAATTAATGAACAAAAGTTCGTTTCGGGATAGGGAATGTTTATCTAACTGAAATCCAGAGTTTTTGTATAAAATGTGAGAGAAACAAAAGTTTTATTACTATTATTGAAAAAATATGCTATTTGGCCATTCTTCAAACAATTTTCATAAGCATATTCAGAGATTAGCTATTTTTCAACGAGAATGCTAAATTTGTTTACGATATCAACAAAGAATGTCTTTGCGATTACTCTTCGCTGTGAAATTTTTTAAATTGACAATAATTATTAATTACAGTTAACTTCCATTTATTCTACTGGCCTTGAAACGTACACGTCTGGTTATTCTAGGGCTGGAGGGGGCCCCACCTCTACCGCGAGTAGGCAGGTTCTTTTTATCAAGCAACTTTAATTGGCTGCCCGGCCTTGTATCGCTGCGCCCCCTATAAGCAATTTTTTCAAATGCGCATGTGCTGAAAACCGCGGTCGATTTGAAATCAATAAATATGTACTATCAATAGTAAAATGCTTTTCGGTACACGCGCAGTTGAAAAAGTCGCGCTCCGTTATCGTTGATTAGATTTGCGCGCAATGTCAATCCTTTTGTTCAAGTGATCTTAAGTGATTTTTTGTTGCTCAGTTTTTTGTCAAGTGTTATTGGAGCTAGTTTTCAAGTGTAGAATTCTAGCCCAGTGGGCACAAAATTTGGCGATGTCTTTGCGACATCGTTACGACATATTTACGACATCTTTACGACACCCTATGTCCATGTCGTTAAGGTGTCTTTACGATATCGTAAAGACTTCGTACGATCTGACGATGTCTTTACGATTTCGTAAAGGCACCTTAACGACATGGACATAGAACGTCGTAAAGTTGTCGTAAAGATGTCATAAAGACGTCGTCAAATTTGGTGCGCACTGGGAGGATAGGTGGAAATGCTTGCCGTCAGGAAGGTAGTGCATGGTACTGAAACTGCATACGACTTTATAGAGAAAATCTCCGAAACGTAAAGGTAAGTGATAAAGGTCTGACTAGTAATATTTCTCGAGTGTAAAATCTATTTTCTCAGTCATGTCTCATTCTTTTGTCGATTGACGCCCTTTCACTGTCACGAAATACAATAAATTGTATGAAATTTGTGGTTAGTGGCACTCTAACATCAAATTTCGGAAAGTTGCTTGTACTTCGTGACACTGGTAGGTCGTGAATCGACAAAAGAATGGAATATGGCTGAGAAAATCCATTCTATACTTGGGAAATATTACTATTTGTATATTTATGACTTTTTCGTTTGGAATATTTTCTCGAACAAGTTGTCTGCATTTCCATGACGACATGTCAAAATACTCAATTCAAGGCTTCCCACTCTTATAGCCTCTTTTTTTGTAATTGGTCACCCACTGTTGCGGGCGTGGCCGTAAAACCCGTACAGGGACCGTGGTGGGAGATGACGAAACTGCACAAATTAGAATAAGCATGTATAGGAGATGTAGAATAGGTGAAGTGTAGAATGAGCGAACTGTAGAATAAAAGGAAGTTGACTGTATTCAAACAATTTTTATGAACAAGTTCATAGTTTGGCTATTTTTAAACGAATAGGCTCAATTTGTTTACGGAGTCAACTAAGAATGTATTTGCGATTACTCTTCGCTATGGAGCTTTTAAAATTGACAATAATTATTAATTATTTAAACAATTTCCATGTATGAATTCAGAGTTTTTATATTTTTAAATGAAAAGGTTCCATTTTTTTATGGAGTCAACTAAGAATGTCTTTGCGATTACTCTTCGCTATGAAACTGATCAAATTGACAATAATTATTCATTATTTAAACAACTTTCATAAACACATTCAGAGTTTGGCTATTTTCAGCGAAAAGGCATAATTTTTTCACAGGATCAACGAAGAATGTCTTTCGATAACTCTTTGCTGCAATACATTGCAAATTTACAATGGTTATTAATTATTTAAACAATTTTCATAAAGAAATTTAGAGTTTGGCTATTTTTAAATGAATAGGCTCAATTTGTTTTCTGAGTCAACTAAGAATGTCTTTGCGATTACTGTTCGCTATGATACTTTTCAAATTGAGAATAATTATTAATTATCCAAACAATTTGCATAACATATTCAGAGTTTGGCTATTTTTGAGCGAATAGGCTCAATTTGTTTACGGAATCAATAAGGAATGTCTTTCCAATATATCTTTGCTACAATACTTAGCAAATTTACAAAAACAATTGATTATTCAAACAGTTTTCATAAAAAATTTAGAGTTTGGCTCTTTTTCATCTTAAACTCAAAACCATTTGAACATTTTAAATAATTTAATGTATATAGAATATATATATATAATTAAAAACTAAAGGTTAACAACCACCGCAGGGTCCCACTGGGAGCAACTGTCATCTAAATGTAGCATATTAAATATCCAATAAATTAATAAATACTAATGAAAAGTGAAGAAAACATTATTTTGATGATTAAATACGAATACAGTTTTCACAGAGTACCAATAATAATTCTACAAAATGAACATTACATTTTTAGAATTGACATATGTAAATATTGTAAACTGTGAAAATAGTAAATTTCAATTGAATTTTATTTTTATTTACATTTATGATGATTATCGAAAATTGAAATTAACGCTTAAGTGAACTAAATTATAAAAATGTATAGGCCGAATTTATTTCCAATCGGGCAGGCTATGCGAGCTCAAGTCACAGAATCATTTCAACACGAAATATTTTGTTTTTCAAAGGATTTTAGACGACACGTATTTCACCGATTAGATGAAAAAATTGTTTGACAAAGTTATGAGTATTTGAATTAAAAAAATTGAAAACGTGGATTACCAAAAAATTGTCAACATTTTCGTTAAAAGTGTGAAGTTTTTTTGCTCTTGATTTTTTTTAAGTTGGTACTAATATGGTGAATATCTTTCAGTAGAGTTTATCTTGTGCCCGCGTCTTGGAGAGGAGAAAGAATTTTTTTCTTCTGAATAATTAAAATTCACAATTTTTGCAAAAAGAAGACGAGATTTGAAAAAAGTTGACGAATCAAAGTTATTCCTTAAAAAAAGTTCTACAAAAAAGTCCCTTGGCACTTTTTTCTGTCTTGCGTTATTATTGTACTATTCGCTAAAATATGAATAATGACAATTTCCCGCTGTCATAAATAATCAAATTGGATGTAAATCGACAGGAAGAACAAGTTTTTCTACACAATTTATTCCTCAAAGTCAAAATATTTTAAATTATATTCAATATTTTACTATTACATTTTTTTTTATTATTTCATCAATGTCATCACACAGCCGAAAATGGATTTTTTTAGCCACAGGTCACGGAAAAGGTGCCTGTGATGGCATCTGCGGCATCGCTAAGCATTTTGCGACTGAACACAATTTAAGGAAGTCACATATAGAAGGCATTAAAGACGCACAAACCTTCATCACAGAGGTTAAAAAGTACACCAATGCAATTAAATTATGGTCCATTTCTGCCGAATATATACAACAATTTCGCAGAAAAAAAACTCAGGAATGGAAGAAAGCACCGGCTATAATGGGAATTCAGAAGTGCCACGTATGGAAGTTTGAAATAGGAGAAAAGGGTCAAAAAAATTCCTTCATGTCACAAACAGCTTACCATGATTGGCAAGATACTATTGTCCACTCGACTGTCGAAGAATAATGCAAAATAACAATTGTAATACAAATCAGGTAATTTAGGCATATAAAATATTGAATATTCGTTTCGAATATTTAGACATTTAGGGAAAAATTGTGTAGAAAAATTTGTTCTTCCTGTCGATTTACATCCAATTTGATTATTTATGACAGCGGAAAATTTTTATTATTCACATTTTAGCGAATAGTTCAATAATAACGCAAGACAGAAAAAAGTACCATAGGACTTTTTTGTACAACTTTTTTCAAGGAATAACTTTGATTGTTCAACTTTTTTCATATCTCGTCTTCTTTTTGCAACAATCGTGAATTTTCATTTTTCAGAAGAAAAAAAATTCTTTCTCCTCTCCAAAACGCGGGCACAGGATAAACTCTACTGAAATATGTGACCGTCCGGGAAGAAAGGGACCTAATGCGTCAAAGCTGAATTTTACAGGACGAGCGATCGTAGCAGAGCCCGTAAGCCAGCATTTGACTAGTGGGGATGCGTCTACGAAAAGCACTCCCTCCACTTCCACACACTTTTAGCCACGAGCCAGTGGAACTCACGAACACGTCACGTACAGTTTTGTGGTAAGTGGTGGGGCTGACTTTCGTAGGCCTCTCGTTCGGTCTCCGCGTACGCTTGTCATGCCTATTATTGTAGCTTAATAACAAGAAAAGTAATTAACTTAAACAATTTCTGATTATTGGAAATGAAAGAGTAACTTATAAACTATCGATTGAAAATCGATTTTTTCCACTTTAGGTCCCTTTCTTCGCGGACGGTCGAATATATTCACAATATTAGTACCAACTTAAAAAAATCGAGAGAAAAAAAACGCTGGGTTTTTGAGAAAATTAGATTTGAAATTTGTAAGAAAAACCGCCGCCATTTTGTCAATTTTGAACTTTTTAAAATTTTTTCAACGGATTTCAAAAGAGGACGAAAAATTTTTTCAGAATCAGAAATCAAAAAATTAATACCTATGATAGCTTAAAACATCACACTTTTAACGAAAATGTCGACAATTTCTTGGTAATCCACGTTTTCAATTTTTTAAATTCAAATACTCATAACTTGGTCAAAAAATTTTTTTCATCGAATCGGTGAAATAGGTGACGTCTAAAATCCTTTGAAAAACAACATATTTCCTGTTAAAACGATTCTGTGACTTGAGCTCGCACAGCCTGCCCGATTGGAAATGAATTCGGCCCCCAACAGGCACCATATAAAATCAAAATTTTGAAAAAAGAAAAAATAGGACCTTTATTTTTTTGGATTTCGAAACTTCTTGGGGGGATCGTTTGCATTTATTTAAAAGTCGCCATTTTGGACCACCCTATTGTGCATGTAGTCGCTACTATAACGGCCGATTTAGGATTTCGAAAAACTAATATTGATTCTACAAAATGCTGTTTTCGGTAATGAAAATGGAAATTATTTTGCAATTTTTTTTATCATTAGGACACATGAAAGAAATTTCCGGTTTCATTTAAAAATGATGATTTAATAGATTTTTAATTACATAATTATTCAAAGTTAAAAATAAATCAACTTTTGTTGATGTGATGAAAAAATGATGTAGGCGGCTAAAATAATTCAACTAGAATGTGATAATCATCAACCAATTTCTGTGATTTTTAAAATCTTAAATCGGCCGTTATAGTAGACACTATATACACAAGATTACAGGTAAAAGATTATACAAATTGTAACGTCAGTTTTAACGAATTTAGTGAATAATTTGTTTTCCTTTCAAATGATTAATAAAATATAAATACAGTCTCGCACGACAATAATCTCTGAAGATAATCTAAGGAGGACAAGCTGAAGACAGTATTTACTTCAATAAAGAAATAGAATACTAGTTAGTTACACTGTGAACTACAGTTTTTTTTATCTAATTGGAAAAGATGGAGATCGTTTATACTCTGATCTTATTCTTTGCGGTTATTCTTATTTCTATTGGTAAATATAATGATGTAGTAAATCTATGATTACTTTAAAAACATTTTTTCGGAAACGTTTAAACACACTAAGTACGAACTTAATCGGAATTTATTCTCAAGGAATCCCGATTATGTTTGTTATAAAAGGGAAGGATACGTTCTTACATGGAGCAAATTTACACGTTCGTAACGTTCTATGTCCATATGCGAAAGTTTAAATGTAGACGTACACAGATGGTACCCTCTCAACTGTGTGCAGCACATATGGTACACTAACAACTGTGCACGTGCACAAATGGTATACTTTCAACTATGAACCAATGATTTTCTGATCAACCTACAAAGCATTAGAGAATGTTATGCTATGACATTCCATAGAAATTACTATCCATATGTGTATAAAAGCGCTACATGCGCGGCTCACTTCGCGCACTATAACGTATTTACCTCACACTACGCGGTGGGTCTTTGTTCTTACGGTAAAGACCACTTAACGACATGGAGTCTAAGAACGTCGAGATTAGGCGAAATTTAATTTTGACATAAAACTAAAGGCTTCTCATTAAGATGAGAATGTATAAATGAATTCTCTATTTCTTCTTGCAGAATTAAGTTCACAGTCTGGCTGTAACCCTAATCGCGATTTTCTTGATACTACCAGCCAGATACTGGATCTTCGCCAACCTTCTTCTTTGTCTCGTCACATACCTGATTCTCCTACCGAGCTCGAGCCTCCTCTACGTGAAAGGTCTAGGTCTCCTCCTGCCAGGCTTTCTATTATTAGGCCTCCTCTTGCCAGGTCTCCAGATTATGAGGTACTTGGATATGGACTTGGACAACTTGGACTTATTCGGCTTATTCCTCATAGCAATCTGTGTCGGCGATTAGAATTTCGAAGATACACTTTTCATCCCTATTCGCCAGTTCTAATGCAATCAAGAAAAAAAGGAAACAAGTGCATACCAATCCTAGAACAAATTGTATTAACAACGTCTAATGGTGACGTTTTTGCAATATTAGAGACTAGTGGTATTCTTACTGGAATATATCATGCCAGAAGAAGAAGAATCCGGGCGAAAATAAATATAGGAAGCGGCGAGGTAACGGACTTGACCCAAGATGAAGTGAGGGAAGTTCCAGTAGGCCCCTCCCGCCCAATAAGTCGGAATTTTAGCGTAATAGTTGTGAACCACAATTCTCGTGTATAATCCTGAAACAATTATAATAAGTTGTTAATTGGTAATAATTCGAGAGAACGTTAATTTAATTAGATAACGTCAGGAAGCAGCATATCTTATTTTCCTCTTTTCTTCTGGGTAAATTTTTTAATTTTTAGGTATGTAATTTACCGTTGGATCGTTTAATGAACGTAAGGATTTGTATTATTAGGATAGGATTATTATAGAATAACAAGTTGAATGAATAATTTTTATCACTTTTATATATTTACGGTTTCACATAAGTGTTCTGATAAAAAATCTTAGATTTCAAAATGGAAATCTCCGATTTATATGATTCTGCTAGGTGAATTATCTTTTGTTAAAGCTCCTTCGGGATTAAAAAATAAAAGAAATATTCTATATTATGATGGACTCTATTATAAATTTTTTATTTTAATAATAATAATAACAGATCTTCATTTTTATCTTTCCCTAAACTAAAGATTTAGTAAATAACTTGGTTTCTTTCAAACTGACTAATGAAATATAAATACAATCTCGTACGATAATAATCTGTAAATGACGTAGCAACGCTCACTCAGTATTGTGTTATTGTGTACTTAGCCTCCGAAAAAAATTTATCTTGACAGGTGAATGCAAAAAAGAGAGCGTCGGTGTGTTCAACCTCAACTGATGGTTTAAGGTTATTGCGATTTTTGTGCATGAAAAGTCGGCACAAAACCTCAAAAATGGTCGACTCCTCGTCTGAAGATTCTGCGGACGAGGAAGAAGTATGACGCAAAAATAAAAAATGTGTTTTTGATGCCCACCCCGACCAGCAAAACCTCGGCTCCACCTCGGCTTTGCAAAAGTCGGGCGGGCGACTGAATCCCATGTATCCGCTCAGCTGACAGAGAGCAGCGGCGCGGCTGCACTAAGTACTTTCGGCTGGGGATGAAGAAAAATAGTATACGACACACGACCAGAAATATTGGATTCCCGGAAATCCAACTTTCTGGCCTTGGGTCGTAATATACTATTTATTTATAAATTGGTAATCAACTTTTTCGAAAACCTTGAAACTATACGTCATTGTACAAATGTAAATATAATAAAGAGATGCCTGAAACTTTTGAAAAAATCCGGAAAAGAATAAGAGGCATTTTTTGTCGTTGGTTCTGAATCAATCTATTCAGATTATTAAATTTTCGAAATAGCAAAAGAAATAATCCAAACAGACACACATTTCTAAAATTGCTATTATTTAAAAATATCCTTGGTACAGTATTTAAATAAAAATAGATTTCTTACGACGAATCGAGGTAAAAAATTGTCTTTATTCAAAAATTCATTTAAGATCGAAACGAAATCTGCTTTCTTATGAATAATTTTATGTACCGAAGTCAGAGCATGAAAAAATTCACAAATCAAAATTAGATTTTTAAACTACCTCCTGTTCAGCTCATTAGAGACAAATAGAAACAAAAAAGATTGTTTAGTCCAGCAAGAAAAAAAATTGTTCAATTTTCTACAAAATTTTCTTTAAAATAGTTGAATTTTAACTCTAATAGCATGGGACGTTTCTGAAACGTTCCACGAGAACTTTCGGAACGTTCCGGGAACGTGTAAAATTTCCGCCATTTACGAACGTTCCACTGGAACGTTCCAAACATAGATTACCGTTATTGTTATTATTATCATTAAATATCACGTAAACCGTAAGTGATAGGTCAAAATGGATGTCAGATTATGATATGGATATCATATTATAGATAGTATATGCGGTACTCGAAACTCAAAAATGACATCCATTTTCACCCATTATTACGTGGTAATGCCGAGGAGGGAAATAGGAGGTGAAACCCCTAAAAGAGGGTAGAGACACAATTAAGACCTCGAATGTTCAAAAGACAATAGCATTTATTGCCACTTACATCTTGGCGAAAGCCGATGGCCCGTGGGCAGGCGTTGATGGAGAAGCAGGGTCGGAGGCCCGTTGGCGATATGGTGGAGCCCGGCCGAGGATCGGCGTCGTGAGGTGGTTTTGCCAGCAGGTCGCTGATAGTCGGTTCCAGAAGGCACTTTGGGTAGTACCCCGGACTGGTCACTGTGGCGTTTATAGAGAGAATACAAAACGGCGATTCGCTTCTAGTGACGGAACAAGACTGAATCTTGCGCGCGTTATCGTTCGGGAACTCGGGGCCCTTCGGGAGGTTCCGCCTGCTTTCGGGTTCGGCGCGGCGAGCTTTTAGTTTGGGGTCGTACCGAGTCCCCGTTTATGGTAATAGTTCTATTACCCCCCCCCCCGCAAGGGTTCGGGTGTATTCCGGATATTTGGTCCAGTTCTGTTACGGTTTGGGAGTCTATGTATATATCTAGTCCTAGAGTATGGTCCTTTATTTTACTTTCCAGATCGGTTTTACTTGTGCTAATACCTAATAAGTTCTGTGCTTTTTGGTTAAGGGGGGAGTATAGTTAGCTCGGTAAAAAAAGCGATTTTTTTTATTTTTCTATATAAATGTACAACATCTCAATAATGAAATATCCAAATTTCAAGCAAATTGAAGCAAAAATAACGGAGATATAGAGTTTTTAAGGATAGATAGTGAGTCATTACACAGGTATAAGAAAACCTTTAAACATTCAGTATGTACAGAACTTGCATCGATGATTCTGTGTAAGTATAAAGAAAATGCCTTTTTTTTATTTTTTCATGTTTAAAACTTTAAACGCGTTCTTCTCAAAACCACGTTTTCAAAGTCGGTGACGGTTGTAATTCAAAATCTACTGCATGCGTCCTTTTGAAATATTGGTATACTATTTCTATACATAATTCATGCGGTATCATGGCTGAGTTTTTCAAAATATTATTATTATTATTATTAATTTTACCATTAAAAATTCGTTGATTTTTTTAGCAAAAAACGCGTTTTAACTTAAAGGTGTTGAAAAAAAAATTGCTAAAAAAAAGGAGAGCCTTGTTACCTCGAGAAACATCTCACCTAACTAACACACTTTGATTTTTTGATTTCGGATGATCCAGTGGTCAGTTAGAATAGGTCAATTCTTTCGAAAGTTATCGTGCTCACAGACAGACATACATACATACATACATACATACATACAGACAGACTCATTAGTGAAAACCTGTTTTTTTGGTTCAGGGGGTCTCAGAACGTGGACATTTGACAAAAACTGGGGGGGTCAAATTTTACACAAATCTAATACCTTCTCTGGATGAGAATGTAAAAAATGATAGTAAGCCATAGGGCAAAAAAAAATGTAGTTGAGTTTAAATTTTCAAAGAAAAATATTTTTAATTCAACACCAGTCAGAAACTTGACCATTTTTTAATATTGTTCATTACTTCATGCCATTTTTCATTTAACTTGACTTCACTTAAGCTCAACCGCCAGAGACCAATTAAAAAGCTTTAACGTAGTATATACATGTAATAGGTGTACAATTTTTTTCATTTGTTAGTATAATCTATAAGTATTCACTGACATATAGTAGTATATTATAAGGCTTCTGGTTGTGAGATAAATTCCTGTACCGAAATAAAAAAAGTGTCAAGTGATATTGCGAAGAGATCAGTTTCCTGCTGCACACATAGTGTATAGTGTTGATTGATTAACCAATGCTGAAAATAGATATATTTTTTGTCTACGCCGCGTAAAATGCTCAGTAACTAAGTTAGGCTTAAGAAATAGAGTCTATTATTTCTCTGATTATTTTAAACAAAAATTTAATACTAGTATAGACACGCTAGTCTTTCAGCGTAGATACATCAAATCTACTCCTTATAATGGTCATATCATGACCAGATGTCGGATAGGTGCCGCTCTCCCTCTAGTGTAGATATTTTAGAAATATTTTTTGACAGCTTTCAATTGAGCTAATGTACTTTTTGAACTCAGAAGACCAATTATAGATCCAAACTCTAGCTTTGAACTTACCAGGGGTTTAAATAGTGTTTTTATGGTGTCAGTATTTTCACCTATATACGATTCAGCGACTACGATAAGACAAGAAAATTCTTTAAATCTTTGAAAAATATTCCAGAATATTGGAAAATTGACTGGTTTTATATTATAAAGTCAAAATTACACGAATCGAAGCATAGGGAATTTAGCATGTAAATAACATTTAAGGGTATTGTTTGGTCATGCAAAAATAACTCCCTAAATACTGATGAAATTTTGATATAATTTCGAGTTCTACTAAAACGACGAATTTGTGTTAACATTTTCGCTATTTTTTAAAGTCCGGGAATAAACAAATTTCAAATTGATTTCTAATAACTATCTATCCATTTATTTTTTTTAAACCGATGTTTTCAATTTAACTTTTTAATTTTTGTGTAGTTCCGTGACTGCCTGAAAGTGAACCATTTTAGACAATGAGATTTTAGAAAACAAAAGAATTTCGAAATTGACTCAAATATTTTTTAATAATTAAGGGGTACCCAAGAGAGTATAAGAATATAAAACAAAGTGATCCAGGAATGTATTTGTGATGGATATGAATTTTACACATCGTTAAAGGTTGCTAAAAACATGTGACTATAATAAAAACTTGTCATTTTTTTAAAAATATTTTAAAATGTGAGAAAAATGACTATTTTGTACGATTGATTAAACTTTGACTTGAGCGTTAAAAAAATCCTCGTATTTTTATAGAAAGCATATTAATATGAACCGCTACTGGCATAGAATATTTATTTTTCAGTTTCATCCTAAAATATAAATGCAGCGTGACTAGACAAAAAAACTAAAAATAAGTTCCGAATAGCTGAATCATCCGATTTTATTGAAACTTTGTATACTCATGTATTTTGACGCGTTGATTACGAATATGATAGTGAAAATTGGCGACGAAGCGATTTTCATGGTGAAAACCATAATAAACACCATAGAAATAATTTTTTTTGCGTTTATCTCAGTAAATACGCAGAATATCGAAAAACGTTTCAAACAAAAGTTTTAGCTAGTCTAAAAATACATCTATTTTGTGGTATACACATTTTGCCTGAAACCATTATCTTTTGAGAAAAAGAGGATTGCGTTGTAAAGACAAGCAAAAGACGAAACAAGTTACGGAAATGCGTTCAGTCACGTTTTTTGCCTTTATTTAAACCAATACGCACAATATTATCAAATATTGGAAACAAAAGTTGTACATCTAATCGTTTTACACATATTTTTTCTGTAACATTTTTATCCACAAGTAATAGTTTTCGCAAAAATTAGTGGTACATCGGCTATCATGGAAAAAACTCCTTAAAAATCAAGGTTTTTCGCGTTTAGATTAGTCAATATGCCAATTTTAGCAAAATCTTTAAAACAAAAGTTGTGCACCTTATCAAGATACACATTTTTTGTCCTCAGCATTTTTTCATACAACTGATAGTTTTCGAGAAAATGATCGATACATCTGATAAAATTTAACAAACTTTAGTGCAATAAGCGACAGGTCTTTCTCCACCATCCGCGCTCCTAGTACTAACAGGTGTGTGTTTCATGCGTGCATTTAAATAAATTAGAAGATCAGTAAATCAAAACCATATACACCATCTTGAATAATTTTACCCTGATCAACAACACGAAAATCTTTCTGGAAAAGTAGTTTGAATAATATTGGTCTGATTCAAGACTATTTATATTTTAAAAAATAATTGAATTTCGGAAAAAATGTTTTCCCCTTTTTCAATTTTATTATTAAAAATATTTATCGGGAAGAAAAACTTTGAATAGAAAAAAGTTTCGTCTTTTTCATTCTATAGAAGCCCATATTGTTTTCAATTCAATTCTTTGAACTTTAAAATTTGGATATTGCAAGATGCTTGGACAATACTTTTTCGCATCCGTACCCTCAATTTTTCAAAATTTGAATTTCGAAAATCTAAAAGTTGTGCTCGGTCGTCCTAGGCGTGCAAAACAATTATTGTCCTATACACTTTTTACCCAGGACAAAACTCTGTTTTCCCATGAAAATCAAGTTTTTTTTCTTAAAATAATTTTTAAAGCCAATATTTTTCTAAATGTGAATTTCGAAAATCTAAAAGTTGTTCTGGGTTGTGCTAGGCTTAATTTTATTTTCAATAAATTGTATAATCAAACGAACTTACCAAGTAGGTGTCACATGGTTACACATGCATTTCTGAACTGAAACTTACGTGTACCAAGAAGTTTAGTGACAGATTAAATAATCTTTTCTAAATCACAGAAATTTAGCACAAGTTTTAACGAGAAATATGAAATGAAAATCTGAAATCTACCGTCCCATGAACAAGACACGACCATACCAATTGACAAGTTTGAGCATAATGAGAAAATTATGTTTGAAAACTGTTACTGCAGGCATCCAACCCTTGCAGGGTAAGCTAAATAAGCATTTCCAAAGGAAATCGTTTTGGAGGTATTTCGGACAGCCCTAAAATTATATTTTTAACTTTTCACGAACTTCACATTATGAAATATTTTGAAAATCAGCACGTCATTCAGATTCTCAATATACGAAACTAACAAAAATTTCGGATAAACAAATTTTTCCTAGTTTAATTTTACAAAAAATAATATACATATGGTTCTGTGACATTTTTACTGGTTTTTTGAAAAATGTCGGATTTAATTGACCCAATTATTCTAATTATTATGAAGAATTTTTGTATCAGCATTAGGGTCTTATGAATATATTTAATTAATAATTAACGCGTGCATTTCATAAAAGTTAAAATTGGCACTGAAGAGGACCCCTATCCGTGGTCGAAACGTTTGCCAATTTTCACTTTTATGAAATGCACGCGTTAATTTTTAATTAAATATATTCATAAGACCCTAATGCCAATACAAAAATTCTTCATAATAATATACGTATGATTGAAATGCGTGTAGGACAATTATTATTTTGCGGGTCTACCAGCACAACTTTCAGATTTTCGAAAGTCGCATTTAAAAATTTGAAACGATAAAAATTATTTTGAGGGATAAAAGTTCAATTTTTAGCACAAAATGTAGACCTGCTTAAAAGAAAGTATGAGAAAACAGTTGCTTTTCACGCCTAAGACAACTCAACACAAATTTCGTATTTCAAACATTGGCATTTGGACAAATTTTGGATTCAAAAAATTATTTTTAGGAAGAAGAACTAGTATTTCACCAAAAAATAGAGACCTGAGTAAAAAGTGTATAGGACAATAATTGTTTTGAACGCCTTGTACAGCCCAGAAAAACTTTCGGATTTTTGAAGTCCACATTTTCGAAAATTTTGAATTCAAAAAATTGTTTTGAGGGGGAAAAACTAGTATTTCATCAAAAAATATAAACCCGAGTAAAAAGTTGTACGGGAGAATAATTGTTTCGGACGCCCAGCATAATCCAGCACACCTCCTAGATTTCCGAAATTCGAATTTTGAAAAATTTGAATTCAAAAACTTATTTCCAGAAAAACAACTAGTATTTCACCACAAAGTATAGACCTGAGCGAAAAGTGTATGGGGAAATAATTGTTTTTAGCGCCAAGCACAACCCAGCACAACTTTTAGATATTCGAGAATTTGCATTTTAAAAAATGTTTGAATCAAAATATTATTCTAAGAAAAAAAACTTGATTTTCACCAAAAAATATTGGTCGTAGGTAAAAAGTGTATAGGACAATAATTGAAGGGCCGGTTCGAAGAATGGGATGTTCGCTCGACCACTTGAAAGTGCCCCCGAACTTTATGCAATCTCCCGACAATCCCTGCTTGTACCGTTCGCCCGTGTTTACATTAAAAAAAAGGTACAAATCGTTGATTATCAGAGAACTTACGGCAAGAAAGTTGTTCCGTAGGAATTAACGAATGAATGTGCGCAAACAGCATATTATTTCGTTTTGCATATCACAAGATATCACGAGCTAAGTAAAACGAAATGATGCGCGCCGAGGAGACAGTCGCCGCCAGTGGGCTGAATCGGGAATTTACTATTCAAAATCACCTACAGCCTACAATTCTTGACCGATTTTCCTCAAATATGTTAATAATATTAAACGTAAATATATTTATCTTATTTTTATTAAATTTTACTAATTTTTCTTCATAATCTGATTTTTATTCAATAATTATGAATTGAAATCGAAACACGCCACATTATCAAACAAGGTAGGACAACTTGGCGCAGATGCACTTTCTCGAAAACACATTAATTAACTGTTTTAATGAACTATGATTAAATTATCTCCATGCATAGAGCATTGGTAAGATGTTAGCCTAAAAAATATATTTTATTACAATCTTTTACTTTATATTTGAATTTTAATCGTGCATTTTCCTTTATGTGCACCGCATTCGGTGCCGCTCCCCTATGTCAAACTAAATAAAAGGCATCACTTTGCCATATTTAGAAAATTTCTAACCGAAGTAAGAATTTTATTTTTCACTTGATTTGTATAGTTGGTTTTATTTTTCATGAAAACATGAGGAGGAAAAAAATTTGTCGAATTTTATTTACCCATAGCGTACATCCTCTTATCAAAGCGCTATTGAAAGAAGTTTTTCTCCTTTACTTGCTTCATCCATGCCTTTAGGAGTAAGTAATCGAGATGGATAATGTTTGAAGCATTTTCCACACCCCTGATACTGAGGTCATGGCCAAGTGTTTCAGCAGCCTTCTCCGCTACTTTGTACAGACACGCTCCGTTACCCAGTTCTCCGTCTTTCGTGACCATTTCAAGAAGAGGTTCTCGTCCATTTGCGACGATATGTGTTGTACCCAGAATAATCCTGCTGTAAAGTCACTCGACATTCAGCATTCCGCGACAACCTTGACGGCGTGAGATGTCAAGTCGCCCAACGGACGATTTGAGGCGCAAGGATTTGTTCATGTACATAAACTCTCGTGTACAGATATCTGAGCTCATCCTTCGTACGTTGAACCACTCTAAATGAATATAGAGTAGTACCGGGACAGTAAGCATGATCGCTGCAGATCCTTTGTTTCCCGCCAACAGTTTGGAAGATCAAATCTGTTGCAGAGGACGTCTATATCTGAATCGGGGAGTATTGTTTTCAAAATTTAATTTAAATTTATAAAAAAATTTGGGCCCTATGTATATATTGGATTATACGCCAATTTTGGGCCGTATGTCGATTTTCGGTACTATGTCAATTTTTGGTACAATATCAATGCTGAGCTCTATGCAAATTTTGTAACCTATGACAAATTTTATATCCTATGCCAACTCTGGGTGCTATGGAAATTTTGGGTCCTATATCAATTTCGGGCCCTATGGCGATTTCGTATCCTATGCCAATTTTGGCTGCTATGTTAATTGTTGCTCCTATGCCCATTTTAGGCCCCATGCAAGTTTTGGTCCCTATTTCCATAACGGGTAATATGTCAATTTTTTGTCTTATGTCAGTTTTGGGCCCTATGTCCATATTGGATCTACGATGGACGGATGAATGGCTGAACGGACACCAGGCCGAAACTAGAATTGTTTTTACCCAAAACTACGAAACCCTAAACAGAGCTAAAGGACTTTCTTGCAGAACTTTGCATTATAACAATCTTGCATATCTTGTCCTGTTTTTAAAAAAAATTGTGAATTTTCATTTTTCAAAAGAAAAAAATTATTTTTTCCACTTCAGAATAAGAATTTTAACCTTCTCCATAATTCGCATCACCGCAGTATACAGTTGCATGATTCCTAGGGGGGATTACCGAAAAATTGAAATATAAAACATATACTATTCATCGAATATTTTAGCGAAAAAAAATGCACGCATCCACAGTTGAGCAGTTCATTTGAGTAAAGCATCGACTCTGCATAAATCGAGGCCACCCAATTTAAAGACTTCGTCAAAGATTAAAAACATTGTTTTAAATGCGGCTGCGACAAATGATTTGTGTGAGATCTATGTTTTATATTAAATGCTTGAAATGTATAAGGTATGATTTTCTTAGAAAATTGAAAATATAATTATTAAATACAAAGAATTAAAGCCTTAGCTAAGGATTTTAATTTTTTCAATTTTTAATTATGTAAGGTGAATTTTAAATTGAACAATTTCAGGTTGAATCGAAGTCATTAATGAAAATAGAAATCAATGATTTTTAATTTTTGATATGCATGGTTACTTTGAACGTTCCATCTAGGAATATTTTTAAATTAAGATAAAAAAGAAATCTATTTTATCATGAATAATTGTATGCAAAATGAGCATGAAAAGGATTCACAATTAAAAAAACAGAATTCCAAACTATCTCACTTTTCGGCTCATTAGAGACAACAATTTTTCCTTTTTCCTTTCTCCGTCCTTTTTATACTACCAGGGAACCAACATGTTTCGGGGCCAATCTTGGGCCCCCTCATCAGGGATCATTTATAGGAAAACTACAAGGTCTAATTAAAAATTCTTATGCTAATTAAATATTCAAAACATAATACCTGCAATTAAAAAGAGACATATACATACACAAATGCACAGAAAAATACATACATTAGCCTATTTTAGATTTATTAATTTTAAATTCGCGCGAAAATGTGACAGTATGCGGCGCTGCCGCAACGCTCAATTGAAAGTACAATTTCAGAATTCTGAGTACACTTTCCGAGTACAAACGTAATTTTCATTGTGGCAACACTGTCATTTCTCGGTTCAACCAAATTTTTCACTATCATTGAAATTAAAAAATTCGAACTCTTAAGACTGATTTTTTCTCATTTTAAGTAATCAAAACTAAACTGCAAATTAAAGCACTCAAGCTGAATATTTTGGAATTAAAAACTTTTAAATTTGAAACTTAGACATTTTTAGTATACAAATTTTGTATTCAAACGCTAATTTTTTAAATTAAATGCCGTTAAACTGCCAACATTTTAATTCTAAATTGTTTTAAATTGAATAGTTTAAAGATTTCTAGGTAAAAAATATAAATCCACGCTATTATTTACGATGCTCTGAATTGAAGACTGAATCAATAAATTTGTATATATTTAAAATTATATCATTTTAAGCCATTTTAAATCATAAACATTACAAATTTTATTTAAACTGAACCTCTTTTAAATTAGAAGTTGAATTATTTTTATTTTAAGTGGTTTCAAATCAAGAATGGTTTAATTGTTATTTATTTATCAACATTTTAAAGTTTTTTCACTTAAAAATATAAAAAAAATCTAATTGCTACAATTATAATTATTGTAACGTTCAAAGTTTAAATTTAGCACACTGAAATTTTAACGATTTAAGGCTTTCTATTTCAAATAATTCTGTATACAACTGTTTAGTTTTGAATATTTGATTTATAATATCTCATTTTAAATGAAAAGTCAAATATTGACAAATATTAAAAAATTATTCTTTTTTCTAAATTAAAAACTTTCAAATTCGATGAGTTAGAAATGGAATCTTTTACACTGAAACAATATTTGAATACGATTTTGAATATAATAAAAGCGTTTAATTATGAATTTATTCATTTTAAATTATTTTAAAATGGAATATAGTTTCTAAAGTTTCAATCGAACGTTTACATTTGTTTGACTACCAAGGCTTTCGAATTGAAATAGTTTAATTTTAAACGTTAAAATATGTAAATTTAGACTAATTTTGAACAGTTTCAGAATCGTCTTACAAAATAAATTATAGTTTAGTTTAGTTTATTAACGGTATGTATACACCTTTTACAATACAGTGATTAAGAAGTAATGATTAACAATCTAATTTTGTATAATAAAATAACTTAAAGTAAATTAATTCAGCTGAAATTTTTAACAAATAAGTTTAGTATCGCAACATAAATCATATCGCTCAAGTTTGAGCTTAAACAGGGAGATCAGCCTTATAGTCTGAAACGAAAAATTGAATCGTTGTGATAAATTCCCTCAAAGATTGACTAAAGATATCAGCATCAAACGATATGTTATTAATACAGTTGAACGATCTACAAATTTCTGAAAGCGTTGAGTGGAAGCTATACTCAGTTTTATGGTCTGGTATTTCAAACAATACATTATGCCTCAAAGTTCTCTGTGCCAACCTGAATGAAATCTGTCGCAGTAACGCAGGACTATCGATTATTCCGTTTATTAATTTGTACAGAAATATTAGACCTGCCTGTGTTCTTCTACTCTCCAGTGATTCAAGGTGTAAAAACTCTGAAACACTAATTAAGTAACCTGACTCCTTTGGTATCCTTAATTTAAAAAGCTATCGTACGCATAAAACGATTCTGAATAGATTCAATTTTCTCTTTGTGATGTCTTTGATAAGGAGCTCAGATAATCGACGCATATTCCAAGATTGGACGCGCTAAGGATGTAAATAACATTTTCAAAGTAGAAATTTGTCGAAATTCGCTAGATACTCGGAGAATAAAACCGAGTAATTTCGATGCTTTGAGAAAAACACTGGAAACTTGTTGATTGAAAGAAAGATCTTTGCTTAAAATGATTCTTAGGTCGCTAATGTTCGTTACAACTTGGAGGACAGTTCCATTAATTTGATAACAGTAATTAATATTTTGATCTTTGCGCTAGAAGGTGATAGCATGACACTTTCTTACAGTCATCAACATTCCATTATCGTAACACCATTGAATAATGCAATCCGAGTCGCGCTGTAAAAGCCTGGCATCTTCGATCAATCCTATTCGACGGCACAGTTTTAGGTCGTCGGCGTATAACAAAAATTTGACAAATTTTATAACGAGTTTGATATCATTAATGTAGATAAGGAATAATACTGGTCCCAGGTGAGAACCTTGAGGGACACCCGAGGCTCGATAATAACAGTTAGATTCGAAAGTACCATGCTTCACATACTGAGATCTGTCCTTCAAGTAGCTCCCAAACCATTTTAGCATTGCTCGATTTACGCCGTAAGCTTTCAACTTTGATAACAACAAATCATGGTTAACGCGATCAAATGCTTTAGTGAGATCTGTGTATATGGTGTCCACTTGGTAACCTGACTTTGATTCTTCACACAATAGTTGGATAGATAAGTCAGACATGTAAATTAACGTTAAACTATAGTTAAATTATAGTTAAAGTATAGTTGAGTTACAGTTAAAGAATAGTTAAAGTATAGTTTAGTTATAGGTAAAGAGTAGTTAAAGTATTGTTGAATTATATTTAAAATGTAGTTTAGTTATAGTTATAGTATAGTTGAAGTAAAGTTAAATTAACGTTAAACTAGAGTTAAGTTATAGCTGATGTATTGTTTAAGTATAGTTGAGTTGTTGTTAAAGTATAATTAAGTTATAGTTAAAATATAGTTCCTACTAAGAGAAATAAATTTCAATACAACATGCATTTTTTGTTCTTTTCTGGATCAGAAGTAGTCGTTTTTTAACTTGTGATAGTAAAAATATCTAATAGTTCGTGAATTTTACGATTATCTGTCCCTTTAACATGAGCGCGCGAACACAAGGCATTTTTCTATTGAGTCTATACTAAGCAGAAATATACTTGGGTACAAAATGCATTTCTCGCTACTTAACTGGATCAGAAATGGTCCTTTTAAGCTTTCAGTACTTGCAAATATTTAATATTTCGCGAATTTTACGATTATCAGTCACTTTAGCTGTCACACTACGCCATTCGTTACCAAATTACGTTCCGCTATACCAGAGAAAGACGTGCTGAAAATTATTTTTCCGCATTCTATCCTGACCATTCTGGAATGTTTATAATTTGTAAGCGATAAATGTAAACGTAAATCTCTAGATATGTTAAAAGTTACAAAATTTTTGTATTTCATGTTAAATAAATAGATAAGAAATTTGAACAATAAATGTACTGACTCTTACCTTCTTGTTGTGAATCACAAAACCAAATCATTACACCTAAATTTTCGTACATAGTTTCAGGAACTTTTTCACTGTCTAATAAAAAAAAACTCATAACCGAATCTTTGATATTTTATAAAGGATTCGATTTGGAGGGATCACGTGAGAAAATTTGACGGATTGGTTTGAACCCCTTCAGAACCCATTATTATTGGGACGAAGCTAAAAGGTTTCGATCCCTGAATATAATAAATTTCTTCAAAATTTGGGCGCCATTTCGAATCAAAAACTTAGACTTTTTCTCATTTCGACTGTAAATTTATGATCAGAAGCCCGAAAAAACTCTAGTATACTGAGTCTCATGGAAATCTGTCAGTTTATTAAATTTTGGATCTGTCAATTTATTGAAATTCTTAAAAATTTATTCGCCGTTTTAGATAAAAAATCATGAATTCTTACTTTTTGTTCTAAAACCACTGTTTGCAATTCGAAAAACCTCCTAGTACAGGGTTTGAAGAAATTCTTGTTAACTTCAAAAACTTCGAGAACCCGAAACTTGTGAGCAGATCGAAACTTTCGAGTAGTCGAATGTCTTCGAGAACTCGAAACTTTGGAGTACTAGAATTTCTTAGAGAACTAGAAATTCTTGTTAACTTCAAAAACTTCAAGAACCCGAAATTTTCGAGCAGCTCGAAACTTTCGAGTACTAGAAAATTTCGAGAACTTGAAATTTCGAGCATGCTCGAGCTCGACTAGACTCTACTCAACTCGAAAAAAGTCGGCTCGACCAGAATCGAAGTTTCGAGCTTTTTGCACATCCTCAGAAATAGACATAATTGTTTTTTTAATAGTTCAAAATATCTCATATTTCGTGAATTTTACGATTAACTGTCGCTTTAACATGAATGTGCGAACTCATGACTTTTTTCTATTGTGTCCCATTATCTGTACTAAGCAGAAATATATTTGCATACAACATGCAATTTTTACGACTTATCTGGATCAGCAATAGTCATTTTTGAGCTAGTAACAGTTAAATATATATAATATTTCGTCAATTTTACGACTTCCTGTCACTTCAGCATGAACACGCGAACACAAGGCAACTTTCTAATGTGTCCATTCTAAGAAGAAATATATTTGTATAGAATGGGCATTCTTTGCTGCATATTCGGAGTAGAAATAGTCATTTTTGAGCTTTTTCCACTCAAAACTTTCTAATATTTCTTGGATTTTACGATTATCTGTCACTTTAGCATAAACGCGCGATCAAGCGACGTTTTTCTATTGTGTCTATATTTAGCAGAAATATAATTGTATATAATATGCATTTGTTACTGCTTACCTGGATCAGAAATAGTCATTTTTGATTTTTTAATAGGTAAAAATATCTTATATTTTGTGAATTTTACGATTATCTGTCGCTTTAACATGAATGTGCGATCTCGTGACATTTTTCTATTGTGTCCATCTCGCCTCTACAGTGAACAACCTGTTTCTGTCAAAAATCCACCCAAGCATAATGAGGTAGAGACTTTTTGGAGAGAGGTATACAAGATCCCGAAAACACTAAAGTTGAATGAAGATACTGACAATATCATCCGCTTCAAGGAATTTTGCGACAACCTCATAAAATCTGAGGAGGAATGTCCATCAATATCGTAGTAACAAAAGTAACAATAATTTTAAACTTTTGCCTTGTCAAATCGCTTCATTTATCGTTCAATTAAAGATTATAATAGTATGTTACCGAAAAAAATTGTTTTTAAGCCAAAATAGGGGTAATGCCCCTATTCTGCAACCTAACCAAAATATGTTGAAATTTTTGTCAAGCTGCATGATTAGAACATACAGAATTCAAGTCTCATTAATATGTACTTACCATGTTAAGGTCAGTACTGGATTTTCGTTCTGATTAGTATGATTCACTGAATTGTCCTGAATCTCATGATGACAGATGATGTATATAAGGTTCAACATGATTCCAGCACGGCTTTACATTTTCACGTCAGGTTGTCAAGAAATAATTCGCAACTGGCAATTAGTTTTGACAGGTGCGGTCAGGTACTTCTTCATTATTTGCAAAGTCAAGGTCGATTTTGCTTTGCGTGTCTTATGACATTATCACGAAAGAAGAACAAAAATGTAATGGGCGAAAAAAGGGTATGAGGAAAGAAAAATGTAATAAGGAGAAGAAAGAGACACAAAAAAAGGAAGACGAAAAAATAAGAGACAAAGAAAAGATCGTCTGCGACATTGAGCTCAAGGATGAAACTTGTTTTGGTTGCATCTTCGCTCTAAGAGAAAAAAACTTGAGTTTATTCTGAACCGTATGTCGGTCTTACGATGCACTCAAGAAAAACGAGTCACTAAAGATTTAATTCGAGTGTGAAAATAAATGACAAACTTTAAACAGTTGTCTAATTTAAAATGTGTGTAATCCAATCAATTCAGATAACAGTTTACTGGTTGCCACTTATTTACGCGAATGAAGATGACGAGATGCAATCGACTCCCAAAGATTTTCGATAGGCTAACATCAAATCTGCATCCTCATCGAAACTTGTTGTTAGACATAAATCATTCTATACCATTTAACAAGAATCCTCTCTGGGCCGAAATTTATTCTGCGGCTGGATGTAATTATATATTTCCCTTGTACCTAGACCCCCACATATGTCCATCAACGGATTAAGAATTTAAATTCTCAATGCAACTCACCTCATGTCGGGAATCTAAAATTAATGGTTGGATTCCACAAAACTAGAGAGGATGCATCAATTACATATATTCAGACATAGCTCACAACGGCGCAAGATGTACTTGAGTTTCTAGACAGTCTAGTGTGCAGGAAGAAACAATTCTTATTAAAATTGTTAGAATGCGGGCTAGGAAAAAATATGACGCAATAAAGAAAAATAATCAATCTTACGAATTGAAGATTAGAAAACCAGCTTGGAATCTTAAATTTAGAAGCCTACAATTTTAGAAGGTCCATTGTGTTTCGACCCCGAGGGAAACATAACTTTTCCAATCGGTGTGCAAAGTTAAAGTTCATTACAATCACTTTATTTTCATCTTGCAATCGGTGTACAAGGAATTTTTAAGTTATGTATCTTTTGCTCGAATCTGTAGTTACTATACCAAACGGTTTTTCTCTATAAAATTTGGTGAACTTCTTCATTTTAGCGCAGTCTATAATACATACCTCTCAATAAAAAATGTAGTTCATTTGCACGTCTAGAATTTCAAGGAAATATTCATGATATATTAAATAGGCGTTTCTAAACTTCGTGCCGCATATGTGGAGACATCCCAAAAAGGCATTTTTCGAGTATATGGGAGAATTTACCTCAGGCATATGGAGGTATGTATTATATCATAAATTACCTTTGAATTATTTTCAATTTACAGTTCGCAAGTTCGACTCAAAAAATATAAAACAATTGAGAATTTTCTTTGCAATGTGAAAAAACTTTAACTAAAATGTGGTGTATTTTCTATAGTATCGGATATCGTACCTGATAAGAACTTTCATATTTGACAATAAAAATTAATGAATAGGTGATCATTAATTAGAGCATATACGAAAGGAGGTTTTTTTGAAAAGAATTTATTGATGCCTTTTGTTTTCAAAGTGTAAAAAGTAATTTTGTATCGTTTTTAGATAACGTAACCTCCTTCTCGGTTTTCAGCGGCGAAGTGGAGTAATTAGGTCCTTTCCTAAACAATTTTATTAGACTTTATTGTAAATCTACAATGTAAATCATTTTATTTTTAAGTAATGACAAAAGCAAACCAGAGTGCTTGCTTTATCAAATAATCGTACAGCAAATTAGTTTTCCTTTTTTTCAAATTTGGGAGAATTGTTAAAATTTGGGAAAGCATTCTGTTGCTTTACATATAATCAGAGTACATTAGCAGAAAAATTTAAAATCGAAAGTGCAACTTTAAGCCACATGTCTTTTAAGTAATATTTAAGGGCGATGGTTAGTTACGCCAATTGCCCTGCCTCTAATCCCTAAATCGAAAAAGGTTCTCTAATCTTACGGGTCAGTTGCGCCAAGTCTTACCTTTCAAAAAATTAAATAATCTCAACTTCATCTTTTGAAATGTGCCTGAGAACTGGTGTAAGATATACTAAATGACTCTGAAAGTGAATCTGAAAATGTTGTCCGTTTTCTTTCTCTCGACAGACATCTTGGATTTCTTCCACCCAACCTATCAACCGGCATTTTATCGGACCGTCGGTCATGCAGTTCACTGGCCCGCGTCGCTTCTGCCTGTCGGTCTGGCTATATAACCATCAATGGTGTGCGCATTAAGGTGCATATCTTCCGGCACGTCGTGTCGGTCCGATCGATCGGACCGCTGGCCGGCAGATCGCTTGCAGTCGGCAGGCATTTTGCTATGTGGGGTCCTAAAAGAAACTACACAAGTCGCGGCGACTGATAGAAAATACGTATCTGGCGCACTCTATACTAAGTATATATAAATTTATATATACTTAGTATATATATCTGCCTATATTAGTATATATTTCTCTCACCGCGAGTTGCGTAGTTTCTTTTAGGAAGCTAGAATGTGGAGCGGTAAAGTAGAAGCAAAAACTAAGCCCCAATTTTGATGCTCCAAGTGGAAGAATTGGACATTTGTGCCCATTAGAGCGCCAAAGTAGGTGCAAAAATCGCATTGAAATAGCCTCTACTTTAAAACCTTAGCCTTCCAAATGAGAGCGCGAAGAGCGTCAAAGTAGAGCCTATATTTCGACTCGGATTCCCAAGTATAAATTTTCATGTGAAAGAATCGCGTTCACTTTGCAATATTTTAACCCAACACAAATTATAACCACGTGATAATATATTTTGTGATGTAGAAAAATGCGTCAAGACTCGCTTAGGGAAAATGATTCAGAATATGAATTCTTTTATTGTGTAATGATTCGTAATGAAAAAAATTTAAACAACAAAATTCTTTTAATCTTTCAGAAAGAAAGAAATATTCATTGTTTATTGCAAAATATAATTGTTTCCCCTTAACTGTCTGAAAAATAATAAATTTTTGGAAGCGAACAAATATTAAACACTATCAATTAAAGAATAAATATATAATGCGTATTTCGAACGCAAAAAGGTTTTTCTGGACATATTTTACATTTTAGGTCTATTTCTTAATGCCTTTAGCTAATAAGCTGTGGTAATAGCCTCCAAATGAAAAAATCTATATCTGCAGTTCGAATATTTGCATACGTTTCGCAATATGAAATACATGTCTTAAGGATTTATAAGAGTCAAGGTTTTAACTAAATGACTGTATATAAAACATTTTTAGAGGAGTGTTGAAGGGGGCGGGCGCCTGTTGTCGCTAAAACATATCCATTAAATAATACTACAATTCAAGTATAAAGTACTAAAACACGTTTGCATAAAGCTTGTCGGCGATTTTTAGGTTTCTCTAAATATTTGTTTGCTTGTCATTAAAATCTTGACGGTTCAAATTAAACCTGCAGCCTAAGTCCGTGCTTAAACTCAGAACACCGCAGTTATATTCTAAGCTTAGAAATAACCAAGTATTGCACATTTCTGAATAAATATTGCATTTAGAGAACAAAAGTTTCTAAACAGCGGCATTTAGCTAATTTCATAAGCTTTCAGCTAATACCCTGATTCTTATAAATCTCTACGGCATATATAATGGATATCTACATTCCTAACTGAAAAGTGAAGCTTTTATAAATTTTATCTTAGATTCGGGAAAGTATAAGGTTTAATCCGAACAGCTGATACGGCTTCTTACACTTAAATAAAAGACCCCAGATAGCAAAATGCCCGCCGACTGCAAGCGATCTGACGGCCCGCGGTTCGATCGATCGGACCGAAGTGCCGGAAAATATGTGCCTTAATGTGCACACCATTGATGTCTATCTAGCCAGCCCGACAGGCGGGAGTGACGCGGTTCGGCGAACTGCATGACCGACGGTCCGGTAAAATGCCGCCCTACGGAACCGGCATCTTTTTATAATATTAACATTTTTCTTTCAACTTAGACTCCAGCAGTGATGCCAATGTGGGCGCCTTTTGCTACTGCGCTTGCGTTCGGGCCGCGCACTAGTTGGCCGTAGCGGGCGTGCAATTCAAAATTGGAATGAAAAACAATTTTTGTAATTTAAATAAATAATTATTTCAAAACGCACGATAGTGTATATAAATTGTACAACTTCTGATTTTAGACAAGAAAACAATTTATAACACATATATTTATTAAATAACAGTTTATTTTCTCTGACTTCCTAAGAATAACTTATATTTCACAAAACATTTGAATTCAGAAGAAATTTGTTGGAAAAGTAATTCAAAATAATTGTTTATAATGTTTTCAATATTTTTAATGTATTCTCATAAGAATTCATTTTAATTCCAATTTTGAATTGCGCGCCAAGTGCGGCCAACCAGTGCGCGGCCCGAACGCAAGCACAGTAGCAAAAGGCGCCCACATTGACATTGATGATTCTCCAGAAAGTTTTGCACGGCAACGTAATTATTATTGAAGGTGTTTGAAATACATTAATTAAATAAAAAATAATTTTATTACATCAAATATAATTTATTTTGAACGACCTACATCCAAAGGCACAATGCGGCACTAAGAGTGCTTTATTACCATCTCTGTCACTCTTACGGCATCAGCTCAAATATCGCTCCGCTAAACGCTCCTAGGGAAACAATTGTTTCTGTTGCGCACTCGAGGCCTGACGTAGTTCTTCTTGACTAAGAGAAACGAACCATGTTCGTTATCGAATTTTCGGCACGAGCTGACAAAAACATTATAGCCAAGGAGAAGGAAAAGAAAGAGAGGTATAAAGACCTTATAAGGGAGTTGCGACGGTTATGCCCGTAATATTCTGTTAAGCTAATCGTCCTGATGATCGGCGCTCTTGGAAGTGCCAAGGTTTTACTGGGTAATAGCCTGAAAAGCATCCCTGCGTTTCAAGAAAATGCTGAGACACTTGCGGGGAAAATGCAGAAGGCGGTCGTCCTTGGGTCGCTCCGTGTCTTCAGGGTACACGAGACTTTAGCCGGATCATTCTATTGAATTCGTCGCATATATATGTGTGTGTAGGGACTGCCTAATGCTAATTAATGTGTTGCTTGTTAATAACTTAAAAAATGTTACATAAATCTATAATCTTTCAAGTTAGTTGAAGTTGTAACAATCTGTGATTTTATGTTTATAGGGCTGCCTAATGACAATAAGTTATATTCGTAAATATAAATATAAAAGTAAAATAGTATAAAATATTATATTACTAAAATACTTCACGTAAATATGTTGTGTTTCCTTTATTAGGCATTATTATTTTCTTATCCTACTTATTAAATTATTGAAAGTCAATACATTTCTCAAAAATAGGTTTGCTAATGCTCATCGATTTCCGCAATTGATCATATAGGAAAAAACTGTACGTTTCACAACAACTGTATACATTTTTTTAAATCGGGTGAAATCACGAATTTCTACCGGGAAAAAACCGGGAGAGGAAAATTTTAAAAATAATGGCAACCCTGTTATATAATGAGCTCGTACATATTTTTTCTCGTGTTCTTATATCATATTATATTGAACATTAGTTTCACAGAAATTTTGTATTGTAATTATGATGTCGTCATCTGAATGGAATTTTGTTTATCAGGAATTGTTTATTATAATATGAAATATGACACCTCTGGCATATGATATCGGCGCGCATCAAAGGGGTCATGAGTCAATCAGACAGAATTAGAAACCATTTTTTTGAAATTTAATATGACACCATTGCAATAAGCATTTAATATAAGTTATTTCATACACCACTGAAAGTTCTAGAAACTATTATGTAACATGGGTTCATTATATCTGATTTTAGTGAACAGTCAGTGCATTAAGATCTCTAAAATCAACACGGCTAAACAAGTCTAGATATTATTATGTTCTAGATAGTGACGTAGATTTTTAGAACTCAAACTCTAATAATGCTTTAGCATTAAATGAAAGAGCTCGCAATCACATCTCTTATCTCAAGTTCACGCTCGAAAATCGACACGGGGATACAGAATTTAAGATTCGGAATATATGACCTATCATAAGAAATGCTTTATTTATTTAGGTTCCTTTCTTATACTTATACTACTCAATTAACTATTAAATATTCTATAAACTTAGCACGGACACGAACCACTACAGCTGCAGAATTTGCTCAATGTTTGTAAGGTAGTCAACTGAAAAAAATGTATCTCATGGTTAACAATCTCAGACAAACAGTACGTCACCTCAACAAATTCTAAGAGCTATTTCTAAAAATGATACAACATAAATTCATAATATCAAAGAAAGAGAGACGTTTTCCCGCCGCGCCGGACGCCATTCGTGGAAAAATGTCGCTCGAAATTCAAAATATATATTTTAAAGTTATAAAGTACCATAGATGCCTAAGCAGATAAAAAGTAAGCTTACTCAGATAATCAAAGCCGAGTTTTATCTAATATGCCATTTACTTGCTATTTAAAAAATCAAAGACAGACTCCCATACTTCTGATGTAGTTGTAAAATGTTTAAACCATTCGTTTGTCGGTAACATTAAAGGCAATACCGCCAAGGGATTTGTTATTAAAAATATCAAAGAGATGAAGTCAGATGAGTGACACATTATACTTCTGGAATGTATTTATTAAAGACACAAGTGAGGGTCAACGCATTCGAAGCTCATCGGAACTACCATAAATCATACTGATTACTCAAAAAATGTCACCCTGAAAGACTCATTTCACACCATACAAAAAATATTTTTTTGACCTTCTGAAAATAATACAGCACGTGAGAAGTTTATAAACAAAATTGAAGATTTTCTCAAATCTTCTACCTCAACTTCAACTTTTAGCACGACCTAGGGAAATTTTTTTCAAAACCCTAAAAATTGTACGACATCGAGCCTGAAATTCTATCTTTAATTCAAGACATAAAAATCTTCATGGATACCCGAGATATGATTAAAAATTTTCAATCGTATCTGAGCTCAATTACTCACAATTGACACAATTACTGTACAATTGTTATAATTCTGCCACCAATTTTTTAGGTAATTACGCGCGCGTCTCTGCGGTTTCGATGTCGTCAGCTCTATCAGCAAATAACGCAATAATACCCATTCCAAACGGTATTTCGGTCGAAAATCCAGTTCCAAATGAACTTTAGCATAAATTTAAACTTCCCAAGCTAGGTGTGCCGTCTTTCAGTGGAACGTATGATACGTGGCTCGGTTTCCATAATGTTTTTTCCTCAATGATCGACAAGAATGAAAAGCTATCGCCCATTCTAAAATTTAGACACTTGCGAGATTGCTCGAAGGGCGAAACCGTGAAAATTATTGCGTCAGTGCAATTGTCCGCGGAAAATGACTCCGTCGCGTGGGAAATCGTAAAGGAAACTTACGATAATCACAAATTGATACGTCAATGGCATATTCAAGATTTATTGAATATTCCTTATATGTCTAAAGAATTTTCCATCAGAGCTCTACTAAATAATATACTGAAGCATGTTAGAGCCCTTAAAATTCTCGACGAATCAGTCGATCAATGGGGCAGCCTTCTAATTGTATAAAAACAAAATAAAATGAACCACGTCACTTTAGAAAAATGGGAAGAAAGTTCTTGTGAGTCGGAGCTCCTCACCTTTTAAGAACTTATCACCTTTTTACAGCGCAGACCGCAATTAGATGATACGAAATCGACTCAACCGCGTTCTAAACCAGTTAACACAACTGAAAAGTATTCCGCTTCTCAGTCACGATCAAATAATCGTCCGCAGCACCTTTTTGCAGCAGCCAGCTCATCAAATTCGTGTTCCCATTGTTTTTTCGTGTGAAGTTTTTCTGAATCTTTCTCCTATAGAAAGATTTAAATTCTGTAAAAGGGAATCTCTTTGCTTAAATTGTTTAAAATCCAATCACCGCACAAGCAAGTGCAATAGTGGCCCTTGCAAAAAATGCCAGAAAAAACATAATTCTCTTCTGCATTTCGAAAACACGTCCGAGAAAAATGCAAGCGCCTCGAGTTCTTCGCAGGCTGCTTCTACTCACAATTTCCTTGCAAATGAAATAACATCAGAGAATCTGTTATCTACGGCTATAGTGGATATTATAAATAATGAAGGTGCTTTCCAGAAATGTCAATCATATGCTGGACAACGGTTCTCAATCTCATTATTTGACAGAAAAGGTTGCTTCACGTATGAATTGACGTAAAAAGCCCGTAGACGTTACAATTTTAACTTTAGGCGCAACATCGACTGCTGTGCACCATTCTGTATCGGCCACAATCCGATCGCGATACAACACGTACAAAGAAAATGTCCAATTTCTCTTCAAAAGGAATTGAAATATTTATTTCCGTCTATTAAAATTAATCGCGAATCTCTCCAAATTCCTAAGAATATTTTCTTAGCTGATCCTGATTTTGATAAGGCAGGCGGAATCTATGGTATTATTGTCGTAGGTCTCTTCTATAAGTTGCTTAGTGTAGGTCAAATAGTGCCCAGAAATCATCCAGATGTCGTCCTTTGAAAGACTCAGTTAGGCTGGATGGTCGCAGGAAAATTATGCGGGATACCCTCATCTAAGCGTAAGGTAGTCCAATGTAATATAAAGCAAATCCAACCCTCTTTAGACTTAGACCTCACTAAATTCTGGAAACTGGAGGAAGTACCCTGTTCGAAGGTTCTTTCCAGTGAGGAAATCGCCTGTGAAGAACACTTTGTAAAAAATACAACTCGAGATTCTGACGGTCGGTATATCGTTAGACTACCTTTCAATGAAAAAAGGGTCGAATAGGAGATTCTCGTAATTCAGCCTTTCGACGATTATACTCTTTAGAAAATCGTTTTCGAAGAAACCCTGAACTCCTGCCCCCCCCCTACACTGAGTTTCTCAGGGAATACGAGCGAATCAATCGCATGTCACCTTTTAATGACAAAAATGCTTCTCAGGGATTTTATTTACCCCACCACGCCGTCATAAAAGAAGATAGCCTCACTACTAACGTAAGAGTAGTGTTCGATGGCTCTGCCAAATCCTCGTCCGGTGTCTCTTTGAATGATGCTTTAATGGTCGGCTCTACTCTTCAGGATGATCTTTTTGCGCATCCTTTCTTTCTATTCGTGCTCTACATCAATTAGCGCACGATGAAGGTTCAGCGCATTCGTTGGCAGCCTCGGTTTTGAAACAAGATTTTTACCTCGACGACTTGTTAATGGGTGCCAATACGCGCGAAGGAGCTCTCTCCCTCCGCAATGATCTTATTAAAATTTTAAATAAAGGGGGCTTTAATTTGCGAAAATGGGCTTCCAACGATCCGTCCCTTGTTTCTGATCTCCAAAATAATCGATAAAACGCTCACATGGCACTTGATTCATCTGCCTCGATCAAAACACTTGGCATTCATTGGAACTCGGATGATGACTCTATTTTTTATACTGTTAATTCACCCGATCCTGAAAAAAGATTCTCTAAGCGATCTATTTTGTCGCAGGGGAGTTGAATTTTTAATCTAAAAAGATAAAAAAATATAATAGTTGATATTAAAAAAAAAAACAGATTTTAATAAAAAATAAAAAAAAAACAGTTGGATTTAACTGACAAAGAAACGTTTTTAACAAAATACTTGAATCCTCATCTAAAACAGATTATTTTCAACTGAACAATTTAATTTTTATCAAAAAATTGATTTTCTCCCAAAAATGACGAATTTTCAACAAAATGTATCAATTTTTAATCAGATAGTTCAATTTTCAACCAAAAATACAATTTTTCAACAAATTACATAAATTTTCAACTAAATATTTTGAACAATGGATGTGATGTTAGTCCAAATTTTATTTGTTTAATTTTTAATCTGTATTTTTTTAAAACAATTTTGAACTAAATAGTTGAAATTTTAAGCTAAAAAAGATAAATTTTCAACTAAAAATGATGTAGTGTAATTTTTATTAAGGAAAATTAATTTTCAATACAAAAAACGATTTTTCTATAAAAAAAGTTGAATTTTTAACCCGAAAATATGAATTTTCAACAAAAAAGTTATTTTACAATCGATTAGCTGAATTTTCAACAAAATAGTTGAATTTTCAGTTAAAAAAATCATTTTTAACAAAAAAAAACAAAGTTTTTTTAAATAAAATTATAAATCTTAAAAAAAAAAATTTTCAAGAAAGTAGTTCAACTTTCAATCAAGGAGTTGAATTTTTAATCTAAATAGAAGAATTTTCTACGAAAAATGTAATAGTTGATATTAAAAAAATTTTAATTTAAAATAAAAAAAACAGTTGGATTTAACCAACAAAGACCAATGTGAAACAAAATACTCGAATCCTCACCTAATACAGATTATTTTCAACTAAACAGTTTGATTTTCAACCAAAAAATTGATTTTTTTTTTCAAAAAAATAAAATTTCAAAAAATACATCAATTTTCAACCAAACAGTTGAATTTTTTACCAAATTATTTAATTTTCCTGCCAAAAATACGATTTTTTTACAAAGCAGTTTAATTTTTAACCCGAAAATATGAATTATCAACCAAAAAGTTATTTTACAACCGATTGGTTGAATTTTCAAAAAAATAGTTAACTTTTCAGTTTAAAAAAAAATCATTTTCGACAACAAAAAAAAAACAAGTTTTTAAAATAAAATTTTTAATCTTCAACCAACAAAAAAAAAGAATTTTCAAGAAATTAGTTCAAATTTCAACCAAGGAGTTGAATTTTTAATCTAAAAAGATTAATTTTCTGCTAAAAATGTAATAGTTAATATTAAACAAAAATTTAATTTAAATTAAAGGAACAGTTGGATTTAACCAACAAAGACAAATTTTTACCAAAATACTTGAATCCTCATCTAATACAGATTATTTTCAACCGAACAATTTGATTTTTAACCAAAAAATTTATTTTCTTCAAAAAAAAGACGAATTTTCAACAAATTACGTAAATTTTCAACTAAATATTTTGAACAATGGGATATTAGTCCAAATTTTATATGGCTAATTTTTAGTCTGTATTTTTTTCGTTTCTAACAATTTTGAACTGAATAGTTGGATTTTTAACTAAAAACGATGTAGTGTAATTTTTATTCAAGAGAATTAATTTTCAAATAAAAAAACGATTTTTTTACAAAACTTTTTAATTTTATACCAAATAGTTGAATTTTATACCAAATTGTGAAACTTTCAAGTAAAAAAAGTTGAAATTTTAACCCGAAAATATGAATTTTCAACAAAAAAGTTATTTTACAACCGATTGGTTGAATTTTCAACAAAATATTTAACTTTTCGGTTTAAAAAAAATAATTTTCAACCAAAAAAACAACGTTTTTTAAATAAAATTATAAATCTTAAACCAACAAAAAAAAAAAATTTTCAACCAAGGAGTTGAATTTTTAATCTAAAAAGAAGAATTTTTTATGAAAAATGTAATAGTTAATATTAAAAAGAATGTAATATAAAATTTAAAAAAATACAGTTAGATTTAACCAACAAAGACAAATTTTAAACAAAATACTTGAATCCTCATCTAATACAGATTATTTTCAACTAAGCAATTTGATTTTTAACCAAAAATTTTTATTTTTTTTTTCAAAAAAGACGAATTTTCAAAAAAATACATCAATTTTTAACCAAATAGTTAAATTTTCTACCAAATTCTTTCATTTTCCTGCCAAAAATACGAATTTTTTACAAAGCAGTTTCATTTTTAACCCGAAAATGTGAATTTTCAACCGAAATATATAAATTTTTAACCGGGACTGTTGCATTTTTAATCAAAAAATATTAAATTTCTACAAAAAGAGATACATTATCAAACCAAGAAGATGAATGTTCAACAAAATAGTTTAATGTTTAATAAAATAGTTGAATTTTCAATTTAAAAAAATGTATTCAAGAAAGAAAGAAAATTTCAATAAAATAATGTGATGTTAGTCCAAATTTTATTTGATTAATTTTCACTCTGTATAGTTAAAGTTTTAACCAAGTATAATTTAGTTCTCAAAGAAAAAAAGATGAATTCTTAAGGACAAATTTAATATTTCGTATTTCATGTATGAATGTATGAATTTTCAATGCAAAACAAAGAATTTTCAAAAAGCAGTTAAATTTTCGACTAACAAACACAACTTAACAAAACAGTTGAATTTCAAACATACGAAGATGAATTTTAAACATACATAGAAAGATTAAGTTTCACAAAGAATGTAACTTTTTATCAAGATAGATGAATTTTCAACCAACTAGTTTAATTTTCGAGTAAAAAAAGTTTTCAACCAAAAATGGAATAGTTACATTTTCAGTTTAAAAATTAAATTTTCAACAAACAAGATTAATTTTCTGTTCAAAAAGACGAATTTTGAACAAAATATATGAATTTTCAACCATCTAGTTGAATTTTGAAACAAAAAAGATAAATTATTAACCAAAAATGGAATAGTTGAATTTTAATTTTAAAAACTGCTTTTCAATAAAAAAACGAATTATCTACAAAAAAGTTGAATTTTCTACGAAATTATTGAATAATCTACCAAATTCTTCAATTTTCTACCAACTTGTTGAATTTTTAAAACAGACGATCTTTTCAAAAAAATGTTGAATTGTCAACCAAACAGTTGAATTTAAACCAAGCAATTAAATGTTCATTTGAAAAAATTAATTTTTAACACAAAAAACTAATTTTTATCAAAATATCTCAATTTTTAACCAAAGAGATGAAATTTTCACTAAAATTATGAATCATCAACAAAAAAATAATTTTAAAGAAGGCAGTTCAACAAAACAGTCGAGTTTTCGTGACACTATGAATTTTCAACAAAAAAGTTAATTTTCTACCAAGTAGTTGATTTTTAAAATAAAAACCAAATAGTTAAATTTTCTACTAAAATAGTTGAATTTTTAACGAAATACTTTAATTTTCGAGAAAAAAAAGTTTCCAACCAAAAATGGAATAGTTACATTTTGGGCTTAAAAAATAATTTCTCAAAAAACAAGATTAATTTTCTGCTCGAAAAGACGAATTTTGAACAAAATATATGAATTTTCAACCATCTAGTTGAATTTTGAAACAAAAAAGATCAATTATTAACCAAAAATGGAATAATTAAATTTTAATTAAAAAAATTACTTTTCAATAAAAAAAAACGAATTATCTATAAAACAGTTGAATTTTCTACGAAATAGTTAAATTTTCTACAAAACAGTTGAATTTTCTACAAAACTGTCGAATTTTCTACCAAATTATTGAATAATGTACCAAAATCTTCAATTTTCTAGCAAATTGTTGAATTTTTAAAACAGACGAACGTTTCACAAAAATGTTGAATTTTCAACCAAACAGATGAATTTGAACCAAGTAATTAAATGTTCATTTGAAAAAATTGATTAAAAAAAATTTTTTTTATCAAAGTATCTCAATTTTTACCCAAAGAGATTAAATTTTCACTAAAAGTAGTTGAGTTTTCCACCCGAAACTATGAATTTTCAACAAAAAAGTTAATTTTCTACCAAGTAGTTGATTTTTAAAATAAAAACCAAATAGTTGAATTTTCTACTAAAATAGTTAAAATTTTAACCACATATATTTTTTTTCGAGAAAACAAAACTTTCAACCAAAAATGGAATAGTTACATTTTTAGTTTAAAAAATTAATTTTCAACAAAAGAATAATTTACTACTAATTAAAGTTAAATTGAACCAAGAAAGATGAGTTTTTAACAAAATAGTTGAATTCCCCTCAAAAAACCTGAATTTTTTAAAAAGAAAATTAATTTTATATACCCCAACAGAGAAATTTTCAATAAAATAGATCAATTTTCCACAAAAAACTTGAATTTTTCAACCGACACTATGAATTTTTAACAAAAAAGTTATTTTTTTAGTAAGCTGTTAATTCTGCAAATAAGTAATTTAATTGTCAACCAAATAGTAGAAAATTAATCTTCTTCCTTTGTTCAAAAAAATTTGTTTTAAATTCTTTTTCTTTTATTGAATACTAATTTTGTTAACTGAAAATTTAACTATTCCATTTTTAATTATTTGGTGAAAAATCAATATGGTTTTTAGGAAATTTAACCATTTTGTTCCAAAGTCATCTTTTTGTTAAAAATTCAACTATTTTGGCAGAGAATTTAAGATTATTGTTGAACATTAATTTTTTTGGTGGAAAATTAATCTTCTTGCTAGAAAATTAATGTTATCATTTTAGTTGAAAAATCATACATTTGGTTAAAAATTTAACTGATTTGTTAAACAAATTTGTTTTTGAAGAATTAATTTTTTTAATTGAAAATGTAAACATTTCTATTTTGGTTGAAAATTCATATATTTGGTTGAAGATTCATATTTTTTGGTAGAAAATTAATCTTCATGTTTATAGTTGATTATGAACCAATCTATTTAGATTATTACATTTTCCAATTAGGAAAAGAAACAATCAAAAATTTCTCTTGAAGAGTATTCAAGAAATAATTTCCACCCAATACATTTTTATTTTGACACTCTAAATCCTCTTTTATTGTGCCCGGAAAATGCCCTAAAAAATGCAAAATAGCAGTTTTCTATCAAATTCATGGTAAAGACTTTATTTTTTGAAATTTTTTCAATATGAATCATTTTTAATCGATAAGTGACGAGTTTTAAAGTATATTTTCAATAATTTTAAATTGTTTAAACAATTATTATTTGTTCAAACAATATTTTTCCCCCTGTAAATCGTGAAAACTTACTATCTTTCGGAATAAATCGTACAAAGTTGATGAATGTCAAGAGTCGTAGTTCTTGTTTAACTTATTTGGTAATTATTTAAATCATTTTTATTTGTTCAAACAATTTTTATTTGTTTAAACAAATTTGTATCCCTAAAATCCTAAAAAATTATTATTTTCTGGAAATAATGACACAATGAAAGAATGTTGAAAGCAATATATTTTTGAAGGATGTTTGGTAATTATTTAAACAATTTTGATTTGTTTAAACAATTTTTTTCCACTTGTAAAGCGTGAAAAATTATTATTTTCTGGAACTAATGAAACAATTAAAGGAATTTAAGAGTAATTTTTTTTTCGACAGGATATTTAGCAATTTTAAAAATAATTTCAATTGTTTTAAACCATTTTTATTTGTTTCAACATTTTTTCTTTGTAAATCGTGAAAATTTATTCTTTCAGCAATTAATGACACAATTAACGAATTTTAAGAACAATATTTTTTTGCTTAAGATATTTTGAAATTATTCAAACAATTAATGAACATTAATAATCATTAATATGAACCATTTTATTAGACTGTTATGAATATTTATTTTTTCAAATCGTATTCGTTAAAATGAATAATTTTTCAAATGAATGACGGGTAATATCTACATGTAAATTATTTTCAGTTCACTACTGCTCTTGACATTCATCAACTTTGTACGATTTATTCGGAAAGATAACAACTTTTCACGATTTACAGGGGGAAAATGGTTTAAACAAATAATAATCGTTTAAAAAATTAAAATTATTTAAAATATACTTTAATACTCGTCACTTATAGATTTAAAATAATAAATTTTTATCAAATCAGTTCAACTTTCAACCTATTTTATTACCTGAATTTAAAAAAATGACAATTTTCCGCCAAAAAAATTAATTTTCAACTTAAAAAAAGATCAATCTTGAACAAAAAAATTGAATTTGCAAATAAAAAAATCAATTTTCAACCAAAAAAGGAATAGTTGAATTTTCAATAACAAAATTAATTTTCAACCATAAAAACACGAATACAATTTTTTTTAAATTAAATTTTCAACAAAAAAAATGAATTTTCAACTTAAAAAAAGATTAATCTTGAACAAAAAATTTGAATTTATAACTAAATAAATCAATTTTCAACCAATAATGGCATAGTTAAATTTTCAATTAAAAAAATTAATTTCCAGTAAAATCATGATTCTTCAACCAGAAACAATTAATTTGTAACAATGTAGTTTGCCAAGTGCAAAAATCTTTAATAAAATAAGATTAATTCTCAACCAAAAATATTTTAATTTGAAATAAAAAACAGTTGAATTTAACCAAATAGATTAATTTTCAGAAAAAAAATTGATTTACTACCAATAAAGACGAATTTAAAACAAAATACATCAACTTTCAAAGAAATAGTTGAATTTTTATCTAAAAAAGATCGATTTTCAACGAAAAATGGGATAGTTTAATTTTCAATTAACAAAATTAATTTTCAACAAAAAAAAAGAATTTTGAATAATATAATTCAATTTTCACCGGAACAGATGAATTCTCAACTAACGTAATAAATCATTACCCAAAAAATTAATCTTTGACTTCATGGCTTTTTAAACAATTTGTTTAAATAAATGTAACTTATTTCAACAATTATTTATTCTCAAAAAATGTAACAAATAATCGTATTTTCTGAATGAAATGTAGTATTTGGTCATTGTTTGGAGTAGTAAATTTAAAAAAAACATGTAATTATTTAAACAATTAAATATTGTTTATTTTTTAAATTTCTAAAAATTGAGCCAGATATATCCATTTTTTTCTCAAATTGGTATTCTATGTTACTTTTTGGTGAATAATTACATAATTTTGATACATTTCTTCTGATGTTTAACAAATTTGTATTTGTTTAAACAATTTTTATTTGCTCAAGCAGTTTTTTTTCGAGAACTTTAATAAAATAAAATACATAAAATTAATTTTCTGACTGTATAGTGTATAGAAAGAATACATTAACTATTTTTAATTGTTTAAACAAATATAATTTGTTTACTTGAAAAATTTGTTTGTTTTTGTTTTTTGATGTTGAAAATTTGTTTACTTGAAAATTCATCTCTTTGGTTGAAAATTCAATTTAAAAAATAAAATTTTATTTATTTTTGTTGAAAATTAATTTTGTTAATTGAAAATTTAACTATTGCCAACAAAAATAGACTAATTTTCAATCCAAAACGAGGAACTTTCGACAAAATAGTTGAATTTTCAACCACAAAAGATTTTCAAGTCTATAAAAAAAATCTCATCCAAAATGTTGAATTTTCAAGCCAAGAAAAAACGAATTTCCTGCAAAACAGTTGAGTTTTGAACCCAAAAATACGAGTTTTTAACCAATTAAATGAATGTCCAACTAAAAAAGATGAATTTTCAAGCAAAAATGGAATAGTTACATTTTCAGTATAAAAAAAATCTTTGAAAAAAAAAATTGTTAATATTTAAAATTTTAGAAAAACAAATTTTCATAAAAAAACACAAATTTTCTACCAAAGGAATGAATTTTTAACCAAAAAGATGAGGGTCCAACTAATGAGATTACTTTTCTACCAAAAAGATCATTTTTCAACAAAATAGTTATATTTTCAACTTAAAATAGAATAGTTGAATTTTCAGCTGAAAAACAAAATAATTTTCGATGAAAAAAACAACTCTTTAACCAAATAAGTTAATTTTTATCACAAAGACCAATTTTTAACCTAGAAGAATAATTTTTTGCCAAAAATATTAATTTTTAACAAAATAATTAAATTTTCAACTTAAAATAGAATAGTTGAATTTTCAGCTGAAAAAAAATCAATGAAAAAAGATACTCTTCAACCAAATAAATTAATTTTTAACCAAAAAAATAAATTTTCAACCTAGAAGATTAACTTTTTACCAAAAAGATTAATTTTTAGCAAAATACATGAATTATCAAAGAAATATTTGAATTTTTAGAGGAATTTTCAATTTAATAGTTCAATTTGGAACAAACGAAATGAATTTTGAACCAAAAAGATGAATTTTCAACCCAAAAGAGTAAAATTTTATCACGAAAGAGGAATTTTCAACTAAATAGTTGAGTTTTCAACTGGAGAACATAAATTTTCAACCAAACATGGAATGATTAATTTAAATTTAAAATTTAAAGCTTTTTCGGTTTTCAATCGTGTGCAAAACTACGAAACTTGCCGAGAATTTTCCATCTAATAGTTCAATTTGGAACATACGAAATGAATTTTGAACCAAAAAGATGAATTTTCAACCCAAAAGATTAATGATATTCTATCACAAGAGACGAATTTTCAACTAAATAGTTCAGTTTTCAACTGGAGAAGATAAATTTTCAACCAAGCATGGAATAGTTACATTTTCAGTAAAAAAAATAATTGTTAACAAAATAGTTCAATCTGTACCAAAAAAAAAAAACAAGGGTTTTCAACTAAAATGATGAATCATCAACAACAAAAAAATGAATTTTTAACAAAGTAGGTCCAAATTTGACTATTTAATTTAATTTCTAACCAAAAAAAGAAAAATCTTAACAAAAATTGTAATAGTTGATATTTCAATGAAAAAAAAAATTAATTTACAACCAAAAACAGTTAATTTTAACCAAAAAAGATTAATTTTAAACTAAACAATTGTGATTTTTTACCCAAAAATATATCATTTCTACCAAAATAGATGAATTTCCATCGCAAAAAGACAAATTTTTAACCAAAAAGAATGACTTTTCAACCAAATTGTTGAATTATCATCAAAATAATAAAATTAACTTTAACTTTAGTGTAACAGAAATTCCCTGACATTCCCTGGTCAGTTTTAAATTCCCGATTTTCTGGAATTCCATGACCTATAGCAACCCTGACAATACTTAAAAATTAATAAAATCGAAATAAAAATGTATAAATTGTAAGTGAAAAGTACAAAAATAAAAATAGAAGAAACTATAAGTAGAATTCAAAATATAGAAGAAAATGTCTACAAACTTCAGAGATTTTGAGGTTATTTTCCGAAATAAATTTTTCAATCTAAAATATTATTCTAAAGTTTCTTATAAACTCCAAAGGAGAGTAAAAAATTAAAAATATGTTACTTACTCTTCAAATTAAAAAGTAATGATAAAATGACAAATATTCGTACCTTTCTTTGAATCGGAGTTGGAATTTTATAGCCTCTCCTCAAAATTCCATTCAAAACGGGATGACTAAGTCCCATGGCTTGAAAACCACCTGATTTCCCTGCACCCTTTTTCTTGTAATTAACCGGGTCATTTTCCTCATCTTCAAAATTTTCTGGATTCGCAAATCCCAAAATCTCTTCCGTTTTCGCCATCCTGAAAACACAACCATGCACAAAGTTTGTCATTAAAAATTCTCGACCTTCTCAACTATTTTAATTCCTTGTATAGGTTCAATTCACTGAGAAATTTACCTATTTCATTTGAAGAACTAAATTAACTTAGAATTATATTTTTAATAAACACATGCGGAAAGTAAACACGTGTTATTCCCGTCACGAACTGAACCGAATTATTTTAGGTTATGTTTTCTGTCACATTACGCCAGCCCCGTGACACTCTGAAATGAAAGTGACGGAAATGTTGAGTATGGCCGAGGGTGGCGCTGGCTGTACTTTTAGGCGTTTTCGTTTTTCAGGATTTAAGGAAATATCGTCAGATTTCATGTAATTTCACGGCATTTTATAATATTTTAATTTGTTTCAAAGAAATTATGCATAAGAATTTCGAGCAAGAAGAAGTATAATTGGGGTAAGCTATAAATATATTAAAAATTATATATATATATATATATATATATGTATATATATATATATATAAGGCATCCGTTATCTCGCAAATTGTAGGCATGAAAATCATTCTTCTGGCTTTTTTACATTTATTATAATTAATTATTGTAATCATTATTATCAAAATTCTCATCTGATTTTGAAACTCTTGGTGTGACTCACAAAATTTACGTAACTACACAATTAAACTGTGCGGACGACAAATATAAAATGAGAAACTCTTATCCATTTGGTAATAAAATTAAATGAATTCATAAAGATTACATAAGATTTAAAATTCACGTTTCCAAAAAGCAATGTTCTTTTTTCTTTTATTTTATATTTTTGTATATTTTATATTTATGATATATGATGTAATGTAATGAGTAACGATTTTTGACGTCAGAGGGAAGGCTTAACGCAGAATTTGATATTATACGAATTGAAAAACTGCATCAAAATAAAATAGAAACTAAGAATTAGCATGGCATTTGCTGTTGGGGTTCAATGAAATGGAAATTTAAGTAAAGAATATGAATATAAACTTCACAATTAAACTGTTATGCAAAAAATATTACTTTGTTACTTGAAAATTCAATACTTTAGTTCAAAAAATAAGTTTTCAACAAAAGAAAATAATTTTCAACATAATAATTGAATTTTAAACCAAGGAAATGAATTTTCAACCAAGAAAAATAGTTTTGAACCGAAAACGTGAATTTTCTACCACAAAATCCACATTTTCAACAGAATACCTAACTTGACAACCAAATAAATGTTTTTTAACAAAAGAAGATAAATTTTCAACGGCAAATAAAATAATTTCATAATGAGTTAAGAAATTAGTTTTCAAGAAAATGTTGAACTCTAAACCAAATAGTTGAATTTTCAACCTACAGAGGTAATTTTTCCACCAGAGTGTCGAATTTTAATCAAAAATATTAAACTTTACCCAAAAAACAGTTGCACTTTTAACCATATAGTGAAATTTCCAAAGCAAAAAGAAGAATTCTTTTATAAGAATGTTGAATATTTAGGCCGAAAAAACAGTGTTTATTTAAATCCGACTTCGGATTACAAAGAATATTATAATGTAGTTTTGATTTTTTTAAATTGAATTATTGATACATAAACTGTAGAGAATCGTGATTTGAAACGCCTTCAATGAAATTATATGGAAAGATTGGGCGATGTCTGCCCACTGGACATTCTCTGATTTCATCTGGAGTCAAATTGTTAATTGCGTAGCTTTCTATGTTTATTTTTACTCTTGGATGAGTTCTATGTGTCCCATATATTCCACGAAGAATCCCATTATAATCCAATATTGCGAAAACGTCACCATTGGATGCTAATAATACGATATGTTCTGCGGTTGGCACGGGCACATATCTATTATTTCTTAAAAGCAATCGAATAGGTCTATTGGCAGGAAAAATGTATCTTCGAAATTCGAATCGTTGGTTTTGATTCATGCGGGAAATAAGCCGAACATATCCAAGTTGTTCTAGTGGATATCCAAGTACTCGATCAGAAGGAGGCCTGCAAGAATAAAACCTGCCAAGAGGAGACCTGGAACTGACACGAAGAGGAGGCTCATCGAAGGAAGAATATCTGCTAGAAGAATTCTGTCTACCAGGAGAATTTCGCATGCCAGGAGAATTTTGCCTGCCAGGAGAATCTTGTCTGCCAGGAGAATGTTGACTGGCAGGAGAATGTGAACCTTGATTACGTTCTCTACGAAGATTCGAGTCGGACAATAAACTTAATTCTGTAAGAATAAATAGAAGATTAATTTTGTTTTTTAACACATGCGTGAAAACCGCTGGTTTTTGGGCATATGCAGTGGGTTGGACGCATTTTTATGAGATTTAAAAATTTTCAGTGAATTTAGAAGTATTTATTTTAAACTCTCAAAGCAATTTTCATAGGGTTTTAAGGATTTTTTTACAACTTTGAAAGATGAGGAACGTTTGTATTTCTCAGGAATTCAGAAAATATAGTCAGGTATTTGTAACCTTAAAATATAATTATAACCGTAAAATATGTTAAAAAATTAAATGTATTATAGTATTATATTCACCAATAGAATTAAGGATGATCGCCAAAGTGAATACGAAAGTATAAACCAACTTCATATTTTTAAATTGGAGGAACAGGTGATTAGAACTTTAACGAACAATTCGAATAACAATGTGAATAACAATTTTTTCATTGCTTCATTAAAGTACACACATATAACCTAGTCGTTGTATCAAAAAATACAGGTGTCAAAATCATCATTCTGACATTTTTACATTTATTATTATCAATTATTGTAATCATTGTTATATAGTTATAATATGGTATTTATACCTTATTATTGTATATTGTGTATAATACATCAGGAATTTCTTTTTGACCTTCTACCTAAAATACTTGATTTTCTTCGTCGTGTACGTTGATTTTACTGTAGTTTTTTTCTGATATTAGAAATAGTTTTTTTTCTTCAAAATACTGCAGATAAATGGCTTCGTTTGTTTCATGGTGATTGTCTCCCATTGCGAATTTTTTATGAAACTTGAAGGTTTCTTGGTCGGGCTGCGAAAAATTTCTCTTAATTATGTTGATTACTGCTCCGCTATCTACTAATAACACAGCCACACAAGAAAAATGAGTGTCGTGATCTGGGGACGCGACATATGTTTTCCTATGAATTTTGAGGCGCTGAATCCGAATCCAAAGTCAGAATTTTCCCCACACCTCAGCGTTTCAATCTAAACTTTAGAAACTTGAAAAAATTAGTATTTTCTGTTCTGGAAATGAGGCATAGCAATTCTTATGTATTTTGACGCGCTGAATCTGAATCTGTCATCAGAATTGGCTCAACGTGTCTTGGTTGAACCATAACCTCAAAAAATCCTTCAAATCGCTAAAATGGCCTGTTTGTCATACATAAACTCGAATCAGACACATATTGTTGCGTTTTTAGGGCAGTTGAGTGTATTCGGACTATTTGATGAGCTAACCAGGTGAAAATTCATTCATGACCTCGAAACCGTCAAGGATGACCTCAAAGAATACCTCTAATCCATGGTCTTTTTCTTGTGGTATAAGGCTCCCCAATAACTCGCACACATCTCGCGAGAGAAGAGGAGATAACAGATGACAGTGCGCATGCTCGACTGGCTATAGTGCTAATTCAAAACGTCTGGGCTTGGCAATACCAGTGCAATTGCCGCAGTCAGAACGCATGTACGAAGATCAGTCTCCTTATTATTACCCCGTGGTCCCTGGATAAAGAGCGTTCAAGGCGTCATGGCAGGCACAGATAATAAATGTTTTATGATGCAGGGATTTGCCAAGTATCGGCGTCTGGTCAGGGTGGGAAAGCGGACCCTTCGATGTCATCATCATGCGACCGCAGCTCTTCATCAAAGGGTAACTTGTTTAATGGGAAGTCTTATGCTACAAGAAAAGGACTTCAGGCATAGCACGATATGTCTTGAGGTTAGGAATATATTGTAATCCAGAAGGTGTCGCGTGGTGGGGTTCCAGCTTCAGCGCACAAAAAATGTCATTTCCATGGATTTGAGGTATTCTTTGATGTTATGCTTGACGGTTTTGAGGTTATGAATGAATTTTTACCTGGCTAGCTCGTAAATTAGTCTAAATACACTCAACTACCATAAAAAAGCATCAATATGTGTCTGATTCGATTTTTAACAAGAAAAACTGGCTATTTTAGCGAGAGATTTAAAGGTGTTTTTTGAGGCAAGGGTCCAACCAAGACCCGTTCCGCGAATTCTGACGGCAGGTTCAGATTCAGCGCGTCAAAATACATAAGAATTGATATGCCTCATCCTCAGAACAGAAAATACTACTTTTTTCAACTTTTTTAAGGTTAGGGGAAACGCTGGCGTGTAGGGAAAATTCTGACTTCGAATTCGGATTCCGCGCATCAGAATCCATAGGAAAACAAATGCCGCGTCCCCAGATCAAGACACTTTTTTTTGTATGGCTGTATAATTTGTATATTGTTCCGTCACTTCTTCTTCCATGTATTGATTGTAATTTTCCGGATAATTCAGATATTCTGTTAGGTTCTCGTAATTTAGGTGATCCTGGATTTTCTCCGTTGCCATCTTCTCCCATTCTAAATATTCTTATTGGCCTGTTGGGGTGTGGTATTTGCCGAAGGTCTAGTTGTTATTGGTCGGGGTAAGAAATCAGTAGGTTGTCTAGGAACTTGGCTCTTTCTAAGTGTTTTATCTTTATTTTTTTCTCGTTGCCAAGCTTCTGCTTGCAGTGCTTCTTGCAGAGCTTTTGTTAGTGTGGTAGGTTTCATTGGTCTAACCTGTGACGATATATCGCCTCTTAAATTCATTATGGATCTTTTGATTGTGCTGTTCTCTTCTATCTATAGGTCCATTTTTCTTGTTCTTCCGAAAGGGTATCCTGATTGTACTGCGTACACAAAGTCCTCACAGGCGTCTCTGAAAAGAAGGCTGAAAGTTTAAACCGTGTTTCCTCCCTGTCTGAATGCGTCTAAATTAGCTATGCACAATTCAATTGATCTTTGTATTCCGAGGTTAGTTTCTAAAGCTGAGTATAATTCTTCGTGACTTCCTATTGAGATGTGTCGTAAGCTTGTTCGGCGTTCTCTCTAATTTTTTCAGTTATTTAAGAATCGAGAAGTAAGTCTTGATTGCCACAGAGTAAACAAGCACTTTTTACGCTCTTTATCCAATAGTGGATACCGGCAGCGTAGATTAGATTGAGGATTTTAATCGTTCTAATCATATCGTTTGCTGGTGCTAGGGGAGTGATTTGGTTGAAAATTGAACTATTTTGGGGAAGAACATTACTATTTTGTAAAAAATTCCTTTTTTTGTTGAAAATTAATCTTTTTGCTGGAAAATTTATTTTTTTGGTTGAAAATTGAACTATTTTAGGGAAGAACATTACTATTTTGTAAAAAATTCCTTTTTTGTTGAAAATTAATCTTTTTGCTTGAAAATTTATTTATTTGGTTGAAAATTGAACTATTTTGGGGAAGAACATTACTATTTTGTAAAAAATTCCTTTTTTTGTTGAAAATTAATGTTTTTGCTGGAAAATCTATTTTTTTGGTTGAAAATTGAACTATTTTAGGGAAGAACATTACTATTTTGTAAAAAATGCCTTTTTTGTTGAAAATTAACTTATTTGGTTTAAAATCCGTCTTTTTTGGTTAAAAATTAATATTTTTAAAGTAAAAATGTCACTATTCCGTTTTTTGTTCAGAATTTATTTTTTATATTTAAAAATTTCACCATTTCCTTGAAAATTCGTCTTTTTTGGTAGAAATTTAATCCTTATGGTCGAAAATTCATGTGTTGATAAACAAATTTTTTTAGCTTGAAAATTCAACATTTTCGATTAATTCTTTTTCCCTTATTGTCTAAAAAATCTTTCTGGTTTTGGTTGAAGATTCAAATAAATTGTTAAAAAAAATCGTATTTTTTAGTTTAATTCAACTTTTTTTGATTCAAAATAAAAATATTTGTATGGTGGAAATATTAACTATTAAATTGTTTAATGAGAATTAATTTTTTTAAAGATTTATCTCTTTGGTTGAAAATTTAACTATTTTGTTGAAAATTCGTTTCTTTTCGGTTTGAAAATGAGTTTTTTAGCTCAAAATTTAACTATTAAATTTTTGGTTGAAAATTCATCTTTTCGGTTGAAAATTAAACGACTCGGTTAAAAAATTATGTATTTTTTTGAAAATTCATAATTTTGGTTAAAAAATTATTCTTCTGTTTTAAAAATTCACCGCTTTGGTTAAAAATTCAACTAATTGATATATTTTCTTCAAACTTGATTCTTTTTTTGGTTAAATATTCATCATTTTGGTTGAAAATTCTTCTCCTTGGTTAAAAATTAATTAATGTTCTTGAAAATGGAATATTTTTACTAAAAAATTTAAGAATTTAAATCGTTTCAACTCGAATTTAATATAGTACCCACACTAATTTGATTCAAAATAGTCAATTCCCCTATTTTCCCAAAAAATCTCCTTATTTTCTGTTTTTATAGAATTCGGGCCTGTGAAGCCTGTTATCCATGAAAATTGAGCCTTTTTTTTCTTTTTCTTCCAAAATTTGGAAGATTTTAGACCCCAGAACTAGGCTAGCAAAACTGAAAACTGGTCGAAATGAGTTCCAAATTGCTTGAAATATTCGAGGATGGAGGATGAAGCGATGACTTGGTTTTATTTACAATTAGATTATTAGATTATTAGATTATTAGTTCAGGAGAGGAGGTTTCCCTACCTTCGTCATCGCTGGAGTAACTGTTGTAACGTGAAACATTTGTTACTGATCTTCTCCCGTCGGAGCTTTTACTCCTCACATGAGGACGATGAGTTTCGTCTCTTCTTCTCGAGTGACGAGCTTCTGCGACTGAAGCTTCATGAGCAGCCAGATCAAGTAGAGCTTGCTGTTTGTAGTAGCTCGATAGCTCAGTTTGAGCTGTTCCTCTCGCCGTTGAGCCAGAGGGCTTCCTGGTCAGTGGGGACTGCAGCATACGCTGCTTCCATTCTAGAAGACGCTTCATCGATTCCTCACGCTGAAAAAACAAAAGTATTTTAAAAATTTTGCATTTCTGAAAAAAAAATCCTTCTCCGCTCCGGTGGGAATCGAACCTCGCGTCTTGCAATTGCCGGTCAGGTGCTCTAGCCACTAAGCTACTAGAGAGATCGAAGGCAGATACTGTTTTATGATATACTCTTTTCACAGCAAGGAGTTGATAAATTAAAATTTTTGATTTCTAAAAAAAGATCTTTCTCCTTCCCTCCGCTGGGAATCGAACAAAAGAGTTCTTCCGATTGCCGGTCAGGTGCTCTAACCACTAAGCTACGAGAAAGATCGAAAGCAGATACTTTTTTCAGATATTCTCTTTTCACAGCAAGGAGTTGATAAATTAAAATTTTTGACTTCCGATTGCCGGTCAGGTGCTCTAACCACTAAGCTACTAGAGATCGAAGGCAGATACTTTTTTCAGGTATACTCTTTTCACATCAAGGAGTTGATAAATTAAAATTTTTCATTTCTAAAAAAAGATCTTTCTCCTTCCCTCCGCTGGAAATCGAACCGAAGAGGTCTTCCGATTGCCGGTCAGGTGCTCTAACCACTAAGCTACGAGAGAGATCGAAGGCAGATACTGTTTTATGATATACTATTTTCACAGCAAGGAGTTGATAAATTAAAATTTTTGATTTCTGAAAAAAGATCTTTCTCCTTCCCTCCGCTGGGAATCGAACGTCACATTTTGGCTGACCCCACCCTCCCCCCAAAAGCGTTACGTAATTTATGGACAGTCCCTTAGCCACTCAAATCACAGAAAACAATTCCCTGTCGTTTATCGATCAATAATAAAAAATTTAAGTTCGTTCAATTCAAGCAGGTCAAATTTCACCTGAAATTATATAAAATTTCAAGCATTTAAGAAATACAATTTTAACATTAAGGTCTAACGATTAAATAGGTTTTCTACTAAGAATTGCTAAAGGTTCCAGTCAAAAAATAAAGTCACTGTCATTTCTCGGAATTTTCCAATCTCAAAAAATTTTCGGTCATTTCCCAGCCCAGTGGCCACACTATTTTACAGATTCTTCTTTTTATTTATATTCGGGACAACTGTATTCGAATTTAAAATACTACATTACATTTTAATTTAAAAACTAAATATCAAATTGAAGCTTGTAAAAAATACATAAAAATCTTACAGTTAAAATTAAATTAAGAACTAGTAGGTATATATCACCAATCTGAACGTCAGACAAATAAATTAAAAGAGGGAAATGACCGAATTTCAGAAGAATTAAAACAGCGAATGTAAGATGTATGAGTGAATGTGAAATTATAAAAAAAAAACCTGTTATATTACATCAGCCGCTTTCATAACTTTTCACTTTACAGAAAAGGATGAAAATTTTCGTAATTTAATGATTCGTTTTTCTGAAATAGAATAGAGCATAGAATAAAGGGTCAAACTTTTTTAGTTTTACTTGTGCTTCACTTTCCTATGATGTTGACCTTCTTGAGTTAAAAACGAGAAGACCAATCAATACGTTTTATGATCAACCGAAGCAAACAGGCCATTGAGATCTAAAGAGTGAAAGTTTTACGTGGATACATTTCGCATGAGATAATAGGCTCTAACTTTTTAGTGAGACACTGAGTGGCAGTTAAAATTTTGTTAATATTTGTAGATGTGAAGATGAAAGATAAATCAATATTCAAAATTTTGATTGCACCTGCCAGTGAAATTCCAAGTTAAAAACAGAAGACAAAATTTGAATTCAATTCCAGGGTGTCTAGTGATAGGAAATTCCTGGCTTTTTCCTCCGACCAATTTAAAGACGTATTTTTGTAATATTTTCCAAACCAACGTACAGTAGTAGGAATTTGAATATAATATACATATACCAAAATTTATCTCGTGAAGAAAAAATTTACTTATTTACACGTGTTAAACCTATCCGCAATCACAGACTGAAGTGCTCAATATTAATTTATCGATGATTGCTTAAGTTCTTTAAATGTTAATTATATGAGTTACATTTTTTCTCTTAAATAGGTTGAAAGCTATCGGACTTCTCTGTAAAATAAGCTAGGATGAAGCTATTTTTTCAATTAAAAAAAAAAGATATTTCAAATGTAGTGCAAATTTCTGCGTTTTCTTCAAATTTAAATAAAATATAATATACATTTTTCACTGTCCTTGGGATTATTTTAAAGATAAAATTATACAAAATCGCAACAATTTATCACCATTATTGTGAAATTTGTTACTTGCTTGGTGCAACATGTTTAAAATTGAATAAAAAATGTGGGAAAAATTTAAATATTTTCTCTGCTGAAAGAAATATTTTTGTAAAAGATATGAAATAAGTAATCATGAGGTTTTTATCCAATTTATTGAAAATATATATTCATTTAATTTTTATATTACTAAAGATGAGATGTCCTCGAATTTTCCCAACTTTTTTGTATCAACGTTGTAAAATATTTATATTAGATTTCATTTAAATTTTAAGAGAACATTGAAATTTGCACTATTTTTAGAATATCTTCTGAAATAATTGACAAAATTCCTTCATCCTGGCTTCTTTTATAGAGAAATGTGATAGCTTTCCATCAAATTAGGAGAAAAAATTTAACTCTCAAAGAATTAGCAGTAAAAGAATTTAAGAAATCATCGAAAAACTTTGATGGTATCATATACGGTATGTGAATCAATCAGAAAATAGTAGATTTTGCGATAGAAGAAAAAAATTCCCGATCCTAAATAAAATCCCCGTTTTCCCCGGTTAAATTTAAATAAAATTCCCGGGATTTTCCACGTCTGCTAGAAGATCTAAATTAAAAATTTCTTCGTTTCCAACACGATCAACTTTAAATTCTTAAATTTATAAACTTTTAATCTGAATTTATTTAATTCCGAACGTTTTCAATTCAAAATTTTTGAATTCAAACGCCTTAAAATCGAAATGATCCTTTTTTGAACAATTATATTAGGTAATTTAAATTATTATTAAATTCAATACTGAAATTTTAAAGGTCTAGTATTGAGCTCGGACAAATTTTACCATATTTAAAGTTTCTAGTCCGGCAAATTTTGCCGTATCTAAAGTTTCTAGTCCGGCAAATTTTTGTGACAATGAGGAACTTTCTGTTCCGATAATATTTTTTGCTACTTTGGAAAAATAGTACAATATTTTACTATTTTATCATATAAACACATCATTGAGCGCGAAGCGCGAGATAAATATATTATCGAGCGCGAAGCGCGAGAACCAACAGTCGCGCGCCCTAAGCGCGCGATATATTTTTTTAATTAAGGATAACCCAAGAGAATATGATAATATGATATGAATTTTACACGTTGCTAAAGGTTGGGTGAAAGGAAATGTGTCTATGGTAAAACAAAAAGATTGGAAAAATCAATTAATCAATCAAAAATCTTTTAAAAATTATATTTCCATCTCTCTAGACTTCCAGTTGACCTTGGAAAAGATCCATAAAAATCTACACGGACTAGATCTACAAACCTGATGATAGGACTAAAGTATATGAACATTCTATTTTAATAATAATACTTTTTACTCACTGGCATAAATCACAAGTCAACACAAATTTTTTTATCTCGCGGTTCATGCCCTTCCAATAATAAAATGGTTTTAGGTACATGGTGCTTTTATAGACAGCGGGATGCCCCAATTTAGAATGGACACAATCACTGAGCTATTCGGTTATTACTGAGGGAACTACAGCCTGCCATAGCCTCAGAAACTTATCCCTTTGAAACAAGATACCCTCTCTCGCCACATAATAGTCCAAACTCTGAAGCTCCTTCAATTAATCTAACATCAGTTTTGTCTTTGGTCCTGCTTTTGCAAAACTGCCAAATTTGTTAGGGAATCACGTAATTCCCTTCCTAGCTCTATTTCTTCACATATATACGCGATGATTTTGGGTTCAATTTCAATATCCCGAGCATCAATGGAATAACTGTTTTGTTGTACGGATTCAATCATTTCACTGGGGCTCCTGCTAGAGAAGTCCGCAACAATATTGTCCTTTCATTCACAGTATGAAACATCAAAGTCATACTGCTGCAGAATTGAGAAATGTCAGATTCTTATGATCCGCGACAATCTTAAACTTAGTACCTATAAGATACATTCTAAGCTTTGTGATTGTCGTTGTATAATCCAACTCAGCTTCTTTTGAACATCGACTTGCTAAGGAGATCACTGGGTAATCTTTGCTGTGATCATATTGGTATAATAATCCACTCATTCTTAAATTAGAAACAATGTCTGAAGTTTGTGTGGAAAACCTAGTATGTAATAACTTAAATTAAGACAGTTGACAAATGTATTCTTCATAATCTAATAGAATCTATCGTGAGATTCAGTCCAGACTTGATAGCCTGAGCGCCAGAAGGTGTCCCTATCAGGGCCCTCCGTCTGCCTATATCCAAGTAAGAAAAAAATATATATATGTTCTATTTAAACATAAAAAGATAAGAGTCTTTTTTGCATTTTATATTTCTTATAAGAAGAAACTGACAATTGGAAACAGTCAGAAAGTATATGTATTGTATTTCCAAATGCCAAATAACATGTTTGCACTGTTTGGAAACAATATTTTTATGTGTGTTTAAATTAATGTGTTTGTATTGTATGAGAATAAAATATGATTAGAATATATAAATTAATAAAAGAAACATCAAGGATATTATTATTTCTGTTAAAAAACACTTTTTTATCACATATCTTATAAGACTCGATTACAGAGCTCGCTAATATTCGATCATGTTACATGCTGTTAAGTTCTGTACTAGGTTGGACGCAAACAATTCAGTTGAAATATTTTTTGTTATATCTAAAAAATAATAATTATAGATCATAAAGGTATTATAAGATATTATTATTGAACGTTTTCCTTTTGAAATGCATTTCCTTGCTTGAACTACTCCTTAGCCTTAATATACCAATCTATTACATATTATATTGCCATATGTATTTTGATGGGCCCTGGAAAGTAAGTGTATATAATGTCAAAGGATTTGGAGATGTATTATCCGAAATATACATAAAAAATAGTTTTCAGGGGATTACACAAGATTTCCATGGGGATTGTTTGCCAAATATTCTTTTTCATGATCGTCAAGTGGCCTTACCGGCTTGTCGCCGTGGATGTTTATTGCCACCATTATATAAGGTGCAGAAAATATTCTCAAAATTTCACGACTATAAGGACGTTTCTTAAATCCAAAGACGTCACCATCCTCGTTTACTTGTGCAAGAATTCTATATTTTGTATTAAGATTTAAAAACATATTCATAATACGTGTACTTGTTGCGTAACAATCATCTATGTCAAAAAGGTTTTAAAAAGCCATTCTTTGACAAGAATATTACAAAAAACTAGGAATTTGCAACAAAATACAAAACAAAAAGAGAATTCCTTATTCAAGGAACCTCACCAATTATGGGTATCGTAATTCGTAGCCATCTACCATCAAAGAATTTTAGTAATGCATTTTTGTACCACCCTAGTCATGCTTCTTTTTAACCTCTTAAAGTTCTGGATATATTCCAATTATTATTATTATTTTTATATTATGTGAGAAGTTTTAGGCTCCGGAAGCTACGATCATGGTTCCTTAAAGCAACCAATCCCGACGCAACTGGAACGTGTACGAAACAAGCTGGCAACGCAGGCGTGACAAGCACTGCAAGAGCCCGTCCTATCGAGCGAACCTTTGGAAATCATATCCATACATTTTTTTGGACCGTCAACCAAAACCAAATACGAATACGAATACCTACTTGTCATGACTGACAATTTCACGAAATACACTAAACTATATCCACTAAAATAGGCAACCAGCGACATCGCGATAAAAAGTTTAGACGAGTTTGTAGAAAATGTCGGATCACCAGGAAAAGTAATCTCGGACCGTGGTACCGAATTCACCAGTTATAAATGGCGACAGGCACTAGAGGAAAGAGGGATACAAATGATCCTCACATCTATTCGTCACCCGCAAGCAAACATGGTGGAAAGAGTCAATCGCGAGCTGGCGAGACTTTTCAGAACCCTCCTACCACCAGATCGACATGGCGGATGGTATTTTCAATTGGAAAACATCGAGACAATCATTAACGAATCACACCACGATACCTCTGGAATCACCCTATTCGAGGCATTATGGGGAAGGAGGCCCGAAAGATGATGGACGGACCTCCTGCCGCGAGTAGGTTCACACCCACCCATGAATCGACAAGAGCAATTAGTGGTGCTCAGAGAACGCATTGAAAGAAAAAGTGAGCCCCGATTGGGGCGTGTCAACAAGAACAAAAAGGGCGTTTCTTTCGAAATCGGCCAATGGGTGCTTTCCAAAGCATACAATGTCTCAAGCGCAGTGACGGGTGCGATGGCAATATTCCGTGCGCTATACGAAGTGCCCTACAAGATTAAGAAATGTGTCGCCTCCAACGTATACATTTTGTGTGGCACTGAGCTCGAGAAGAAGAGAGGCCAGTACCATGCAAACGGCCTACGAAAATATCTCTTGAAGAAAACGGAGGGAGGGGATGCGAAAAGTGTAACGAGGGAAAGCGGTGGGTCCTAGAGACGTAGAGGGTTGTGGCAATGCGATTTCCCTTAATGGTGCGATGCTCATCGTGGGGCGTGACTATGTGACTTGCACTAGTATCTCACGATCCATTGTTCCGACTACTCGTCCTTTCTTGTGTATCGAAAGTTTCGGCATATTTATTTCGGATGCAGTCGTATTTTCTGGTCGAATCGCTCGCCGATTTTCGGTCGAGATAAAACGTGGCCTCGTTTCCACAACTTGATGTTCGCGGGTTTCTCTTTCCCAGAAATCTTCGTTTTCACTGTCAACGTCGCATTGGATTGCGACATTGAAGTGAGTATTCAGCACTTCCCATTTAGTTGTTTAGTCCGGCATCTTCGTTTTTTTTTTAAACTGATCTTCCTCAAACTCGAGCCCGTTCTCGAGCCCCTACGGTTCAATCGTCGCTGCATAGGGCGAAACATTTTTCCATTGTACCTGTAACTGTGTGTGAGACATTACAGGCTTTGGCAAGTACCCATTCTCCCACTTCGAAGGTAATGCTCCTATTGCCTTTATTGAGTCATGCTAACTGCTTTTCACTTTTCTTTTTTATTTTTTCTCGTAGCACGATGGTCTGCTCGTGTCGGCCCTCAGGGGGTCGGGGCGGTGTCCAAGTTAGTAAATCTGTCCACCATCTTTTCGGCTTCCTTCCCCACAGTGCCTTATTGGGTGTGATCTCCGTCGTGTCGCGATATGATTCGTTTAAGATTGTCTCTACATTCTCAAGCTCAACGAACCACGATCCATGTTTTTCTTGTGGTAGAAGGGTTCTGAAGAGTCTCGCGAGCTCGCGATTGACTCGTTCCACCATATTTGCCTGTGGATGGCGGATTGATGTCAATATGTTTTCTGAACTTCTCGATCGTTTAAGACCTGCCTCAACCTGTTACTGGTAAATCGTGTCCCCCTATCAGAGTGTACTTTTCGCGGTTTAGCAATTAACTCTGAGAATTCGTCGAGCTTCTCGATAGCTATTCCGCTCGTAGCCTTACGGATGGGATATAATTTAGTAAATTTCGTGAAGGTGTCTATCATTACTTTGTTTTCGTTAAAGGACCAGAAAGTCAATGGATATGAGTTTCAGCGGCTCTTATGATAGGACTGGCTCTTGTAATGCCTGCGATGCCTGTGTAGAAATTTTACTACGTTGGCACGAATCACAGGACGCGATCATTTGTCGTGTCATTTTTGCCATGCGTGGTGAATATAATGACTCCCTTAGAATCCTGTAAGTCTTTTCGGCTCCCGGGTGGCCATAAGAGGCGTGACATTTCCATATAAGCATTTTCATAGGTTCGTTTGGCACGTAAATTCGATGAGTCGCGTTGTCCGAATGATACAACGCTTTATTTATGATTTTAAAGCGCTTTTTATCCTTCGATGGGTTAAAGCTGTCGTCTGCTACGCCCTTAACAGCTATGGGAAAACGACAAAGTATGAGTGAATTCTAGCTGTGAATCAGGACACCAGATTTGAAACAACTATTCGCTTACTTAATTATTATTTTTAAATAATAAGACTCAGAAAAAACAAAGCTGATGTAAAACGTGCCAAAAAACAAGGTTTTTGAGGCACTTTTTTTAAGCCTCGACTTTCGAGGCTTCCCAAACCAAACTGGACGTCTTGAAAAATGTGAAAAAATTCACAGACGATCATTAAGGTGTCCAGAATGCAACGCAGTTTTCCCAATTTTGAAATATGAATTTGCTTACTAATCACAGACCGTTTTCCACAAACATATCATCTTGGAAAGAAATAATGATAGGAAGTTGTTTTATGGCTTAAGATGTGAGGTTTTGTAACGTGATTGAAGTACAATTTGAAAAAAATGAAATTAGATCAATATTTCGTGAAATAAACCTAAACGCATATTTCAGAATTTAATGAGAATATCCACCGTATAAAAAGTTTAAAAAAAAATCTATCTATTTCACAACAATAGGGACCTCAGAAGGAAGGGGTACCTACGTCCTTGCTTTTTTCCCTCCCAGCTATTGACCTGCGGGTGAGCCGGTACCCCTTCATTCTGAGGTCCCTATTGTTGTCAAATGGATACTTTTTTTGTAACACTTTTTATACGGTGGCTATTCTCATTAAATTCCGAAATATGCGTGAAGGTTTATTTCGCGAAATACTGATCTAATTTCATTTTTTCAAATTGCACTCCAATCACGTTACAAAACACAATTTTCTGCGATTTTTTTTGAACGAGTTGCAAGCGTTCAAAGTAAGGGTCACGTCCTTTTGACGCCGACTTTAGTTCGAGTTCGGGGCATTTAGAAATGCCCACTCCTACTATCTGTTTCAAAAATCCTGGTCCCTCTATAAATCATCTTTGGAGTTCCCGATTCCCGAGATTCTCGTATCTTTGGATTTCGAGTGTACTTAAATAGACGAGAAGTTTATCTTCATAACTTTTTTTGATAAAGATTAAATTACCGGAGATATAGCATTTACAAAATTTCAAAAAACAAACGAAAATGAACAGTTTGAGCCAAATGACGCATGATATGAACAATATCCAAGCAAGAAAAACGTTTCATTTGAAACACCCTACAAGATTATCGCAACAACTTTTTGAATTTTCTTGAAACATCGAAAGTTCAAATTTTGACCGCACAACAAATAATGAAAAATCAAAAATTACATTTTGCGCATCAACCTATGCAAGATACGAGAGAAGTGAATTAAAAAAATTGTGCACCTATACAAGATCTACAAATTTGCTATTGATCAAATTTTTATAGGACACGTAGTTTTTGTTTTATTTTTAAAAAACAACATTAAAAATGAACAAATAAAATTTTTGGACAAATGACACAAGCTGTAAAAAAATGATTATTTTTTGATAGGATGCGTAGTTTGAGCGTGTTTTGACAGCAAAATCGATTTTTTTTCATTATGTTTTGTCGGGTCAAAATTTGAATTTTCGACATAAGTGCGAACTCATCCAACTTTGTCATCAATAATTTTTAGATAGGACGCGTTGTTTTTGTTTTAATCGTGAAAAATAACATTAACCGTAATTAGTCACACTTCAGAAGATCGCACAATAGTTACACTGGGTCCTAATGAGTCCTGAAAATCTAAGAAAATTGCTACTTATTATGTAAGGATTGCGAAAGATGACCTTTTAGTTTTCGTAACTAAAATTAATTGTTTAAATATTTAAACTAAATCGGTGAAGTTAAGTTAACGAGCTTCTCTGAGAGGAGCTTGAAATTTTTTTGGGGTGTATTACACCCCGTGTGACTAATTAGGGTTAAAAATAACCAAATTAAATTTTTTGAAAAACGATACAAGTACGAAAAAAATTATAATTCAAAAGTTGTTCGCCCAAAAAGGATCCACAAATTAGTTATTAATAATTTTTAGATAGGACGAGTAGATTTTCATTTCATCGGTAGCTTTGAGAAATGCTTATAAATAATTTTTTTCAAATACTGAATTATGCTAATCATTTATTTGGATCGATTTTTGAATCCTTATTTCTCTCCACAACTCATTGAACATATTTTATAGAAATAGAATTCGCATAACCAAATTACTCATTTGCATAATCATAAATAAAGTTGTAGTTCATTATATATTATTTGTTAGTGTATTGGAGATCTCAAATGGCATAATCTTCAAAACTTTCTCACTTTTAGATTTGAAACTCTTAATTCGAAATTTAAACTTTAAAATGGAAAGCATCACCTTCTCAAAATGTTTAATTCCTTGAATTTATTTTTTTATTAATTATACGGATTTAACAGGTAAAGAGATTTTGTAATTTTTTATTATGACGGGCTCGTGCTGTTTAAATATTTTAAACTTTAAAACCGAGACTTCTCGGTGCTCGATCGAAATCGCTCGCCTTTTCGAGACGATCGATACTAAGAAAAATAATTGGTTAGACGATCATTTTTACAGCGATAAGTTGGCAAAACCGAACGAGAAGAGTCGACAAACGAGAAATTATCGTCTCGTCGTGAAACACTAGAAAAAACTATACCCAACATCTTAAAGGTTTCAAGAACTCTATTCCTCTGGTCTTCACATTTTCATTGAAAGTCCTTTGTACTTTCTACGATTCTTGCTATTTTCTAAATATGTATCAAGCAAAGTTTCTAAAGACGATACTTTCAATTTATGACATACGTTTGGCCCTATCCTAGAGTGGTTAACTCAGTCATTTAAAATTTCAACAACTAATTTTTTCCGTGTAGGAGGTAGAGCCTTTGGAAATTCGTGTCATTAGGTTTGGCCGGCGGAGAGCGTCGCAAGTATACTCGTATCGAGACACCTGCTTACCTATTGTTTGGCTGAATTTCTCGCTCGATTACAACTCTTTCGATTACAACGCTTGGATACAACTCTGCCGAAAATTCAAATTTTATTTTATTTTTTTAAATCCTTTATTCGATCACGAGCTATACTCGCCTGCTAACAGGAAATATTTGTTTTTTTGATTTCCGATAAAGCTATCTTGAGTTATCCAGGCCACTGCAAGGATACTTTTTTCCCAAGGGGTCTTTGAAAATCAGGTCCCAACAGCTGAATTTGCAACAAATTTGTATGAAAATTTCGGAAAATATTGTTTTAATGTTGTTATTTGATATACTTAAAAGTTTGAATAAAACAAATCTTTTATTATATCTTAAAAAATTACAGACAATATACTTTTTTTAGCCTTCAAAACCCATGTAACCCCTTAAGGGATTTAAAGATTATTTTAAAAGATTCCCAAGAATTTCCAAACGCCTAAAAAATTTGAAGGTATTTCCAGGGAGTCTTATGATTTTAATTAATTCAACAAATTGTATGCGGTTTTAAAGAATTTCCTAGAATTTCAGAAGATTTAGAAGGATTTTATAGGTACTATAAGGTTTGAGGATATTGAAGAAGATTCCTGGGTATTTTTAAAGGATTTTAACGGATTTAATAAGATTTCCGAAGATTTCAATGATTTTGAGGGATATTAAAAGGTCTCAAGGTATTTCAATAAATTTTTCAGGATTTCAGAAAATATCATACGATTTCATAGAATTTCACGTATTTTTCAAGGGATTTTATTGAATTTCAACGGATTGTAAAGATTTGATATGATTTTATAATATTTCAAGGGATATATAAAGGAATTTTATAAAATTGAGGGAATTTTAATAGGGTCTCCAAGAATTAAAGGGTTTTTAATTTTTTTAAATTTCAAGTACTACGTTTTTGTAATTATATCAAAAGAGTATACATTCTTGATGATGATAGTATCCGCACAAATCCTACCAAATGCTTGTTTTTCTATAGTGAAATTTAAAAACTGATTAAATTCAAATTTAATGCCCGTAACAATTTAATAATTCTAAAAAAGCATTAAGAACTGTACATTTTTAATTAGTTTTTTTCTGGTTAAAAAACCTAGCATAACAATTTAAACATTAAAAAATTAGTAACGGTCCTGATTGAGAATTTAAAAATTAAGAAACGTCGAAACAAATATTTGCGAATTTAAACTTTTGAAAATAAACAACTTTTGTTTCAAGGTTTCAAAAATTAAACTTTTTCAGAATTGCGCATTCGAAATTATAATTTCAAATTGAAATTACAGAAATTTTCAAGATAATATAAATAATCAAGAGCTATCATATCATGTAGTATCAACTGACATCCAAAGTCATTGGATAAATTTTATTATTAAAAAATGAGATTTCTGTGCAAAAAAAAAAACATTCACTGTTATTTTCACTGGTAAAAATTGAAGAATTTTAAATATTATAAGCCTAAAAAGTTTAATTATTCTTAAAACGTTGAAAATTATATGATTTCTAATTGGAAGATTTAAAAATAATGAATCCAAGGTTAATGGAACCGTTAAACATTAAATAGTTCCAAACTTCTTTTAAAATTGAAGTATTCTAAAATTAGGTTCGCGAAAGTAAATCGTTCAAAATTGATAATTTTCAAATTATACGTCACGCTTTTCAAAATCTCAAGCACAGAAGTAATAACTTTAAAATCAATTATAAAGCATTTCAATGCATACGGAGCAACTTCATGTTACATACTAAAAGTCAAACATGATATCAAAACTGACGTATGCTATAATAAACTGTCAAATTGACAGTTGGACGGCAAAATTACGATATCCCTGGCAACAAAGTTTTAAAGCTGATTCCTATAGGATTTTTGGCGAGAAACACGAATCTGAACGTTTTAAATCGATATCTCGAATAGTTCTCGAGAAATAGATTTTTTTATGTTAAAATTATTGGGTAGGGAATCGATTTCCAGAACTCGAATTTGCCAGAATGAAATTTTGTCAGAAGAACGTTAATTTCCGAGCGTGCAACTTCGGGCAGACAATTTATGAATACAAGAGCGGTGTTTCTTTGTGAAAAAGCGCAAAGGGAGGTGGTTTCATTACATAATGAGGCAACAGATGGCGATATGCGTATATTATTACTGAGGATGCCAAATGAAATCCTGAAAGTGAACTTTGTTTTAAATATAACTATTTATTAAATTTAAAAAAAATCAGTACGAGTTTCTAAGTTAATGTTATATTACTGGGACTTCAAGTTTGCCTTCAATTGGACAATTACCCATATATGTATATTGTATATGAATGATAATTTTTAAATTACCTCCCCCCCCCTCGTGAATAACTCAGGGCCTACCGCCGGGTATAAGCGTCGCAACTCCCTTATAAGGTCTTTATACCTCTCCTTCTTTTCATGCTCCTTAGTTGTGATCTTCTTGTCGGCTGTTGCCGAAAATTCGACAACGAACATGGTTCGTTTCTGGGAGTCACGGAGAACAATGTCAAGCCTCAAATGCGCGACAGAAAGAATTTTCGAGAATATGTAGTTGCAGTATATTTGGCACTTCTCATTCTTGACAATTCATTCTATTTCCCTAGGAGTGTTTGTCAGAGCGGTACCAGAACTAATGCCGCAAGAGCGACAGAGATGGTAATAATAGCACTGCCAGTGTCAAATTGTACCTTTGAATGTACATCATTCAAGCGTGAGTTAGACAAGTGGGTCCTAGATGCTCGGGGTGTGCTTGAGAAGCCCTGCAGCTATCATCGGGAATGCGCGTGTTTCATTCTTTTGAACCGTATGCACAACAGGTTGTGCATATGAACAAGAACTTTTACCTTGAGTCCTCCGTTCCGCACCTGTTCATCTCACGCCGTCAAGGTGGCCGCGGAATGTTGAATCTCGAGTGTCTTCACAAAAGGATAGTTCTGGACACAGCGCATATAGTTTAAAATGGACGAGACCGTCTTCTTGAAATTTTCAGAAAAGAGGAAGAAGTGGGCAACGGAGCGTTTCTGTACATCAAGAAAAAAAATGGTCTTCGTTCAACAGAATCGTTTTGTTGACCGCATTGGGTTGATTTCAGACAACATTTTGGTTAAATGAATACAATTTTTGTTCACTTGACCAAATTCGTTTGCTTCAGGGGTCATTCTACTATCTCGGCAAAAAAATAGGTGATTTTCAAGATAAAATTATTATCTAGTTTAGGTATTATTTAACAATAAACAAAGTGTCTAAGAAAAGTCATGTCCACTGCGTGCACGATATCTCTAGTCAGCATCATCTGAAACAAATAAATCAGTAATTTTCTTTTTGGGTATGACTATAGCTCTGGTGTGACAGAGCGGATTTTTTTTATTTTGCAAAATAACAAAATGGCGGCAGTTTAAACAAAAAATTTCAAAAAATCGTGTTTTTGCTCTTTTATGCTAATTTAACTATGATAAAATTAAAAATGTTAAAAACCGCTTTGTCACACTTTAGACATTTATGTTTAAAATAAACGTAGGAAACTTTTTGAGAAATCGTGCACGCAGTGCGCAAAAACGTTGTTTCGAGAAAAACGCTTTTAAAGTTTTCGGAACATAAAAATTGTAAGAAAAGGTTACTCATACTCAATCAGCGGTCCCTGCTCCGTATACATTCTTAGAAGTGCAATATTTTCGTCACATATACACATGTAAAAATAAACATCAATAATTCCGGATATGCATTGAAAACAATTGCCGCCCCTGAAATATAAGCAGCCACGTTCGGATGCTCTTTTCAAGCGCTCCGCTCTCTACGCGCTTTTCCTCCAAGCTCTCAAAAGTATAGAAAGACTCCAAATTTCTGTGTGAACTTTTGATGATATTTCTGAATATGTAACGTGTCGAAAAATGCAACAAAAAAAAATTGATTTTTTATAAGTGAGATAGTAGAATGACCTTTTAAATCAATCAAAGTTTTTGGATGAATTGTTTTGTTGATTTTAGAAAGTATTGTATTGATTCAACCAAATTTTTTTGTTCGATCTGCCAAATAATTTAAGAGGACATTTTACTCGAATCAAGCAAAAAATTTGGCTGATTAAACCAAAATTTTGTTGTTGCAACATCTTAAAAGTCATGGTCACGATCGTGTACTTCAATTCAAGAAGATACTTCACATGCGAGAGTTCCTAGCGTCGCGAAAAAACATAAAAATGTAATTCGTTTGCGTTCGCACCTCGGTGTTCAACCGACACCATACTGTAAAGAGGAAAAATTTTATTTGTCTGATTTAATCTATATTGATTTATAAATTCACAACTCATAAGATTCGAACCCTCAAAGACTGCTGACTCACCAGTTTTTGAACATAAGCCAGGAGTGCGTAAAGACGCGCAGCCATCGAGGCCAAACAAAACAGGTATTATAAAATTTCTAGCCACTCATCCAACGAGCTCGAAGCACACATACGAGCGCACACACGCACCGCACGTTTGGGCGAGCTTGGTGCGGGCCACGTACAGGCGAACCTACTTTCCATTTCCCAGATTTGTCGGGCAAGCTTGTGAGTGCTTTTCCCAATCACTTGTAATATTTTTTTAATTATTTACGTACAAAAAAAATGATGAACTGTTTTAGAATTTTCACATCGAGTTCGTCAATTCTTTCTCAAAGTTTCTCATATCCGAGACCAGCTTTCTTAAAACGGTGTAGGGACAATAACATCGTCCCAAAATTCTTACAGTTAAAAAATAATTTGGGAACATCTACTTTTATGTCAGTAAGGTATTGCTGGCTGTTCTAAAATTCGTTTGAAATTAATTTTTCTTCCATTTTGCTTGATTCCATCCTAAACAGTTTTTCAGGTTTTCAGTTAAAGGTTGCAAAGGCTCGAACCATATTCTTGTTTTCTTTATAATACTACTAAGCCTAACTGTCCCTGTTAATAACCGCCGTAAACTGGGGTTTTCCCTGGTTTCCAACTCAATTCGTACCTGGTGGAATCTTTTTCCCCTCATAGTCCGGAGCTGGAGTTTTTTTTTTCAAACATTTCCATTTTTTATCAAATTTTCAATGAAATTGAGGTAAATAATCGATTAAAGTTAATAAAATCAATTGATTAAACAATTGATTATTATGCATTGTTAATAATATCCAATTTGAATAATGCTAGAAATTTGCGGTTTTTTTTTTTAATTTTCAACCATTTGTCGACTTTTCATTAGAAGTGAGTTAATAAATTATTCAGTTCAGCAAAAAGAATTATTCAAACAAATTATTATAGTTTATAACTAAGTTCTTCTTTATTAATGCTAGATAGTTGCGGTTTCTTTTGAAATGTTCAACTTTTCACCCACGTTTTACATAGTAAAGTGATAAATAATGCAAGTTAACAAACATAGTTGTTTGAACAATTTATTTATGTTTATAACTAGGTTGTTTTAGAAAAGTGCTGAAAAGTTGCGCTTTTTTCTGAACTCATAAACTTTTTGTCTACTTTTCACTTAGTGAGGTATTAATTAATGCAAGTTAACAAAGATGATTATTTAAACAATTGCTTATTGTTTATAACTATTTCTTCTTAGAGCCATGCTAGAAACTTGTTTTGATTTCTGAAATAGTTAGTCTTGCTTCGAATTTTTAGTTATGAACAAGAATCCTTTCTTAAATAGTACTGTATCGTTTCAAGTGAATTATTTTTTCTCTTTTCCAATGTTTAAAAAAATTAATTTAAACAAAAAAGATATCTTATATAGGAGACAAAAACAAAGAATGAAATAATCAGGATTAGTTGGGAGGACTACATACGAGGACTACTATCGGCGCAAAAATTATAGGCATCTGCCTTTGAAGCTTCATAACTCAGTCAACTATCATCTGCCCGCCGCGCGGGCACATTCTCATCGCGCGCGGCTCGCTTCGATCGCAAATTTGAGCGTGCCTAGGGCGCGCGACTGTTGGTTTTCGCGCTTCGGGCTCTATAATATATTTATCTCGCGCTCGATGATGCGTTTACCTCGCGCTACGCGCTCGGTCTTTGTATTTCTCTCACATTTGCGCCCAGACCTTTTCAAAGTAAAGGTCAAATCATCGATAACTGTAATTTGGTGATTGTGACTTCTCTTTTGTTAAAGCTTATTTAGCTTTAACGAACACATTCTCATCACGTATCTCGTGCTTCGCACTCGATTTTGTCAAAAATCTGAACTTTTCTACATTATGTTCAAAACTTTTGTATCCAATATATACTACATTTATTTATGTACCTTGGCCTGGAATTGAATATTCAGATATTGCGAAACAAAGTAAAAGTTTTATTTATCATGATTAATTTAATATTTGTTTCTTATTTTGCATTAAATTTTATTCTCAGCTATCCTGAAAATGTATCATTTCAATAAATGTATATTATTACAATTCATAATATGCATTGGTATTGAAGCATACGTATATTTTCATTATCTTGTTTTCATGATTGAAAAAAAGTGCGCATACTATATATATATAAAAAAAAAACAATTTTGTGATTGAACATTTTATTGCAACTTGTGTCGTTTTTCCATAAATTTAATTTCTTTATTTTCAATGTTATTTTTTACAATTTAAACTAAAAATACGCATCTTAGCGTAAAGTGGTTTTGAGAATATTTGTAGATATAATTTAGGCGAAAATTTTTGTTAAATAAAATAATATTGCAGCTTGTGTCCTATTTTCAAAAAGGTAATTTTTTTTTTAATATATTTTTATTCAAAGAGTGTATAACAAATCTGTAGATCTTTTTTGGTTGAACAACTTTTGTCCTTTCATTTTTTTCGTCTCTCATGTCGTTTTTCTAAAAGTTTATTTTTCTTTTAATTTTTAATCTTGTTGTTTACGATTATAAGAAAATCTTCGCGTCCTACCCAAAAATTATTACGAAAAATTTGTAGCTCTTTTTTGCGTAAACAAATGTTGTCTTTTTATTTTTTTCGTATTTGACAAGATGGGGGGCGGGGGTGTTCAAATTTGGCACAAATCTAATACCTTCTCTGATGAAAATATATAAGACAAAAATTTTGGTTGGATCTCCCTAAAACTTACTCATCCATTATTATATCATTATATCATTAAGCCGTTTCCCTTTCGGGGTAGGCGTGAATTGCTCGGTTGGAAAGTAGTGATGTGTGGATCCGCTTGTTTTCGAGAAACTCACGTTCGTCCCTCGACAACTACCCTCGGTCCCAGCTACCCTTTCCATTAGACTTCATGGGAGGGACTTATCCTTTTCCTACGATTTTCCGGGTGGAAGCTCGCCTGGCTGGGGCCTGTGTAGGCACTCTTGCTCGAACTAGCGTCGCGTTTAGAACTCTGCCTTCTTGCTAGATTCGATGTCCGCGCTCCGCCGGGTTCACGCGACGAACGTTTTGTAACTGATATGTACTGAGATTTAGTTTATTATTAATAAATCATTCACTTGTTTATGTATACATCAAGTTCATTTTAATCAACTTTATTTCACCCTCTCATCGTCCACAAAATTATTTAAATCTTTATAAAATATTTGAAATATTTTTGAAATATCTTATAACTTGTCTAAATCTTTGGGAAATCATTGAATTCTGTGTGAAATATTTTTAAACTATCCGAAATCTTTGTGAAATCTTAAGAAAATCTTTGCAAAATATTTTTGAAATATTTTATAATACTTGTGAAATTGTTCAAACCTTTGCAAAATATTGGAAATCTTTGAAAATCTTTGAACATTTTTTTTGAAATTGTCTTTCAATCAAAATTTTTGAAACTCCTTTGTTCAAGTACTGCGCTTAGGAATATAATAATAAAATATTGTTGGTTTTTTGATTTAAGATAATTTGTTCTGGACTTATCATGCTCACCGCAAATAAAAATAGGAAAACGTGTTTTGCGACAGCGGCCATGTCTCCCCCAGTTTTTAAAACTTTTTAATAAAAAAGTGCGCAAAGATATATAGTAATAGATCCTATGTAGTCTATTTTAATGAAATTTTATTAACATTACAAAAAAAAATTTCAAAATCCCTTAAAATAAGTGTATATAACCCCTTAAGTTAATGCCTATATGCCACATAAAGTTTCTTAGAACTTCTTGAAATCGAATTTTTTTTGAAGTTATGGAGGAAATATGGAGGAGCAAAAGAAAAAACAGTTGTTTCACTTGAAAACGGCTGAATGGATTTCAATTAACAAAATGTATGTAGTGAAAATCAATGGGGAAATTTTTAAGGATAACATTGAAAAATATAACTGACCGATTAATTTAAGGGAAAATATAGATGTTCAGCTTTTTTTAAGACCTGTTTCTGAATTCGTGCTTATACCCTTCTAGAAAGAATCAACTGAACACGATTCAGAACGATTCAGTTGTCAAAATTTCAATCGTTCCTAATCGGTGTAACATTTTTTAATCGATTTCAATTATTTTCGATTGTGTATAGATGTTATGTTTCCATTCATAATGTTCCTAATTGTTTTCAATCGGGGTGGCGACCGACGTTTGTTTTTTCTGCCGAGAAATAAGCTAAAATAGAACGAATTTTTCTTCGCGTCGCGGTGTGCTGTGCAATTTTTATATCTTTGTGGACAGTTTTTAAGTATTTTTAAAATTATAAAGTGATATAGATTGATGGTTTTCGAAATTAGGAACAAAATGTACTACTATAACCAGTAGCTAGAAGGAAGTCGACGAGGAGAGAAGAAAATAATTTCCGAATCCGATTTCAGACAGAAAAAAATCTTGAATTTCGAAATACACAAAAAATATACATTTTTTATAGTTTGAAGATTTTCATGATACTTTGAAATGTATTCTTGCCTGGATTTTTTTATCAAGTCTTATTTCCAACAATTAAAAATTCAAAGAAATTGGTAAGAAAATTGATAAGCAAAACATATAAAAATGCAGAATTGCAACGAAATCTGCCTGAATTAACTAGCTGACATCTTTTTCAGATGAATTATAGGTAATAATAGATTTTAAATTACTATAGAAATCTATAAACTATGAAAAATTTGCATTTTTTTGGTATTTCGAAATTCGGGATTTTTTTCTTTCTCTACCCGGTTCAAATATTTTCAATTTATTACTTTTGGAGAATATTCTTTTTATATGGTAAAAGAAATCCTGTGCAGATTATTCCAGAAGGGAAAAAAAATGTTGAGGGGCCATCTCAAACCATTAATTATAATGAAATTACAAATTTACTTATTCTAGGCCTGATAGTATGTTAAAACAAATTTAATATTGTTTTATCAATTTCAGGGGTTATTCCTCTATAAATAACAAATACTTTCTAGGGGTGAAAGAATTTTTCAGCCTAAAATTTGTATTTATTAAAAATTGAAAATTAAGAAAATTCATGTTCTGACCTAATACGGTCTCAGCTCGCAGAAATTACTACAAAACATTTATTTAATTTTTTTAATGAACATATTGCTTGAAATGTGTTGCTTCGAGAAAAGTAAATAAACGTTTTCAAATCATTCCCGCGAGACGAAAATGCTGCCATAAAATTGCCACTTTATAGCGTCAAAGTTCTAGTACCGATTGTCCTGATTGGGAACGATTGAAACTTTGCAACACTCAATCGTTCCCAATCGTGCACACACGATTAAGAAACACGATTAGAAAAATCTGAATTTCAGTAAAAAAAGTAGGTTGAATTTCAGATGTAACCAAAAGGATCATTCGCCGGTTGAAAGTCAACTTATGATTGTAATATGAAATTCAGTTACTCGCTTGGTAGAAAGTCAACCGCTTTATGCACGTAAAATTAAATTTTTAGGTTAATTCAAGACGCAAATATTGTTGACATCCCGCCAAACATTCGCCTAATGTTTTCGGAGTTTATAACATATCCTACTTATAAAATATGATAAAAATAAGGTTCGCGCACGCATTTCTGCTAGCTCAAATGAATTTCAGATCGCACGACTGAAAATCATTCGGAAGTTAATATACCTACTAGTCGTTCATTGTATTACTTCATATTCCAGACAGAGACACGGTCTTTAAGACCAATTTATAGTTGAAATTAATTGATGTATTTAATTTAAGTTAAAAATGAAATTCAGTTATTATTAAAATTCAGATTCTTGTATTACTGTGTTACGTTCTGGGATGCGAGCTGCCAAATATAGAAAATAGCATCGCAAAACATCTGAAGCCTATAGGAGCATGAAGGTAGCCGCAAAAAAGTGGTGTTAATACTGAAATAGAAGAGCTTCAACTGCTTGCGGGCCGCGACACTGACACCGCACCGCAGTGAAGAGGCGGCGCACGGCCTCGCTAAAATTTGATTAAATCAAAATTTTTATTTCCCTTATTTCCGGGCAAAATTATTTTTTTTTTTGTATAATATTCCTAAAATATACTATTTTAACTCTAACATGTCCAAATTTGATCGAAATCCAATCAGCGCTTCCAGAAATATTGATAATTCAATCAAATGTATCTCCAAAATTCAACATGTCATAACTTCCGTAATTTTGCAAATTTTTGAAAATCCTTAAGGGCTGAAATTTCTTTTGTATAGCATTAAAATTTTACAAAGTCTCAATCAAAATCGAACAACCAACTGCAGATCCTCATATTTCTGACGTGTACTGACCTAACAAAAATTATGCTGATTCCACCAGCTATGTGGAATAATATATGTTTACAAATTATGTTATAATAAGTGTTGTTTATTATAAAGAACTGTAAAATGCTATTTAGGACCGCGTAATTGCAAAAATGCACTGTTAATTAGTATATTAATAAAAGCTTTTTTATTATAAAGAATCTGTAATTTACTCTTTCGGATTGTGTAAGTGTCAAGAATAATTTTACTTTAAATTAATTAGACAACAGACAGTTTTAAATGATTATTGCATTCACTTTTGACGCAAAGAATAAAATTGTGCCACTAGGAGTTTCCTAACATCTAGCTGCAAAATAAAAGAAATATAAATTTTGCCGCATCTTTATACTCGAAATTTTTCTATCATGCCACCCCCCCCCACACCTCCTTATATACCTCTCGTCTCTACTCAGTTTTCTCTCCTTTGATCGGCAATTTAACCCAGGTGGTAAATTCAGTAGTCCGCCGGAGTTCACCACCGGCACAGGACTGGCCCAGTACTGGTCACCAGTACAGATAAGCGGCAGTTCACTCAGCACTGGCGGACGGTTGGCCCTACGATCGAGGCAGTACTATGCCGACAGTATAAATATTTCAAAATGAAAAAATACGTTTCAAAATATGGTCCATGAGTTTTAAAATTTCGAAAAACTATAAACACAAATATCGCGAAAACTATTTTTTTCTGTTTTTTTTTGTAAGGAAAAAAATTCTAAGTTCCATCTTTATGATAAATTGTAAATCTCCAGAAAAAATTACATTTGATGCAATTCTTAATCGTTGTAAAATAGTCTAAAGCACCTAAAAAGCAAAACGTTACACGAAAGTTAAAAAAAATGTGTTATTAAAAAAAGGCCGTGTCTACGGGTACCGAAATTTCGGTACGAATAGCTCCCCACTATAACTTTGGCTATTTGTACAAAAATTTCGGTACGAATAGCTCCGTGATATCACTTTGGTTATTTGTACCGAAATTTCGTTACAAATAGCTCGCAGATACTACTTCGGCTATTTGTACCGAAATTTCAAGTATGAACGTCTGAAAAGCGCATACCTCCGATTAAATCAAGGCTCCTTATATCCATGTATTTTCACCCACTAATTATGGAAATGATAGTGAAAATAGGTACAAATTCTATTTTCTAAATCCAAACGGCGAAAAATTATAAAGATATCATGTACTTTCCATTTATTTCAGTAAATAAAAAATATTTACAGAAAATATTACAATAAAAGTTGTAGATCCTTTAAAAATACACATTCTATGACAAATCTATTTTTACTCTACGACTGATGATTTTCGATAAAAAGACCGATAAATACAAAAAATCACAGAAATACAGCACAATGTGTAGCGGTGTGACTTAAATTGTATAAAAATTTAAATTTAAAATAACAAGATTTTTTTAGTTTCAATCGTGTGCAAAACTACGAATCTTGCCGACGTTTCGTGAACATTGCAGTTCACTTTTTCAGGGCTGACCTGTTTTTTATCTTAGTATTTTCTCAAATGTAGAGTCCTTGACGCTTTTTAGAATTATTAAATTCTAACGGGCGTCAAATATGAGCTTAATTAGCTAAAGAGGTCTCCCGATTTTAAATTTACTATTTAAAACCAAAAATTCGGGTTTTGTGCGGATACTATCATCTTTAACGATTTATGACTATTTTAATATAAGTTATAAAAATGTAATGAAAGAAAAGAGAAAAAAAAATAATTAAGGAGCCTTTAAATCTTGGAAATCTTATTAAAATGCCATCAATCTTCGAAACTCTTTTTGATACCCCCTGAAATATCATGAAATAAATACCTTGGGATCTTTCAATATCCCCTAAAATCAATAAAATTCTTGAAAATCTTTTAAATCTTTCGAACTCTTTCGACAATTTGGTGGAACAGCCAATTTTGTAACATGAAGTAACTATGCATTTTTTTCAAGCAATAAAAAGAACTAAGTTCGAAAAAAGGTATGATAAAATTGTTTAATGAGTTGATGAAAAAGGTGATTTAATAAAAATTTTATACACTCTGAAGTTAGAGGATATCTTATGTTTTAAATGGTTTTTATTTCTTAATGTTCAATATTTAAACAGAACATTTTTTTTTCAGGTATAAAATTCTTGATTTTAAATTCTTTTGACTTAAAAAAAAACTTTTGGTAACCGGGGTTTTCAGAGATCACAGTGAAACATTTATATTCAGAAATTGACGGCCAATAAGAAACTTGCCAAACGCATAGCGTGTATGAATCTTGATTGCGAGTATAGAATTGGTCAACAATTGGTCAATTTATTTAGTCACAGCTTTTTATGTGTATAACATTTTCCTTGAAAATTTATTTTTCATCGTTGTTGGAAATTTATTTTTCTAAATGAAATTTTGACTATTTTTGTTTAAGAAGAATTATATCTTTAGATGAAGATTTATACGTTTTATTGAAAATTTGACCTTCTTATTTAAGGTTAATGTGCGTTTTTAGAAAACAATCCCCCCCTTTTTTTTGCAAACTTAACTTCTTGGTTAAGGGTTGATGCTTTTCAATAGAAAATTCAATCTTATTGATAATTCAACTGTTTGATTGAATATTAATCTTCTTCGGTTGAGATTTCAATTATTCTGTTAAAAATTCATCTTTTTAGGCTGAAAATTAAAATACTTGGTTGAAGGTTGAACCAATTTGTTAAAAAATCATTTTTCAGTTAAAAATTCATCTCTTTGGTTTAAAGTTAAACTAATTTGCTTTTTTGGTTGACGCTTCTTCTCTGTGGTTTTAAAAGTTAAATATTGTGTTAAAAATTCTTTTTTTTGGGGTTTTAAATTAATTTTTAAACTGAAAATTTAACTTTTCCGTTTTCTGTTGAAAATTTATGTTTTTTGGATAAAAATTCATGTATTTTGTGGAAAATTCGTCTTTTTTGTAGAAAATTAATCTTTTGAGTTTAAAATTCGTCTTTCTTGTTTAAAAATTCATCTACTTTGCTAGAAATTTTGTTTTTTCAGTTAAAAATTCAACTATTACATTTTTCGTTGAGACTTCATCCTGGATGGTTGAAAATTAAAATCTTTGATTGAAAATTCATTTTCTCTGTTGAAATTTGTTGTTGTTGTTGTTGTTGTTGTGAATTCATCTTTTTATTGAAAGTTTAACTTTTTGGTGAAAAATTAAACTATTTGGTTGAAAATTACAACTTTTATTTTGAACTTCTTTTTTCTCTTTTGTTTTGAAGCTTAAATATTTGTTTGTACATTCGACATTTTGCTTGAAAATTCAACTTCTTCTTTGAAAATACGACTGATTTTGGTTAAAGTTTGAACTTTTTTGTTTGAAAATTCATCCTTGTCGGTAGAACATTTTAACTACTTTGTTGCAAATTCATTTATTTTGCTAAATCTAGTTGATTGAGGATTCAAATATTTTGTCAAATTTCGTTTTCCTTGGTTCAATTCAAGTAGAGGAAAATTCTTTCACATTTTTTTTTAAATTAATTTTTTTTTCAAACGGAAGATTCGGCCATTTCATTTTTAGTTGAAAACTTATATTTTTTGGTCTAAAATTCAGAATAAATTTTTTTTTTTTTTTTAATAAACTTTCTTTTACGAAAATTCAATTTGATTTGATGACTCAATTTTATGACAAATGATTTGACTTGATGACAAATTGATTTATCCTTATCACGGTCGACAGTGTCGTTAATCATATCAGGGAAAATATTGTGCTTCACACTCGCTATTCGATTTTTCTCGAAATAAAACTTGTTATCCTTCAAAGCAATATTAAAAGATGATAATATTTTCATTCAGAGGTGAAAACAGTTTTTTTCTTCAAAATTACTCTTATTAGTATAGGAAATAACAGTGAATTTATTTATTGACCAGGAATTTTTCAATTTAAAGAATTTTAAAATGTAGTTTTAAAGACATAAACAATAGAAAATTAAAAGCTTTTAAATTCGAAATTTTTTTTATTAACAATTAACACGTGATTTATTTATTTAAATTAGTTGAAACGATTTGCTTTGAAACACAAAGGATACTATTACATTTTTATATTTAATACTTAATAGTATTTTTTATATTTTGAATTTTCCCGCCCTAATGGTTGAAACTTTGGAAACTTTGGAACGTTTCCAAAGTTTCATTAAACTTTTCATTTGGTCAAAGTTTCGTGAAACTTTACAACCCTACCAGTAACGCGAGGTTCACAAATATTACAGTAAACAAATAATTTATCCGGAAAAGTACTAGCGAGACTAGGTGCATGTCCAGCAGTATACTTATTATGTTCATCTGGAAGTAGATTATCTGATGCAAAACCAAGAATACGTGATAATTTATCACTAAATACAAAAAAAAATGTTGATCAGTCGTCAGACATAATTTTGCACACTGTTTTTGTATGCGTACGTAGCGGCTTTTGAATTTTTCATATTTAAATTTTATGTGTTGACCTAATTCTGGAAGACTGTTTAGAGTGTTTAAAAGGAACTGAATATCGGTATAAAGGCTCAGTTCAAAGGAATTCACCAGATTTTCCCACATAGGAGGCTTTTCTTCATCTCTCAACTTTTCTTTGTATGTCCGTTGGTCAAATATGTCATACTACTATAGCTTGGTAAAATAAGGTAAAATTGATCAGCATTCATTTTTGCAATGTTTTTACATTTGAAAAAAAGTAAAAGTAAAAATGTCCATCAAATTCTTCTTCTGCTAAATCTTCCAACTCATGAACAAAAGGTGATTATATTCGATTTAGAACTCGCTTTTTTAGGAATATTTCTTCACTCCAGCCTAAATAGTAATTTTCCTCAAAGACGCCCTTCTCGCGACTGATTGTAACTTTGTCATCGACACTGTACTTAGGCTTTTTTCTAGACCTCTTTTCCTTACGGAATCACGATTAAATATTTTCCCATGCTTTGAACGATTTGTATACAGTAACTTTGTTACTGCATGTTGCTGCAAGATAACAATATATCGTCAATTATTTTGATGCGTGAAGTATCGCCACATACGTTCTTGGACAGCTTGATTAAAGCGTTCTACTATGGCTGCTTTAACATTAGGGTTCCGTGCTACTCCAAATTTTATTTCATTATCTGAAAAAAAATTTTGATGAGTTGCACCTGCAAACTCCTTCCCTTTATCCGTTTGTAAGCAGATAGGTACACGATTACTACCTCTCTGAAGAATACGCTCGAAACCGTGTCTTACTTCTAAATCAGTATTATTTCGAAAAGACTCAACCCAGGCAAATTTACTTAAAACATCGATCACCACTAGTAAAATAGTATAATTATTATTGTAAGTTGACAAGCTTTGTAGGTCAACTAAATCAGCCTCCCAGACATTATCAATGGAGCTAAAATTATAATGTAATCTTTAAAATTTTCTACGAATAGGCCGGATAACTTGGATTGTAGTATATTTCTTCTAAAAGTTTTATCTTAAAATAGAAGACTGTCACTTCGCTTTTGATCCTAATTCATTTTGACTGTGTCTTTGATATTTTCCAATTCTGCTACGAGTCCTTGTGAGAGTTCTTGTATATAAAGTTTCTCGAAGTCTATGTGAATCACCAGCCTCGTCTGTACTTTCATCGTCTGTTCATCGACCTGATCTCTGCCAGATGGAACAAACCTTTTTTTATTTCTTAATGGATTTTCAAAGTGATCTGTAATATTTTCATCTTAAATACGTTGTCCGTCAATAAACTGTACCATTTTTATATCATCTTATTCTGCTGTTAATATTCGGTCTTCTTAAATAATTGAGTAATAAGATAATATTTGTCTAAAAAGTTTTAGTCAGTGCTGCTGTAATGTCTTCTACAGGTAGAAATTCTCCATTGGGTGATTGATAGTCTGTGAGTTCATTTTCGTCATTATTCTCAGTAGGGTATTTCCTATCCTCACCAACAAAGAAGAGGAATTTTTGTAACACCTGGCTATATATTTTCCACTTATCACGCTCATCCTTTGGAGAAGGTGAAATTAAGATACGGCTCATTTCGGAATCAAGTCTACCAAGATTATTGCCAGGCGTTTGCGTAGTTAACCCGGGAATTGAGGGTATATGTTGTGCATCACTAGTGCTTACAGTTGGCTGTTTCAAAGTTTGCATTTGCTGTTGCATTTTATCCACTTGGTTACTTGGAATAAGAACCATTTTTCTAGCATACTCAATATTTGCTGATTAAATGGTTTTTTCATCATACCTTCATCGAAAGATCGATTTGCAGTGCCTGTAGAGCGAAGCGAAAGTGGCTGAATGCAGCCGAGTTTTCTTTTCCTATCTAGGGAGGAAAAGTGATGACGTAGCGGGATGAAAAGAAATAAAACGGCTCGTGATTGGCTAAAAGCAACATCTCTATATTGTGACGCGATCGTACCCTCTCTCTTTCCATCTCCGTCATAATCGCACGAGCGCTGCAGCCAACTTCTTCTTTTTGAATGCGAGGGAATTCTGGAATTATTTTAATGGTTTAAAGGAAGTTTCAAAGCTTTTTTTTCCTCCTATGAAAAACATGGAATTTTTAGGACTTGTTGACATGTTCCAGGAATTAATTTAATACTTTTCACTGACTTTAATAATAATGTTGGAATATTTTTCTAATTAATTTATAGTGATTTGAATTTGAAATGGTTATTCTTTTTGAATTCGAGGAGATTCTCGATTAATTTCAATGGTTTAAAGGAAGTTTCAAAGCTTTTTTTTTCCTCTTCTAAACATCATGGCATTTTTAGGACTTTTTGAAAGGTTTCAGGGAATCATTGAATTGTTTTTACTGAATTTGATAATAATGTTGGAACATTTTTCTAATTAATTTATAGTGATTTGAATTTGGAATTTTTATTCTTTTTGAATTCGAGGTACTTCTTCATTGATTTTACAGGTTTGAAGGAAGTTTCAAAGATTTTTGTTCCTCTTATAAAAATCATGGCATTTTTAGGACTTTTTGACATGTTCCAGGGATTATTTGAATGGTTTTCACTGAATTTTATAATAATGTTGGAATACTTTTCTAATTAATTTATAGTGATTTGAATTTGAAATTGTCATTCTTTTTGAATTCGAGGGAAATCTCGACTAATTCTAATGGCTTAAAGGATTTTCCAAAGCTTTTTTTTTCCTCCTATGAAAATTGTGCCATTTTTAGGACCTTTTAACAGGTTCCAGAGACTAATTCAATGGTTTTCACTGAATTTTATAATAATGATCGAATATTTTTCTAATCAATTTATAGTGATTTCAATTTGAAATTGTTATTCTTTTTGAATCCGAGGTAATTCTCGATTAATTCTAATGGCTTAAAGGATTTTCCAAAGCTTTTTTTTCCTCTTATAAAAATCATGGCATTTTTAGGACTTTTTGACAGGTTCCAGGCATTAATTGATTGGTTTTTGCCGAATTATATAATAATTCTCGAATATATTTCTAATCGATTTATAGTGATTTGAATTTGAAATTGTTATTCGTTTTGAATTCGAGGGAATTCTCGAATAATTTTAATGGTTCGAAGGAAGTTTCAAAGCTATTTTTTCCTCCTATAAAAATAATGGCATTTTTAGGACTTTCCAATAGGTTCCAGGGATTAATTTAGTGTTTTCTCTGAATTTTACAATAATGTTCGTATATTTTTCTAACTAATTTATAGTGAGTTGTGTTTGAAATAATTATGTATTTTGAATTCGAGGGGATTCTCGATTAATTTTAATGGTTTGAAGGAAGTTTCAAAGCTTTTTTTTCCACCTATAAAAATCATGGCATTTTTAGGACTTTCCAATAGGTTCCAGGGATTAATTTAGTGGTTTTCACTGAATTTTACAATAATGTTCGTATATTTTTCTAAACAATGTATAGTGATTTGAATTTGAAATTGTTATTCTTTTTGAATTCGAGGGAATACTCGATTGATTTTAATGGTTTGAAGGAAGTTACAAAGCTTTTCTTTTCCTTTCATGAAAATTATGGCATTTGTAAGATTTTTTGGCATGTTCCATGCATTAATATAATAGTTTTCACTGAATGTTATAATAATGCTTGAATATATTTATAATCAATTTATAGTGATTTGAATATGAAATTGTTATTCTTTTTGAATTCGAGGGAATACTCGATTTCTTTTAATGGTTTGAAGCAATTGCCAAACCTTTTTTTCCTTCGATAAAAATAATGGCATTTTTAGGAATTTTTAACAGGTTCCAGTGATTAATTCCATGGTTTTCACTGAATTTTATAATAATGCTGGAATATATTTATAATCAATTTATAGTGATTTGAATGTGAAATTGTTATTCTTGTTGAATTCGAGGGAATACTCGATTGATTTCAATGGTTTGAAGGAAGTTTCTAAGCTTTTCTTTTCCTTTCATAAAAATTATCGCATTTTTAGGACTTTTGAACAGGTTCCAGGGATTGATATAATGGTCTTCAGTGCATTTTATAATAATGTTGAGATATTCTTCTAATAAACTTATAGTGATTTCAATTTCAAATTGTTTTTTTTTACTTCGAGGGAATTCTCGATTATTTTAATGGTTTGAAGCAATTGTCAAACCTTTTTTTCCTTCTATAAAAATAATGGCATTTTTAGGAATTTTCAACAGGTTCCAGTGATTAATACCATGGTTTTCACTGAATTTTATAATAATGTTGGAATACTTTTCTAATAGATTTATAGTGATTTAAATTTGAAATTCTCATTCTTTGTGAATTCGAGGAAATACTCTATTGACTTTAATGGTTTGAAGGAAGTTTCAAAGCTTCTTTTTCCTCCTATAAAAATCGTGGAATTTTTAAGCCTTTTTAACAGGTGTCAGGGATTAATTGAATGGGTTTCACTGAATTTTATAATAATTTTCGAATATTTTTCTAATCAATTTATAGTGATTTGAATTTGAAATTGTTATTCTTTTTTATACATATCTTGGAATACCGCAAGCGGAAACCCAAAATGTGCATGTGTTAAAAACGGACCTTGTAAAAAGGTATCGAGAAATTCTCAGAAAAATTTTGGCTTCCGAATTATCTGGAAAGAATAAGATCCAGGCAAATAATATGCTGGCCGTTCCTATACTGCTCTACATGTTTGCTGCAGTAAAATGGAACGCCCATGAGTTGAAGCAACTTGAACAAATCACGCGTAAGATGATGAAAATCCATCGAAGTCATCATCCTAGATCTTCCGTACCTCGAATATACCTAACTCGAGGAAAGGGGGTAGAGGCTAGCTAAGCTTGGAATGTCTTCATCAAAGAACGCTTCTGGGTACAGCCTGCTTAATTCTAAATAGTGCAGATTCTCTTATGTGACTCGTACATCAGCATGAAGTTTTCAATGTTGCCGCAGATAGGGCCGCAGAGCACCTTGGCCTCCCATTTGATTCTAGCGACACTACACATGACCTAGCATCACTGACACCTTTGGTGCTCAAAAGTCGTGTACAGGAAGCGGAATATACGCTTCTATCAAAAGAACATGTGGACAAGCCCCTTCATGGTAAATTCTACGGCATCATAGCAAGCAAGAGCCAGAATCACTTGGACATGTTCTCAGTGGATGCTCAAAGCATGCACGTTACGTTTACATAGAGAGACACAATGCGGCTCTAAAAGTGTTATATTGCCATCCTAGGCACTGCTATAATGTTGATCTATTGCCCGTCTTGACATACGCCCAGGGGGAACTCGAGTCCGTTGTGGAGAATGATCAGTGCAAGATCTACTGAAATTTCTCATTCTCCACTACTCAACGTATCAGTTCTACGAAGCCCGATATTGTCCTTCAGGATCTGAAAACTAAGATCATTTACGTGATTGAATTCGCGGCACCAGCTGATGGCAATATCACGGCAAAGGAGGAAGAAAAACGGGCGAAATATCAAGCACTTCTTTTCGAGCTAAGCAGGCTATACCAAGGCTACAAAGTCCATCTTGTGGTTCTCATAATAGGCTGTCTTGGAGGTATGAAAACTTCATTTCTTAGTCAACTCAACAAGATTCCAGATTGCCAGCATCAGGCTCATTCCATCGCGAACCGGATGCAAAAGGCTGTTTATCTGGGATCACTTCATCTGGTCCGACAACACTGTTCCTTGTAACATTCTACAAAGATGGGTAGCTCTAAAAAAGTATTCAGATGTGAAATTTTCATGTCCAACTGTCCCGTCTGCCGCGTAAGGTCATCCGTGGCTAGAGACCTGACTCCAAGGAACAGTGCTGAACGATGTTTTAATGCGTAAGTTTTCCGCTCTTGCTTACCTTCTGGGACAGAAGGAGCAGAAGTGGATGACGAACACGTTGCAGTTGCGTCGGGATTGGTTGCTTCAAGGAAGCATGATCGTAGCTTCCAGAGCCTAAAACTTCTTTCATAATAATATTAATAGCTCTTTTTAAGATGCTCACAACATATACAGAGTATTCAGGAAATATTAATGGAAGGGGCACTTGAAGGGCCGAGGTGCAGCTTAAACCTGCTTTGCAACCGATTTGAAAAAAGGAATTTCGTATTGTTAACATTTTGGTTAATGTTCAATCGAGTATAAGCAGAAAAATTTGTGTAATTTTTACATTTATCTTAAGATAATAGTTACCAGGACAAGTAAATTGAAACTCGCATACGTGAATTTTCACAAGGTTCATAAAAACGAATGTTACTTTATTTTAAAAATTAATTTATTCAAGACTTATTCAAAAACTAGTGATACAAATAGATTTAATGGGAATGTGACGATTTGTAGCACTATAAGAGGAAAAAAGATCAAATTTCAAATTTCAAGGTGGGTAAAGGCCACAAGAGTCATATTCTCGTATTCAATAAAACATATCAACTTTCCGATTACCTATTTTACTTTCTTAACTTCGTGGGTACTAACTGCAAAAAGTATATTTCAGAAAATATCTCACATTATTTCAAATATAATGTCGTGCCTGAAGAAAAAATATATTTTGGCGTAATATGTATGTTTCCTTATGTGATCTAAAAGAATGTTTACAGAGGTTGATAACTTTTTTCAGTATTTAAAAATTACGTCAAAGTCAGATATTACTAGATTTGACTTCGACGTGAAAAAATTGGATATTAGAAAATATCTCAGAATCTAACTTTCAGATCTGTTCACTATTGGAAATCTGATCAAATGTGGTGGAGAGTCGTTTACCTTTATTGTTGTAAAATTCTTCGAGATTGGTTTTTGGGGACCTAATGGAGTTTCCTGGGTTTCTTCTATGGTCATCTCTTCAACCGCACCACTGTCCATGTTTAATTTTGCGCGTTTCAGATAATTCTTTTTTGTTGAGTATATTCCACGCAGTTTTTTATTACGCTCCACTATTGCAACGATGTCACCATTGGCCGTTGATAACACAGTTTGCTCTTCAGTTGGCATAGGCTGAATAGTTGAATCCTGAACAAAATACATACATTTTTAAACAAAATAGTTGAATCCTGAACAAAATTCATAAATTTTTAACCAAATAGTTGAACTTTCAAATATAAAAGATAAATTTTTAATTAAAAATATCCATTTTCAACCAAAACTGGAATATTTATATTTTCAGTTGAAAAAACTGGTTAAAATTTCCACTCTAAGGATAAGTTTTTAATTAAAATAATGAATCTTTATTGAAAAAATGATTTTCAACAAAGCAGTTCAACTTTCAACCAAGTGGTTGTATTTTCAAACAAAAAAGATGAATTCTTGATGACAAGGATAATTGATGATATTTCAACCAAAAGAGATTTTAATATAAATTAATTACAGTTGAATGCAATAAAAAAATACGAATTTTTAACAAAATATTTAAATTTTGAACCGAAGCAAAGAAATGAAATTTTCATCTAAAAAGATTAAGTTTCTACCAAAGAAATTAATTTTTAACGAAATAGTTAAATTTTCAACCAAAGTGATGAATCTTCAACTAAAAAGATAAAGTTTTAACACAGTACAACTTTCAACCAAGTTGTCGAATTTTTGACCCGAAACGATGAATTTTTATCAAAATAGTTGCATTTTCAACAAAATATGTAATTGATTTTTCAACAAAATTTTTACCAGGAGAAATGAATTTCGAAGCCAAAGGGCTACTTTTTGACAAAATACATAACTTTTCAACCAATTGTTTGAACTTTCATACCGAAAATATTAATTTTAAAAAAAAAGGTAATTTGCAACCAAATGGTTGAATTTTCTACCATTTTTAAACCAAAAAGACTAATTTTTAACAAAATAGTTAAATTTCCTACAAAAAAGATAATTTTCAAGCAAGTAGTTGAATTTTCTACCATTTTCCAACCAAAAAAAAAACGAATTTTTAACAAAGCAGTTAAATTTCCAACAAAAACGTTAATTTTCAACCAAATAGTTGAATTTGCCAGCAAAATATTTTTATTTTTCACACAAAAAAAAACAACGAATTTAAAACAAAATAGTTAAATTTTAAACCATAGAAATGAATTTTGAACTAAGCAACTGCATGTTGAACAAAGTAGATCAACTTTCAACCAAATAGTTCAATTTTCAACCAGAAAAGACAAATTTTCAAAAAAATAGCTGAAACCTTTTTAGAAATTTTTGTACGAAACGCGATGAATTTCCCAACCAAAATCAACACTTTTCAAAAAAAGATTTGAATTTTCAACAAAAACGTTCGTAATTTTTTAAATAATTAATTGAACTTTCTACCAAAATAGTTGAATTCAACCAAAAAAAGACGAATTTTCAACAAAATAGCTGTATCCTCAACCAAACCATTTAATTTTCTACCAAGTAGTTGAATTTTCAAGAAACAAAAATTCGATGTTTTAACCAATAGTGATGAATTTTGAAACGAGAAAGCCGAATTTTGAACCATCAAAGAAAAAAAAAATGTCTACTAAATTGTTGAATTTTCAAACCAAAAAGACGAATTTTCTACAAAACACTTGTATTTTCAAACCAAAAATATGAATTTTTAACGAAAAAGTTACTTTTTAACTAAACGAGATTTTCGAATTTTCAACTAAAATAGATTAATTATCAACGAAAGATATAATATTTGATGTTATTTCAACCGAAACAATTTTTTTTTATTGAGATAAAACACAGTTAAATTCAACAAGAAAAAAACGAATTTTCAAAAAAATAGTGGCATTTTCAACAAACGGATATTCAATTTTTTTACAGTTGCATTTTTAAACCGAAAATATGAATTTTTAACAAAAAAGTTACTTTTCAACCAAATAAAATAGTTGAATTTTTAAAAAGCACATGAATTTTCAACCAAAATAGATGAGTTCTCAACGAAAAATATAATAGTTGGTATGATGTCAAACAAAAAAGATTTCGATTGAAATCAAACACTGTTGAATTCAACAAAAAAAAACAATGTTCAACAACATAGTTGAATTTTCAAAAAAATAAAATAAATTAGATTTTTTACCAAATTGGAAAAATTTTGAAACCAAAAATTCGAATTTTGAAACAAGGAAGAAAGACATTACAAATTTTCTATCAAAATTTTTCATTTTCAAACCGAAAATATGAATTTTTAACAAAAAAGTTATTTTTCAACCAAATAAAATAGTTGAATTTGTAAAAAAATGCTTCAATTTTCTAAAAAGACCTCAATTTGTAATAAATTACAGTTTCATTAAATCTAAAAATACGAATTTCCAAAAAAATAGTTGCATTTTCAACAAAACACATGAATTTTCAACTAAAATAGATGAGATCTTAAAGAAATATATAATAGTTGATATTATGTTATCTAAAAAATATTTTGATCGTAATCAAACACAGTTGAATTAAACCAAAAAAAAACAATTTTCAACAACTTAGTTGAATTTTCAAACAAAATAAATTAGATTTTTTACCAAAAGAGATAGATTTTGAAGTTCATCTTTGTCTGTTGAAAACTCAGCTATTTGGTTAAATATTCAATTGCTTTGTTAAAAATGTAATTCTTTTACTGGAAATTGAAATATTTTGGTGAAAATATCTTTTTTGGTCGAAAATTCAACTTTTTTCTTGAAATTTCGTCTTTCTGGGTAGAAAATGAATCTTTTTTGGTCGAAAATAAATTTCTTTGTTGAAAATTCACTTCTCTTCTAAACACTTGTCTTTTTGCTTAAAAAATTCACCTTTTTTGGTTGAAAATTCATCTTTTTTGATTCAAAATTAACTTCTTTGTTGTTAATTCGACCGTTTGGTTATAAATTCATCTTTGTTTGTTGAAAATTCCGCTATTTAATTAAAAATTTAACTTTTCTGTTAAAAATTCAATTATATTTTGTTGAAAATTTAGCGATTTTGGAAAAGTCTTCTTTTCTAGTAGAAAATTCAACTGTGTTTGTTCAAAATTCTTCTTTCTGGATAGAAAATTCCAATTTCTCGTCGAAAATTCACCTTCTTTGGCTTATAATTAACTTCTTCTTTGAAAATTCGAGCATTTAATTATAAATTCATTTTTATATGTTGAAAATTGAGCTATTTAATTTAAAATTTAACTACTTTGTTATTCAAATTTTTTGGTCGAAAATTAAACTTTCTTGTTGAAAATTCATCTTTTTTCTTTGAAAATGCAACTTTTTTGGTTGAAAATTCATCTTTTTTGGTTAGAAATTAACATTTTGTTGAAAATTCGAGCATTTAATTATAAATTCATCTTTATATGTTGAAAATTAGTCTATTTAATTCAAAATTCAACTACTTTGTTAATAAAATTTTTGGGTAGAAAATTAAACTTTTTTGGTGAAAATTCATCATTTTGCTTTGAAAATTTAACTTTTTTGGTTGAAAATACATTTTTTGTAGCTAAAAATTAACTTTTGGTTGAAAATTCGACCATTTGGTTATAAATTCATCTTTATCTGTGGAAAATTGTGGCACTTGGTTAAAAATTCAACTGTTTTGTTGAAAATTTAATTATATTTCGTTGAAAATTCAACTATTTTGTTGAATAATAGATTTAATACTTTTACGATAATTCATTATGATTAATTTAAATTTAAAATTTAAAGCTGGCAAGTTTTATAGTTTTGTACAGGATTGAAACCCGAAAAAGCTTTAAATTTTTTATTTGAATTTATCATATTTTGTTAAAATCAGAATTCAAGTGTTTTGTTAAAAATTTAATTATTTTGTTGAAAATTCAACTATTTTGTTTTTCTGGGTCAAAAATCAATGTTTTTTCGGTTGAAAATTGATTTTTCTTCATTGAAAATTAAGTTCTTTGTCAAAAATAAGATTATTTGGTTATAAATACAACTATTTTGTTAAAAATTTTATTATTTTGTTGAAAATTCGAATGTTTTGTTAAAGAAATCTTTTTTGGTTGAAAATTCAACTGTTTTCTTAAAATTTTGTCTTCCAGAATAGAAAATTAATCTTTTTTGGTTGAAAATAAATTTAATTGTTGAAAATTCACTTTTGTTCTAAACATTTGCCTTTTTGCTTTAAAAATTCAACTTTTTTGGTTGGAAATTAATTTTTTTGTTTCAAAATAAACTTCTTTGTTGGAAATCGGACCATTCGGTTATAAATTCATCTTTGTCTGTTGAAAATTTAGTTATTTGGTTAAAAATGTAATTATTTTCATGAAAATTCAACTATTTTGGTAAAGTCAAAAATTAACTTTTTTGTTGAAAATTAGACCATTTCTTTATAAATTCTTTTTTCTCTGTTGAAAATTCAGCTATTTGTTTATAAATTCAATAAGTTTGTTAAAAATTTAATTATTTTGTTGAAAATTCGAATATTTTGTTGAAGATATCTTTTTTGGTCAAAAATTCAACTGTTTTCTTGAAATTTCGTCTTCCCGGATAGAAAATTAATCTTTTTTGGTCAGAAATAAATTTCTTTGTTGAAAATTCGCTTCTTTTCGAAACATTTGTCTTTTTTCTTTGAAAGTTCAATTTTTTTGTTTGTTGAAAATTCAACTTTTTTGTTTCAAAATTAACTTTTTTGTTGAAAATTCGACCATTTCTTCATAAATTCATCTTTGTTGAAAATTCATATATCTGTTGAAAATTCATCTTTTTTGTTGAAAATTCATCTTGCTTGGTTAAAAATGAACTTTTTTGTTGAAAATTCGACGATTTGCTTATAAAATCATCTTTGTTGAAAATGCAGCTATTTGGTGAAAAATTCAACCATTTTGTTAAAAGCTTAATTATTTAGTTGAAAATTTACCGATTTTGTTAAAGTTATATTTTTGGTCGAAACTTCAACTGCTTTATTAAAATTTCGTCTTTCTGGATATAAAATTAATCTTTTTTGGTTACAAAAATTTCTTTGTTGAAAATTCACCTTCCTACTTTACCGACACTTTTTTTATTTGTAAACTTTTCTGCACGCGAATAGCCACATCGAGCTTTCCAGGTTTTCCAGGTAGGGTAGACACCCCTTTGAACCCCTTAATCTCTAAAAATCTTTGTGAAATCAATTGAAATTTTCCTGAAATCTTCGAAATTTTTTTGCATTTTTATTAGTTTAAAATATTTCCAATATTCGTGTTCACAAAATTCGGAGTTTCTTTTTCAAAGTATATTTTTATAGCTTCAATCATAGTTTATTATGACATATTTTGAAATTTTTATTATTTTTAAATATTTTCAAAATGTTGAATCTGTATGTTCACGTTTGCAAAATTTAAATTTTCTATTTGAAAATGTATTTTTACATCGTTAATCATAATTTATTGTAGACAGATAAAAACTATTTATTCTTGGAATTATCAAATTATGAAGTGAATAGAAATTTTTTTCCAGTCTATTGACGAATCCTTTTTTTTATAAATTAAAACTAAAAAATACCACAATAATAATAAGAAAACTAAATATTTTAAAAAACAAATCATAATTTTAAAATTTTTCAGTTCAAACCTAGTTTTTCTTTTTCTGATATACATAAAAATACTGTGAAATCTTTGATATACAGTTGAAATTTTTAACCAAATAGTTCAATTTCCAACTAAGAAGATGATTGTTTAACACAGAAGCTTAATTTCCTACCAAAAAAGACAATTTTTCAAGAAAATACATAATTTTTTAACCCAATAGTTGAATTGTCAACAAATTAGATCAATTTTTAAATAAATAATTTGAACAATGAATGTGATGTTAGTTCAAAATTTTAATTGATTATTTTTTAGTTTATATTTTTTTGTTCCTAAAATTTTTTAACAAAATAGTTGAATTTTTAAACTAAAAAAGATCCTTTTTTATCAAAAAAATAGAGTAGTTACAATGTTCATTTAAGAGAATTAATTTAAATTTAAAAAAAAATTATTTTTCTACAGAATAGTTTAATTTTGTACCAAATAGTCGAATTTTCTACCAGATTGTTGAATTTTTAAGCCAGAAAGACGATTTTTCTAAAAAAAGTTGAATTTTCAGTTTCAAAATTAATTTTTAACAAAAAAAAACGAACTTTAAACTAAAATTGTGAATCTTCTACCAAACAAATTTTCTTAAGAAAGTAGTTCAACTTTCAACCAAGGAGTTGAATTCTAAACCTAAAAAGATTAATTTTTAACCAAAAAGTTCAATTTTCATTAAAAAATATGAATTTTCTAACAAAAAGCAAGAATTTTCAACAAAATGCATTAATTCTTAACAAAATTGTTGAAGTTTAAAGCTAGAAGACGAATGATCTGCAAAACGGTTGAATTTTCAACCGAAACGAAATAAAAAAACAGTTGGATTTTACCATAAAAAACGAATTTTTACCAAAATACATTAATTTTCAACAAAATTGTTGAGTTTCAAAGCCAAACAGACGAATTATCTACAGACCGGTTGAATTTTTAACCTAAAAAGATGAATTTTCCACAAAACATGTAATGATTGATATTTTAACAACAACAGAATTTCATTAAAAATTAAAAACAGTTGGATTTTAAGAACAAAATGAATTTTTAACAAAACACTTGAATCCGCAACTAAAGCAGATTACTTTTCAAGCAAAAAGTTGCATTTTTACCCGAAATAAAATAATTTTCTACCAAACAAAGACGAATTTCCAAAAATTTAGATAAATTTTTAACAAAATAGTTGAATTTTTAAACTAAAAAAGATTAATTCTTATCAAAAAATAAAGTAGTTAAATTTACGTTGAAGAAAATTAATTTTCAATAAAACAAACGTATTTTATACAAAACAGTTTAATTTTGTACCAAATAGTTGTATTTTCCAGAAAATTGTGGAATTTTCAAGCCAAAAAGACGAACTTTTTACAAAACAGTTGAACTTTGCACCGGGGAATATGAATTTGTAACAAAAACTTAATTCTCAACCAAGGAGTTGAATTTGAAACCTGAAAAGAGGAATTTTCAACAAATTATATAATTTTTTAATAAATAATTTGAACAATGGATGCGATGTTAGACCAAAATTTTAATTCATTAATTTTTAGTTTATGTTTTTCTGTTTCTACAATTTTTTAAGAAAATAGTTGAATTTTTAAACTAAGATAGGTCCATTTTTATCAAAAAATAGAGCAGTTAAAAGTTTCATTAAATAGAATTAATTTTCAATAAAAAAATCGAATTTTCTACAGAACAGTTGAATTTTGTACTAAATGGTTGAATTTTCTACCAGATTTTTGAATTTTTAAGTCAAAAATACGAATTTTCTACAAAACAGTTGAATTTTTCACCGGAGTTGATAAATTAATTTTTAACAAAAGAAAAAAACTATCTTTAAACTGAAATCATGAATTTTTAACCAAAAAAATTGACTTTTAAGAAACTAGTTTAACTTTCAACCAAGGAGTTGAATTTTAAACCAAATTTTCCAGCAAAAAGGTTAATGTTCTACCAAATAATACGAATTTTCAAACTAAGAGAAATACCGGGTCGTGCACCAGGTAGTTTAACACGTATTCTACGAGAACATTTACAACATTTAAATTGTGCCAACATCCAAAATATCTGAGAGTGGTGAGCCGACGATCCGGGTGCACCGGGTCGTGCACCAGGTAGTTTAGCACGTATTCTACGAGAACTTTTGAAGAATTTCAATTGTTTCAACAACCAAAATAATTACCAACGATCATTCGACGATCCAGGTGCACCTGATCGTGCACCAGGTAGTTCAGCACGTGTTCTACTAGAGTTTTTTTAAATTTAAATTGTGTCAACATCCAAAATAACTAACAGTGGTGAGTCGACGATCTGGGTGTAACTAGTTGCGCACCAGGTCGTTTAGCACGTATTCTAGGAAATTTTTTTTTTTTAATTAAAATTGTGCCAAGATCCAAAATAACTAACAGTGGTGAGTCGACGATCTGGGTGCACCATGTCGCGCACCATGCAAATTGGCACGTATTCTACGAGTACTTTTTAAAAATTCAAATTGTGCCAACATCCAAAATAACTAAAAGTAATGAGTCGACGATCCAGGTGCATCTGGTCATGCACCAGGTAGTTCAGCACGGATTCTACGAGAGCTTTTTTTAAATTTAAATTATGTCAACATCCAAAATAACTACCAGTGGTGAGTTGACGATCCGGGTGCACCGGATCGTGCACCAGGTAGTTTAGCACGTATTCTACAAGAATTTAAAAAAAAATTAATTTGTGCCAACATCCAAAATAACTAACAGTGGTGAGTCGACGATCTGGGTGCACCGGGTCGTGCACCAAGTAATTTAACGCGTATTCTATGAGAACTTTTTTAAAATTTAAATTGTGCCAACATCCAAAATAACTAAGAGTGATAAGTCGACGATCAGGGCGCACATGGTCGTGCACTAGGTAGTTTAGCACGTAATCTACGACAACTTTTTCAAAATTTGAATTTTGCCAACATCCAAAATAACTAACAGTGGTGGGTCGATGATTCGGGTGAAACATGTCGCGCAACAGGTAGTTTAGCACGTATTACACAAAAATTTAAGAAAAATGTAAATTGTAACATCAAAACTAATTAACAGTGGCCAGTTGACGATCTGGGTGCACTGGGTCGTGCACCAGGTAGTTTAGCACGTATTCTACAAGCATTTTTTTAAAATTCAAATCGTGCCAACATCCAAAATAACCAACAGTGGTGAGTCGACGACCCGGGTGCACTGGGTGGCGCACCAGGTAGTTTAGCACGTATTCTACGAGAACTTTTTAAGAATTTCAATTGTTCCAACAGCCAAAATAAGTACCAACGATCAGTCGACGATCCAGGTGCATCTGGTCGTGAACCAGGTAGTCCAGCACGTATTCTACGAGAATACTTCAAAAATTCAAATTGTGATATCAACGATAAATAACCGTGGCTCGTCGACGATCTGGGTGCACCGGGTCGTGCACCAGGTAGTTTAACACGTATTCTACGAGAACATTTACAACATTTAAATTGTGCCAACATCCAAAGTATCTGAGAGTGGTGAGCCGACGATCCGGGTGCACCGGGTCGTGCACCAGGTAGTTTAGCACGTATTCTACGAGGAATTTTTCAAAATTTAAATTGTGCTAACATCCAAAATATCCACGAGTAGTAAGTCGACGATCTAAGTGCACCGTGTCGTGCACCAGGTAGTTTAGCACGTATTCTACCAGAACTTTTCAAAAATTTCAATTGTGCTAACAGCCAAAATATGTACCAATGATCAGTCGACGATCCAGGTGCACCTGGTCGTGCACCAGGTAGTTTATCACGTATTCTACGAAAACTTTTTTAAAATTTAAATTGTTGCAACATTCAAAATAACTAACAGTGGTGAGTCGACTATCCGGGTACACCGGGTCGTGCACCAATTAGTTTAAAACGTATTCTACGCGAACTTTTTAAAAATTTTAATTGTACCAACATCCAAAATAACTAAGAGTGGTGAGTCGACGATCCGGGTGGACATGGTCTTGCTCTAAGTAGTTTAGCACGTATTCTACGCGAACTTTTTAAAAATTTAAATTGTGCCAACATCCAAAATAACTAAGAGTGGTAAGTGGACGATCCGGGTGCACATGGTCGTGCACCAGGTAGTTTGGCACATATTCTACGAGAACTTTTTAAAAATTTAAATTGTGTTCATTTACATTTGAAAATGTTCGAAAATTTCCAAATTTTGAGTACCGTTTATATTTTTTAATTAAAGCTTTTGACATTTCGGTAAATTTCTGCTTGGAATTTTTATAATAAATTTGGTTAATTTTGTATATCAAAACAAACTTTGAAATATCACGCAATTGAACATCTGATTGCATTCTTTGAGACGAGCCTTTGCCTCACCGCCTTTAAACTATGTTAGATGAGCCTTTGTCCCACTGACCTTACGAGATCCACTGACCTTACGAGATCTGTGCTGGGATCAAAAGAAGCCCAGGAACTTCAAGAAGACGACTTTTTAAAAGCTGTAATTGCTCTTCAAGACTTTTTCTCGTATCTCACGTCGTTTGGCTCAAAATTGGAATTTCTTTCGTAGTAATTTCAATAAATAAGACCAAAATGACAAGTCCTATCAAAAAATATTTTCAAGCAATCCATAGGAATTTTTAAAAGCTATAATTATTTTCTGAAACTTTTTCCCACATTTTGCATTGTTTGGCTTAAAATTTGAATATTGGATTTTTTCATAGTATTTTCAAAAGATAAAACCAAAATATCAAGTCTTTAAAAAAATGGACGAAGGAAAAATTATAGACCTTTTAAAAGGCTACAATTCTACTCCCAAAATTTTTTGCTTAAACTGTCAAAAATGTTTGGAATTTTCCAACACTTCTACAATATGCTTGTATTGTAGAAGTGTTGGAGAATTCAAAATATTTTTGACAGTGCAATGACGAAATTTCAATACATGTATTGTAAGTGTTGTAAATCGTGGTATTCACAGAATTCAAGAAATTCATGGAATTTGTGAAATTCACGAAATTAACGGAATTCATTGAATTGATGGATTTGAAGGAATTCACGAAACTGTTGGAATTCAAGGAATTCATGAAAGTCATTGAATTTATGGAATTCATGGAATTCGCGGAATTAACGCAATTTAAGGAATTCAAGGAACTCACGGAATTAATTGATTTCATGGAATTCGCGAAATTCATGGAATTTAGGGATTTCACGAAATGTAAGGAATTTACCAAATTGATGAAATTCAAGGAATTCGTGGAATTTGTGAAATTCCCAAAATTCACGGAATTCATGGAATTCGCGGAATTCATGGGATACGTGGAATTCATGGAATTGAAGGAATTCACGAAATTGATGGAATTGAAGAATTCAAGTAATTCACGGAATTCACGGAATTCACAGAATTTATGGAATTTACGGAATTCATGCAATTCATGAAATTCTCGAATTCAATGAATTATCGAATTCAATAAATTCTTGGAATTCACTGTATTCAAGGAATTCATGGAATTTTTGAAATTCCCAAATTCATGGAATTCATGGAATTGAAGGAATGTATGCAATTCATGGAATTGAATAAATTCGCGGAATCAGCGGAATTAATGGAATTTATGGAATTCAAGGAATTCCTGGAATTCACAGAATTCACAGAATTCATGGAATTTACGAAATTCACGAAATTCATGGAATTCACTGATTTTATGAAATTCACCGCATTCATGGAATTGACTGACATCCCGGAATTCACAGAATTCACGGTATTCGCAGAATTCATGGAATTCACAGAATTGATGGCATTCACAGAATTTATGGAATTTACGAAATTCACGGAATTCATGGAATTCACTGATTTTATGAAATTCACCGCATTCATGAAATTGACTGAAATCCCGGAATTAATGGAATTCACGGCATTCGTGGAATTTATGGAGTTCGCGGTTTTACGGAATTCACGGAATTTATAAAATTCCAGGAATTCATGAAATTCGAGGAATTCATGGACTTCAAGGAGTTCAAGGAATTCCTGGCATTCGCGGAATTCACGCAATTCACTGAATTCACTGAATTCACGGAAATCACGACATTCACTGAATGAACGAAATTCAAGGAATTGACTGAATTTACAGAATTTGCGAAATTCACATTCCATGAATTCCTGGAATTCCGTGAATACATTGAATTCCGTGATTTCATTAAATTCCGTGAATACATTGAATTCCGTGAATTCATTGATTCTATGAATTCCTTGAATTGCGTAAATTCATTAAATTCCATGAATTCCTTGAATTCCGCGAATTCGTTGAACTCCATGAATTCCCTGAATTCCACGAAATTCTTGAATTCCGTGAATTCACTGAATTTCATGAATTCCTTAAATTTCGTGAATTCCGTGAATTAATTAAATTCCATGAATATCTTCAATATCACGAATTCCGTGAATTCTATGAATATATTGTATTCCTTGAATTTAGTGAATTCCTTGAATTTCGTGAATTCCTTGAATTTCGTGAATTCCTTAAATTTCGTGAAATTACTTGAATTCCGTGAAGTTAATGAATACGATGAATTCGACCATTTCCTTGAAGTTTATGAATTTTGTGAATTCCTTGAAATTTGTGAATTCCACGAATTCCATGAAGTCCTCGAATTTCATGAATTCCACGAATTCTTTGAATTTCATGAACTCCGTGAATTCCATGAATTTCATGAATTCCCTGAATTCCATTAATTCCGTGAATTTCATGAATTCCGTAAATTCCGTGAGTTCCGTGAATTCCGTGATATCTTTGAAATCCGTGAATTCCTTGAATTCCATGAATACGCACGCTTTATATATCCAGTCGCAAATGTGAAACGAAAGTGTTACTGGTTATTGGACTTGTATTGTAAAATTCCAATACATGTGAGGTACCATACCAATACCAGCATTTGCAAACTACAACATTATGTATTGTAGCGTTACCATATGTTTAGAAAAATCATAATTTTAGAACTACTAGGGGGTTGCGTTTTCGCAACTAAAAGTGAAAGTCAATTTGAAAGAAAAAACCAAGGAGATTTTTCGTTTGAAAATAAATAAAATAGGTGATCATTCGGTTTTCTGTTTTTTTACTGCTTGGTTCTAATTTGCACGCCATCCAACGTCTCCGCAAATTTACTCGCCCACTTTTTATTTGTTAATTGAATAAATACTTTTTGCATGAAACTCCTATCTGTTTGACGAAAATCTGTTTTGAAAAAAAGTATTGGAATAGTTAGGTCAATGTGAAATATAAGTTATTCATCGATCAAATTCATAGGCTCGGAAATTGAACAAAAGTTACCAGAAAAAATTCTATACAAATAATCTTGTGGCGAAAATGTTTTGAAAAATGCACTGATTTTGAATTTTTTTATAAATTTCATGTTATGCAAGAATTCGGACAATAGAACTATTTTCGTGATCCCAATTATCATAACTTTTTCTAAATAAGGTTTTGTCAACTTATCCCACTCCTCCTTACGCTGAATCGTAAGTCTACTAAATAACTGTCCGTGAAATCGAATTTTGAATATCATTTCCGAATGACAAATTTTTTTGTTCGTTGGGAAGGCGTATGTACAGGTTACACTCCATCCTCCACGGAAGAAGCTGATAATCATCATTGGAATTAGACATTGCGGGAAAAATTGACCAAGATGGATGATTCATTGATAAGGCTAACGCTGCTTGAATGCAAAATTTCGGAAAAGTCATAGAGAACAGATGTTTCGAATTTTTGGTTCTGGAAAATTCGTAGAAAGTCAGTATTCATTTGACTACACAGGCTGGATCCAGAATTTCTTGTTGAGAAGTGTTGATTGTGAATTTTTCTCAAGGAATGTGCGTGAAAGAGGTGGGGGGTGAAGTCAATGATTTTTTTTATGCGGTCTTACATCAGGTACAATTTTTAATGAAAATTCATCTGCTCAGTTTAAAAATGTAACACCTTGGTTGCAGGTTAAACAGCTTAATTGAAAATTCGTTAATTTAGTTGAAAATTTATAATTTTAGTTAGGAATTCAAGAGTTTGATTAAAAGTTAACTTTTTACATTTTTATTATTGATGATTGAGAAAGTATTTGAATTGACAAAAATTTGACCCCTCAGTTTTTGAGCGGAAATCCACGTTTTGAGACCGACCGTAAACACAATAACTGTTGACAAAATAAGCGGATCAAATTGAGCCTTCGCGCACTTTTTTGAGGTCCTCAAAGAAATAAAGAGCTCGCTAATCAGCATAGAGCAAAGGTAATGGTTTTATTTCGTTTTCTTTTACGTAAAATAACTTTTTCCTGAACTTCATATTTATCTTTGGGGGGGGGGGGGGTTTAAAACTCACAAAAACTCAGAAAGGGGTGTACGTAACATAAAATTCCAGGAAGAAAACTAAAGAAAAGGTCTGATAATTAGGAAGCTCAAATTTGTCAAGAAAAGTAAGACGCCTTGAGTATTTTATGTACCTGATATACAAATTTTTTAATTAATGGATCTGCTATTGTTAACGATAATCTGAAAAGTCACTCAGAGAGAAAGTTGTCTTGAAACGAAGGCATCGTCGTCTTGCATGCTTTGTTATGAACGACGTGAATATAATGTTTACACAGATAGAATTGTTTGGCTGCAAAATTAGGTGAAGTTAGTAGCATAAAGAAAATTTTTGCTGCAAAAGGATTCCTGTTGAGACAAATGAAAATCCTCTCAACCTTGAATTGAAGAAAATTCCATTTCCTTCAAAAAACATCTTTTTTCCACAAGAGGATATTTCTGTGAGGTTTGTTAGAAATTTTAAAGAAATCGACGTATTTAGTGGTTCGAGGTCGCAGAATTCAAATCCGATATCATTATTTTAAAATTCCTGATCCAATCTGGCGAACCATAAATGCTATGAATGGTGGAAACTTAAAGAAATCATTTTTGTAGTGAGAAGATTCTGTCTGCTACTTTTTTTCTTGGCCGACCAAAACTTTCGTTCCATTTCGTTACTACCAGTCAGACTAGTCAAACAGTCTGGGCTTTTGAACATAAATAACGAGATGCTTGATAATTCTAAATTGTATTTTATTTCTCAAATTATCGGTCTCACCTTCGAACACCATATCGCTGATGTTGATGCGCTTTCGATTATGGAATATTGCAACAAGTTCTCCATTATTTTCATCAAACACTGGTCGATCCTGATCTCTAGAAATATACATTGGCTGATTACGAGGTGGAGATGACGACGATGGCATTGAATTTGATACTGGAAGCACAAATGTATGGATTTTTTAGAACAAAATTATTTCAAGTAACTCTAAAATTTTTTATTTTTCTGAAGTGCATTTTTCTGTACCGTCCATAAACTACGTTAACATTTTAAGGGGGCGATAGGGAGGTCACACCAAAAACTAAGGTTTTTCATAGTGAGATGGGGGGGGGGAAAGTAAATTTATTTCATATATCGTTGTTTGTCTGTTCTTCCAAACCCAAAAATACTTCAAAATCGTATTTTAAAAGGGATATTTACATATAGGATGCACATTACGGTCATTGAATAATGCACTGGAATCTTTTTATTGAAATTTTCAGGCTTATTCCCTCAAATTCATTCAAATCCATAAAAAAAGTAGATGAGTATTTTTTTCTTTGAAAAAAATGATATTTAGTGTTTCCACAAGCCTAACGAAATTGAAAACGCATTTCCTTTAAAAAGCAATGTCGTTTTTGTAAATTTTATTAAAAAACATCAATATCAGATAAAGCTTTAAGATAAAGATTGACTTTACCCTTAACATTTGTTTTCAAAATTAGTCATAGAACATGAATAAAAAATTACTTTTAGAATTTCACCCCCATAAGTTCAATTTTATTTGGTTCCAAAAAATAAAAAAAAATAAAAATTAAGTCTTGCAAGATTTTGGCGCTAATTATTATTTATTGCAGCTTGTTTTGGTACAAATTATTACAGATAAATGAAAAATTACTTTCTAAAGATAATTATATGTTTATTATTATTGTTTGAACAATTTATTATCATGCACTGCAATTTTCTCTCAGGAAATTGCAAAAATTGCAAATCAACAAAAATTATTGTCTAAACAATAAATTATTATTTGTGATAATATTCTCTTCAAATAATCCTAGAAAGTTGTTTTTTTATAAAATTTTCCACTTTTGTACACTTTCCAATTACATAGTTAAAATTTTTTTCTGAAATATGTTACTTTTTGTCCACTGTGAACTTGGTGAAATAATAATTGATGCAATTCAACGAACCCAATTCTTTAACTAATTCATTATTGTTTATGACAATCTGCTCTTTGAGTAATGATGGAAAGTTGCAATTTTTTCTTAAATTTCAACTTTTTTCAACTTTTCACTCAGAGCGACGTAATAATTAAACAAAGGTAACAAAAATTATTGTTTGAATAATTTATTATTGCTTATAACTAAACGCTCTTAGAGTAGTGCTAGAAAGTTGTGATTTTTTCAGAAATTTCCAACTTTTTGTTAACTTTTCACTTAGAGCGAGGTATATATTGATCAAAGTAAACAAAAATAATTATTTAAACAATTTTTTCTTACTGTTGAATGTCTTCTCATAGGATAATGTTAGGAGTATGCTGTTTTTAAATAAATTTTTAACTTTTTCTTGGCTTTTCAGTTATAAACAAATAATTAATAAACATCAAAGAAAATAATTTTTCGAGGCAATCTGTTCCTAACGCGAATTTTTTTCTGAAACGTTAAATTAAACCTACTACTAATTACTATATCTTTTGTTTTTATCTCTTCTGTAAGACAGCCATTTTCTTCAAATTATTATTTTTTTAACATTAGCAAAATGGAATGAGACAATTACTCTTTTTGACATCCATTCATTAGTTTTTTATAACCAAGAGTAAAAAAAAAAGATAATTTCATAGAAAACTGCAGCTTTTGTAGCATTACTGTAGCAGAAGAAAGTTGTTACCAATAGTAAATTTTAAAAGATATTATGTTTTTTAACTTGCATTGCTAATTATCTCTCTAAGTTGAAAGCGAATGAAAAGTTCAAAATTTCAGGAAAGGGCAACTTTCTTGCATTATTCTAAAAGACGATTGTTGCAAGTAATAAAAAATTGTGTAAACAGTTATTTTTGTTAACTCTCATTGAATATTCCCTCTACTTAACTACAAAGTTCAAAAATGGGAAACCCCCACAACTTTCCTACTCTATTCTAAGAGGAAATTACTATAAATAATACTGAATTGTTCAAACAATTTAATTAGTTTTTCAGTCAACAGCAGAAAATGATGTTTCATGTATTAGATACAATTTGTACTGAAATTATTCACAAAAAATAATAATTAATGCCAAAAACTCGCAAAGCCCTATTTTTCACTTGTAGCGTCTTTTTGAAACCATATAAACAGACTTATGGGGATTAAACTCAAAAAGTAATTTTTTTCTCATATTCTATGGCTAATTGTGAAGAACAACGTTAAGGGTTATCCTAATAAACCTAACATTGATGATTCTGAATAAAATTTACAAAAGCGTATTGTTTTCCTATGAGAAATACGTGGTAAGCTTTATGGTTGCGGATCCTCTATAACCCTTAAAAAAAATCACATTCATTTTTAGTGGATTCAAACAAATTTTGGGTGGATAAGCATGAAAATTCGAAGAAAAAATGTTGGACCACCCTAATGCACATTGTCTACATGTAGTTTGCATAGTCAGCATTTGATCAATTATTGAAGAATATGAGATATATTGCAAAAATGTTTTCAAAAATAAATTTTAATTTATGAAAGCAGTTCCTTCAATCGTATTCAATTAATTACAAAATAATTAGTCACATGAAAAATCAGGCATTAGAGAGCTACTACATTTTTTCTTACTCAGCTTACTCTATCTATATTGTTCTTGATTAACTTTCAACTAAGTAATTTTATTTTCAAAATGAAAGATTAATTTTCGACTAAAATGATGAATATTTAACTGGAATACTTTAATTTTTAACAGAAAAGAAGAATTTTTAAACAAGAAGATTACTTTCAATAGAAAAAATAATTTTCTACGCGAAGGAATCAATTTTTAAAGAAATATGTGGATTTTCAACGAAATAGTTGATTTTTCAATTAAAAAAGACAAATTTTCATCCAAATTGTTGAATTTTTAACAAGAAAAGATCAATTTTCAACCAAAAATGGACATTAAAATTTTTAATTAAAGGAATTAATTTTCAACTAAGCTGATGAATTTTCAACTCAAATTATGAATCTTCAACTGGAATAGTTGAATTTTATACCAAAAAGATGAATTTTCAACCATAAAGAGTAATTATCTACAAAAAAGGCGAAATTTTCACAATGTACATAAATTTTTGAACAAGTAGTTGAATTTCTGAATAAAAATATCAATTTTCAACCAAACAGTTGAGTTTTCAAAACGGACTGTAAGAGAAATAGTTAAATTTTCTACTGGAATAGTTAAATTTTTAGTTTAAAGAATGGATTTTTTTACAAAATAGTTACTTTTCAAGTACAAATATTGCATTTTTAACAAGATAGATGAATTTCTAACAAAATACCTGAGTTTTCAACCAAAAATATCAATTTTCTACCAAAAAAAAAATATATTTTTTTACAAAATACATAAACTCTCAACCAAATAGTTGAATTTTCTTAAAAAAAAGGTCAATTTACAATCAAATAGCTGACGTTGAACAAAAAAACAAGATCAGTTTTTAACCGGGAAAGATCGGGAAAAACCGGGAATTTAATTAAAACCCCGGGAATTTTCACCTGATCGCAGAAAAATTAAAGTCTTTCTGAGCAGAAAATTAATCCTCTGTTTTGAAAAATCATCATTTTGGTTGAGGATTCAACTATTTTGTTACAAAGTGTTGTTTTTCAGTTTAATTCAACCTTTCCAAAATTGTTTTTTCATTGTTGTTGAAAATTAATTTTTCAAACTGAAAAAATAACTATTCGAGTTGAATATTTCATCATTTTATCTTGAAAAAATCATTTCTTTGGTAGAATATTTAACCAAAACACCTTCTTCAACCAAAATTAATTTTTAACAAGGTAGTTTAATTTTTGAAAAAAGATGCCTTTTTAACAATATAGTTGTATTTTCAACAAAATATTTAAATTTTCAACCAAATAGAATTTATAACCAAACGAGATGAATTTCGAACCAAAAATATAATAGCAGTATATAATATATGTACTTCGTAATAAGCTCCCCTACCTACAAACTGGTAACTGAGCATAAATAATAATTTCATCAATGTTCTTATTTAAAATCTAAAAGATTTATTATTTCTAAATTTAGTATCTGCATATTCTGTAAATATAAACTGACATACATGTTCTGAAATTACCCTGTTATAAATATTCTGAAATTAACGAAGTTATGACGTTACAAAAGTCACGTTATAAAACACATATAAATTTCATAAAAAGCGGTTCAGAACTTTCTGAGATATCGCATTTTCAACAAAATTGATCCAAAAATGCAGTGACATAACTATAATGTGGTAAAGATATTTTGAAATGCCGAGTATAACATTTTTTAAATATAGCACTTGGTAATTTACAAATAAAATATTCGAAATCTAGGAATTATAACGATTCCAACGATATGTCATTTCACTTAAAAAGTTCAAAATCAAACAATGTTCAAGTATATAGGAAATTTTATGGAAAATTTTTGAGTATATTTTACTCGAATTTACTACAGCAGCTTTAATTCATAGGTACAACATTTTACATAATTTGGAAAACTTCGGAAGCTAACATTTGGCCAGATTTGAAAACTTATTAGCTAACATCATGAACATGGTGTATTTCTCAGACAATCGCATTTCTCAAAATTATCCTTGAAATAATTTTGGGTGAAATGAAAAAACGAGTTCCAAAATAACTTGTGGAAGTCAATTCTTCGCCGATTTTGGATTTATTTTTATTTTTTTTAAATTAAACATTTAGTGTCGAAGAGATTCATGTGGCCCGATTTTTAAATATTTGTTTGCTTAAACATTTTTTCGTTTTTGTTTTATTTCCGTGGACAATTTTTTCCTATGTTCAGCATAAACATTTAAAATTTTTTTTTAGGATTTTCAAAAAATCGTAAGGAAAATTTGAGTTCTAAGATGAAATCAAAATTTTCAATAGATTCCTGGAAAATTTTTAAACGATTTTTTTTCTCACAAGTTGTTAAGAGAATTTTTAGAAAGTTTTCAGAACAAATTTTGACGTATAAATTAATGTTTTTAGCTCAACATTACTTAAAATTATATAATATGAAAAAATGTATCCTCAACAGTTCATACTTTTTCACAGGGCGTGGAAAATTAATAAAGGATAATTTTGAGAAATTCGATTGTTTGAGAAATAAACCTAAGGCCATGTGACGAGTGGGTCACGTGACCGGCTTCCTACCTTACCGACACTTGTTTTATTTGTAAACTTATTTTCGCACGAATAGCCACATCTTGTTGAAAATTTGGAATAATAAATAATGAGAATTAAGAAATGCGGCTCTGGTCTTAAATTTTTATAATTATGAATAGAAAAAATTATTTACAAAAATAACTTTTTTCATAATTATCAAAGTTTAGGACCAGAGATGCGTTTCTTAGTGCTTCTTATTTTTATTCCAAATTTTCAAGTCGATGTGGTTTTTCGTGTGAAAATGAGTTCACAAATAAAAAAAGGGTCGGTAAGGTAGGAAGCCGGTCACGTGACCCACTCGTCACATGACCTTAAATTGATTAAAGTTTAAATTGTTTTCGAGATGTTGGAGGTAAACATATTTTTATGCTAAACTTTAACACCCGAGATCGAAATATCCAAGATGTTAAGGTCGTTGTCCGAGTGCAGAAAAACGTCAGCCCTCTATCGGCGACTTGGCAAAGCTTCTAGTCAAAAAAATAAAAAATGCTGTCGACATCTGTCGTTCACTTGCTGAAGCTTATAGTCGATTTTTCGTGCAACATTCTTTGTTGAAAAATGATGATTATTATTTCGGTCACAGGATAGTAATAATTGGCACTGGAATTTATCTGAAGAAAAACATGTGAGTAGAATAAATATTAAATGATTATATAAATAAAAAAGAATTGATTTACAGCTCGAATCTACAATAAACTATAGAAACCTGACGTTGGATACAATTATAATGATGAATAATTAATGAATGCATGTTGAATACAATATACAAGATAATTTTGAAAGAAGTTGTTTGTTCAGTTGGTGAAAGAAAATAATTGAAATTGCGCAAAAGATATTAGGCGTGGGATATAACATACTGCTTGAAGGTACATTTACATGACATTACTGATTTGAATTCGCCTGGAGGCAGTTATTGACAAAGAGGATAGTGCTCGTGCCTAGTGCCATCCACCTTCTCAAAAATTGATGTACGTGGGATGACGAAATGACGCATCTTGGAATATACGACTCTAATGGGATTGTTTTATGTTAGTTGTTCCAGACACAAATCAACTTTAGGTGTATTGTAGACGAAGGTGCTGAAACTTAACTCAAAAGTTAACGAGAGGCCAAAAGCCTCGGGATAATTCATTACGTTAGGATTGCAATTATTTATACTGCTTGCAATAAATGCACGCGCGCCAGGCGCGCTTTAACGTCTTTGCATTTTTATATCCTAATACTGAAAATGTAAACTATTCAAAAATCTATTTTTTAACGAGGTTTTAAGGGGACGAATGAAAAATCCGGAAAAGTGAAATTCCCGACACGGAAAAATTTACAAATTGGAACATTCCTGAATAATAAAATTTTTGAATAAAAGTACCGAATTGGAAAATTTGTGAATAATAAAATTCCTGGATTATCAAATTTCCGAATGATAATTATTCCAACTAATAAGATTCCCGAATAGCGAAATTCCTGAATTATAAAATACCGGCAAAATAATATTCCTGAATAATAAAATTTCGAAATAATTAAATTTTTTAATTGGGAAATTCCCGTATTGGAAAATTCGGGAATAGTTTATAATATTACCGAATTGGAAAATTCCCGACTAGTAATATTTTCGAATAAAAAAATTACAGAATGATAAAATCCCTGAATTATACGATTCCCGAGTAATAAAATATCCAAAAAATAAAATACCCGAATTCTAAAATTACTAAATAATGAAGTATCCAAACAATAAAATACCCGAATTATAAAATTCCCAAAAAGTAAAATTCCCGAATTGGAAAATTCCCAAAAAATGAAATTCCCGAATAATAAAATTTTTAAATAATAAAATTTTCAAATTGGAAAATTCCTGCATTATCAAATTTCCAAATAAAAAAAAATGGTAACTAATACAATTCCCGAATAGCAAAATTCCTGAATTATAAAATTCCGGAAAAATAAAATTCCCGAATAATAAAATTTTCTAATTAGAAAATTCCCGAATAATTAAATTACTGAATGATAAAATTGCTGAATTATAGAATTCCCGAGTAATGAAATATCCAAACAATAAAATACCCGATTTGGAAAATTCCCGAAAAGCAAAATTCCCGAAAAGTAAAATTCCCGAATTGGAAAATTCCTGAATTATAAAATTCCCAAAAAATGAAATTCCCGAATAATGAAATTTCGAAATAATAAAATTTTCAAATTGTTAAATTCCCTAATAATTAAATTACTGAATAATAAAATTCCTGCATTATAAAATTCCCGAATAAAAAAATTTCGAATTCGAAAATTTCCAAATAATAAAAATTCTAACTAATACAAGTCCCGAATATCCAAATTCCTGCATTGTAAAATTCCCGAAAAATAAAATTCCCGAATAATCAAATTTTCTAATTGGAAAATTCCCGACTTGGAAAATTCCCGAATAGTTTATAATTCACAAATTATCACCAACCTCTTCACTTCTATTATATTTTACATGCAATCTCATACTAACAAAACCCTCAAACACACATTTTCAATGTTATTTTTTTACGATTTAAACTAAATACGCATCCTAGCGTGAAGCAGTTTGAAGCAAATTTGTAGATAGAATGATGGCGACAAATTTTGTTAAATAAAATGTTATTGTAGACTCTGTCGTTTTTCGAATAGTTATTTTTTTATATTCAAGGTATTTTTATAACAAAAATGTATAACAAACTTGAAGGTCTTTATCATTGAAAAACTTGTCTTTTCATTTGTTTTCGTCTCTTGAGTCGTTTTTCCAAAAATATTTATTTTTTTATTTTCAATGTTATTTTTTACGATTAAAGCAAAAACTACGCGTCCCATTAAAAAATGATAATTTTAACAACTTTGTAGATATTTTTTGGTCAAACAACATTTGCTTTTTTTGTTCGTACCTTATGTCGTTTATCCAAAAATTTAATTTTTTTTCATTTTTAATGTTTTTTTTTACTAATTAAACAAAAACTACGCGTTCTATAAAAAAGGACTCGTAAGAAATTTGTAGATCTTTTTGAGGTAAACAATTTTTGTCTACACATTTTTTTGTAGAATGTGTCATTTTACCAAAAATTTAATTTTTTTATTTTTAATGTTATTTTTTACGATTGAAACAAAAACTACGCGTCCTGTCAAAAAATTTCTAATAACAAATCTGTAGATATTTTTTGGCTGAACAACTTTTGTCGTTTTATTGTTTTTCGTATTTTGTGACGTTTTTCCATTTTTTTTTGCGAATTAAACAAAAACTACGCGTCCTATCAAAAAATTATTCATATCAAATTTGTAGATCTTTTTGTGGTGAACAACTTGTGTCTTCATATTTTTCCTTAGCTTTTGTCGTTTTTCCAAAAATTTAATTTTTTAATTTTTATTGTTATTTTTTACGATTAAAACAAAAACCTCGCGTCCTATCAAAAAATTATTATTAACAAATTTGTAGATCTTTTTTGGTTGAACAACTTTGGTCTTTTCATTTTTTTCGTCTCTTGTGTGGTTTTTCAACAAATTTAATTCTTTTATTTTTAATGTTATTTTTTACAACTGAAAAAAAGCCACACGTCCTATCAAAAATTAATACAAAATTTGTAGCTATTTTTTGGTCAACAACTTATGTTGGTTCATTTTTTTTTCGTAGCTTGTGACGTTTGTCAAAAAATTAAATTTTGTAATTTTTCCTGTTATTTTTTATAATTTAAACAAAAAATGCGCATCCTAGAGTAAAGAGGTTCTAAGCAAATCTGTAGATAGAATGTAGGCGAAAAATTTCGTTAAATAAAATGTTATTGTAGCTTATGTCGTTATTCCAATTGTTAATTTTTTATATTTATTGTATTTTCATAACAAACATTTATAACAAACTCGTAGGTCTTTTTTGGTTGAAAAACTTTTGTCTTTTCCTTTCTTTTGCCTCTTATGTCGTTTTTCCGAAAATTTAATTTTTTTTATGTTATTTTTTACACTTAAAACAAAAACTACGCGTCCTATTGAAAAATGATAATTAAAAAATTTGTAGATCTTTTTTGATTGAAAAACTTTTGCCATTTTATTTTTATTTTTTTTCGTCTCTTGTGTTGTTATTCCAAACATCTAATTTTTTTATTTTTAATGTTTTTTTACGAATTAAACAAAAACTATGCGTCCTATAAAAAAATGATTTAGAACAAATTTGTAGATCTTTTATGGGTGAACAACCTTTGTCGACAGATTTTTTTTCGTAGCTTCTATCATTTTTCCAAAAATTTCATTTTTTTAATTTTATTTTTATGAATTAAAAAAGAACTGCGCATCCTATCAAAAAAATTTGATAACAAAGTGGATCTTTTTTTAGTGAACAATTATTGTGTATTCGTGTTTTCTCCTATCTTGGATAGTTTGATCGCAAAATGGAATTTTTCATTTTTTAATATATTTTTTGGTGGTTAAAACCAGAACCGTTCGTTGTTGAAAAAAAACAGACGAAAACTACAACAACAATGACGGCAGACAGACGGACACCATCGTAAAACCTGTTTTTTCGGATTCTGGGGGGGGGGGTGGCAGGAAACGTATGCAAATTGTCTTGTCACCCACCTGCACTAAACTACAAATTCAAAATGAAAAATTACTCAATTATATTAACAATAGTTTTTAATATTCGAGATTAACAGATAATATAATGTATATTGAGTTGAAAACGATATGCATGATAAAATGACAGGTCATTCTCCATAATAATGTATCCTTGTATAAAATAAGGGGATATTGTTAAATTCTGAAGATAGAATTAAACGAATCGTTAAAAAACTCATTTTTTCGAAAGTTGAAAATAATTTTACCTGTTCTGTATATAAAAACTAAAGGTTAACAACCACCGCAGGGTCCTACTGGGAGTAACTGTCATCTAAAAAAATGACATCGGCTCCCACTATTCGGTTGCTTGCATTTGGTTGTAAATGCAACTGTTTGGTTAAAAATAATTTTTCGTTCTAGAAAATTCAACTATTTGGTTGAGAATTCAATTTTTTGTTGAAAGTTCAGCAGTCTTCTCAAAAATACGTCTTTTTGGCTTGAAAATGTAACTATTTGGAAGAAAATTCAACTGTTTTTGGTTCAAGTTTAATCTTTTTTGATTGAAAATTCGAACATTTGGTTGGAAATTCATATTCGTAGGTTGCCAATTCAACTATTTGGTTAAAAGTTCAACTATTTTGTTAAAAATTCGTCTCTTTTACTTGAATATCCAAGCATTTGAAACCAAATGCAACTGTTTGGTTAAAAATAATTTTCTGTGTGTGGAAAATTCAACTATTTGATTGAAAATTAACTTTTTTGTTAAACATTTATCTGTCTTCTAAAAAATTCGTCTTCTTGGCTTGAAAATGTAACTATTTGAAAGAAAATTCAACTGTTTTTGGTTTGAAGTTTAATCTTTCTTGATTAAAAATTCGAACATAAGGTTGAAAATTCAATTGGTTGTAAATGAAACTGTTTGATTAAAAATATTTTTTTGTGTGTTTAAAAAAAAATTGGTTTCAAAATTGATCTTTCTTGTTTGAAAACATAACTCTTTCGTTAAAAATGCAATATATTTCGACTTGAAATATCAGGAATTCAAAGTGTTTTATATTGATGTCAATCTATCTACAATAATTTTATTTAAAAGAATGTATTCTTCTATTTTTTCCCTGTTTTCGTGAAAAGTCACTCTATTTCCCTTGTTTTAAGAGCATTTTAAACTATGAAATCTGAAATCCATAAATCTTTGATTTCAGGAAGTATAAGATAAAAAAAAGAACTTTACCTTCGGAATCGCGTAAGCTGGTCCAAGCAACAACTGATCCTTAGGATCCTGAGCAACGTAAGTGAAAGCCCTCAGATAAGCCTTGGGTGTGAGACCAAGTTGACGAGCTTTTTCCTCAGTCATAATTAGAGCAGCAGAAGCGCCATCTGTGAGGAAAGATGCATTTGCTGCAGTAACTGTCCCGTAGGGTTTGACGAACGCGGGTTTCAATTTCGCCATTTGCTCAGGTGTGGAGACTCGGATTCCGTTGTCTTTCTCTATTGCGGATTGTTTTCCTGAAACTTAAATTGAGATTAGAATTCAGAGACCTCCACGAAAAAAAGATGGAAAAACTTGTAAATTATCGAGACTGACCAACGTATGGAAAGACATCAGATAAATGTCCTTGCTGCTGAGCCTGGGCGGCCAAAGTGTGAGATCTTAGAGCATATTCGTCCTGTTCCTGGCGTGTTACCCCAAAAGCAGCAGCAAGACGATCACCACTGTGTCCCATTGTTTCGTTTGTAGAGTATTCCGCGACCGCCGGCAGCTGGAAATTAAAAGAAATTTTTATTTCAACTTAAACTTTGATTACAGGGTTGCTCAAGAAGTCCGGTTTCAAAATTCAAAGACTATTCCAGGTTGTCCAGTAGGGTGGGTCGAACATAAATACTTTTGGATAATTAATTTGGAATCGATCGACATGCAGCTTGGTTACCCACGCTCGAAAAAAAGGTTTCAAACATTTATTTTTTACAGAGTTTTTGAATTTTATTGAGGTTCAATTTTTTTTTGCATACCTGGAGGTCATAAAAGTCTTGTCAATTTTTTCGGATTTTAATCTATCGTATCTGAGAGATAATTCCTATTTACTTTGCCATTGTTTTCGGAAATTTTTTTAACACGTTTGCAAATAGGAAGAGAATTATTTGAGGTACATGAAAACTTTTTAGTGACAAAAATGCATCAGAAAAAAAAATCCCCCAGACCCAGGAATCGAAATTGGCAATACAGCGAATTTTTAAAATTTTGATTTTGGTATTTTATGAACTTCTCTTCATAAGTTGTAGTTTAAAAATTTTTGCGAGCACATGTTGATTTTTTAAACATAGAAATACACTAAAAAAAAAAATCCACAAGATCCAGGAATCGATATTGGCAATACAGCGAATTTTTTAAATTTTGATTTTGGTATTTTATGAACTTATCTTTATAACAGGTAACTTTTTGCATTCAATAAACATCGATTCAGCACTTTTTAAAGTTGCTGTTTTCAATTGAGATTCCTGGATCTTGTCGATTTTTTTCTAGCGTATTTCTAGGCTCAAAATTTTTATTTTTTTGAAATCTTTCGAAATGTTTAAAAAGCTTCTAAACGTTTGTTCGAAATCTTCAAAAATATACACTTTGTTAACAATTTTTAAAAAATATTTTCAAGTTTAAAATTATTTGTGAATGTTTTTAAAACTTCTAAATATATCCTGAACTTACTTTAGTGATTTAACTGATTTAATAGGATTTCAGAGGATTTAAAAAATTTCAACTAATTCTAAAAGATTTCAAATTGATATATATTGTAAGAAAATATTTGAAAGAATTTCAGTAGATTCCAAGGAATTTGTCCTATACAAGAACAACGTAACCTGAAACTTCAGTTTCAGGTCAGCCCTGCAGAAGTGAACTGCAATGTTCACGAAACGTCGGCAAGTTTCGTAGTTTTGCACGCAATTGAAACCCGAAAAAGCTTTAAATTTAAATTTATCATAATGAATCATCGTGAAAGTATTGAATCTATTAACAATAAACATGATAGGTTATGTTACAAAACAATCATCATGTGCATACGACTGAATATTGAATAATTTTTTAATAGAGTAAGATAATTTTAAACAGAACAGATGAATTTTCAACAAAAAAATTAATAGTTGAATTTCTCACTAGAAGCGCTTAATTTCGAGCCAAAACCGAATTTTTGGACGACCATAGACCAAGAACTATCTGGCGATAATTTCCAGTGGATTTTAAAATGATACATTTTTTTTTCAATCGCGAATGAATCATAATTAGCGTGAGAATCTCGCGAAAACACAATTTTTTACTTATAGGACTTTTTGGGCCATGTGCTTGACTCTCGAAAAATATCGATTTTCTTCTCTGTTTTTGGAAATACAATGTTATGTTTCGGAGTGCCTTAGGATTGAAAACGATTCCGACTTAGATCATTCACGACTGGCAGGAGGTTTCCAGTCCTTTCGTATGTAGCACGTTGCACGTGGGTTTGGGGGGGGGGTGGATTTTGTAAAAGTTGGGAGAGGGATCGGCGTGCCTTCAAATGCGAAACGATCCCGACTGTGGGTGTTCATGATTTATAATTGCATTCTATTCTTATGAGAATTAACAATTTTTTAATCACGCTACTGGCCCGTCCGCTCGAATCGTGCGTTCTCAGCTTGTTACAAGAGGACGAAACGACTCTGCAGTTAGTCTGCATCACGCAATAATCACTCTAATGTATTTCGTGGAGGTACATAGAGATTGGGGCAAGGCGAATCAGCCAGGTCAAGGGAACGTAGCAAGAACTATAGTCTTTAGAGCAACGCTCCCCCCTGCCCACGCCAAATATGGTTTAGGTTAGGTTTTTTCAGGGTGGAGTCGCATAGTAGCGTCAAACTGGGCACTAGATGCAGAACGTCGAATCACTAGACATGTCAGCCAGTGAAAGTATTTCTGTGGATCACTTGGAGAATATCACTGGCTGAAATATCGAGTAATTTGACTTTTGCGTCTTACGCTAAGTTTGACGCTGACATTGGACGCCAGTGCTCATCATTGCTAATGCTAATGAATACATTTCGATGGCACATCAGTTCCGCCTAGGGGACGTAGAAATTAAAATTTTTCTTTCGCCACTTTGCCTGTGGAAGAAGGAACAACGTGGTCAGCATCGCTATGTCGAAGTTTTGGCAGCTCACGTCAATTTTGCCTCGAAAACTACGCACTACTGCTGAGAGCCTTTGTGGCAAAACAAACTGAAATTCAAGCGAAATTTCTATCTGCCCTTGAATGAATGAACCCTCGCTCTCGCTATGAACATGACCCTCATGAACCGAATTGCGCTCTTTCTTTATGCAGCTGTGTCCGTGAGTGTCGTCATCTCACGCACTTGCTGGTATGCTAGATTCACTGCAAATGAGCATAGCTATTGAGTTCTTATTGCAAGCTGCATTTTTCCCGTGTTATGGTAAATGAAAATCCGTTTCGAAACTTGCTGCTTGGACGCCTGTGAAATTTCCAGGAATTTTGGGAAAAATGCCGCAGCAATCTTAGGCTTCTCAAGTCGAACCCGCCCCCTTCTTCTGATCAGGACGATAATCAAGGGGACGCTTAACCTGATAACTACGGTTCTGATTTTTTTGATGAGACGGAAGAGATCTACGAAGAGAACATGGATGACATTTTATCGCAGCTTCTATTCTATCCTATTCCGTATTTTTTCGGTACGTATATTGAGTGGCTTGCTTTTCACGACTTCAAATAAAGTTGTTGAATTACCTGATATAACGTCGGATTTGTTAAATAATTTGAAAAATATACGAAATGTGATTGCGACAGTTACGACTGCATTAGGAATCTGAAACGTCCCATTGATGAGAGGAGCGATTTGTTTGTTTTCCTATTGATAAAAAAATTGGCAAAGCCTCACATGATCAGTAGGACTTCTCAATAAGTGGTACGACAGATCCTTCATCTCTCGACCAGTTTAGCCAATTTCTTGATTTGCATATTCGTACCCGTGGACCTAGAGATGTATTCATCGTAAGAATTCTCATAACTCCCTTTCGAATCAGGACCAAGACACTTCCGCTTCAAACTCTAGTGGGTGAAAGTTGTCCGACAATCAGCCTGCTCAAAATGTATCAGAATCCGAAAATAAATTGAACAATTAGAATGCAATTTCGTCGAACCTTCACGTAACAAGAAAAAATCGACCAGCTTCTTTGTCAGTACTAATAGAAGCACTTTATAGTCTTACGGGACAACGCTTACAAAGCAAGCATTCATGCTTTGGGACTTACGGTCAATGTTCCTAAACAGCTTATGATAAGATTTATTTCAGTATTCCCAAGAATCTTTAAAAGAACACTTTTTTATTCCCTTGAAACCTTTCAAAACTCTTGGAAAGCTTTTTTTCGAAATCTTCAAAAGTCCACATTTTGTTCTTACATTTCTTGAAATCGTTTCTAGTTTTTAATTTAGTCTTGAAATTTTTTCAAAATTTTTAAATATCTTTTAAACTGATTCGAATTTTTCATTAAATTACAAAAAAATTGCTTTAAGATCTTCCAGATTATTTTTCGGCAATTTTGGAAATCTTATGAAATGTTTCGAAATCTTGTTCAATTTTATCTAAAAATTAATTTATCAAAATAAAAAATCATTTAAATTTTGCCAGGAATCTTAAAATAACTTTGCTATTCTCTTAAAACCTTTCAAAATTCTTAAAACCCTACTTTTTCCGAAATTTTCATAATCTACATTTCGTTTTAAATTTTTTGAAATCGTTTTAAATTCTTTGAAATCTTTTCATAATTATTTTTGAATCTTTTCAAAACTTCTTTATATTTCTTGAATGAACTCGATCTTTTTTTAATTTGGTAATTGCGCAAAAAATCTTCTAGTTTCTTTTTCGAAATGTTAGGAAATCATTTAAAATCCTGCAAAATAAAAACAATTTCCCAACAACCTTCAGATTCTTAAACATAATTTTGTATGTCTTTTGGAATATAATATTAAAATAATTTTTGAAAATAAAAAAAAAGCATTTTAAATTTCCCATGAATCTTTAGAAAAATTTTTCTTCGGAATCTTTAAAAATCGATTTTGTTTTAAACTTGATAAAATCTTTGCAAAACTTCTTAAAATTTCCATAACTAACAAAAATTTTTTCTAAAATTTTGTAATCTTGGAAAATTGAAAAATTTTGCTTTAAAATTTTCTACATTATTTTCGAAATTTTACAAAATAATTTTATATCCTGCAAAATAAAAACATTTTACTAGAAAATCTTCCAGATTGAAACCTTTCATTCTTAAAAAGATTCTAAATTTTTTCTTAGAAATCTTTAGAAATCGTTTTTTTTTTAATTTTATGGAATCGGCATTTTGTTTTAAATTTCATGAAATCTTTGCAAAACTTCTTAATATTTCTGAAACTAACACGAATATTTTGTAAAATGTTGTAAGCGTGCAGAATTGAAAAATTTTGCTTTAAAATTTTCTACATTATTTTTCGAAATTTTAGACAATCATTTTTTAATATTCTCTCAAAATTAATTTACCAAATAAAACCTTATTTACATTTTACCAGGAATTTTGAGAAAACTTTTTTATTCTCTTGAAATCTCAAAAATGCTCAATGCAAAATGTTCGGCAAAATTCTCTCCATTATTATTATTACGATTATTCTCGTACATCACAAAAACAAACTTGATAAAATTTAAGTGTAAAAGACTTCAAACTTAATTCTAAAGCAAAACAAAATTTAAAAAGTCCGTTTTTATAATACAAAAAGCACCAAATTTAAGATTTTTTAGACTTTCCCCATGCATCTGAATAATTTTCGGCCGAAAAGAACAGCCAGCGCCACCCTCGGCCGTACTCAACATTTCCGTCACTTTCATTTCAGAGTGTCACGGGGCTGGTGCAAACGTAATTCTGATTTGCTTTGAAAGAAGTTAATTTCAGTGCGATATTACAATGTGAATTTTTTTCACAATTTGTAGTGCAAAATAAGTCCCCTTGGATAAAAGTTAAGTTCCTCCATGTATTTTATCTGATTTTAAGGTTTGGAAAACATAACCTCAATAACGTTTCGCATGTTGGCATAGCTCTCCACTAATTCTAAAAGATTGGGATGGCAACCGAAAGATGAGGCTGACAACGAATAAGCCGGTTCAGGAATAAGATTTTTCTTAAAATGTTCAGCTACTAGAAATGTTTCTTTTAAATAAAAAATTTGTAATTATAATGTGGCTGAGACTAGAAAAAAAATAAAGCCAAGTTAGGGCCAAGTCGGTCGGTAAGTTAGGCTCTGGCCGGGTAAGGCGTTTCATTTGTGGTTTGGTCCTGTCTAAATCCCCAATTTGGGGCCAAGTTTTTCCTATTATGGGCCCAGCTGGCGCCATGACAAAATTTCCACACGGGATCAGAATTCTTTAATAACTGTAGTACAATTTTAACTTTAGAATGGTTCCAAGATCCTTAATTAAAGAAGAAAGATAGTTTTAAAATAATTGAAGCTACGTTTAGTTTTAACCTTTAACCTTTGTCTACCTTCAACTCTATACGATTTGAGTATTTCATCGGCAAAATTTACCTACGTAAAAGTTACATATTCGATACATGAGAATATATTTTTATTTTTATTCTCCCCACAAGAAAAAAAACAAACCTAGTAGCTCGCACATGTAGAATTTTCCTGGCAATTCGTAATGATAACACCGGCACACAAAAAAAAGTGGTCTGCCCGGCGGACTGCACCGGCATATCTATATGTTTTTGGGGTCGCTGAATCCGAATCTTTTCGATTTTTCAAGAAAATTCAAAAAGTTTGTATGATAATCTTGTAGGGTTTTTAAAAACTAACGTTTATTTCTTTTGACTCTTTTTCATATCGTGCGTTGTTCGACTTGAAATTTTAATTTTCGTTTGTTTTTTTGGATTCTTAAGATGCTATGACTCTGATAATTTGTTTATTGTCAAAAAAAAGTCATTGTAATAAATTGTTCTTTTTGTGTGCATACATACATACACACACACAAACAGTAGGCACATTTGCGAAAACCTGTTTTTTAGGTTCTGAAGGTCTCAAAACGTGAACATTTGAAAAAACAACAGTCATTTCCAAGGGAGTTCAAAAGTATTCAAAAAAATTCAGAAATATAAATGTAGACCTGAATTCAATAGTTAAATTCAATATTCAAATGATTACAATCAGTTTATTGAGTGAATAATAATTGAAAGCATCATTTCTTCACAAAAATCATAAAAGCTTACATTTTTTACATTTTTTCATCTCTGATGTTCCGCGAGATAGGTACGATTGGTACGAAATGTTTAATCTTCATACCGTTAAACCTTACTCGTTTTAACAGAAGAATGCAAAATTTTACATACCTCAGTCCTAAAATAATATCTTTCTCGAGTGAGTCCTTACCACAAGTAAAATTTCTAGACTTTTTAATAACTAAAAATTCACGCTATAATATTTCAATGAAATTTCGTCAGAAAATATAGTATCCTTGCTAAAATGTTACACCACAAAGAAAATAATTAAAATTACTAATCTTAAACTGTTTAAGTTTTTTCGGCAACTCGCACGAAACACGACCATTCACAAGAACATTACAACCATATAATCTGCATAAGTCATTATTATATTCATATCATCGGAAACTTTAATTATTTATGTTAAATTACCTGTTTGTAAAAAATTATTATGTTTAGTACACTATTAGAAATTATGGTGTAAAGATCAAGAATCAGAATACTTCACACTTTTCTCTGTGCATAAGGTAAAAGGAACGCGATATTTTCAATTAAGTACTCCCGGCCGGATCGCCTTCTTATTTGGCGGCGAGACCCGACCGGGCCTACTGATTTGAAGTCAAACAACACACGATATAAAAAAAAATCAGGAAAAGAAAAACGTTGCTTTTTGGAAGCCCTACAACATTATCATGATAACTTTCTAAATTTTTTTGAAAAATCGAAATTTCAAATTTTGAACACACAAAAAATAATACAAAATTTCATTTCGCGGTCTAACTATGTGAGATGCGAAAAAAGATAAAGACAAAAATTGTGCGCACGAAACTGATCTACAAATTTATTACGGATTACTTTTTGATAGGATGCGTAAGTTTTGTTTTATTCATTGAGAAACAATATTGAAAATTAAAAAATTAAATTTTTGGATAAACGACATAAGCTACGAAAAAATGGAATAGACAGAAGTTGTTAACTTAAAAAAGAGCTACAAATTTGTTGTTAGTAGTTTTCTATAGGATACGTATTTGTTGGTATAATTGTGAAAAACAACATGAAGAATAAAAAAATAAAATTTATGGAAAGAAAACGCAAGATACGAAAAAAAATTAATAGAGAAAAGTTGTTCACCCTAAAAAGATCTAAAAATCTGTTGTCAATAATTTTTTTATGGAATGCGTACTTTTTGTTTTAATCGTAAAAAATAAAATTTGAAGTTAAAAATTAAAATTTTTGGACAAACGACACAAGCTAGGAAAAAAAATGTACAGACAAAAATTATGCAACCAAGAAAGATCCACAAATTTTTTTAAAATCACTTTTTGATAGGACGCGTAGTTTTTGCTTGAATTTATTGTGAAAAATAACATGAAGAATACAAAAATTAAATTTTTGGAAATTCAACGCAAGATACGAGAGGAAATTAAAACAGAAATTATTTACTCTAAAAAGATCTAAAAATTTGTTATGAATCACTTTTTGACAGGACGCGTAGTTTTGGTTTTATTCATAAAAAACTACATTGGAAACAGAAAATAAAAAATTTTGGACAAATGACACAAGCTACGAAAAAAGATGAATAAACCAAAATTGTGAGTCCAAAAAACATCTACGAATTTCTTATTATTCACTTTTTGATAGGATGCATAGTTTTTGTTTTAATCGTAAAATATAACATTGCCTTTTTTTAATTATGAAAAGCGACACAAGATAAGAAAAAAAAATTAATAAACAAAACTTGTTCACCCAAAAAAGACCTACACATTTTTTATTACTTATTTTTTGATGGGATGCGTATTTTTTGTTTAAATCGTAAAAAATAAGATAAAAAAAAAATGTATTTTTTGGAAAAATGACAAAAGGTGCAATAAAATGCTAATTAACAAAATTGTTTTTTATAGGATGCGCACTTTTTTTAATTATAAAAACAAGAAAATAAAAATAGATTTGTTTCAATGTCAATGCATATTATGAATTGGAATAAATATAAATTTATTGAAACGATACATTTATCGTTACCCATCCCTACTTTGCAAGTCTAAATGTCGACGTGCACAGATGGTACCTAAATGCTGAGCTAGACACTCTCGGTTGGTGCTTGCCTTCTAAATGTTGCTCGATTTTTATTGCCACCAAGCGACGTTACAGGATATCTTTTTAAAAACTGCGATTGAAGTATGTGGTACGGCGGTAGAAGGAAGAAAATCTGGTGATGCATGGTGGAATGATGAAATTAAGGCAGGCCAAAAAGAAAAGAAAGAAGCGTACGAAAGAACGTTAAACATCAGAAGTCTTAGCGATGAGGCGAGAAGTAGACTTGAAAATAATTACAGACACAAAAAGAGGGAAGTTGAACGACTAGTCAAGGAAAGTAAAGGTAAAATCAGAACAGAAGAATAGAAGAAATTAGAAAACGACTTTCAAGGAAACATGAAACTAGTATTTAAAGAGATGAACAGAAGTAAAAGTACAGAGTTTGTGATCATAAGAAACAGCAAAGGTGAAATGCTATATGATACAGACGAGATAGTAGACGCTTTAAAAGACTTTTCTGAGGAATTATTAGGAGATGATGATGTAGGGCAACAAAGCTGCGAGATAGAAAATAATTCATCAGAAAACCCAATTGAAAATCTCTGTGTCACTGAGGTTATTGATATAATCAAGAGTCTTAAAAATAATAAGGCTGCAGTTTTAGACAGTCTTAGCGCTAAAATGCTTAAATACGGTGCGAGCACATACTTTACAGGTTGTGCGAATTGATAAATTTATGTATCGAGACAGTAAAAGTTCCAGACGTTAGGAAAAACGCGATTATCGTACTAATATACAAAAGAAATGAGATAAAAACAACTGCAATAATTACGGAGGTACATCCTACTAAGTACCATGAGTAAAATATACTTAAAAATACTTATTCGTGGTGTAATCAAAATTACAGAAGGAAAAATATTGAAAGTCCAAAGTGGATTTATGCCAGCAAGATCATGTACAGATCAGATATTCAGCTTAAGACAGATCACAGAAAAAATCGTAAGAGTAGGAAAGAAAGTTTTTCTGTGCATGTGTTATTAACAAACTGAATACAAGCATGAAGAACTTGAGGCTCAGAATTAACGCAAATAGGAAAAAAATTATGGTGTTCAAAGGAAAAAGTGAGAAAACAATGGGGAACCACGCATAACAATTCTGTCAGGTTCTCCACGTAGGGTGATCGCTAGAGAGATTGATTAGAAACCTGGGTTGTAGCAGTGTTGCGGAATTAACGTGTCATTTAAATGAATAACACGAGAATTTCATATCAATCTAAAATATCTATACCTTATACCTATATAACTATCTATCCTATAGCTTGTAACATTATCGAATTTATTTTATTCGTCATCGTTTATTTTTGAATTAATATCTCTTTCCGACCTTGAGTTGAGATCAAATATTTATCGATTTTACCTAAATTTACTTATGTCTTGTTTTCTTCAAGTTCAAATTCTATGCAAATTTTGGCACTTTCAACGTTAGTTTATAGTGATGTCGCAATTTAGAATTATCACAACAATATCCAAGATTGCCGAAAAATATATATATCTGACTTGCTTTTAATAACCTCTATCCAGCAACTCGAGGCCAACTATGCAAATTGGGTCAAGTTTTTGAAGAACATTAAAACTAGCCCTTACCACCCTGTTGTTTAAACTAACTAGCAGTGACACCTTAGGAACCGGAATGGGTACTCCATCTTCCCCTGGACGAACTTCGATGCTTTTTCTTATGCGCAAGCTTTCAAAACGAAAGTAATTGGCAATTAAGAAGTCTTCACAAATGTAACTTTCGATAGAGCTCAACTCAACCACGGATGATGACTCAAAAAACTTGACCTGACTTCGATTACGATTCATTTCCTCAATTCATGGTGATATTTTGGCGAATTTATGTTTCCTTCATGGAATGTGGGATCACAGGAGCGCCGGAAAAGGAACGCGTACGGACTGATTTTTTATTTTCTACTCTGAGCCCTACCTCTTTCGTTCTGAGAATCCAGGACTTTTCCAAATTTATCTACTCTGATTGGCCATAAATAAAGCTCTGTCCTACCAAGACTTGGTGCAATATCTTCGATAGAATTCCACCTTAGTTTCCTAATAAAAAGCACAATTCTTCAGGTTTCTACGCCTGGCAGTGGACCTAAAAATTGAATCTACTTATATAGAACGTCTTGAGGTTGTTATTAGAGTCTAGGATTCCATCCTTTATGTTAGCTCATACCATAGGTTTTCTAGACTCAAACACGAACCACGGAATAAATATTGAGTCAGTATTTTACTGATGTGCCAACTTGATAAAAATTCAGGTCACACGAGCCCCAGATTTAGAAACTGGTAGAGGGTGTGACTAGGATTTTCCAAAGCTTTTTTTCAGTACTCATTCAATATTTCTTTATCTCGTTTCAACTTTTGATAGTCAATCTGATCAATAGAATTCAGATCGCACAAGACGTGGCCATGAGTGGGACTTACCGCGGTCCTACTGGGAGCCGGTGTCATTTTTTAGATGGCAGTTGCTCCTAGTGGGACCCTGCTGTGGTTGTTAACCTTAGTTTTTAATTATATATATAAATTAAAAACCTAGACGGAGTTGAGAACAGGGTTGGTTTTAAATTTTTTCTTTTAAAAGAAGGTCATGATAAACTACTAATAGAGAGGAAGGTCTGCGTAAAATTTTGTAAACCTTATTTATTTATGGTAAGAATATTTTTATTTATTTCACCAAGATATTGTTGATAACATAAAATTCATTGAAAAATAACGCTTTACATATTTTGCATCTTTTGCTGTTACTTTAGCTTTGTTTACAGCCATTTTAAATAACGTTAATATTTTGTATTGTTATGAAAACTAAATTAAAATATGCAATAAAATTAAAATTTTTAAATTTTGTGATTAGAACATAAGTCATAAGATTATAATAAATAGCATAAGTATTTATAACATAACTATACATGTATATTAATTCTACAAGATACGGTATATCAAATTGACTACACGTATATGCATATTGCTTTCATTACATTTATAGTAAAATCGCTTTAGAAATTTCTAACAGTGTAGTTATATTAAATACAGTAAAAAATCATATCTACCTTTCTTCCTGAAAGGTTGGAAAATCACTGTCACCTCTGATGCTGCCGATGTTCTTTCTGCAACATAGAAAATTATATTAATATCTTAATTATATTACTAGACACGTATGGTAATTATGGTGAGTTGAAGGTTATAATACTTGAATGATGGGAATTATAATCGAGTGACTGAAAGTTATTGCTTTGCTTAACTTACCAAATGAATTTCTTCAACCTGGAAAATTAGTTTATTGATTATTATTGATGAAAATACGTTAACTCTCATTTACAACTTTTCTCATCGAAATCTCTAATTAAGTGTTCTTTTCTTGTAGTTAAAATGTTTGATTATATTTGTAGAGTAATGATTGCATTGAGAATATAATGATGAATTTAATGTATAATCTTAGTATAAAATCATTACATAGTTGCTTAATAACAATAATACACACACTCATACATTTTTATGGATTCTGGAGTGCTTGATGAGACTTTCATTCATGTCGTTAAAAATGTTGTGATTAATGGTAATTTGTTAAGGTAAAATTTGGGAATGGGTAGGACACTCTGAGGAATGGAGTCAATTGGTCAATAAAGCTTTGAGTCCACTTGATCTTCTTCCACCACCATCCAACTGGAGCTTTAAAGTGGATTTTCGCTTGTCATTTTCTTTTTAGTGTAGAGAGGCGATCCTGTACCGTTGAGATATCATCATACTCGGATTGTATTTCATGTACTGAGCGACAATAATGAAATTGATGATGTTATCATTGGTAATCGTAGTCGGCTCCATACTTAGTAGCCATTTTGTCGGAGTCTTGTTATCTCGCTACGGGCGTTCCTATAGCTATGTAGGTGGAGTCGTACTGTTCTTCGGATTACGTTTCACCTACTGCACGGCCATCATGGAATGTGCAGTAATCCTTCACACTTATTATGCATCTATTCGTCCGACGTGCAACTCTTAATGATGAGATACACGCGTGGTCAGCCGTACTCTAAGTCAAATGTGTTCGTGTGCATATAGTTCCGTTTCAATGTGTGGCCGCTAGGTTCTGCTAGTCTTTATTTTAGAGAAGCTGTCGAAACCAAAACCGGAAACAGAACGAAACGGCCCTCTTTCGTCCTCCCTTCGTAAACTTTTTCGTCTTCCTTTATGAAAGCATAAAAGTTTTATTCGCTGTTGTCCGCTAAAGCCACCTGTAGAGTAGTCACTGGTAACTTGAACCGCTTGTCTGAGTAATTAATTTTCTTGTGAGCTTTGCCATTGACTGAAAAGAAAGATAGGGAGAAGTCGGGGAAATTAATCAATCTGTCCTGATCAAGTGTATGTTTCATTTGGAATATTCCAAAATCTAATTAAGAATGCCTTATTGCTGTAGTTAATATTTCACCGAGTTCAGAATTAATTTCTTATATTTGTTCAACACATTTTACTCTTCTGAGCGTGTACACTTGTGTATTGCAGAAATAACTAATGGAAAGTTATTAAAATAAAGGCTAAAGTGATGTTTTCGATTCTATGAAATTAGAATCTCTTTTCGTTTAAGTATTTTTAGAAAAAAGTCTTGAAGGAAATGCAAAGGGTGAGCCAGCATCGGTGTATTTGTGCTGAACCTCAAAATTTACCATGATTATTTACTTCCATTAATAAAATGAGATATTTTCTGTAATTACAGAAATAATGAAAAGTGTAGACATAAGGTTTTTTTAATTGAGGAAATACAACATTTGGCTAGTAGAAAAATTCAGAATATATTATATATGTATATATATATATATAGTTAAAAGTTTGTCATAAGGACGACCGCAGGATTTCGCCGGGAGCAGGTGCTAATCTTAAAAATTGCATTTTATCAAACTTAATTAATATTTATTAAACATCAAAAGTTTACACTGAAATTCACGTGTCAATAAAGTAAAAAACATTACTAGTCTGATAAAACAATTCAGGTATGGCACGACTCTGGGCCGTGAAATTAGCCCTACCCGGGCCAGGTCATGTCAGCCTGATCGGGGCCAGATGGGTAATAGGGAAAATATATGGCGATTTCTACGAGGGTGAGCGTGAATCAAGCATGAACTCGTGCTCATTTACCTTCCATGGGGTGACTCGTTTCATGGTGAAATAGTAAATAATTATCCCCCAGTCCCTCAATCACAAAATTCAATTTTATCAGGACACCAATGGTCGATTCTGCATCGAGAATTTCCAACATGGAATATTTCACATATGCGATTGTTCAATTTTCCTCTCCAATCCGGATTGTGTTCAAAAGTATAAATTGACCAGATCGAATCACCGCTTTTGTTTTTCGACAAAATGGTTTTGTTAGAACATTCATGGGTAATATTTGTTATTTTCGGATGTTACAAATAAAGGATTCAGTAAATAAGTAAACGATCTGCTGAGTTGGAAAACCATTTTAATTCTGTGGATTTTATCCCAACTTAGTTCTTTGATTTAAAATCTTGACTTTTGTAATTGAATTTTGGAAATAGATGAAATAATTATTATTTTATTCTTGTATTTGAAAATAGGATAACAATACCTGAGAATATTTAAAAAAATATATATTTAAACGCTTCAATGTTAGATATATTTCTTTCTTATACATAAAACTCCGATCTAATTTATTGACAACAGTTTGATTGGAAATCATTTTTTGCAATACACAAATACTTTTCCTCATGAATACTTTCAAAGAAATCTACTGAACCTTTATACGGATTATCATATAATACCTCCGAACCAACATCTGCAAATAATGCGTACATCGCCTCTCTATCTTTATAATTTCATAAATCCTCATTTCATTAAGCTACTCTTATAAAATCACGAATTATTTCCAGAGCCAATAAATCTAGTAAACTTAAATTAAAAAAAAAAAAGAAGAATATTCTGCACGTGTATTCTTATAATATTTTCCTGTTGTGGAATATCAAACGCGAATAAAACGCCGTTGCACGTGCGATAGCAATTCTCTAATAGCAAATACTTGTTCTGGTGAAATGTCATCGAGAATTCTTGATTTTCTGAGATTTTTTCAAAAATAATATAAAAGTGGGAAAAAATCAAAAGAAAAAAAAAAGCGTTCCTCCATCGTAAATTCTCAACGAGCAGAAATGCAAGTCCCGCGTGCCTGGAAATGAGGCCGTTCCACCAGCCCTCCCGACATCACCCCCTCATACTACCCCACTCTCACCCCACCCCCTCTCTCTCTTTCTCGCAACCCCGTCAACGCATCTAGAACAATCGAGGGAGTTAGGAGCTCGGAGGTTGCATAAACTACTTTACGATTACAGCGCATATTCACAGCTCACTTTTGGCATCACGATATGCCGGCAGCAGATTTTAATAACCGAAGTTATTTAATTTCAAAACTTGCATAATCGATTTTAAGCTAATTATTGTCGGCTGTTCATTTATAATTTTTGATGAGATTAACGTTAGTAAGAGCAGTTCCGTGCCATACACGGTCAAAGAAAACTTTTATTTAAATTATAAAATCGTTTTTTCTTGATACGAACTAAAAAATTGTTTACATTGAGAACGAATCCATTTCAAATCAGGCAGGTGATTCCACACCTAGACTCTAAGGCACGTTCCGGGGAAAAATGAGTTTTCGGCGTAAAGTTTTTGTTGCGCGACAATCGACTGTATTTCGCGTCGCACAGTGGGGCCAGTACAAAGACGCGACCACTCGAAAACCCGAACCCGTCCGAAATTTGAAATTCCCGAAATAATATATTTTTGAAATCATATAATTATCGACATTTTAAAACTCGACTGGTCAAAATCGTAAAATTTCAAATACCTGAAATTGGAAATTATAGACATTTCAAACTCCCCCTCCCCCAAGATATATCAATATAATTCTAAAATAATAATTTATAATATGTGTTTATTATAGTATATTCGAACATAAAGAAAATCAAATATTAATTTTTTTTTAATTTGTTTTGTAATTTGAAATTTCGGGAATTTAAAATTTCGACAAGTTGATACTTCGGACCTTTGAAATTTCGGGAATACTCTACTTTCGTTAACTGCTACTTTCGGAAGCTTTCCAGCTCGGTTATAAACATTTGCTTTTATTTTCAATTGAGGGAATTATTTTTCAAGTATATTTCCATATTCCGGATTTTTTTTTCGGCAAAATTATGCCATCTCAGTTAATCATGGCAACTTACCCAATGGACACACAATTTGACGACGCCTTTACGACATTGTTACAGGATCTTTACGACGACTCCCTCGCAGAAATCGCCATATATTTTCCCTATTACCCATCTGGCCCCGATCGGGCTGGCATGATCTGGCCCGGGCAGTTGATTTTAATTTTAATATAGAGGTCACCCTATGACTTAGAAAGTGATGACTAAGAAAACTTCCTCCATAAAACGACAATGGAGGTTACGAGTTTTCATATGAAGGATCGATGCCGAACAGCTTCAAAAGTAAATTTCAGTTTTGAATGATTAGAGTTGAAAATTGAAAGTATAAAATGGAGTTTATCACTTGTAATAACTAAAAACGAGTCGTCAATATAACATGTGTGGGCTAGAATTTTTTAATTAATTTTTGAAAAAAGATAAGATTTCAAGTCTTGCATTACTATTTCAGATAATATGGCAGAAATAGGAGATCCTATAGGAGTATTAAAAGAGTGTTTGCAAAATATATCATCAAATTTAAATATCGTAGGATCTAAAAGATATGAAATGCCTTTTTTGAATTCTTCTAATCGCATCTTAGTATGATGACCAATCAAAAACCATATGTGATTAATGCTTTTTGATATCAATTCAGAAGGAATATTCGTGAATAATGATGTATCATCTAGAGATGCTATAATATAATTATCAGGATTTTTAACATTACTAATGCGTTCTTTAAATGTTAATGAGCTTTTCACATTGTAATTGTAAGTAGGTAAAGAATCAGAAACTATTTTACAAAGTGTTTTCGCTAATACATAAGTAGGAGTATTAACAGAAAAAACTAGAGGTCTAAGTGAACAATCTGGTTTATGTATATTTGGGAAACCATAAATTCTTGCAAGGTTAGAACTAGTTGTAATGAAATCTTTTCTAACTATATCAGGATTTAGATACTTCTTAATCCTTTATTTATTATTCATATGTAATGTTTTATTTTGCAATTCCTTTGATGTTGTTATTGCATCGGATTCTAATTTGATATATGTACTAGAATCGTTAAGATTTATCATTTTTTTATAGCCATCATTGCCCATCAAAATTGTGACATTTCCCTTGTCAGCCTTAGTTATCATGATATCTTTACTGTTATTCATAAAGCAGTTGGTAAGTTTAATATGTTCAGCATTGATTCTATCTGAATCACTCATTTGCTTAGTTTTCTTAAACAATTGGAAGCAAGAGAAAAAATCTCGTTTCGACATTCCTCATGCGAGTTATCTGGTAAATTATCAACATTAGATTCTCAGGCTTTGATTATTTGAATAATATGTTTTTGTTCATTTGTAACTTTAGAGTTAAATTTTTCTCCTCAACGTAAAACGTCATTGTCTTCCTCTCAAACTTCGATTGTAGACATATTAACAATCCATGAATCTTTATAATCATTAGTCATTATCTGATTCTAATCTATGCTTCTTTAATTTAATTGGAATATAATTGTATTCTTTAGGCAAATCAATTAGTTATTAACTTTCTTACAAACATGAATTCAAGAATTGAATGTGATGGTGAATGTCTTTAATTTCTAGTTGTCTTCACTGTCTTTTAACATCATTTCTATACGTGGAATAACATAATATGATACTACACTAACGGCTAAAACCTGTCGTTAGAAATGAAATATACCTCTATACAATAATTGAAACATAGAATCCGATTTTCGATATACGATTCCACTTTGTGGTCTGAGCGTTAATAACAAAGGAAAAAGGGCAACCTTTGCATCTCATATGGAGGATCAAAACCAAGATTGACAATCTAGATATTGCTCTATCGGTAATCCCTTGAAATAGGACCTGTTACTTCAAAACTACGGTATCTCTCATCAGTGCACAGGAAAGATCGCTATCTTAGAGTCTCCCTTCTGGTCCATATGCTGAGCAAATAAGAACCCTAATAACCAGCCACCCTATTCGAGGGCATGTCACTAAATATTTTTCTTCTTCAACGGCCGCGCTGGGAATTCGTTCGTGTTGGGCTTTTTTGTCGCGGATCGCTACACTGTTAGCAAAATCTGTACTAGATTTAGTATATATGTAATGGAAGCAAGAAAGCACAACATGAAATTAAATTTAGTATACCAGTTTACAGTAAATTTAGTATATGTATATACTGAATTTGGTATGCACTTACATGAAATTTAGTATACGCGTATACTAAATTCAGTATACATATATACGAAATTTAGTATATGCGTATACTAAATTCAGTGTACACGTTCCGTTTTGCGTGCGTTCCGTATTCATCATCTGTAAACATGATCAGATGAAAAATGAAATTGAAGAACAATTTTTTAATTTTCAAATAATCATATGGTTAAGCTACATTTACGTTAAGAAATTGATCATACCTTTTAAAGAGAAGACTTCGCATATTCTCGCAGAAAGTAGCCGAAACTTTTACATTACAAAGAAACTATGAAACTATGAAACTATGAAATTCATATGCGTGAAAGAAACTTACTGTACGCTTGATAAATTTAGTATACATATAACTTCATCAAAAGAATTTAGTATACGTAAGTATACTAAAATTACAAAGTGTAATGAATTTAGTAAACATATAGGAAATTTAATATGCCCGTAGGTGAAGGGTAGATAGGTATATAGGTTTAAGGTATAGATATTTTAGATTGATCTAGAATTCTCGTGTTACTTAATAGATACCTAAATTATTATTTTTTTTATTCTGCCAATATTCAGGGACATTTTGGCACGAAAAGAACAATTTTCAGGGGATCGAGCCATTTTAGAAGAAAAAAATAAGGATGTTTTCTAGATCACTTTATTAAGCATACAACGAGTACGCGAGTTTATTATGAATAATGTCTTTCTCTGTCCTTATAAATTTATAATAACTGTGTAGAAACGGTATAATTTTTATATATAAAATCAAATAATGATGTTCCTTATTAATTTATGACAGTAACTTTGTATAGGAAAAATAAATTTCTTAATGAACACTGTTGAAAATAGTATTAAATTTAAAATACCAATGTATATTAAAATTAATAACTCAAGCATATGAAATCGCTTTTTAGGTACTACGTTTTTATTAAATTTCATAAACATTCATGTTAATCGCTCAGATAATTCCATTTGCCATAAAATTAAAATAAGATTAGCAGTAATTTTTAATTCTTAATAATAAAACATGATACCTTCTCACAATTAATCAAAAATTAAATTGGATTCTAAGTCAAAAAGTTCAATTACGTAAATAAATGACAGACCTAACCTACAATCAACTGTACTCACAATAAATTTCTACCATTCAGGGCCAATTTTGGAAAGAGTTCCACATGTAAGTTGTACTTTGAGCATAAAAAGCAATTCAATCGACGAATTATAGATTATTACTTCAATTGCGAATATTTGATACGATTTAAAGAAATAAAAGCACTTTGAGTTTTCCAGCACGCTGCTATACCGACCTGCATATTATATTTAATATAACGTGTACAGCTATAATTCATATTTTAATGTATATTAAATTTCAACTACTGTGTATGCAAATGACTTCATAAAAATTTGTATTAAATTTAATACAGATTTTTCAACCGTGAAGTAAGCTTCTAGTAAAATTATAATTACTACTAAAAAAATCCAATTCGTAATAAAAAATGCCTTTGGCATATTGGACTATAACCCTCTTGAGCCAGAGAAAAAAATTAGATTCCTCTTTTATTTTTTAATTTCGTTAAAAAAAAAAACACATTTCTAAATCGTTTAATTAATCGTTTTATTATTTTGAGTTACTTAAAATTCACAGATTATTTAACATATTAATATTTTCAATAAAATATATTCAGAAATTCCGGTCGAACCCCCTGAAAACTGTGTAATTAGATCAGACACAAATTTCGAACATTTCACTTTAAAATTAAGATGTAAAAAATTATTGATTAATTATTCATTATTTAAAGCGATTAAAATAAAATAATAGTTATGGTAATGTGAAACTCTAAATTTTGAACACAATTTCAAATTTTGAATATTTTACTTACTCTTAGAGCAGACGTAGAACGTAATTTAATTTCTTATTAGGTATCACGACTTTTCAGTGTATCTCTCGCGAATCTTGTTATTTTTTGAATCCCTACGCGGTTTGTCGTAGCTCACTCGCGCCCACCTAAATTTCTCGGATGAACGGGCTTGGAAAAATTCTCTAAATTTCGGACATGAACATTTTTTTTGCTTGCCAATGTTGTAAATTTTTCAATACCAAAAAGTAACAAAGTTATCAAAAGTCCGAAAATTGGAGAATATTTTAAGTCCGTACATTCGAAAAACGTACTAAGTCCGACAATTCGAGAAATTTTCAACGTCCGAAAATCCGAAAAATGTTTTAAGTTCCTAAATTCCATCAATTTTCAAACATCAAAAATAGAAAAGTTGACTAAATGCAAAAATTCGAGACATTTTCCAAGACCGTGAATTCCACAAATTTTTCAAAACCAAAAATAGAGAAGTCGTCTCAGTTCGAAAATTCAAGAAATTGTCCAAGTCTTTAAATTCCAGAAGTTTTTCAACTTCAAAGAGTAGAAAAGTTGTCAGAGTGAGAAAAAAATGTCAAGTGTGATAATTGAAAAAATATTTTTGAAGTCTGAAAATTCGAGACAATTTTCAAGTCGATGTAAAGGGGTTATCAAGCGGTGTGAGCGACGACGACGATGACTAGAGTCCCCCTGAATCATTGTAGTACCCTTTTTCAATGACAATAAAAACCATCGACATGTAACAATATTCAGTTTTTCTTGAGTATCCCACGATAAGTGCCTTAGCATAAAAATTTGTAATGCAAACAAATAATTAAGATTATTGCAACTGTAGCTGCATATATCTACACAAAACCCCCGATGGCACGGTGCAGTTACAAGAAACTACAGCAAAAGTAAGAAATTCAGACTTTTCCAAATGATTCATTTTTTGAAAAATTAATATGCAGTATTCAAAATTAACGAAGTTTTTGACAAATCATAATCCCCATATTGCATTCGATAAACATTAGCAAACATGTGAAGGAACAAGCCTTCCCGACTCATTTGTTTGTTACGAAATTTTTTGAAATCGTACAATTTTAAGCTTTTTAATTCGAAATTGCTTTATATTTACATTAAAAATGATTAAATTCAAAACCATCACGGCTTTTAATATGAAATTTTGAAGTATTTAATTGCGAAATTGTCCTGACATTTTGAATATTTGACTTTAAAACTAAAATATTGTGAAATTTAAAATTCCAAATTTACAAAAATTATTCTAAAAGCTAATTTAAGAAAAATCTTTAGTTTCAAGGACTCAAAGATTAAACTTTTAAAATTGCGCATTCAAAACCATAATTTTAAATTAAAATTATAGAAATTTTAAAGACGATAAATACATTACTGATAAGTATAATTTTTACTCAAAACTTACCAAACGCGCGAATTATGAAATACGGGAAATCTCCCGGTTCAATATTTTTCTCCCGGCTTTCTCCCGGTTTTCTCCCGGTACAAGTTTCTCCCGGCTTTTTCCCGGTTCTCCCGGTTGAGTGGCCACCCTGATTAAAATAGCAAAATTAATTAACCCTAAAAAACGCATTTATTTGTGGATTCGAACAAATTTGGGGGCGATATGCTTCAAAATTATTACTAAAATTATTATTATTACGGATAAAAGTTTTTCCGTGCCTTTTTGGACAAACTTAAAATACCGCTGCGAAGTACTATGGGTGTATTCATTCACTATGAGAGTATTTATTTCTACTCATCTTATGAGCATTTTGCTTCCTCGTAGGTATCAAATAAAATTGCTTCCTCATAGAGCGAGGTTTTTATCTAACATAAGAAAAAAAATACTTCCAATATTTTTCAAGTCAATGTTTCTTCACGGAGAAAAACTCCAAGTATAACAGCAAGTTGAGCTATTCCTATTAAATTAAGTATTTTAGACGTGCAAAAATCGCCCGAAATTTTTGCTTTATTTGCTTGAACTCATACAATTTTAGCGTGGCCAGTCTCTATACTACCAAGGCATAAAGGGCATGGTAATACAGCTCGAGCGCCAGCTTTGAAAGTAGTATGGCCTCGCAAGCAAATCTTTTACTTGACCGTGCTATGGCTGCAAGAAAACCTTGCGATTTCGGTATGGGCTTCTTGCAACGGAGTTCTTAACCCACGCGTATCAGCGCTGGCTTTTTCGCAGGTATGGTGGGAGAATGCGGAGAGATCAAGAATGGTAATCGAAAGTTTGTCAATAGGTCAATACACGCGTTTCGATGAAGTGAAAAATTACATCAAATACAATACTCTTATTTTCACAATTAAAAAAATCCTCTTAAAAACAAAGTACATATTTTTTGTTAAGAAACTTAAAAACGATATTAGCAGGTTATCGTAGGTCATGAAAGGTTCTTCAATTGGGCAATGGGTGTGTCTCAAAGACGTGAACAAATGTATCATATATATTGCTATTGTTTTCCCAATATTAAAATAGTTTTCCTTGTATCAACAAGATCAACAATATATATTTTAAATTTATATATCGGTATTGCTAGATTATATCAGGTCATAGGAGTTTCGTCAATAGATCATTCGACGAGTCTCGAAGACGCGAACAAACATGTCAGATGCAGTACTGTAGTATTCCTAATATGGACAATGTTCTTCTCATATAAACCGAATACTCAAATTTATTTGAAACTTCATAAATCGGTACTGGTGGGTCATGAAAGGTTCAACAATAGGTCAATCGATGCGCTTAAAGAAGCGGAAACAATAAACTAGATATCCTATTGTTGTATTTTGAATAATAAAAAATGTTTTCTCATATAAACATAATAAACCATTTTTTTAAACTTCTTAAATCGGTACCTGTCAGTCACAAAAGTTTCAACAATAGGTCGATCGATGCGTCTCAAAGACGCGAACAAATACACTAGATATCGTATTCCTGTATTTTGAATATCAAAAAAGTTTTTTTCATATAAGCAAGGTAACATTTTTTTTTTTTTAATCTAAACTAAAAAAAATCACTCCTTAATGGACAATCTATCTCTAAATCCTATCAGACCTGAATATCAGTCGGAGATAAAATTCGACCAAAATTCATGATCAATTTTAGTTTCTTAGTTTTCAAGATATGGTGTACAGAAAAAAGTTACATACACAGACATGCGGACATTTTTTTTAAATTCTATTTTTGAACTCCTGTGGTCCAATTATATCGAAATATGTCAAAAAAGTTGATTTGAAAATGTAGGTCATTACAAACCTCACTCTATAAGGAAGCAATTAATTAGTTTTTGGCTAATATTTCTAGGCCTTAAAGGGCAGTCTGGGTCTAGATGACCCGGAGAAAAAATTGCGTCGCAATATATCCCCTTCAAACGCCAAAACGAAGGGCAGATATCTAATTATATGTAAATAAATGGCATTTTTGGACTTGCTCTACCGATTTCAATTTTTAACCCTGCGTGGGTCGCGGTCTGGCGAGAGATAATCTTGGTCGCGGTGAGCCTGATAAGCTCACTTGACATAAATGGTTCCCGCATTCAATATATATATATATATATATATATATATATATAAATACTACTTGTATAACATTGTAGCTATGTAAATGGTCTTTAGCCGATTAGCTTAATAAACTGAAATGATAATTAAATTAAATTTCCTTTTAGATCTACATAATATTCTCAATATTCCAAATTTTTTTAATACATTTATTTATAAATTGTTTCACACAAAACTAAATTAAAAATGCGAAGATTTTGAGGACAATAAAAGTTTTGTTCTGAGAATTTCCAATAAGAACTTAAAAATGCGTCAAGAAATAGAGCCTGTAAACGATTATGAACAGTAAACTCCTGGTTATGACCACTGAATGTTTGGTTGATTGTTTTTGTGCGAATCAACCCGTGAACCTGACCGAACCGCAACAATTTTGCACACCCCTATTTATTTATATCTTCAGGAAAAGTCGCTCGAATTCTGAGTGGTGCAAATCAGGAAAGTTCTGTTAATGATGATGAGAAGATTGAGGAAATTGCTGTTGAAAGTGACCCCACGCTCAGCCGTCTATCTCAAGTAGGACATGTATTATTAGGGTGGTCAAAAAAAGTCTTTGTATGCGGCTTTGTATGAGTGCATGGGAGATCTCAAATTAACTTCGGAATTCGATACATGTAAACTCTGCTTTTTAAAGTTGTTAATTATAATATATTGATGAGACAGTATGCTTTTTAAACATCGATCTTGGTTTTAAGGTGGACACCAATGACTTGAGGAATTTCAGATTTATCAAATAAATTGCTTAAATTGCTTCTTTTGGAAAAATTGATATATATTATTATTATTATTATTATATCATTAAGCCGTTTCCCTTTCGGGGTAGGAGTGTTCTTTAAAGATATAATTACAAGATCTATGCAACGTATATATTTATAATATGATCGTGCTAAAAAAAATCGTAAAGTGCGTCTGATTTTAATTTTTTTTTTTTTAATGAAAGTACATTAAATTCTAAAGAAACTCACTTTGAAGTTTTTGTCTTTTCCATTTGTTCATTTATAAGAGTGCCACTTGAAGTATGACAAAAGTAGGTAAACCTTATATTATCTCAAATCAACGCATGTGAACTCACAGAATACAAATCATTTGCTTATTGATCCACTTGATTGTTATAAAAAAATTAGCAAATAGTGTTATCAGTGAAAAAATTCTTTCTGGTACAATTGCTTCGTATTAATATAAGAATAACATTTATTTACAAAAATAATTAGGAAGATGACAATAACCATTGTTATAAACAGCTTTTGTGGCAAAATCTTTAAATTTTTTAGGTTTTACCAATTCTTATTTTCCTCTAATCGCCGGGATGGCTATGGATAGCACTATATATAATATATCTTTGAAAATATTTGATAAAATATGACAACTAAATTGTTTATTAATTATTAGTATAAACAAATCCAGCATTTTGGCAGTTTCACGCTATAATAACAATAAAAAAACTGGGGGTACGAAGCGTTGCAGGTAATCGTCCAAGCAGGGTAATAGTCAGCTGATTACACGAAACTGAGGTAAACTTTCCGTGATGACAGGCCAGTAAAGTACTGCCTCTAGCGGATCAAGCCAGAGATATCTGCGATGCATCACGAAAAGTTTACCTTAGTTTGGAGTATACACCTCGCGTTTACTCTGCTTGACCGATTTCCTGAAACATATCGTACCCTCAGTTTTTTTCTGTAAAACCGGTTTTTAAATCAAAAGAGCGTGAGAATGAAAAACGAATCAATGAGAATGAATAAATAAATAATTTCCGATCTGAAGAATTTTTTCAAATTATGAAAAGTCCTCGAACATTTTATAAATAATATCCATGATAAATTGTTTATACAAATATTTGTTATTTAATAATAATATTTGTGGCAAACTTACAAGGAGACATCATTATGGGTCAGCTTTGAGCATATCCGTTTATGCCATTATGTGGTACTCTCGCAGACCAACAACATTTTTTTTGTTCATCTTTCATACAATTTTGATTTGTAATTGTCGATAAATTAAGTGCCTAGAAACATAAATAATAATAATATGTTATATTTTTTTTAAAAAGACATGCGATATTCATGAGTGAACTTTGTTTCCGAAAAATATGTTTAATGTATATTTAATACATTTCAGAATTCCATGTTGCCGAGATGTACTAATGCCTTATTGAAGCAATAATGTCTTTCGCAATGAGCGCATTTCAAGAAGCAGAAATTTGTACAGATGTGAAGCAGATTTTTGCTTAAGTTTCTGAAATTGCTCACCTCAGTTTTTAAACGGATTACCATGTTTTGAGACTCCCTGAAGCGATGGCGCCTGTCTGTATGTATGTCTGTCTGTCCGTCCGTCCGTAAACACGATAAATCTTGTAAAATGAACGGATTAAATCGAGCATTAAAACACATTTTTGTCATAAAAGAAAGAACGAGTTCATTAACCAGCATACCTTGACCAACGGTTATGGTTATATCCATTGAAAAGCAATATCACGGCAAAGGAGGAAGAAAAACGGGCGAAATATCAAGCACTTCTTTTCGAGCTAAGCAGGCTATAACAAGACTACAAAGTCCATCTTGTAGTTCTCACAATAGGCTGTCTTGGGACACTGTTCTTCTGGGATCACTTAATCTGATCCGACAACACTGTTCCTCATAACATTCTACAAAGATTGGAAGCTCTAAAAAAGTATCCGGAGGTGAAATTTTCCTCTCCAACTGTCCCGTCTGCCACGTGAGGTCATCCGTGGCTAGAGGCCTGACTCCAAGGAACAGTGTTGAACAATGTTTTCTCGCGTAAATTTTCCCCTCTTGCTTACCTTCTAGGATAGAAGGAGCAGAAGTTGATGACGTACACGCTCCAGTTGCGGTGGGATTGGTTGCTTTAAGGAGACATGATCGTAGCTTCCGGAGACCAAAACTTCTGTCATAAGAAAAATGCTAAAGTTTCCTGCCCAGTTATACAGCTATTACAAAATAATAATTTGGATTTATGTGGGAATGTTCAGATATGATACCTTCAGATAATGACGTGGTTTTGAATTCAAAGGAGCCTGATAGTGAAAATTTCGATGAACATGTTGAAGTATATCCCTCCCAATTAGCAGCTAAGTTGTAGTCTAAACTTGGTCGCCCTAGTTCTCTCGTTTAAGAATTTGTTAAAGACACATCGGAATTTTTATCATCAACTCTAAAACTTTTAGCATCATGAAATCTCCATTCCAAGTTCTCAGCACACAGAATTTGCGACTGAATTATTTGAAAAAAGAATGATATTACATTGAGCATAAAGATTGCATAATAGATAGTGACCTCTTACGGAAAAGCATCAAGGGAAAAATTAATGTTGAACCTGGTGCTCTTAAAGGACAGTATATAAAACTAAGAAAAGTTTTAAAATCTTTGTTAGAATTGCTAAATGTCTTGTCCATTATAACTAATTTTCTTCAGAGTTCCGTTACTTATGTTATAATTTTGGATCTCCTTAATGGATCCCACTGGCAAGGGAAAAAGAGAAATTTCGAGGGCAGGCTGGCTATTCCACTGATTGTATATAATGATGACTATGAAGTAGATGAGGAATTTGGTCCATATAGTTCTAATCTGGGAGCAGTTTTAGTTAAAGTTGCAAGTTTACCTTCCGAATTTCAAGGCTCTCTTGTCAATATATTCTTAGCCCTCATTGCTAATGCGTGCGGCAGAGAAGAATTTGGAAACGAAGCTGTACTTTGAAAATGTATCAAAAAGATGAAATACTTGCAAAGTACTGGAATTAAAGTTACTACCAATGCACAAACTCAGAGAGTTTACTTTACTATTGGACTTTTAACTGATGATAATTTAGTTATACACAATTAATTGGGTTTTTCTAGAGGCTTCAATGCTAACTATTGTTGTCGCATTTGTCTTGTTCGCGCCATTGTATTTTTTTAAATAAATTTTTTACAACCGATAACATTATGTTCGGAATAATTGAATTCAATTGTAACTCCAGTGTTTCCCACATACTTAATCAACTCAAAGAAAAATGGGTTCGTGGAAGGTCTATTAAAATGACGGCAAGCGAAATGCGAACATTTGTTCGTACCTTTGCTCTTCTGGTTGGTGATCTTATGGACGAAGCTAATCCAGAATGGAACCTCTATTTGATTCTTCGTCATATCATGGGCATTTTTCTATGTAGGCAGGTTCAAGTGGAAGTATTAATTTTGCTACAGAGCAAAATATCAGACCATTACCGTTTTTACGCTAAGCACTTCTCTATCACACTTAAGCCTAAACATCAATTAATGTTGCATTATCCTTATATTATGCGAAAGTCTGGTGTACCAATAAATTATTCCTGTGAAAAGTTTGTTCTAAAACTGGGTATAGAAAAGATTTGTTTTCTCGAGCCTTTTCTTTGCTTACCTCGTAGATTTTTTTATGTTTCTATTGCTCAATATACATATAAAAATTGTAAGGGTATTATTTACAAAGAGAACTCATGCGTTGCAATAAACGGAGAAACTTTTGGTTGTAAAATTTGATATAATAAATTGCATCTATACCAAAAAAAAGTTTCTATAATGTCTAGAGAAGACTGTGAAAGCTTCCAAAACACAATAGTAAAGACATTCTTCTCATGTTCATTCCACGTAATTTTCTTATTTTTCCCATAGAAAATGGGAAAAACTTCTATGGTCAGAAGAGCAAAATTAAAATAAATTTGCATTCACTGTTATATATAACAGTCATTCCGTGTCCTCAAAACACGCGAGAGTTTCGCCGGCCTGCTATTGTGATTTCATCGTGTCCTGTGACCACCCATCTAAGGCTTGTGAGACGTGGCCATGAGTAAGATTTACCGCGGTCCAACTGGAAGTCGGTGTCATTTTTAGATGGCAGTTGCTCCCAGTGGGACCCTGCGGTGGTTGTTTAACCTTATTTTTTAATATATATATATATATATATATATATATATCGGAAGCGGCAAACAAAGCTGTCAAAACTCTGGGGTTTGTCACGAGGAACGCACGAAACTTTAAAAAACCCCTAGCTCTTAAGACTCTCTATGTTGTGCTGGTCAGGCCAACTCTTGAATACGCTACCGTTATCTGGGAATGGTCATGACCAGACGTGACTATAATTGATTGAATAGCAATATCGATAGCCCTAGTTTACTAGCTGAAATTAAATTTTATGTCAGTTCGAAATCATTGCGCTCAAGGATATTATTTAAGCTACCTTTGCACCGCACCAACTCTTTTTTCAACTCAATACTTAATAAAATCTGCAACGTGGCTAACCAACATGGTAATGATATCGATTTCTTCTATGTATCTACGATACGTTTTAGAAAATCTCTAAGCAATGCGGCTGAGGACGAGCTAATCGAAACTGCATTATATTGCTTTAATTAGTTTTGCTTTTATTCTTATGTAGTTTTGTATAAAGGGCGTTGTCCGTAAATTGATCAAATAAATAAATAAACAAAACAGTAAAATTTTGAACCAAACAGATGAATTGTCAAGTAAAGTAAAGAATCCTCATAAAGAAATGACTTTTTAACCAAATTGTCAAATTTTCTACAAAGTAGAATATTTTTAAAGAAAAAAGATGAATTTCTGTTCGACGAAACAGTCACTGGTCAACAAAAAGTGACATTGAAAAAAAAATTGTTCACTTTTTTAAAGATAGCAGATTAAGTTTTGACAAAACAGTGAAATTTTCAATACAAAATATTCATTTTCAAAGAATAAGAATTATTTTATACCCAATAATGCGGATTTTCAACGATATAATTGAAGTTTCAACTGAAAATGATTAATTTATAAGAAAATAGTTCAATTTTCTAGCAAAGAGACGAATGGTGAACAGAAATGATTCATCTTTAGCCAACAAATTCATGTTTAACAAAGTAGTACAACATTCAACAACTAGTTGTATTTGTAACCGAGAAGATTAATTTTGCACCGAAAAAGACGAATTTTTAACAAAATACAAGATTGTTTAACTGAATATATTTACATTTATCTACAAAAAACACGAATTTTAAACAAACGAATTGAATTTTAAACCAAACTGTTGCATTTTGAAGCAAGAAGATTATTTATTTTTTACAATGAAAGAAGAATTGTCAACATAATTTATGAATGATAAATTATTATAATTATCATGTTGATTGCAAACGGCTTATCCTACGAAACAAGTGCAAGAGGCAAAAAAGTTTAATTTTAACTTAGCGAGCTGAAAGTGCTGTTATAAATTTTTATTGTTAATAAAGAATTAAATTGTTTACAAAAAGATCGGTCACAAAAAAGCTGACCAAGATGTCGAAAACCTAACCAAGGTATTCGTATTCAGGGGACAATTATATACCATTTCCTTCATGATGCGTGAATGGAACATTTCCGTATGTAATGATAAACTGCTAGTAAGAAATGCAGTATTCGCCTAAAAGTAACATTGTAAAGTAAAACATCAGTCGCAAAACGATTTACAGTTTTTGTGTTGGGCAAAGTCGCGTACAAGTGTACATAGAAGACAGTCAAATTAGCTAAAAGAAGGCCATTTGGTAGAAAAAATTAGCAGCTGTTCCTCTTTATTTCATCAAATACACGTGCTATAAGTTTTTTCTCGAGGAAAAGATGCGCAGTAAAATTTCATATTGGAATATGTTTGAAAAATTAAAATTCGAAACCTCTTTGTACCAGCTCTCAGGTCAAACAAAATTCTATAACCGGTTATTGCAGACAGCCCCTGAGTTGTGCAAACATACAAAGTTTGTGTACAATGCTAATAAATCTGTTATTTTTCGGAGAAAATTGAGCATTGATACAACGTTTGTATAATCTGCCTTTTTATACAGAGAGCTTGTATATTTTCATTTAATGTAACAAGGTACTACTTTTGAAGTAAGTTGCCAAAAATTTTACAGTTACACTGAGTCGACGTGAATATTGCATGCATGAATTCGGGGGCGAATTGATTATAAGACATTGTATTGCTTACAGTTTTATTTCACAGTCTGCATTTAATGATATTATTCACCCCCGACCACCTACACCCACCCAACCTTTTGGAAATTCACCCACACATTTGAGTAGGGGCCCCGACGTTCCGTATACGGTGTGTTCGCCCCTGAATACATGAGTTTGGGGCACAGTCGGTGTTTCAATACCTGTAGACTTGAGTCATAATGGTTGTTAGTTTTTCCTTTTCTCGCTTGGAGCGCGCAAAGAAAACCCCGAGAAAATAACTTCCTTACCCACTCCCTCCTTCGTTAAATAGTAGAACACATTACTACAACGATGCTGTCGACGACAATTTATTTCTTTTAATTTTTGCATCAAAAATATAATTTTTTCGAAAGAATCGAGCCGTACCGAGAGTCTCTATACTCTTTAGAGTCTGTATACAAAAAATCAGACAAAATGGCTTCACCGTTTGGCCTGAATCATGCTAATCTGTCTGACGACCTCCACGTGGTGCATCCTGGGCAAACATGAAATTAGTTTGTCGAATTTCAGCAGTAAACGAAGAGAAGTATTTTTCTATCTACTTAGAATCAATTGACACTGTGAGTGGGGAATTCACGAGAAAATGAGTTTTTAATCGAATAATGCTGTTGCATTGGGTTTCAATTACACTATTGCGTATAAATTATTGCACCATTAGCCTAAAATAAGGATGGCCCCTCATGCTCATGTAATTGCATACATATGAAGGGCCAACACTTAGTTTTTATTTTTTTAAACTATGAAGTAATGCTTCGATCATTTACCGCTAAAATATATATTGCAACCTTCAATGTGAGCATGATATAGGGAAAAAATGGTTGGTGTACTAAAAATTAACAGAATTGGTACATGAATTTTGTTCAAAACCTCCTTAGTACCCTCTATCACATATATTCAAGCCATCAAGATCGGTCATATGGATCACATACGAGGGGAAGCACCCAGACCATGCTTATCCTGCTACGGCCTTTAGGTAATTGAACGGAACCCCATGGAATTAAATGGAATCAAATCGAATTCCGTGGAATTAAAGGGAACTCAATGCAATTATACGGAATTATATCCAAGTCAAGTGAGTTCAATGGAATCCAACGTACATTAATAGAGTTTAATAACTATACAATTAAGTTCAATGAAGTTGAATACATTTGAATGGAAATCACTAGAATGCTGTAAAATTCAACGGAATTCAATTGAGACTGAATGAATTTAACTGAATTTTAAAGATTCTAATGGAATTCGATGAAAGTGAACGAAATTCAACTGATTTTCAATTAAATTTGACTAATTTATTTCGGATATATTCCATAAAATTTCGGTGTAATATTTCTATAATTATTCATAAAGTTTCATTTTTTTCTTCTATTAGGGTTATCTTGCACGACACGTTTGGCGCCTTGAAGACCAAAAACTTCATCAGATTCCACCTTTGTAAGCGAAAACTGTCTGGCACTGCGCCATTTTGCACTCTTGTGTAAATTTTAAACTAGATTTCCCACGAAGAAGGGTTTTATTTGGAATAACAAAAACTAGAGTAAGTCAATTTTCGGTAGCAGTATTTGGAAGTTTACAATTATGTCAAATATTACACTTAAGGATGTACACTTCGTACAATCAATCTCAAAAGTCGCCTATTTTCAAAATGATTTATAAAGTTGAAAAAATAGATTAATAAATTAATTTTTGCAAATCTTGACGATGGCTCCAAAGCGTAATTCAAAAAAATAATTCAGGTAAAAAGTATTTATTTAACAGTAGTATTTAGAGTTTTAGTTTTTGCTTTCTCTTTGGGTAAAACTTTCAATTCTTATTTCATCCTAATGATCAGTGCCTCATTTTATTCTTTGAAGGATTCTCTACAATTCTATTTGGGTGAGTTTTATTTAAAAAATTCATTCATAAATCATACTGTTATTATTGTTATGAACAATGCCAGTTTAAATTTAATAGACACCACCCACATAGAATTATATAGAATCCATCAAAGAATAAAATGAGGCTTTGATCATTATGATTAGTTAAGAATTATAATTTTTCCCTCCAACAAAGAAAAAACTGAAAATCTAAACAACTACTGTTAAATAAACAATTTCAACCTGAATTATTTTTTTCTATAGTATGCTGAGAAGCCTCCATCAAGATTTGCATAAATTAATAATAGATCTATTTTTGTCGATTTTATCAATAATTTTAAAGATTGGAGACTTTTGAGATTGATTGAACGCAGTGAACATTCCTAATTTGTATGTATGTATTAGACTAGATAATGAATTAGTTTCCATTCTAAAAAAATTGATTTTGGTTCCCGTGTGGAAAAATTTCGTGACAGTCTTGAATCATGCTAAAGCCAGTACAGTTTTTTTCAAGCCTGTCTATTCACGCAATACTAGCATGGCGCTACACTGGCGCTGTCTAGTTTTGCTACGTGTTTGATTCAAACCTTTCTGCTGTCTAGTCTCAGTCTTGGCGCTATCTAGGAGTTTGTCACGACTTTGAATATAATGAAGAGTGTCCAGATTTTAGCTCGTTTTTAGACAGAATCACGGTTTGGACTTAAACAAAAATTAAAGAAGTGAATTGAGAAAATAATAATTTTTGAATAAACGATGTAGCAAATTACAATACATCATTGCATAAATGCTCAGGTATAATTAAATATACACCATTACATATTTGAGATACTAAACAATAATTCTTGAAGCTGATTGAAATTTTAATATACGAACTGTATTCTTCGCAACGATTTTTGTAGAAGAATATTTGAAAACATTTTCTTTCAATTGAATTATATAGTAAAGCTATAATAAATTTGCATGGAATTTATAATAATTATAATATGTATAATGCTATGTATTATATTTATAATATTCCAGAAAATCAAATTTTAATATAAATGATTTATTTAATTTATTTTAATAATATCATTCTTAAGAATGTTTTCAACTGTACTGTTATAATCTTCTCTGTTAGTAGCGACCGTTAAGTTACCTTTATCAGCCTTCGAAAAAATTTAATCTTTACGTTTTTTTTTTTCGAAAATCTTCAACAGACTGACCAGATTTTTCTAAATTCTTAAATTTATTATTATTCTCGTGATTTGAAACAATTTGAGTTACTGTTTTTCGAATATTAAATTTTACATCTTCTATTTAACATTTTTAATAGAATTTTCAATATTTGCAACCAAACTATTTATGGGAATTTTATTAACATTCAAAGGAACTCCAACTTTGTTTCTCAAAGCTAAAATTTCAGCAACCTCATCAGGGACTTCAATAGTTGATAAATTCTTGAAACATTTGTTTAATCTGAAATCAGTAATTTCTCTATTATGAGCTAACGACCTGCTTTTCAATAAATCAAACTTTTTTATGCAATCGTCTCTCTTTGATAATTTTAGCTTTCGGTGACTTAACTATTGTGAGTCAAAAAACTTGTTAATGAAGCAATCAGATATAACTCTTGAAAAACAGTATTTTAAGAAATTTGAAAATTCACATGATCTTTGAATGTTCTTTAGAATGTTTTCAATTTCTAAACGTAGACATTTAGTTTGAAAATTAAATTTAGTTTTTGGAAATTTGGAGATCGAGTTATAATTTAAATTATGTACATTAAATTTATTTACATTTTTTTGGAATATGTGTCGGAAATAAGGCATTGTTTCTGCACCTTATTAAGAAGGTACGCTGTTCTTTAAGAATAACTAAATTCCTATTGGTATGTATCCAATCTCCAATTTGTTGTCTTGTAGCAGCACCATACATCTCAAGGATGTAAGATAAATAACCCATAGTTTCGAAAATGTTGTTGACTTGTTGTATTGTAATGATCTGAACCGAAACGTAAAGGATGGAGAAAGGAGTTTTTGGAAATTGATAAATTCTGAGTTGGAAAGATCTTTTTTGGCTCATTTTTAATTAATTTTTATGTGGACCGTAAAATATAAAAAATTCACAATTTGAAATTCTTAATCATCGTCGGTCGAAGGAAAGTATTGATTTTTTACTTATCAAATCATTACAATAGCCCATTGTTATTAATTATTGTCATTATTTAATTTCAAATATCACGAAATTTTCAAATATTAAAAAAATATCGTAATTGTAGTTGAAAAACATTTGTTCTGAGCTAAAAATGCTTTAAATTATTGTAAGAGTGATTGTTGGTCAGAATATTTATAAATTATCAACAATTATAATTGTTATAAATAATTTTTTGCACAAATTTGGAATTTGTGGTTTTTTCAATTGCGGTTTTCCTTTTATCATATGTATTGATGCAGATATTCTTGAAAATAACATAGGTTTAATTATATCTGTTCAAACACAAAAATTGTTATTCTTGTAAACAAATGAAATAAATGCACAGCTTTCGTACTTTGGCCTGGAAAATAATTTTTGTCACAAAAACTGCTTTAAGTTTTTGTGAGACAGTAGTTTGAAACACTTGTAGCAGATTCAAGTCCATTATTTATTTATCATTTTCATGACAGAGTAATGGAATTAAAATTTTTAAGTTGACTTAATTATTAAGTCGTCGCCAGGTTCAATCCAAATACATACTCTGGCTCTCTAAAGCTATTTAAATGTGTGTGAGAAACGCCATTTTTTGCACCCGTGCACCCGTGATCAACTCTCAATGAACTTTACTATAAAGTTAAAAATCAGATTTTTCAAAAATATGCCCGCAAGACATTTATTCAGACGAAATTCAGTGGACCATTCATACTAAGATAAGTATCCCAGTGAAGTAAGGGAGCAATTTTTTAAACACACCAACTTGTCTTTTAGGAGCTGCTAGTCTTAAGCCTAGAAGAAGTAGAATGTCAATTGGGCTAGAAAGTTGGGAAATCATTCATGAAACAGTTTTTTGGATTCAACAACAAGTTTAAACTCCCAGCCGAATCGGCGCCGTGAGAAGTTTTAAGTAAAAATTATTCCGAAGCTATATTCGTGGTTTCAGAATGTGATAAAAGTGCCAACATTTCCTTTTCCATTCGGCCAGTCGAATATCAATCACTTCATGGATATAGATTATTTCGTGCAAGGAAAAGACTATAGGGGTAACATAGAGATCCTCTAGGGAGAGTTGAGACATGTTTCCCCCTCCAATGCTCGCCGCTGTACCGGAACTTGATATTTCACTGCGGTGCGAAAAGTTTGAAGAGTGACGTGCAGCGCAATACGTTGTGACAGCGCTTGAGCGAGCATTGAGAAATTTTCGTATTTAAGCAAAAGGATTAAAAAATGGAAACTGCCTAATGCAGGCCCATTATTTATTATAAATTATTTTTATTATATTATTTATATTGAAGCTATGATGTGTGAAGTGTGATATGCGAGTTTTGTGATTAATGAAGAAGTGAAAAAGAGGTTGTGTATAACCTACTTTCTTCCAGTTTCACAGTTCGTGAAAGTTATCTACATATGATCGATCGTTACCAACTCCGATGATAATACAGATTCCTTCAATTTAACTTGTATTCAAAACAGAACTTCTTGCTATGAAAAGAGTATTTCTGAAAAAAGTATCTGCCTTTGATCTCTCTAGTAGCTTAGTTATTAAAGCACCCGACCGGGAATCGGAAGACGTGAGGTTCGATTCCTACCGCAGCGAAGGAGAATGATCTTTTTTCAGAAATAAAAAAGGTTTAATTTATAAATTTAAAAATTCCATCTAGTCTGAAATGACTAGTAAAAAATATTTTTCGCTTCTACTAAATGATTGTTGAAAATATTTTCTCACCAAATAAGTGGATTAAAAATGATTATATTATTAAGATACTGTGTCGAAAAGAGGGTCTTGAGTCGTGAATGAAAACGTGGGTGGTCTTTGTGAAGTATAATATACTCCTTAATATACTGAAAATGGTATTGACAATTCTGGATACGACTTATACAATGCTGACTATAAGAATATAAGAGAGCCATTCAAACTGAGCGCGTAGCAAATCGATAGTCGCACATCTGTCCAGAATCGCTCTTTCCTTAATAGTTCTCCACCCCTCGGTGCACCCCACCCACAGAATTTCTGTGTCTCGCCTCCTCTCATATAGTCAGTTTCCCTCCTTTCTGCGTGATCCAAGACACTATCAGGGAATCCGAATTTTATTGAAACACTGCCTGTATTATTAGCATCGATGAAAATGGGTGCAGAAGCAAGTCCTGACTTTATTGAACCCTAAACCTTCACCAGAATACGAAATGAATCGTAAAACAGCTCAAGTTCGTAGACGTAGCCCATTAAGACGTTAATTAAGTACTTCAAATCCCCCACCTCCCACAGTTTGCTTCCCCTACTTCCCCTCTTCACCCAACTTCTTCCTCATCTACTTCATACTCTCCCCACTTAACACACTTCTACCCCTACTTCCCCATCCCACATTTCCCCTCACTTGCCCAACCCTCATTTCTCCTACATCCCCTTCAATTTTCCTACTCCCCACCCCTCATTTCCCGTCACGTCTTCCCCCTCCCCTCATTTCCATTCACTTCGCCTACTTTCCTCTTCTCATTTCCTCTAACTTGCCCTACTCACCCTCCCCTCATTCCCCTACTTTTCCTCTCATAAATTTCCCTAATCCTCTCTCCTCTTTTCCCCCACTTCTTCCGCTTCTCCTCCCCTCATTTCCACGTATTTCTTCCATATCCCCTCCCCTTATTTCGCCTTACTTCTTCTACCTTCCTCCCCTAATTTCCTCTAGATTCCCCTATTCATCCTCGCCTCATTTCTCCTCACGTACCCTACATCACCCCCCCACATTTCTTCTAACTTCCTTTACTTTCCCAGGCCTTTTTTTTACCTTTTTTTTTAATGCTCTCAATGTATTTTAATAAATTTTTCAGAATTTCAGGAAATATCGCCAAATCTCAGAGTTTCACGGGATTTGATAATATTTTAGTGGATTTTAAAGAATATATTCAAGAAAAGTAATGTATTTCGTAGAGTTTCAAGGATTTTAAGAGATTTGAAATTATTTTTTGGAATTCACGCTGAATTCTTATTAATTTATCCTGAATTCGTTTAAATTCTTTTGAATTTTTTAAAATTCAATTGATGAAATGAACAAAGGATTTGAAATATTTTAAGGTATTGTTTTAATTCCTTGGCATTTCCAAGAGCTTTAAAAAATTTCAAGGGCTTTTACAAGATTTTAGAGGACTTGAAATATTTTAACAAATTTTAAAAGATTCCAAGGCATTTTCAAGAGATTTAAACAATTTCGAGGGATTTCCAAGGGTTTTAGTAATTTTAAGGGATTTTTAAAATTATTTCCAATTCATTTTTTTGGTTAGAAATTAGTAGGGTTTCAAAAATTTGAAGAGAATTTTAAATATTTTTTGCAGTTCATTTGGAATTTGCCCTGAATTCGTATTAATTTATCCTGGATTCTTTTGAATTCTTCTGAATTCACTCAATTCTGCTCAATTCAATGGATTTTTAATAAGTTTTTGATTAATTCAAATTTTACTGAAATCAATGGAATTTTTTTCCATTTTTACAATTATTTCCAATTCATTTTGATTATTGTTTGTTTATCAATTAGTAGGGTTTCAAAGATTTGAAATTACTTTTTGGAATTCACCCTGAATTCTTTTCAATTCTTTGGAATTCTCTGGAATTTTGTTAATTCACTTGAATTCTAATGAATTTACTCAATTCTACTTAATTCAATTTTTTTTTTAATTTTTAAAAGTTTTCATTTTATTGATCCTGAAGTCTTTTAACCTCACCTTGAATTCTAAAGTATTTCGTCAAATTCTTTTGAATTCCCTTGAATTTTTCTGAGCTCGTTTTCAATTTTCTGAATTCCGTTAAATTTTTTCATATTTTTAAATTGTTTTCAATTCATTTGAATTCTTTTTTGTTTATTAAATTTCGAGGTTTATAAAACTTTTTTTTTACGCTATTCCAATTATGACGTTCTGATTGAGAGGTTATGAAGGGTTAGGGTTTTCAAAACCAACTAGGCTAATAAGAAAGATTATATATTTGATCAGGTCTTAACTTTCATATTACATGAGGTATATATTGGTTCCTGGCAGGTCCAAATTAGACATACAAAGGTCTATATCGGGAACTGTGAATAACTCCCAATGAGCACTGTCCCAACAACGCGCAATATTGCTGCATTATTGCGTGCTGTTTCGGTGCTATTGGGATCTTCAAGTGGTAACTTACATCCACGATTCAAACAAACACGTGTATGAACCACGGCATTAAAAGAAACCAACTAGGCTAGTAAGAAACATGATGTTTATGATCAAGTCTCAACTTTCATATTAAATTAGGTATATATGGGTTTTTATCGGGTCCAAATTATACATACAAAGTTCTGTATCGGGAACATTGAATCAGTCGCATTGAGTACTTTACCAACAACACGCAATATGGCAGCATCATCAAAGCATTATTGCGTGTTTTTTGGGTTAGTGACAGAATCTCCAAGTGGTTATTTACATCCACGATTAAAAAGAAAAGAACGTTGATAATAAGCATCCCTATTTTATTTTTTTTTACCTCTCAACCTATAATTTTAGAGAAGTATATAACTGTTTATATCTGGTTCAATTTTAATACGTAAAGGATTGCATAGGGTGCCGTGACTTAATTGCTGTTAGTACTTCCTGGTAGATGCAAAATTTTTGGGATTTATCATGTTGAAGAGTAGACTTCGGCTCCATACAGGTTGGGTTTTATAATATTAGTCTTTCAAACCATCTTATTTCTCTATTATTATTTACTAATAGTGACTTCTTTAATCTCAATGTATCAGACCTGACGAGGAAATAAGAAGTCTCTGCTGTTAGCCTATATTGAGGCAAGTACTACATTTTCTTACAGAATTATATTTCGTCCTTATCTTTCAACTCCGGGAACATGACAAATTATGCACTAACAGAACTTTTCAGTTTTTTCCTCTCCTGCTTGTATAAAACATTACAAGTGAAGCAATGTGTAGAAGTATTTTGGTCAACTTCAGTTACTTTACGACAATTCAAACAGTTCGAAACAGACCGAGAGAGAATCTAGTGTTAGAAAATTATCACAATAATACTTGTTTGCTTGTTGTCAAATGTAGTGAAAGGTTCGATTCAAAATTACTTCCTAACTAATCCTGTATATAATCGGTATGTAATTGCATTTTCATTTGTAATACGAAGAGTGGATTTAGGTAGGTACTATTGCTAGGCAGATTTATTATAAAAATAAAATATGCAGCTTGTAGATATGTTATTCCTAAGTACCCTACACTTGTGGACAACATAAGTAAGAATGTATAAACAATGTATTATAAATAAAGATTACAGCAGGATCTCGGGTTTTCGAAACCAACTAGGCTACTAAGAAACATGATGCATATGATCAGTGCTCAACTTTCATATTATATGAAGTATATATAGGTTACTATCAGGTCTAAATTATACATACAAAGGTCTATATCGGGAGCTTTGAATTACTCGCAGTCAGTGGATTCCCTACAACACGCAATATGGCAGCATCATGACTGTAATATTGCGTTCTGTTTGGTTTACTGGTAGGACCACCAAGTGGTAATTTACTTCCATGATTAAGATTTTAAAGAAAACTGGTTCAATTTGTTTACGTAAAGGATTTTATAGGGTACCGTGTTGATTTTAAAAATATTAGGCTTATAAACCCATCTTGTTTAAATATTATTATTTAATAATGGCGATTTAGTTGTGGTACCCTATATATGCCTTTGTATGTTTATATTGTACCCGTTATAAACCTACACATACTTCTATAAACTCACTGACTCAGACGTGTCAAGAAAATAGGAAGTTTGTGCTATTATCCAGCTTCTTTCTTCATATCGTGGACTTACGTAAACTCCTGGTGACATATAAATAACTATTTACAGCGAGGGAGACATAGTAAGAGACATAGCCCTTTATTTTTCGCAGTTAGACACCATATGACCCTATATTGAGGCAAATACAACATTTTCTAACAGGATTCAATTCCGTGCTCATCTTGTAACTCTGGAAGCGTGACAAATGGTTTACTTACAAAACATTTTAGTTTTTGCCGCTCATATTTGTAAAAAACATTACAAGTGAAGTAAAGTATAAAGTATTTTCGTCAACTGCTGTTACTTTTCGATGAGTCAAACAGTACGAAACTATTACTATTATTCCTCCTACGCACGGAATATTGCATATTATGGTTAAATATTTTGTCGTATTACTCAGAAATATGTCCTCTATCGATTTAAATGCAGAAAGCACTATTATTTTACGAACCCGATATATATCGGAAAGTGTTCAAATGGTCTTTATCGGGTCCGATAAAATTAGATATAGAGCGATTCTTATTGGGTCCTAGTTCAAGTACTTTGATAAAAGATTTTTTTTTAGGATGAAGATCCATGTTTTGGTTAAAAGCGATCGTTTTTGTTTTAAAATTCAATTACTTCCTTAAAAGTTGATCAACTTTTTCAAAAATTCAATTTTCTAGTAGAAAATTAAAAATTCAACTATTTTGGTAGAAAATTTAACTAACTAGTTGAAAATTTCCTTTTTTTTTGCTGAAAATTCATATTTTCGTAAAAATTTAATATTTTTTTGTTTGAAATAAATTCTTTTTATTTTTAAATAAAAATCTTTTTTGGCTGAAAATACATGTATTTTAAAAATTCGTCCCTTTTTATAGAAAATTAATCATCTTGGTTGAAAATTCATCATTTATCATTTTTTTTCACTGAAAATTTACCTATTACAATTTTAATTGAAAAATTATCATTTTGGTTAAAAATTTAACTATATTAGTAGAAAATTCAACTGATTGGTAGAAAATTTAACTAATTGGTTGAAAAATCATATTTGCGTAGAAATTTAAACTTTTTTTGGTTGAATGCAATTGTTTTTATTTTTAGATTAAATTCTTTTTTGGCTGAAAATTCATGTACTTTGTTGAAAATTCGTCTCTTTTTTTAGAAAATTATTATTCTTGATTGAGAATTCATCATTTATGATTTTTTCAACTGAAAATTTACCTACCACGATTTTAGTTGAAAAATTATCTTTTCTATTAAAAATTTAACTATTTTGGTACAAAATTTAACTATTTGGTTGAAAATGTACTTTTTAGTTGAAAATGCATATTTTCGTGTATTTTTAATTTCTTTTGTTGGTTCAATTCAATTGTTTTTATTTTTAAATTAAAATCTTTTCAGCTTGAAAAAGTTCTATTTTGAGAAAAAAAATTTTTTGTCAAAAAGTAATTTTTTGAAGTGGAAATTTCAATATTACATTTTTGGTTGATAAATGATATTTTTTAGAAGAAAATTCAGCAATTTTGTTGAAATTTTAACTGTTTCTTTTTTTAGAAAATTCGTATCAATTCGCAAATTAGAAATTCCCGAAACATTTCTTAGTGCACAACAATTTTCAAAAATTTTCAGGTTGAGTCTCAATTCAAATTAAAAAAAGTCTTTTCCAAAAAATAGACCGTGTACCAAAAAAACAAAAAAAGGAATTTGAAATAAAATATTTGAATTTTCAACCAAACTGATGAATCATTGATAGTTTTGAAATCAAAAAGACAAATTTTTGGAAAAAAGAATATTTGAATTTACAACCAAAAAATATGCATTTTCTACAAAGAAATAAAATTTTTAACAAATAGTTGAATTTTCAAACCAGAAGATGAATTTTCTATTACAAAAATACAAATTTTCAACAAAACATATGAATTTTCAACTAAAAAATATATTTTCCAACAACAAATAAAATAGTTTGATTTTAAATTAAAGAAACAAGTTTTTAATCAAATAAAATAAATTTTCAAAAAAGAATTAAATTTTGAACCAAACAGATGATTTTTTAACCAAAAAGATTAGTTTTTAACGAAATACATGAATTTTCAACCGAATATTTTATTTTTTAATGTAATTTTCAACCAAACAGGTTAATTTGCTACCAAAAAAAGGACAAATTTATTACAAAATATAAAAATTTTCAACTAAAAAAGTTAAATTTTCAACGAAAAATAGAATAATCGTATTTTTAGTTAGAGAAATAAGTTTTTAAGCAAACAAAATAAATTTTGAACGAAATATTCTATAAAAATAATTTATTTTTAATTTTAAAAAAATAACTTTCAATCAAAGAAATTAATTTTTAACAAAATACATGAATTTTCAACCAAAAAGATAAATTTGTCACCAAAAAGATTAATATTCTACCAACAAAAGACAAACTTGCAACGAAATACAGATATTTTCAAACAAATAATTGAATTTTCAACTGAAGAAGATTGATGTTCAACCAAACATGAAATATTTAAATTTTCAGTTAAAAAAATTAATTTTCAATCTAAAAAAACTAATTGTCAATTTAAAAAAACTAATTTTTAAG
>JAABKJ010075445.1:93738763-93870996 GCA_011634705.1 Andricus grossulariae | reverse complement strand
TTTAAGGATAATTCGAGTCAGTTTGAAACATAGTTGTTTTTACAACTGTCAAAAGTACTAAATATCTTTCAAACTGACTCCAATTTTATCATAAAATTTTGCAAAATCCTGTGAAATAAAAAAATTATACTTTTTCGACATAACCGAAATCTTCAAAAATCTTTCAGAATTTTTTCAATAATCTTACGAAAATTATATTCTTATAACCTTACAAAGAAATTAATTAACAAATACACCTAAAAAAGAAATACTTATTCACCATTTTTATTTTGTATTTAAAACCATTTGTCCCTTTAAATTATAATTTGGGTGAAAATTTTTTTTTTCTTGCCTGACAGACCTTTTTTGGTTTAAAATTAAACTATTAGGTAGAAAATTTGTCTTTTTGGTATGAAAATCAAACTATTTTGTTTGAAAATTTCACTATTTTGTTGAAAATTCGTCTTTTTTGGTTAAAAGTGCAACTGATTGAAAATTATTTTGTTTTGGTAGTGGATGCAACTACTGTGTCGAAAATTCATTTTTTTTACCAAAGATTTGTCATTTTAGTTAAATATTGATCTCTGAAAATTCGTTGAAAATTCGTCTTTTTTTTATAAATTTCGTCTATTTTGTTAAAAATTAATATTTTCGTGCTAGGAAAATTGAACTGTTTTGTAAATAATTTTGCTCTGTTTGAAAAAACTTGATCTTTTTAGTTTAAAACGCAACTGCTAAAAATTATTTTTTATTGTTGTTAAGGATTCAGCTATTTTGTTGAAAAATGTTCTTTTTCGGCATGAATTTAACTATTTTTATTTTAAATTAGTATCTTTTTTGGTTGAAATATAATTTATGTTATTTGAATAATATTAAATAATTTTCTAATAATAATCAATGGTACAAAGGTCTTCAACACTTCGGAAGACAAAATTTAATGTTTGCCGTTTTTCGCGATTAAAATAAAAAGTCTGCAAACTTCAGGTTACTGAGGAATGTAGGGTTATCTTAATAACATATTTTCAAAAATAATCATAATATAATCAATGGAACAAAATTGTCCAGCACTTTTATATACAAAATTTAATGTGTAGCTTTTTAAGGATTTTGAAAATAAAGAAATTCTTTTCAAAAATGTAAAAGGTTTCAAGATAATGACAAAATTTTCTTTAAATTCTTTGGAAAATTAAAAAAGATTTTTTATTTTGAAAAATAATTTTTATGAGAAAATTGGAAAAGTTTTCAAAATATTTCAAATTATTTCCGAAAATTTCGAAAAAGAATGTGGACGATTTTAAAGGAAAACATTTTAAATCAGCAAGATCACAAAGTTTTAGACAAAATTCGTGTGAGTTTAAGAAATGTTTAGAAGTTTTAAAAAGATTTAATATTAATTTCAAACTTGGAAACATTTTAAAAAAATTTAAAGAATCTACATTTTTGGATAATTGGAAGTAAAAATGTTGAAGATTTTTAAAGATTTTGAAATGTTTCACGAAGATAACAAAATTTCCCAAAATTCCTGAAAAAGTTTGAACTGTTTTTTCTTTTTGAAAAATAAATTTTGAGAAAAAATGGACAAATGTTTCAAAGCATTTAAAATTATTCTCTAAAATTTCTAAAAAGAATGTGGACGATTTTAAAGCAAAAATGTTCAATGATTCACCAACACTCTGCAATTTTTCCGAAAAATCGAAAATTCAAATTTTGATCGCACAAAAAAAATAATAAAAAATAAAAAATTCCATTTTGCGGTCAAACTATGCAAGACAAAAAAAAGATAACGATACAAAAATCGCGCAACCGAAAAAGGTCTACAAATTTATTATTGATCACTTTTTGATAGGACCCGTAGTTGTTGAAAAACGAATTTTCAATAAAGAACAAGTTTTCAATTAAAAAAAAAAACTCATTTTCAACAAAATAAGCAAGTTTTCAACTTAAATGATTAATTTTGAACCAAATAGATGGATTTTCAACTAAAAAAGGAAAATTCTGAACAAAAAAAGATCAATTTTAAATCAAAAATTGAATAATTAAATTTTGAGATAAAAACATTAATTCTCAATAAAAAAAAAAACGAATTTTCAACAAAATAGTTATTTTTTCAACTAAAATTATGAATTTTCAACTAAAGTGATAAATGTTTAACTAAAATTATGAATCTTTAACTGGAATAGTTGAATTTTCAACTAAAAAAGATAAAATTTTAACAAAAAATTGAATAAAAATGTTTACAGATAAAAAACTTAATTTTCAATCAAAAATCGAATTTTTAATAAAATAGTTAATTTTTCAACAAAAATGAAGAATTTTCAACTAATATACTGAATCTTCAACTGGAATAGTTGAATTTTTAGTTAAAAAAAAAAATAATTTTCAAATAAGAAAAAAAAAATTGTTCAATAAAATAGTTCATTTTTCAACCAAAGTGATGAATTTTCAACTAAAAAATAGAAATTTCGAACTGAAAAATGTCAATTTTATTCAAAAAATGAAGTAGTTTAATTTTTAGTTAAAAAAAATTAATTTTCAATAAAGAAACGAATTTTCAATAAAAAAAAATAAAAAAACTAATTTTCAACAAAATAGTTAAGTTTTCAACTAAAATGATGAATTTCGAACCAAATAGTTGGAATTTCAACTAAAACGATCAATTTTCAACTATAATGATGAATTTTTAACTAAAATAGTTGAATTTTTAACTAGAAAATATTTTTTAACCAGAAATTAAATAGTTGAATTTCCAATTAAAAAATTAGTTTTTAATTTAAAAAAACGAATTTTCAACAATATAGCTGAATCTTTTAACCAAAGTAATTAATTTTTAACTAAAAAATATACATTTTGAACTGCAAAATGTCAATTTTAATAAAAAAAATGGAATAGTTTAATTTTCATTTAAAAAAATTAATTTTCAATAAAAAAACGAATTTTCAACAAAAAAAAAAAACAAATTTTCAACAAAATCGTAAAGTTTTCAACTAAAATGATGGATATTCAACTGGAATAGTTGAATTTTCTACTAAAAAAAGATCAAATTTTAACGAAAAATTGAATAATTAAATTTTGAGATAAAAAAATTAATTTTCAATAAAAAAACAACAAATTTTCAACAAAGTAGTTAAATTTTCAAACAAAGTGATGAATTTTAAACTAAATGATGAATCTTCAACTGGAATCGTTGAATTTTCAAACAAAAGAATTAATTTTTAACTAAAATCCTGAATCTTTAACTGAATTAGTTACATTTTTAACTAAAAAATATCAATTTTAAACCAAGCATGAAATAGTAAAATATTCAGTTAAAAAAATTATTTTCAACGAAAAAAATACGAATTTTGAAAAAAATAGTTAATTTTTCAAACAAAGTGGTAAACTTTTGTTATTTTTTTAACTGAAAGTTTAACTATACCATTTTTGTTAAAAATCGCCTTTTTTCATAGAAATTCATTTTGTTGGTTAAAAATGTATCTTTTTTGGTTAAAAATTGAGCTATATTGTTGAAAATTCGTTTTTACAATTGAAAATTAATTTTTTAATTGAAAATTCAACTCTTTAATTTCTGGTTAAAAAATCTTTTCTAATTGAAAATTCAACTATTCTAGTTCAAGGTTCATCATTATAGTTGAAAATCGATTATTTTAGTTGAAAATTCATCAGTTTGGTTGAAAAATGAACTATTTTATTGAAAATTTGTTTTTTTTTCTCAGTTGAAAATTAATTTTTTTTTTTATCTAAAAATTCAACTATTCCAGTTGAATATTCAGTATTTTAGTTGAAAATTCATAATTTTGGTTGAAAAATTAACTATTTTGTTGAAAATTGGTTTTTTATTGAAAATCAATTTTTTTATCTGAAAATTTTATTATTCAACTTTTCGTTAAAATTTTATCTTTTTTAGTTGAAAATTCAACTATTCCAGTTAAAGATTCATAATTTTAGTTAAAAATTTATCATTTTAGTTGAAAAATCGTGGCACGGGTAAATAATTACCTATTTTGTTGAAAATTGTTTTTTTTTTCAATGAAAAAGAATTTTTTAACTGAAAATTTAACTATTCTATTTTTGATTTAAAATTGATCTTTTTTAGTTCAAAATTGTTTTTTTTTTAGATGAAAATCCAACTTTTGGTTCAAAATTCATCATTTTAGTTGAAAACTCGAATCTTTTTTTAAAAATTCGATTTTGTATTGAGAATTGTTTTTTTTTTATTGAAAATTTGTTGTTTTTTTCATTGAAAATTCGTTTTTTTTTTAAATTCAAATTTATTCACTTTTTTAAATGAAAATTCAACTATTTTATTTTTTATTAAAATTGACATTTTTCAGTTGGAAATTAAATCCAACAAAATATTTGAATCTCCAACAAAAAATTAATAATTTTCAACTAGTTGTATTTTTAACCAAAAAAGATTAAATGTTTTTCTAAAGAGACGAATTTTCTACAAAACAGTTTAATTTTTTAACCCGAAAATATGAATTTTCAAGCAAAAGATCATTGTTAAAGTGAAAGATCAATTTTTAAGTAAAACGATATATCCTGAAAAAAAGGAATTTTTTACAGAGCAGTTTAATTTTTAACCAAGTAGTTGAAATTTCAACCACTAAATATGAATTTTCCACCAAAAATGGAATCGTTAAATTTTCAGTTTAAAAAACTAATTTTCAACAAAAAACTAATTTGAAACTAGATGGATTCAACAAAAAAAGCTTAATTAAAAAAAAAAGTTGAATTCTCAACCAAAATGAAGAAGTTTCAACAACAACAAAATTAATTTTCCACCCAATTAAAGGAATTGGCAACAAAATAGTTTAATTTTCTTTAAAAAAGTTCATTTTCAACAAAAAAGACGAATTTCAAACCAAGAGTAAAGTCGCTAAACTAACATATTAAAAAACTAATTTTCAACAAAAAACGTATTTTCAACCAGTTGAATTCAACTAAAGAAGATGAATTTTATACAAAATAGTTGAATTCTCAAACAAAATGAAGGATTTTCAACAAAATAGTTGAATTATCAACGAAAATAAAGAATTATGAGAAAATTAATTTCCTAACGAATTAGACGAATTGTCAACAAAATAGTTGAAGTTTCTTTAAAAAAGTTCATTTTCAACCAAAGAAGACGAATTTTGATTTAAAATTATGAATCTTCAACAAAAAATTACTTTTTTATAGACTTTAAAGTTTAACCTAGTAGTTGAATTTTCATCTAAAAATGGAATCGTTAAATTTTCAGTTTAAAAAATCTAATTTTTAACAATAAACGAATTTTCAACCAGTTGAATTCACCTAAAAAAGACAAATTTCCAACAAAATAGTTGAATTCTCAACAAAAATGAAGAATTTTCAACAACAACAAAATTGACTTTTTACAAAGTTTAAATCTTAACCAAGTTGTCTCTTGTCTCATTTTTTAAAAATTTAACTTAATTTGTACATTCTCTTTGAGTGAAAAAGTTTGCCTATTATTTTTTTTCTTTCCTTGTGTCGTCATCCACAACATTGGATTTTCTTTAATGTCATTTTTCGCGAATGAAATAAAAACTACGCGTCCTATCAAAACGTGATTTGTAACAAATTTATAGATCCTTCTTGAGTGCACGATTTTCGTATCTTCATATTTTTTTTTGTATCTTGCATAGTTTGACCGCAAAATGGAATTTGTCATTTTTCATTATTTTTTGTGCAATCAAAATTTGAATTTTTACGATTTTTCGAAAAAATTCAAAAAGCTGTTATGACAATCTTGGGCTCTCGAAAAGAAACGTTTTTCTTATTTCAACTTTTTTTCATATCATGCGTTTTTCTTCTTCAAATATTAATTTTCGTTTGTTTCTTGCGATTTTGAAAATGCTGTAACCCTGATAATTTTGATTTTATCGAAAAATTTCACTGTGATAAATTGTTTGTCTCTTGGACTACTACTAACCACCGCACATAGAATTTTTAAAGTTTGAAAAAAAGTGCTCTAAAAAATTTTCAAAATGTGCTTGCACCAATTTTTGTGCAAATTGCAAAGTACAATAAGCAAATTAAATAAATTAAATTATTTTAGAACAATGTGAAACTAGTCAGAACAATTTATTATCATCCTTGAATTAGTTGAATTTTCAACTAAAAAATTTATTTTCAATCAAATATTTCAATTTTCTACTAATAACGATACATTTTCAACCAAAAGTGAAAAATTTTAATTTTCACTTCAAAAAATTAATTTTCAACTACAAAATACAAATATTCGACCAAACAGTTGAATTTTAAACAAACATAATTCACTTTTAATCAAATAGTGGCATTTTTAACCAAATACGATACAATTTTTTTGAAAAAGACATATTTTCAACGTCTTTTTATGTGTCTTGAAATATATGAGTTTTCCATCGAATAGTGGAATTTTCTAAAATTAAAGATACATTTTTAACCAAAAATAGAATAGTTAAATTTTCAGATACGAAAATTAATTTTCAACTAAAATATACGAATGTTCAACCAAACAGTTGAATTTGTTGAAGTTTTAAGACAGTGCTATAAATTTGAGTTCTCAGTCGAGTTCACGATCCAATTCAACCAAAAAATAACAATTTTCAACAAAACAGTTAAATACCTAACCAAAAAAATATATTTAATTTATAAAAAATTTGCAGTTTATACCAAAAAAGATGATTCTAATAAAAATATATAAAACATATATATATAAAAATGTAAATAAAATAATAATAAATAAATGGTGAATAAAAAAAATATTTATATTATATAATTATATCTAATATATTTATATATTTCATATATTTTTTATATGATATAATATATAATATCTACCTGGTTGAAAATTCATCCTTTTTGATTAAAAATGCAAACTGTTTGGGTCTAAATTAATCTGGTTTGTTGAGCATTCAAGACTTTGGTAGAAAATTAAACTGTTCGGTTGAAAATGAACTTTTTTGTTGAAAATTCATATTTTTGGATTAAATTTTCAACCGTTTTGTAGATAATTTGTTCTTTTGGCTTTAAAATTAACAACTTTTGTTGAAAATGAATGTATTTTTTTGAAAAATCGAGTTTTGTGATAGAATATTAATCTCCTTGCAGGAAAATTCATCTTTTTAATCGAAAATTAAACTATTTTGTTCAAAATTCATCTTTTTTAATTGAAAATTCAACTGCTTGGTTGAAAGTGGAACTAGTTCGTCAAAAATTCATATTTTTCAAGATTTACCTCCTTGGTAAAAAAAATGACTAATCCATTTTTGTAAAATTAATCTACTGAGTTAAAAAATCATATTTTGGGTTGAACTCTTTTGCTAAAAATTTATTTTTTTAAGATTCATCATTTTAGTTAAAATAAAAATTTTTGTAACAAATTTGACTATGTTTATGAAAATTTAACTTTTTGGTAGAAAATTAACTTTTTTGTTGAAAATTCATATTTTTTTATTTAAAATTCAACCGTTTTGTAGATAATTTGTTCTTTTGGATTTAAAATTTAACGATTTTATTGAAAATGAATGTATTTTTTTTTTAATCGTGTTTTGTGATATAATATTAATCTTGTTGCTGGAAAAGTTCATCTTTTTGGCTGAAAAAGTAGAATTTGTGGAAAATTCGTTTTTTTTATTTTTTTGGTTGACAAATTATTTTTAAAATTAACAATGTAATTATATAATTTTTGCTTGGAAATTGATATTTTTTATTGAAAATTGATCTTTCCTAGTTGACAATTTATGTTTATGATTGAAGATTCAAAATTTAAAAAAAATTTTGTTCGAAATACTAACTATCACATGTATCGTTGAGATTTAATTTTTTTGTTTGTTGATAAATCAACTAGTCATTCATTTTTGTTTGTTTGATAAAGATTCATCTTTTTGATTGAGAATTTAACTATTTTGTTAAAAATTCGTTTCATTTTTATTTGAAATTTGATTTTTTTAATTGAAAATTTAACTTTCATTTTTAGTTGAAAATTAATCTATTTGGTTGAAAATCCATGTATTTTGTTGAAAATTCAACTCTTTGGTTGAATGTTGAACTCTTCTCTTAAAAAATCACTTTCTTTTGTTGAAGAGGAACTATTTTGCTAAAAATTATTTTTTTTCTAGTTGAGAATTAATTTTCTTAGTTGTTAAAATTCATCCTCTTTGGTTAAAAATGTAACTGCTTGGTTGAAAATTAATGTTTTGGTTGAGGATTCAACTATTTTTTTTTAAATTACTCTTTTTTGGTTCAAATATCAACTATAATGTATTTCGTTGAGAATTCATTTTTTTTTAATTCAACTGTTTTGTAGAAAATTCGTCTTTTTGGCTTAAAAATTCAACAATTTGGTAAAAATTCAAACTATTTGGATGAAAAGTAACTTTTTTGTTGAAAATTCATATTTTGGTTGAAAATTCAAATACTTTGGTAGAAAATTCAACTATTTCGTTAAAACAAAAACTGTTTATTTGTAAATTTAACAATTTTGTTGGAAATTCGTTTCATTTATGGTTCAAAATTAATTTTGATAACTGAAAATTTGACTATTCCATTTTTTTTTTTTTGTTGAGAACATTGATATAATTCAAAGATTAACTCTCGTTTGGTTAAAAATTCTACTGTTTGCTTAAAAATTTAATTATTTGGTTGAAAATGCAACTATTTTGTAAAGTCATCATTTTTTTGGTCAAAAATTCATCTCTTTGGTTAAAAATTTTGTACTATTTTCTTGAATATTCGTTTTTTTTTCTTTTTAATTAATTTTTTTAACTGAAAATTTATCTTTATTCAGTTGAAAATTATAATTTTTTTAATTAATCTTTTTGGTTGTAAATTATTATTTTTGTTTGAAAATTCATCTTTTAGTTGAAAATTAATCTTTTTAGTTAAAAAAAATAGTTGAAAATTTTTGTTGCTGTTGAAAATCAATCTTTTTAACTGAAAATTTTAATTTTTGGTTGAAAATTAATTTTTATTTAATTGAAAATTCATCGTTTAGTTTAAAATAAATATTTTTAGTTGAAAATTCGTTTTGCTCTGTTGAGAATTAAATTTTTTCTACTGAAAATTTAACTATTCAATTTTTGCTTGAAAATTTATCTTTTCTAGTTCAAAAGTAATTTATTTGGTTGAAAACTCGCCTTGGAAAATTCATCCTTTTAGTTGAAATTTCATGTTTTTTGTTGAAAATTCGTCTTTTTGGTTGAAAATTATTCTTCTTGGTTGAAAATTCATCTTTATGGTTGAAAATTATTTTTCTTGGTTGAAAATTCATCTTTTAGTTGAAAATTATTTTTTTGCGGTTGAACATGTCACTTATATATAATATATAATTATTTATAATATATTATGATAAAATATAATAATTATTTGTTACACGTGATAAACTTTTGTAAATATGACTCAAAATATGTATGTTAGTCAAATGTCGTAATTCAGTATGTAATAAATATACTAGCTCTAAAGTATTTTTATTATCCTGAATGTCAGTTACGTACTATCTGTGGGATTTTACTGTTGACTCAAAGTTCCGTAAATATTTGTTATCAATTAAAATCCTGACTATGGATAAGAACGCGCGTGTATAGAACGACGTTTTATCAAGATTTACTTTCATGCGATATCCGTTGCACAAAGTGAATCCAGAAATATCGAGATCGAACAATGAATTAAATTCCAGGCAGATTATTCATTCAATTAATCTGATTAAAATGTTTAAATTACAACATTTTTTATTTATTACAACCAAAAAAGATTACTTTTCTACCGTAAAAGATGCATTTTCAACCCAAAAGGACGAATTTCCGACAAAACAGTTGAATTTTCGTCCGAAAAAGATGACTTTTTAACAAAATGGTTAAATTTTTAACAAAATCATTAATTTTTTGACAAAATAGTTAAATTTTTCACAAAATTGTTGAATTTACAAGTTGCAAAGGTGTATGTTCAACCAAATGTTTGGATTTTCAAACAAGTTTAAGCTTGAACAAAAACCTTTGCATTTTCAACCAAACAATTAAACTTTTTAGAAAACAGTTGAATTTCCAGAAAAAAATATGAATTTTCAATCCAGAAGGTCGAATTTTCTGCCCAAATAGACGAATTTTCAACAAAAGAGTTGAATTTTTAACGAGCAAAGATGACTTTTTAACAAAATACTTAAATTTTAAACAAAATAATTGAATCTTCGAGAAAAATGTTTAATTTTTATAAAAATACATGAATTTTCAACAACAACAAATTATTTTTTAACCGAACATTAGCATTTATTCATATTGATATTTATTCAAGAACCAAATAGTTGAATTTAAAAGCAAATGAGACGCATTTTCAACAAAATAGTTGAACTTTTAACCCAATAGTTAAACTTTTGTAGAAGTAGTTGAATTTTCAACCTACAAACAGAAATTTTCAACCAAATGGTTGAATTTTGAATAAAAAATTTGAATTTTTAACAAAATAGTTGAATTTTCAATCAAATAGTTGAACTTTTGACCTAAAAAGATGAATTTACAACAAAAAATGTAATAGTTGACATTTCATCCAAAAAAAGATGAAATTTCTACTAAAATAGATAAAATTAAAACCAAAAAGACAAATTTTCTACAAAGAAGATTAAATTTCTACCAAAAAAGACGAATTTTTAGCAAAATATTCAAGTCTCCAAGAAAAAAGTTTTATTTTTACTCAATACTTGAATTTTCAACAACAACAAATTAATTTTTAACCAAACAGTTGCATTTATTCATATATATTCATTCAAGAAGCGAATAGTTGATGGATATTTAACCAAAAAGTTGCATTTTCAACGATATAATTCAATTTTCTACAAATTGTTGAGTATTTAATCAAAAAGTTGAAATTCAACCTAAAAAGATGAATCATAAAAAAAATGTAATAGTTGATATTTCAACCAAAGAAAATGAAATCTCTACCAAAAGAGATGAATTTTAAAACCAAAGAAACGAATTTTCAACCAAGAAGATAAACTTTCTACCAAAAAGAACAAATTTTGAACAAAACACATGAATTTTCAAATAAATAGTTGAATTTTCAACTATAAGAAAAATAATTTTTAAATCGAAAAGTTAAATTTGCAGTAAAAAATTGAATTTCAAAATCGAAAAAACAAATTTTTAACAAAATAATTAATTTTTCAACCAAACAGATGAATGTTTAACTGAAATGATGAATTTTCCAACAAAAAGGCGAATTTTTGACAAACAAAAAATTTTCAGTCTAGAAATAAAAAAAAATCATCCAAATTGTTGAACTTTTAGGCAAAAATAAAAAACGAGCACATTTAAAACTAAGAAAATCATTTTTTTATCATAAAAGTCGAAGTTTTAACCCAAAATTATTATAAATTTTTAACCAAAAATGGAAAAGTTACATTTTCAGTCTAAATAATTGATTTAAATTAAAAAACGAATTTTCAACAAAATATTTAAATTATCAACTAAAATGATGAATTTTCAAACCAAGTAGACGAATTTTCTAAAAATAAAGATCTTTCAGTTAAGAAAGAAAAAATTTTGCATCCAAATTGTTGGACTTTCAAGCCAAAGGACGAATTTTCTGTAAAACAGTTGAATTTTCAAACCAAAAATATGAATTTTCAGCAACAAAGTTAAATTTGAATCAAACATTAGCATTTTCAACCAAAAAATACCAATTTTTAACTAAAAATGATTAATTTTAAACCAAAAATGGAAAAGTTACATTTTCAGTTACAAAAATTAATTAAAAAAAAAAGAACGAATGAACCCTCACCCGAAAAAATGAATTTTTAACAACATTCGTCTTTTTCCGTTGACGCAAAATGTTTTTGATTTTGAGTGAAAATATTTTGTTGTTAAAATATCAATTTTTACGTTTTTCATGGAGAATGCATATTTTTTTATTGAAAATTCACCTACGTGGATAAAAATTGGACTTCATTATTCAAAATTTATTTTTTTTGTCGATTATTCTTCATGTAAGTTCAAAATTCATCTTTTTGGTTTAAAATTAAACAATTTTGTTGATTTTTTTTCTGGGCGGAACATTATTGTTATCAACTAAACATTGCAAAATTCCATTCTTGGGTTGAACTGGATAATTTATGGTTAAAAAATCGCCTTTTTTGGTTCAGTTCAACTGATTTTAAAATATCATCTGAAATATCGTTTTTTAGCATGTTTGTTTGAAAATGCATTTTTTTTGGCTGAAACATCTACAATTTTGATAGAAATTGGACCTTATTGTTAAAAATTAATTTTTTTTTGGTTCAAAAATGAGCTGTGTTGAATTTTGTTATGTAAGAATCATTATTTTTGACTAAAAGTTTAACTATTACATTTCTTGTTGAAAATTTATTCTTTTAGTTGAAAGTATTTGTTTTATAGTTAAAACTTTATATGTTTTGCGGAAATTCAACGCTATGTAAAAAATGTGTTGTTGGTCCTAAGAAGCTGAAAATCATCTTGAAGTGGGAGCTAGATCTAGGTCAATCTAACTAATGTACCGCTAGGAGTAATGATGTAAATCCTACTAAAATTATTCAAAAACCTCACTTCTCGCGTTATTTGATTTTATCTCAATTCATCTTGTTCTCTTATTCCCTCTAATGTTATGAATAAATACAGATTTAAAATCATATCATCGAAAAACCAATCAATATCTTGCAAGATCAATTTTACATATGAAATTCTTTTTTCTCACTTTCTACCTATTAAACTTTTTTATACAGACCCATTTCTATTTTTGAATGATATTCTGATATTATCACTTGGATAGAATATGTTCATATAAAATCAACTGAGATATCTCGATATTAATTAATAATTAGCACATGCTCTATAAACTCTATTTTGTACTTACGTATGATTATAGATATATAATACTTATAATAATTTCAACTCAATTTATTTTGTTTTATTTATTCTATTTTGAATTTTATTATCATATTCACCAATAGAATTCAGGATAACCGCCAAAGATAAGGTCCAAACGATCTTCATTATTTCTAATTATAAGAGAAACTAATTGATTTATTAATACAGAATTTGACTGAAAACGGGAATGAAGAATATTTCACTGCTGCATTGGCTCATATAGTCTATGCTATAGTCGTCATATCTCACAATAAATTTATCACCTTGGCGTACTGAGATATATACATTCGATAAGAATCAGATTCAAGGACAAAAATTTGGTCACCTATTCAATTAGAACTGATGTCCCATTTGTGTAATCTTTTACGTTTTAATGGAATGAAATGACTGTTTCTACTGAATCCACTGAGGGTTTATATTTTTTTTGTACCTCTGCAGACTGACGCGGAAGTAAAATCCATTTTTACTCAATCAATGAGCCTGAAAACGTTGAGATTTGATGAAACTTGAAAAACTGAATTTTCACATAAAACAAATACCTTCTCATGAGGATGAAAATAAGAAAAATGTATTTCTATACACATCTATGAAAGTCTTACATCTATTTTGTAAAAGAATGATTATAATAACAAATTAACGGATGCGACGATTCTTGTATTTTTATCTTCGCAGACATTTCCATTTCACGTCTACAATTTTATTTACGATTAATCAGCAATCACGTAATAGTTATTTCTGTCGTCGATCTAGATTACATATTTACACATTTGAATGTCGTTTACTGAAAAAAATTAGTTGTAAGAACTATTTTTCTTATTCGGTGTACGAGTAGTTGCCGTTATCATCTAATCAGGTGGACTAACTATTATAGTTTGTCAACACGACTGTTCATAGGTAGTTGAGCTTACTAATATAGTGAGTCATTTATATTAACAAACTTACAGATATAACTATTTTCTTTACGTTACAGAAACTAATTAAGATATGTCACTATATTATCAAAATTTGAATTCAAACGATACCAGTTGGCATGCGGCCATATTTTTGGTTCGTCTCAGGCTCCCCAAGACGTCCCCAATAAAAAGATGTCTGTCTTAACAGCTTAACTGACGTCAGAGTCCCTTAGTTAGGAACGCTGATGTCAGATCAACTGTTAAAACGTTCCAAGAAAATATGTGCGCATGCCCACTGGAATCTTTCTTATTACAAATTTCGATATAAAAAAAGAATAATCAGAAGCTAACAAAAAAATTTATGAATAATTAAAAAATATATATATATATATATGTATATATGTATATGTGTGTGTGTGGGAAAAACGTCCACATTGAGTGGACGAATCAACTCAAGGATGACTTGTTAGACTGCTACGATGCCAGCATTATCCCTGTTCACCGAGTAAGTACCTCGAGGTAGATGATAATGACTCAGGTCTGCCTTGCAGACTGCTATTAATGTAGAATTCATAGACTTATCTGTTATAGTATTGGGTAGTTACAGTATGGACTCATAGTATTCCAATACTATCTGTATCAAATATAAGTTGACATATATTAACATTAGCATTAGAAATATATTTATTTTATAGTTTTTGACTCAAGTACACTTTGTAAGGTTAGCGCTCGTAAGAATTAATATCGAACAGACTGAATCGAAGAGTGCCTCAACAGATTCGGTGAGGAAAATTTTATTTTACCCTCTGAGTTCATGCTTCGACGATTTTTTTTCAAACTTATAAAACTTCAATCTAATATTATTGAATTTTTATGAACACTCAAAAAAAGTGTCAATTGTGGCGTAGTCCAAAGCCTGTAATAGTTTCTTCTAAGATGCTATGTGCGGCGATCCGAGAAAAGGGAGAAAAGCTGTTTCGAAACATTTGTAAAAATCGAATTTTCCAAAATTAAAAAAATATATATATATTAACAATGGACTTTTGCGCAACTTAGGAATTTAATTTTTTCAGAAAAATATTACTTTTTTAAAATTTCGGCAATTTTATCATATCGGAAATTTTACGGTGTCGCGAATTTTATTTTCTGAGATCTTTTTTTCGCTCCAATTAGAATTTCTCAATTCAAAAATTCCAGAGTGATAACATTCCTGACAATTTATAATGTTACCAAATTTAAAAATTCCCGATAATAGCAAATTCGAAATTCCCGAAATAAAATTGCCCACATTATAAAATATCCGAAACTATACTATAACTAAGAACTTTCATTCGATGAAAATATTTTATTCTTTTTTTAATATTTAAACAATTTCCCAACGATTTAGATTCTAGAAATTTATAATTCGGAAATTTTCCCCTGTCGGAATTAAGTATTATAATGTTTGTAATTTTATTTCGGGAATTCTCTGTTCTCAGGAATTTAATTTTTCAGGGTTTTTCCAATTCGGGAACTTAAAATTGTCGGCAGTTTTATGATTTCGGGAATCTTCTTTTTCGAATATTTGCTTTTTTGGGGATTTTACAGTGCTGGTAATTTTATTTTTAGGACGAGTGAACATCCCGAAAAAAAAATTCCTAACATTTTTATAATATTACCGAATTTTAAAATTGCCGAATTTCAAAATTTCCGAATTTCAACAATTTAAAAAATAATTGCTTACCAAATATTATTCATTTATTAATCATACAGTGATTAAATATTTTTATCATAGAAAATTTTGTTTAATGTTCAAAGTTTGTTAAAATTATTGGTTGAATTTAAAATAACAGTAATTGAACAAATATATTTCTGGATGCAAAATTTTGTTTGTGAATGTGCAAAGTATTTTAAAAAAATACAGAAAACGTTCTCAAAAATCGAATTATAAGTTTTTAAAATAAAAATGGCTGAATTGAATCTTGTCAATTTTTTTTGGAAAAGGTTATTTTTCGCTCGTGGTGCACATGTTTTTTTAATACAATTTTTATACAATTATTGAAATTTTTCAATTTGGCCTTTATGATTTTATGGAATTAAAAATTCCCCGATAATATTAAGTTCAAAATTCCCGAAATAGAATAGCCTAAATTAGAAAGCACAGAGAAATTTCTGAATTACAAAATTCCAGAATTTAAATAATTAAAAAATTGTTAAATAATGAAAAAAATTTCCAAATGAACATATTTTTTATTTCATTATTTATTCATCGTCCCTATCATTTGTCTTCTAGAATCATTCATTTTATAAAACGTTTTTAATTTTAAGAAAGTAATATTTTCCTGAAAAAATTAGATTCCTAAGTTGCGCAAAAGTGCATTGTTAATATATTTTTTTTTAATTTTGGTAAATTCAATTTTTATAAATGTTTTGATACAGCTTTTCTCCCTTTTCTCGGATTGCAGCACACAGCATCTTAGAGGAAACTATTACAGGCTTTGGACTCACGCCAGAATTGACACTTTTTTTGAGTTTTCATAAAAATTCAATAATATTAGACTAAAGCTTTATAAGTTTGAGAAAAAAAATCATCGAAGCATGTAGTCTGAGGAGTAAAACAAAATCTTGCTCACCGAATTTTTTGAGGCACTCTTCGATTCAGTCTGTTCAATATTAATTCTTACGAGCGTTAATCTTACAAAGTGTACATGAGTGAAAAACTATAAAATCAATATATGTCAATGAAGAAAAAAATATTTAATTAAAAATGTTGAATTTTCAAGCCAAACAGAGGAACTTTCTACCAAACAGTAGGATTTTCAACCAAAAAGGCAAAGAAGATTAATTTTCTACTAAAAATTATGGACTGTCAACAAAATACATAAATTTTTATCCAAATTTTTGAATTTTCACCCAAGAACATTAATTTTCTTTGAAAAAAATGAACTTTAAACACATTACATACATTTTTAACGAAATAGTTTAATTTCTGAACCAAAAAAATCGGAAATATTTTGTATTTTTGTCGTATCTCACATAGTGTTGCTGCAAAACGTAATGTTCGATTAACTGAAACGCTTCTACAATTAATAATACCATAAATGCTGGTCAAAAATGAATGGTTACGGAACTCGCACTTTCTTTAAAGGCCTTAAAAAGTATGCCAAAGCTCAATCGAAATTGGATAGCCATTCAAAATTTCACGTGAAAGTAATATCTTCACGGTGAGCCTTAACCATCTTCAACCTTAAAGTGGTTAAACACAATTTGTCTTTATGGGAAGCGTCTTTCTGATGATTTATCAGTAGTTTATAGGAAAATTTAAAATTAAGAGACTCAAATGTAACAAAAATGCCAACATATTGAAAGTTTTTTTTTTTTATTAGTTTGTTAGTGTTACGAACAACAGAAAATTTAATCATAATTATGAAATCAGATTTTCAACATAATAACTTCGTATCCTGCATCTTCTTTTTCGTTGTTTTAGAAAAATACATTTTTGGTTAAAACATAATTGTATTTCTCAGTTCTTTCAAAAAAGGCTCAACAGTTTTTTTATTTATTATTCAAAAAGTTTTGAGCTATCCAAAAGTAATAAATAATAAGAAAAGTCTACTGCAAAAAGTCCCTTATAACGCTAATGACAGAATACTGTTTTCTGCTATGAACAAAACTTTCATAAAACAGTTTTTAATTTGTCCAATTCTTCATAATACTTATTTACTCATTTTCGATTGTAAAATGGAACTTATAAGTAAAGCGAGGAATTGAATTATAATATTTTTTTTATGATCACTTAAATATTGTGTAATATTCATCTTTGTCCTTGTACCAGATTGAGAGTGGAATGTGCTTTTGATTTAATAAATTTGAAGCATTTTGAAGAACAAATTACTAGATTTGGCAATAAGTTGAACCGAGGTGAATTTCACTTTTTGAAAATTATTTTCTCTAATCGAAAATCATAATCATGTAATTTTAATCCTCAAACGGCACTCTAGTGCAAATTCACAATAGGAAAATTTCCATTTTACTGGCATATACGCAGCCACAGCTGCAGCGGCTTATCCCAGTACAATCCATTATTTAGAAAGTCTACCCTATTTTGTGTCTTGTCAATAAATGGTTAAAAAAAAGTATCATTTGAATTTTCAAATGCTAATATTCCTCCGAAAACTTTTCCCTATATTTCGCGTCGTTTGGCTGAAAATAGAATTTTAAACTTTTTTCATGAAATTCTCGATAACTAAAACCAAAATAACACTTCTGATATAAAATAGCTGCAAGAGACTCTTCAGGACTTCCTTAACACTCATGATTGCTCGTTAAAACTGTTTCCCGTATTTTTTACTATAAAATAATTATTTCATAAAATTTTGTACTATTTTTTAAATGTCACAATTGCTCCCTAAGGCTTTTTCCTTATTTTAATTCTTTTTCTTTAAAAGCTGAATTTCGTATATCAAGTGCTAGCGAAAGAATGGATAGGAAAAATTTTATGTGATTTTTCAAAAGTTATAATTCGCCTTCGAGACATTCTACCATATTTCACGTAGTTTGGCTCAAAATTTGAATTTTGGATTTTTTCATAGTATTTTCGATAAATGAAACCAAAATATCAACGCTCGTCAAATAGTGGTTGCAAGAAAGATTATAGGTCCTAAAAAAATTCGCAATTCTTTTCTTAAACTTTTCACTTATCTGTCGCCGTGTGGCTCAAAATTTAGAATTTTCGGCTCATTCATTTTCGATGCATCAAACCAAAAAGACGAGTTCTATAAAAATATGGTTGCAAGAAAATTTGTAGGCATTTTGAGAAGGTTGAATTCTTTTCGGAAAAATTTCCACGTATCTGTCGTCGTTTGGCGTAAAAATAGAATATTCGTTTTATAGACAGAATTTTCGATGGATTAAGTGATAACCGTTGGTCAAGGAATGCTGTTCAAAGAACTCGTTCTTTCTTTTAGGATAAAATATGGGTGCCAAAGTTCGACCTAATCCCTTAATTTTTTAGATAATCATCGCATTACAAACGGACGGACAGACAGACAATTCGACAGACAGACGCACTCACTAAGACTTGATTTTCGGCTGTAGGGGGTCTCCAAATGTGGAGATTCGTTGAAAAACTGCGGTGTGAAATTTCGGCCACTTCTAATACCTTCTTAATAAAAAATTATGAGAATGTAAAAATTATTTGGAGCTGATGTCATGGAGCGTAATAACTGCGACAAAGAAGAGAATGCGTTGGAAAATCATATTGAAAACGGCAAATCTTCAGTGAGACTGAGCTAATTGATGAATATGTGTGCTGCCAAGGGGCGAGTTCAAAATGATTGGGGTAACGCGATTATCAATCCAATCACTATATATATATATAGATAAAAGTCATCGTACCTAGGGGTTTTAATGCTAAGGCGCTAGTATCGGCTGCGATACATGGCTGGCATGTTCTCGAGAATCTCACTGAGAGCGACCACCAGTACCATCTTGGTACCAGTAATGTAGATCCCTGGCATACCGACTAAAACTCAGTCCTTAGCAGGAATCTGTATTTTCGCCTAAGCGTAATGCCGACAGTCTGTCACAAACTTACTCGATCGGTAAGTTACGTAGAATTTTTTTTTTTTAATTTTTGTGAAAGAAAGGAAAATGATAAGAATTTGATTTTTAAAATGTTACTTTATTTTCACATGAATAATTGCAACTTATGTTTAAAAATATTTTTAAAAACCTTAATCTATACAGCATAGATATAAATATGTTTTAAATCTAATAACTGATACCTGATTGTTACTTTCTGAAGTAGGAAAGAAAATAATGATAATACAAGTACATTCTAAATTTCGAATATTTTATTCAAATTCATTACGTTTTTTTTTCCATTTTGTTATGTGAATGTACAGTAATGTCTAATTCTCACTAAAAACATTGATGTTCTTAGCATAAAGATAAAGATGAAGAAAGTCTTAGCCCTTTGCAACTCCACCTCCTCCACCTGCTCCAGATCCTACACCTGCTCCAGATCCTGCACCTCCCCCAGCTCCTCCAGCTCCCCCACCTGCTCCAGATCCTCCACCTCCTCCAGCTCCTCCACCTTCTCCGCCTCCTCCACCTCCAGCTTTTCCATATCCTCCATGTTTACCAACACCACCTACACCAGTTCCTCCACCTGCTCCAGATCCTACACCTGCTCCAGATCCTGCACCTCCCCTAGCTTTTCCAGCTCCCCCACCTACTCCAGATCCTCCACCTCTTCCAGCTCCTCCACCTTCTCCCCTCCTCCACCTCCAGCTTTTCCATGTCCTTCATTGTTTTCTAACACCACCTACACCAGCTCCTCCACCTGATCCAGATCCTCCACCTGCTCCAGATCCCCCACCTACTCCAGCTCCTCGACCTCCTCCAGATCCTCCACCTTCTCCAACCCCTCCACCTCCAGCTTTTCCACCTCCACCAGATTTTCCAACTCCTCTACCTGATCCAGCATCTCCACCTGCTTCAATTCCCCCTCCTGCTACAGTTCCGTTACCTGCTCCAGATCCTTCAGCTCCTCCACCTCCTTCGCCTCCTCCACCTCCAGCTTTTTCATGTCCTCCATGTTTTCCAACACCTCCAGCTCCTCCACCTGATCCAGCCCCTCCACCTCCAGCTTTTCCACCTTCTCCAGATTTTCCAACTCCTCCAGCTCCTCCACCTTGTCCGCCTCCTCCACCTCTAGCTTTTCCATGTCCTCTATGTTTTCGAACACCTCCACCTACTCCAGCTCCTCCACCTGATCCAGATCCTCCACCTGCTCCAGATCCTCCACCCCGTCCAGCTCCTCCACCTACTCCAGCTCCTCCACCTCCAGCTTTTCCATCTCCTCCAGCTTTTCTAACTCCTCCACCTACTCCAGCTCCTCCACCTGCTCCAGATCCTCCTCCTGCGCCAACTCCTCCGCCTCCTCCACCTCCAGCTTTTCCATGTCTTCTATGTTTTCCAACACCTCCACCTACTCCAGCTCCTCGACCTCCTCCAGATCCTCTACCTGCTCCAGCCCCTCCACCTCTAGCTTTTCCACCTCCTCCAACTTCTCCACCGCCTCCAACTTCTCCACCGCCTGCACGTGATCCAGCTCCTCCACCTGATCCAGCTCCTCCACCTGCTCCAGATCCTCCACCTGCTCCAACTCCTCCACCTGATCCAGCTCCTCCACCTGCTCCGGATCCTACACCTGCTCCAACTCCTCCACCTTCTCCAGAGCCTGCACCTCCTCCAGATCCTCCACCTTCTCCAGCTCCTCCACCTGATCCAGATCCTCCACCTTGTCCAGATCCCCCACCTGATCCAGATCCTCCACCTCCTCCAGACCCTCCACCTCCTCCAGACCCTCCACCTCCTCCAGATCCTCCACCTCCAGTTTTTCCACCTCCTCCAGGTTTTCCAACTTCTCCACCTGCTCCAGATCCCCCACCTGCTCCAGCTCCTTCACCTGATCCAGATCCTCCACCTGCTCCAGATCCTCCACCTGCTCCAGATCCTCCACCTGCTCCAACTCCTCCAGAGCCTCCAGAACCTTCACCTCCTCCAGAACCTCCGCCTGCTCCAGCCCCTCCACCTCCAGCTTTTCCAACTCCTCCACCTACTCCAGCTCCACCACCTGCTCCAGATCCTCCACCTGCTCCAACACCTCCACCTCCTCCAGATCCTCCACCTTCTCCAGCTCCTTTACCTGATCCAGATCCTCCACCTGCTCCAGCTCCTCCACCTGATCCAGACCCTCCACCACCTCCAGATCCTCCACCTGCTCCAGCCCCTCCACCTGCTCCAGATCCTTCACCTGATACAGCTCCTCCAGACCCTCCACCTCCAGCTTTTGCACCTTCGCCTGGTTTTCCAACTCCTCCACCTCCTCCACTTCCACCACCTGATCCCGCTCCTCCACCTGTTCCAGATCCCCCACCTGCTCCAGATCCCTCACCACGAGTATATTCTTTTATTTCCTAGGACTGTACCCCCTTTCCCTTTCTTTTCCATTTTCTCTTCTAGGTCTGCTAACGATATGCTAAACAACAACGGACTTAACGGGCACCCTTGTCTGAGACCCCTCCCTGTCCAGAACTCCTCTCCTTTCCCTAAAATATTTCAAAACCTTTGAAAGCCCTTTAAATTATTGAAATCAATTCAAAATTTTTTTGGACAATTAATAATTCCCTAAAATATTCCAAATACATTGAAATCCCATTAAATTACTGAAATCAATTGAAAATTCATTGAAATCTTTTTAAATACCGTAAAATATTTCAAATTCTTCAAAAACTTTTAAAATCTCTTGATAATTATTTAAATTTCTTGAAAATGCTTTAAAATAATTGAAAATACCCTAAAATATTTCAATAGGCCCTTTGAAATCCCTTTAAAATATTAAAATAATTTAAAATATCCTAAAATATTTCAAATCCTTTGAAATCTCTTGAAATTAAAAAAATCAATTAAACTTTTTTTGTAATTTTTTTAAATACCCCAAAATATTTAAAAACTTTTGAAATCCCTTTAAATTATTGAAATCAATTCAAAATTCTTTTGAATATTTAAAAATTCCCTAAAATATTTCAAATCCTTCTGAAATCCCTTGAAATTAATTAAGTCAATTAAACTTTTGTTGTAATCTTTTTAAATACCCTAAAATATTTCAAAAACTTTGAAATCCCTTTGAGTCATTGAAATCAATTCAAAATTCTTTGGAATAATTAAAAATTCCCTAAAATATTTCAAATCCTTTGAAATCCCATTACTTTACTGAAGTCAATTGAAAATTCCTTGAAATCTTTTAAATAACTCTGAAATATTTCAAATTCTTTGAAATCCCTTTTAATTAATTAAATCCATTAAACTTTTCTTGACATTTTTTTAAACACCACAAAATATTTGAAAACTTTTGAAATCCCTTTAAATTATTGAAATCAATTCAAAATTCTTTGGAATATTTGAAAATTCCCTAAAATATTTCAAATCCTTCTTAAATCGCTTGAAATTAATTAAATCAATTAAACTTTTGTTGTATTTTTTTTAAATACCCTGAAATATTTCAAAAACTTTGAAATCCTTTTGAGTCATTGAAATCAATGCAAAATTCTTTGGAATATTTAAAAATTCCCTAAAATATTTCAAATCCCTTTGAAAACCCTTTAAAATATGGAAATGAATAAAAAATTTCCTAAAATATTTCAAATCCTTTGAAATCCCTTCAAATTGAATAAATAAATTAAACTTTTGTTGTAATTTTTATAAATACCCCAAAATATTTCATAATTTTTGAAATCCCTTTAAATTATTGAAATCAATTCAAGATTCTTTGGAATATTTAAAAATTCCCTGAAATATTTCAAATCCTTTGAAATCCCTTTAAATTAAATAAATAAATTAAACTTTTGATGTAATTTTTATGAATACCCCAAAATATTTCATTATTTTTGAAATCCCTTTAAATTATTGAAATCAATTCAAGATTCTTTGGAATATTTAAAAATTCCCTGAAATATTTTAAATCCTTTGAAATCCCTTTAAATTAAATAAATTAATTAAACTTTTGTTGTAATTTTTATAAATACCCCAAAATATTTCATTATTTTTGAAATCCCTTTAAATTATTGAAATCAATTAAAGATTCTTTGAAATATTTAAAAATTCCCTGAAATATTTTAAATCCTTCTGAAATCCCTTGAAATTAATTAAATCAATTAAACTTTTTAAACTTTTGTTGTAATCTTTTTAAATAATCTATAGTATTTCAAAAACTTTAAGATCCCTTTAAATTATTGAAATCAATTCAAAATTCTTTGAAATATTAAAAAATTCCCTAAAATATTTCAAATCCTTTGAAATCCCATTAAATTACTGAAGTCAATTGAAAATTCCTTGAAATCTTTTAAGTTACCCTAAAATATTTCAAATTTTTGAAATACCTTTAAATTATTGAAACCAATTGAAAATGCCTTAGAATAATTTAAAATACCTTAAAATATTTCAAATACTTTAAATTTCCATTAAATTGCTGAAGTCAATTAAAAATTCTTTAGAGTGTTTTTAAATACCCTAAAATACTTCAAAGTGCCCTTTAAAATCCCTTTAAAATATTGAAATGTATCAAAAATTTCCTAAAATATTTCAAATTCTTTGAAATCTCTTTTAATTATTTAAATCAATTAAACTTTTGTTGTAATATTTTTAAATACCCTAAAATATTTCAAAACCTTTTAAATCCCATTAATTTATTGAAAATTCCTTGAAATATTTTAAAATACCCTAAAATATTTCAAATTCTTTAAAAACTTTTGTAATCCCTTGATAATTATTTGAATTTCTTGAAAATGCTTTGAAATAATTAAAAATACCCTAAAATATTTCAAATCCTTTGAAATTCTATTAAGTTACTGAAGACAATTGAAAATGCCTTGAAATTATTTGAACTTTCAATCAAAGAAATTAAGTTTTAACTACAATAATGAATGTTCAATCAAAAAAATAATAATTTCCAACTCGAAAGTTAAATTTTCAACCCAAAAGATGAATTTTCTACCAAAAAATTCAAATCTCTAACAAAGTAGATGAATTTTCAACAAAATAGTCAAATTTCCAACCAAAAAGATTAAATGTTCATAAAAAAGTTGATTTTTTGAAGAAAAATGGAATAGTTAAGTTTTTATGTAAAAGTATTAATTTTCAATTAAAAACCCAATTTTCAATTAAAGAAATGAATTTTCCACTAAAAAGATTAATTTTCTACCAAAAAATATTGGTTTTTAACAAAATACATAAATTTTAAACCAAATTTTGAATTTTTAGGAATTTTCAACGTAAAAATTAAATTTTTTACTGAAGAAATGAATTTTCCACAAAAATGTGAATTAGCCTCCAAAAAGATTAATATTCTACCACAAAAGACAAAGTTTCAACGAAATACATACATTTTCCACCAAATGGCTGCATTTTCAACTAAAAAAGATAAATTTGCAACAAAAAATAGAATAGCTTAATTTTCAGTTAGGAAAATATATTCTAAAGAAATAAAATAAATTTTTAACGAATTAGTTAAATTTTCAACAATGCAAATGGAATTTTAACCAAAAATATTAATTTTCTAACAAAAAAGAATAATTGTTAACAAAATACATGAATTTTCAATTCAATATTTCAATTTTTAATCAAATTTTTAAGCTAATAGTGGAATTTTCAACCAAAGAAATGAACTTTGAACCAAAAAGATTAAGTTTCCACCAAAAAAAAATTAATGAGAAATGGTTATTTTTCATTAACTAACCAAATTTTGACTGTTAATTAACAATAAAGTCACTTAATTCAGCTCGAGTCAAATATAAATTGAAATAACATTGTGTGCGTCTCTCTTCATTCAATAAAATGTTACATTGAAAAAAAAATTTGATATAAAAATAAAATAATTTTCTACATCTACGTGACAAATATGCCCAGAAATTATATTTTTTAACGCGTAATTATCATGTTTAATTTGTTTCACTCCTCAATTAGAAAATTCAATGAGATAGCAAATAAATTTATTCTGAGTAAGAGATCACATCATTAGTTGTTTGAAATAGAGATAACATTAGATTTCATAAAAGACAAACACAATTTTAATTTATCATCACGAAATTGTCTCAAGAAAGCCCTGCCATTGAATTCTAAAACAGTTACGTTTTTATTCGAAAATATTTAATTTCAAATTTCCTAATTGTTGGAGGATTCTGATCTCAAACTTCACAATGCTCTAGCTTTAAATAAAAATATTAAAAATTTCAGGGCAAGTTCGCTATAAACTGTTTAGTTTGAATTCTAAACGTACAAGATTGTCTGGATTTTCAAATTTGTCGAAATCTTAGAATATCAATTCGAAGGACTTGATAGCTGCTAAATTTTCAGTTTAAAGCATTTGTGATTGAAAATTTGGAATTGAATCCCTCCAGAATAAATTCAAAATAAAAAACGAAGACAACTTCTGAAATTCAAGCCTTCAAAATAAGAATATCAGTTTTCAGTTTTAAATTAATATTATGCACATTCTCTGTAAAACTTAAAAATTGTGACTGTTTTTTTAATATCCATTAGCTACAATCTTCAGGAAATTCTTCAAGAAATTGGCTCCTCTGTTTTGGAATGATGAAGACCACTGTTGCTACTCTTCTGATAACCTCAGTAGTTTTCTTTCACTCCAGTATTTTTCCTTACTCCAGTGAAAGAAAACTGCTGAGGTTATCAGCAAGGTGGCAATGGTGGTCTACATCATCTCAGAACAGAGGAGCCAATTTCTTAAAGAATTTCCTGAAGAGTGTGACTAATGGTGAGCGAAATAATACCGCGTTCGTCGGTTTATATACTGACCGTTATCTTGTTTTTTCCTCTTAGTGTACATACCATTTTTATTTATTGCTCGAGGTTTTTTTCATGGGCGTGGAATAATCCGTGATATTGAAGCCTTAAGTTATTTGTCAATATTGCGTACTACGGAATGTTAAAAATTAAACGAATCCGAACTTCATTCAAAAATAAATAATATTTATTCACTAAAAAGTTTTGACGACAAAACTTTTTTATAATCAAGCCTGTGACGTTGCAAAATATTTGCAAGTCACAAGTTCCTTAATTTTCAAGATGCAGACAATTTCGGTTTTTCTATTTTAAATAATTTCATTCTTTTACTCCTGCCAATTCAGAAGCTGCGCGGTTTTCCAAGACTTGGGTTAGTCATTTAAGATATTTCAAGCTTAAGAATAGATTCTGCCGGTTTTTCTTTTTTATTCTATGTACTTTCCGAAAAATGAGACCATCCTGAAGAATCCTGATCTCTTCAGACCTAATGAGAGACTTCAAGAAGCAAATGGGACGCCTTTTGTCAATTGGAGTAACTCAACCTATTTGAAATTTCAGCAAAGTTGCGCTATTATTGGCCGGGAATGTTCAAAGACATTAGCACTTTCATCAACAGGTGTGAAACCTGTCAATTAACTATATCTGACCAAACAGGTCCGAAAGGTCTGATGGGCCATCGCTTAGTTCAAGAGCTGTGTGCTGTAGTTGCCACAGACGTAATGCGCCCATTTCCAAGTAGTAAAAAGGGTAATGAAAATCTGGTAGTATACCAGGACCTCTTTACAAAATGGATAGAGGTGTCTTCGCTAAAAAAGGCGAATGCAGCCAACATAAGAGACACATTCGAAGACCTAATAATCAGCAGATGGGGAACACCGGAAGTACTTCATTCGGATCGGCGCACGGAGTACGCGAACAATGTATTGGACGAAATAGCTAGGGAATATAATATCCACCGTTCCTTCAGCCCGCTATACCAAGCCCAGGCGAACCCAGTCGAAAGGACTAATCGAGTCCTTAAGACTATGATAGTCTCATTTGTAGAGCAGGATCACCGGGAATGGGACGTGCACCTGAAAGAATTCATGTTCGCGTATAACACGTCAATGCACAGTACTACGCGGTGTACTCCGGCATTTTTGAATATGGGCCGAGAACCCAGGCCTAGGAACCTGCTTCGACGCACTTTTGAGGAGGAGGTGGAGTTGCCCCCACCCGATGCTAAAGGTTGAGCAACTAGGATGTCAAGACTCACCCATTTAAGAGATTTAATTACAAAGCATCAAGATCAGGCGTTTCTGCGACAATCCAAATACTATAAACGGGGTCGCAGAGATGTTGCATTCAAAGTACGAGATCTCGTAAAGAAACCAGCTCACTTCTACTCCCGCAAGAATCAGAATGTCTCGAGTAAGTTGGTGAAACCATTTGAAGGGCCGTACGTGGTTGTCAAGGTTTGCTCACCCAGCGTGTATGAACTGGCATCCCAAGAAGGCGGATTGAAGGGCAGATATTACGTTTCCAAGCTGTTCAAATACGTAGAACCCGACCAGCCTGAGGACGAGGAACTTACGCTAGAGGAGGCGGCAGCCTTAGACCGAGAACCTTCTCGAGATTCATGATTCAGATGGGGAAGAGGAACCAACGGTAGAGGGGGGACCCGAGGAAGAAATGGTTTGGAATACGGAAACTAACCGTAAACGTTCGGTCGATCAGGAGGTCGATGAGGATCCGAGTCGTAAGAGACTCCGAAACCGCTCCTACTCGTCGTAAATTGAATTGAATTGGCGGGCTCATCAGGAGGGGCATGCGCAGGCTCGCAGAGGTTAATGGGAGGTATTCTTTGGCACTAATTTTTCCATCGCGGATGTAGGGAAGGGTCGTTACCAAGACTCACAAGCGAACGTAGATCGAATTTTCAGAGAATTTCGTAACTTTAGACTAGCCTCGATTAGTGATAAATAAGAACCCTAAAAGTAGCCCTCACCCTTAAATGAGGAGGTCTGCGCAAGCTGTTGAGAAACAGTCGGCGAGAGAAGCAGAGGACAGATTGGCTTCATTAGGGGAGGTAGGTCCAAGTCAAGCGCAGCAAGTGGACATTCCAATGAATAGGAATGCGGCGCTCGTATCATTGGCCAGGCGAGAGGCCTCCCGCATGCAGGTGCAAGCCGAGCCTAGGGCTTCAGCAACCCCCCATGAACTACCAGAGATGGCTGCTTTGCCGGAAGTGGAGTCTCCCCCGGCAAGGCTTCCGTTCATGGAGAGGGTACAGCGAAGGCTACGGGAGAACCAAACTTACGAGACGGCTTGCACCCCCTAGTATTGGGGCAAGACAGCCAACAAACCGTGTGCCAAGTGCGGATCACTTGTGCACAAGTTCAACTTCTGCCCACGGCTTCACTCACAGTAAGCTGTTTGGGTGGGCCGTGGTGGGCGTATTGCCTCTAAGTTTTTTTCTCTTCTCTTCTTCTTATTATTATCGATTGAATTTCATTCAGCGTATTTGTATAATGTTCTCTTCGGTTTGGTGTATTATTATTAATCGGGCAGTGTTAACCCCTATAACTACCCATCATAAGAATGTTTTTTTGTAAGCCGCCGGAGTGGCTTGACTCCAGGAATTAAACTTCTTTGTTCTCTCAACTAAATGAATAATTCTCTTATTCATTTGCTACACCTGACCCGTGGATTAAATAGTCAGTAGTTGCTTAGTTAGCATGTAAGTTGATCATTTCAGGCTCCTCATAAAAGCAAACTACCCGGAAACCGGTCAGTGGAATAAAGTAAACTGAATCCCGCAACTCTGAGTGATAGATTAGACGTGTCCGTGACTTATGATTCTTTTGTCCGGGAGTAATATTAGGTTGAAGGAAAATAAATAATTAGATTATGGCATATTGCTGAACTCATTACGTGTAGTCATTAGTTAACCACCAGTCTGGATCTCGGCAGGTACACTTGCAGGCGGAATGAGGGACATGCTCGGCCCGGTGATGCCTCGTCTATGGGGTGGGCAGTTGTGACGTGGTATTCTAATCACTACTTTACCACCGAGCAATTCACGCCTACCCCGAAAGGGAAACGGCTTAATGATATAATAATAATAATAAGTCTATTTCTTAAAATTATAAGTAGATTGCCTGGGATTACACGCGGATAATACTGATTATGTGAATTAGATAGAATAACAAGTGGATTACTTGGGATTACAAGTGTATTTCCATATATTACAAGTGAATTTCTTGGAATTATAAGTGGATTACGTGGTATTACAAGTAGATTACTAAATTTACGTGAATTATCTGGAAATCTGAGTGGATCACTTGGGATTACAAGTGGATTGCCTGGGATTACAAGATGATTGCCTGAGATTGAACTAGATTACCTGGAATTATACTGAATTATTTGGATTATTCGGATTGTCTGAAAAACTTGAATTACTCTGGGTTACCAGTGAATTACCTGGGATTACAAGTGGATTGCTTGCGATGGTACTGGAGTACCTGGGATTACTTAGATTACTTGGATTATACGAATTACAAGTAGATTATTGGGATTACGCGGATTATCACGTTTACAAGTAGATTACCTGGAATTAAAACTGGATTACTTAAGATTTTAAGTGCATTGCCTGGTATTACAGAATAATTGCCTAGGATTGTGCTAAATTACCTGGGATTATACTGGATCATTTGAATTTCCGGATTATATGATTTACTTGGATTACTTTAGGGTACAAGTGGATTAGCTGGGATAACAAGTGGATTGCCTGTGATGGTACTGAACTACCTGGGATCACTCGGATTATTTTGATTATCCTCATTACAAGTGGACTATCTGGGATTATCAGCGGATTAACTAGGGTTACGAATGTGATACCTGGGATTACAAGTGGACTAATTGGATTATTTGAATCATTTTAGATTACAAGTTGATCACCTGGGATTACACGTAGATCATATAGGATTACAATTGGATTACCCAGGACTATACTGGATCAGTTAGTTTACTTGCATTAGTTGAACTACAGCAGATTACAAGTGGACTGCATGGGATTACAAGTGGATTATCTAGGATTACACGTGAACTACTTGTTTAACAAGGATTATTTGAGATTACAAATGGATTAATAGGGAGAATAAGTGGACAATTCATATAACTTAGATTACTCTAAGTTAGAAGTGAATTACTCTGCATTGAAAATGGATTACCTAGGATTAAAAATGGATTACTAGGATAACTCAGATTATTTGGATTACTTCGGATTACAAAAGGAATACTCTGGAATAAATGTGGAAAACCTTGGATTACAAGTGGATTACGCAGGATTACACTTGATTATTTGGATTATTCAGATTACCTCGGATTACCATCACGAATAACCTAGCGGTCTAGCGGATTAACAGAGTTTTCCCCATGAAACGGACTTGAATGCTAATCAATCCACTGCGTATAAAGAATGAAGAGTAGGTATCTGAGAGTATCGAATAAACCGCGACACATTATTTTTTTAAAGCTGATAAAATTTAAAAGGGAACTGGTTGAACTTGATTTTTAAAAAAGGTTTTAGACTTCTTTAAATTAAGAAATATAAAGTAAGAATGACCATTTCCCGAATTAAACATTCTAGCCTTTTTTACATAATAAGAAAATTTCCAGTAGTATAATTACTATTATAATAATTGCGAAAAAAATTTGGTAAAAAATGCATAATTTGGGAATTTTTCGGCCAAAAACCTGTTTTTTCAATGTTAGTATTTTTAATCGAGACTACCAAAGCTTGATGTCAATACTTTAAGATCATTATTAAAAAATTTCACGAAAATATTAATAAATTGGGCATTTGTCACAATTTGAGTTCTTTCACTTTTCTAGCCCGTCATAATTTAATGACTAGACAAATACGGTTGCGAAGTACTATGGACGTATTCACTGTGGGTGTATTTATTTGTGCTCATTTGATGAACATTTTGCTTCCTCATAAGTATCAAATAGATTTGCTTCTTCATAGAGGGATGTTTTCCCTGATAAAGAAAAAAATGGATATTTCCATTTTTTTTCAAGCTTATGTTTCTGTCTTTCCGAACATTTTATTTTCAGAAAATCAAGGGGCCCACCAAAATGCCAACTGATAGAACAATGAACAACTTTTTAACCTACGATGGTTTTATGTTTCAAATTACCTCATAGAAACAATGTAACTTTTTTTTAAACTTTCTGAGTATAGCTATTGATTAATCAATAATGGTCTTCGAAAGTTCATCAAAAGATCAATTCACGCGTTTCGAAGACGTGAACTATTACATCAAATGCAGTACTGTTATATTCCCAATATAAAAAAATCTGCCCGCTGCGCGGGCACATTCTTAACGCGCGCTGCGCGCGGCTCGCTTCGCTCGCAGGTTTGAGCGCGCCTAGGGCGTGCGACTGCTGGTTCTCGCGCTTCGCGCTCGATAACGTATGTACCTCGCGCTACGTGCTCGGTCATTGTATTTTCCCCACTTTTGAAATTAATTCACATGGGTTCGTCATTAGTGACCTGAAAAACCCCTTAGTACTGACTTTCACTTAAATCACGCGATTTTTTGTATTTTAGTCTGCCATATTGGATCGCTATTTTGAATTTATTAATTTTGACCCTGTATTCATCCTCAGTGACCTTAAAAACCCCTTAGTACTGACTTTTATTCAAATCGCGTGACTTTCTTTATTTTAGTTTGCCATATTGGATCGCCATATTGAATTCCTTAATTTTGAACGTGGATTCGTCATCGGTAACCTAAAAACCCCCTTAATACTGACTTTCATTCAAATCACGTGACTTTTTTCATTCTAGTCCGCCATGTAGGATCGCCATTTTGAATCGCCATATTCGCCATATTGGATCCCGATATTGAATTTTTTAATTCTAACACCGAATTTGCCATCAGCGACCTAAAAAATTCCCTTAAAACTGTCTTTTTTAAATGACGCGATTTTTTGTATTTAGTCTGCCATATTGGATCACCATATTGAATTTCATAATTGTGACACCAATTCGTCATCAGCGACCTATAAAACCCCTTAGTACTGACTTTTATTTAAATCACGTGACTTTCTGTACTTTGGTCCGCCATATTGGATTGCCATATTGAATTTCTCGATTTTGAACCTGGATTCTTCATCATCGACCTAAAAACCCACTTAGTACTGACTTTCATTCAAATCACGTGACTTTTTATACATTACTCTGCCATATTGGATTGCCATATTGAATTTTTATATTTTGACCCTGGGTTCGTCATGAGTGACCTAAAAGACCCCTTAGTACTGACATTTAGTCAAATCACGTGACTTTTTATATTTTGGTCTGCCATATTGGATCGCCATATTGAATTTCTTCATTTTGATCCCGGATTCGTAATCAGTGACCTAAAAAAACCTTAGTACTGACTTTCATACAAATCACGTGACTTTTTGTACTTAAGTCCGCCATATTGTGTCTGCCATTTTGAACTTCTCAATTTTGACACCGGATTCGTCATCAGCGACCTGAAAACCCTCTTAGTACTGACTTTCTTTCAAATCACGTAACTTTTTTAATTTTAGTCTGCCATATTGGATCGCCATATTGAATTTCTTCATTTTGATCCCGGATTCGTAATCAGTGATCTAAAAAAACCTTAGTACTGACTTTCATACAAATCACGTGACTTTTTGTACTTAAGTCCGCCATATTGGGTCTGCGATTTCGAATTTCTCAATTTTGACACCGGATTCGTCATCAGCGACCTGAAAACCCTCTTAGTACTGACTTTCTTTCAACTGACGTAACTTTTTTAATTTTAGTCTGTCATTTTGGATTGCCATATTGAATATTTTAATTTTTACCCTGGATTCGTCATCAGTGACCTAAAAACCCCCCTAGTAGTGACTTTTAGTTGAATTACCTGACTTTTTATATTTTAGTCTGCCATATTGGATCGCCATGTTGAATTTCTTAATTGTGACCCCCGATTCGTCATTAGCGACCTAAAAACCCCCTTAGTACTGATTTTCATTCAAATCACGCAAATTTCGTATTTCAGTCTGCCATATTGGATCAACAATTTGAATTTCTGAATTTTGATACCAGATTCGTTATCCGCGACCTAAAAAGTCCGTTAGTACTGACTTTCATTAAAATCAAGCGAATTTTGCATTTCAGTCCACCATATTGGACCGCCATTTTAAATTTCTTAATTTTAACACCGGATTCGTCATCAGCGACCTAAAAAACCTGTTAGTACTGACTTTCATTCAAATCACATCACTTTTTTATTTTAGTCTGCCATATTGGATTGCCATATTGAATATTTTAATTTTGACCCTGGATTCGTCATCAGTGACCTAAATACCCCCCTCATACTGACTTTTAGTCAAATCACGTGATTTTTATATTTTAATTTGTCATATTGGATTGCCATATTGAATTTTCAAATTTTGACCTTGGGTTCGTCATGAGTGACCTAAAAATCCCCTTCGTAGTGAATTTTAGTCAAATCACGAGACTTTTTATGTTTTAGTCTGCCATATTGGATTACCATATTGTATGTTTAAATTTTGACCCTGGATTCGTCATCAGTGACCTAACTACCCCCCTCGTACTGACTTTTAGTCAAATCACGTGACTTTTCATATTTTAGTCTGCCATATTGGATCGCCATATTGAATTTATTCATTTTGACCCCGGATTCGTAATCAGTGACCTAAAAACTCCTTAGTACTAACTTTCTTTCAAACCACGTGACTTTTTTATTTTAGTCTGCCATATTGGATCGCCATATTGAATTTCTTCATTTTGAACCCGGATTCGTAATCAGTGACCTAAAAACTCCTTAGTACTAACTTTCTTTCAAACCACGTGACTTTTTTATTCAGGTCTGCCATATTGGATCGCCATATTGGATCGCCATATTGAATTTCTTCATTTTGAACCCGGATTCGTAATCAGTGACCTAAAAACTCCTTAGTAAAATTAGGATTTATTGTTTCAGAATGATTAATCATGAATCCGGAATGAGGTTCTATGCATCAGGAATCAGGAGTAAGGAGTGAAGAGTGAGAAATTATAAATCAGGAATGAGCAATTAGGATTGAGAAATAAGGAAGTATTATTCAGGAATTAGGAATTATGGATCAGAAATAAGGAATTATTGTGCAGGAATGAGAAATTATGAATAATAAATGAGGAGTGATGGATCAGATATGACGAATCAGGCTTGACCAATTAGAAATGAGATATTTCTGTTTAGAAATTAAGAGTTATGGATCACAAATGAGGAGTGATGATACAAGAATGAGGATTGCATTAGTGTAAAGTTTTTTTTTTTTCATTTGAGAACGCTGGAAATATTAAGTACAAGAATAGGATACTGTACTGTGAAATACAGTCATTAGTAACCATAATGGTTAAGATTATTCTGGTACTGCAGGGTTTTTCAAACTTTCTCCCAGATTTTTTTACCTTAAAAAGTTATAATAGTTCAAAAAAATCTAATTATACCCCTATTAAAGCTCTTAATAAATTTCATTCCGCAAAGAGGAATGAGAAATGTAAAATTATGGTTTAGGAATGAGAAATCAGAAATGAAGAGTGATGAATCAGGAATCAGGAATGAGGAATCAGGAGTCAGGAATAAGCAAGGAGGAATGGTGATACAGAAATGAGGATTTATTGTTACGGAATTATTAATTATGAATCCAAAATGTGGTTCTGCGCATCAGAAATCAGGAGTTAGAAGTGAAGAGTGAGAAATAATGAATCCGAAATAATCAATTAGGAATAAGGAATAAGGGATTATTGTTAAGTTATTAAGAAGTGTGGATCAGATATAAGGAGTTATTGTTCAGGAATGAGAAATTATAAATAATAAATAAGGAGTGATGGATCCGATAATTAGGAATCAGGCTTGTGCAATCAGAAATGAGGTAATTTCGTTCAAAAACTAAGAGTTATGGATCACAAATGGGGAGTGGATTTGTAAAAGGGTTTTGAATAATTTAAGAATGATTTTGAGAAGCGAGGAATCAGGAATAACAAATAAGCAATCAGGAATGATAAAGCAAAAATTAGGATTCATTGTTTCGGAATGATGAATCATGGATCCGAAATGAAGAGTTATGGATCATGAAGAAATAAAATATTATTAATCAGAAATTAGCAATATGGAATGAGCAATCAGCAATGAGCAATTGAGAATGATATATGAGAAATAAGGAAGAAGGGATTCTTGTTTAGGCATGAGCAACAATCAATTAGAAATGAGCAATTATGAATTAGGAATGAAGCAATAAGAAATGAGGTGGTACTGTTTAGGACTCAAGAATTATGAATCAGAAATGAGAATTAAGGAATCAGGAGTCAGAAATAAGCAATGAGGAATCATAAATCGGAAATTGGGATTAATGTTTCGGAATGATAAATTATGGATCCGAAATAAACAGTTATGGATCAGGAATCAGAAGTAAGGAGTGAAAGATTATGAATTAGGAATGAGCAATTAGGAATGAGCAATCAGGAATGAGCAATTAGGAATGAAATATAAGAAATAAGGGATTATTGTTCAGGAATAAGGAATAATAAATTAGAAATGAGGAATTATGAATGATAAATGAAGCAATAAGGAATGAAGTATTTTTATTTAGGACTTGAGAATTATGAATCAGAAATGAGAATTAAGGAATCAGGAGTCAGAAATAAGCAGTGAGAAATCGTAAATCGGAAATTAAGATTGATTTTTTTAAATTATGAATTATGGACCCGAAATTAGGAGCTATGTAACGTAAATCAGAAGTAATTAGTGAGAAATTGAGAATCAGGAATCAGCAATTAGGAATGAGAAGTGAGGAATAAGAGAATATTTCCAGAAATAAGGAATTATGATAATTTTTTTTTTTCAGAGAATTATTCTTTCTGGTCAAAAAATTAACTTTTTTGTTGAGAATTCAAATTCGTTGAATTACACAATTTACACAATTACACAATTACACAATTTGTTAAAAAATTAAATTATTTGCTTCAAAATACACTTTTTTTCAAAATTCGTTTTTTTATCTGAAAATGTAGCTATTCAATTTTTGGTTGAAAATTTTTTCTTGATAAGTTGAAAATGTAACAACTTGGTAACAAGTTCATGTAATTTGTTGAAAAATAGTCTGTTTGGAATTTTAACTGCCTGGTTGAAAATTCGTGATGTGAATTTAAAATTATTTCTAAACCAAAAAAAAAAAATGTTTAGCGATATATTTAAATTTTTTACCAAAGAGATCAATTTTCAACTAAATTTAATAATCTAAAAAAAATGAATTTTCAAGGAAAGAAGATTAATTTTCTTCAAAACGATGAATTATCAACGAAATACATGAATTTTCAACTAAAGAAGATCAATTTCTGAACAACAAAAACATATTTAAGTTTTCAGTCAAGAAAATTAATTTTTAACTAAAAAAGAGCTTTCGGCACGGTTGCTACGCCTCCGCTTAGGGGTTATTCCTTCAGGACCATCCCTGGACAATTGTCCGCGACTGCATATTAATTATTGTAAACATATTCAGCAGAAACCCTTGGTACAGGACCCTCTAACCACAACCCGAGGACGCGTATGCTGGCTTTGTCATAGGCCCTTCCGTTCTATTCCAAAGGAATCGAAACCGAAACCGAATGGTTATATTAAAATATATATATATATATCAAAAGAAGACTATACAAATGGAAAACGTGACAAATAGGAGATTTCAATCAAAAACCGTGATTGTGTAACATTTTCAAGTTTATTGAAACAAGTTATTACACAATTTTTTGATTACTTTTGACTTATATAGAGATGTTTAATTAATTCCTGAATAATATGATAGAATAAAGTTTAATTGACGCTTCGGCAGAGATATCATTGGCCTATGGCGTGAGCGGAGATTCTTCATTATTTCAACCTCTTGATCTTCACTTGTATCTGTTAGAAAAACTATAAAGTTTATTATTTTGAATATTTAAAAAATTTATTATATAAAACTACTACTACTATAAAATGTGTAAATAAGAATAAGTATATAGTTTGACGAACGTACAATTCTATCATTTCTTCAGGGCCAAAAATGTTGCTAGGTGTGAGACACTTTTTGCATTCCGCAGATAAAAGCAGATAAAAAGATAAAAGCCCTAATCATACAAAAGTATGCAGTGGAAGATTAATTTTATTTTCTGAACAAATCATCCAGTTTGTTCAACCGCATACTTTGAAAGTATTAACAATTAACTCTGAAGTTTATGTAAACTATTATTCTTTAGTCTGTGTGTAAATTATCAAAATTTATATTCATTCATCGCAGGCCTCACAGTCTTTCTTCTTTTTCCCAATAAGAAAATCCAACAAATTTTGTAGAAAGTTTATTTTTTCCGGTTAAAAAGTCTACTATCAATTTTTTGGTTACAAATTCATCTTTTTGGGGCAAACATTTTTTATTTGGTTAAAAATGCAATGATTATGTTGCAAATTTAACAGTTTTGTTGAAAATTCGTCATTTTTGCTTGGGCATTCTACAATTTGATTCAATTTTTTCTACTTTCCTGCGTAGAAAATTTGTTTAGTTGAAAAGTCAACTATTTTTTGCACATTAGTCTTGTTGTTTTAAATATTCAGCTCTTCTTCAGGGTTGACTGGTTAAAAAGTAAACTGTTTCGGTGAAAAATGAACTTTTGTGTTGGAAATTAGTCTTTTCCGATTAAAAACCAAACTCGTTAGTTGAAAGTTTAACTACTTTCTTAAAGTTATTTTTCTTGGTTAGAGATTTATGATTTCAGTTTAAAATTGAACTATTTTGTTAAAATTTTGTTTACTTTGTTGAAAATAATTATTTAAATTGATAATTCAACTATCGTGTAGAAAATTCAACTGGATTGTAGAAAATTCGCTTTTTTTTGCTTGAATATTCAACAATTTGATAGGTAATTAAGGTACTTGGTAGAAAATTTAACTGTTTTCTTGAAAACTCGTCTTTTTGGCATCAAAATTCAACATATTGGATGAAATTTTATTTCTCTATTGACTGAAAAATATTTATTGTTGAAAATTCAACTTATGCTAAAAATTCGCAATTTTTATTTAGAAATTTATCTATATTGGTGAAATTCGACTATGTCTATGGCTATGTTGACTAGGTTACTGACGATTTATTACTTTGGCTGAAAATTCTACTATTTTGTTAATAATTCAACTATTTTAATTGAAAAGTGAACTGTCTCAATTGAGTTGGGAAAAATTACGTAACCCTAAGAAAGACGGATACGTTGTTCATACTTTCAGAAAAAACATTACGTAGTTTTGCAGGGCGCCTTATATCTATATATAGTTCAAGTTAAGTTAATATTAACACGTGTCTATATGCAGAGGAAGTTTTTTATTTAATTAACCTGGGATGAAGAACCTTTTATGTAGAACCTCAAAAAACCTCTTAATTAAGAAAAAAATGTACGCTTTTGGCAACATTCTATAATATATTTGTTTTAGATTGCATTTTAGATTTTAAATTACCCGCTGGACGAGGAAGTGTATGTGCCAGAGATATCCGCATCAGAATAACACTCCATATGCCAACTAACCAGTATACTCGATCCAACCCTCATAATGACGTGACCATATAGCATATACTTGTTTAGTTTCAGGATGCTCCGCTACAAAACCATCAATAGGATCTGTTGGTCGTGGGGGTGGACCTGATTGGTTATGAAAAATATAGTCATTATCATTATTTCAAAGATTAAAAAATCATTAATTAGTCCTACCAAATTTGACTAAATTGTTAGTCTATTAATAATAATTGACCAAAAAATTGAATTTTTTATTTTATAAGCAAATTTTTGTTGTATGTCAAGCATACACATTGAGAACCTCGGAAATCTAAGCACTTGGCCTACGTGATCTTTCACTCAAGTTTTTGGAAAATGAACCGAGTTCTTTTTCTAAAGAAAGGGTAATTAGTGCGCGCATAGCACGCATAATGTTCTATTATTTAAAAAAAATAGACCATGCAAAAGTTTAAAGTTTTTAAAATTAAATAATTTAAAGTTTCAAGGTTAGAAAATTTCAAATAACAAATTTGAAATGAAAAATTATTATTCAATGTTTTTATTTACTTCCTACAAATTTATAAGCCCGCTAATTAATAAAATGTTACAATAAAAAATTTCGATGAAACGGGGACCAGATATTTTTTTTACGGTCCTAACGTACTTGTACTTTAACTTCATAGCCGAAATGTTTTCCCGATTTTCTAAGTGTTAGGTTAGCCGTGAGGTTTAGTTTTTAGCGATCGAACAAGTTAAACGTAGCTTAGGTGGTTCGAAACCCGCCACAGCCTTTTCGATTTTTAATAGAGTTAATATCGTTAAAAGCGCGCGACTATATAGTATGTAATGTATCGTAATTTAAAGTAATTATTTAAGTTAAATTGTGTATATGTCCCAACAATACACTTATGAATTGTATGATATGTGTGAGAATGTGTTTGTTAGTAGTGGATGACCTTCCACAGAATCTGTGGAAGGTCATCCAAAAAAACATTCCAAGAATGTTTTTTTTTTTTTCGTGGCGTACGAAATTTTACATGACTGGGATGTAGAATTCACATACTTAGAGAGATAGAGTTTGTTTTCTATGATTGAAACTGTGCCTAACAGTTCGGCTGATTTTACCTAACTGGTAGGTAATCGACATCTCATATTACCCAACTGTCAGGTAATCTTTATTATCTCGTTGCATTATTTCCTACTGAATCGCGAATTAAATTTTATTGAATTTATATTAATAATTTATAATTTCACATTAAATATTACCCTATTTCATTTCACACAACTGAAGGAGAAATTTTAATATAATGCCGTAATGTCCTCCGTTTACCGAACTAAATTATGTAAAATTTAACACACAAATTTTCTCCTTGTATTTGATTATAAGTTCAAGTAGTTTTGTTGAAAATTCATTTTCTTGGTTGAATATTCATTTTATTGGTTGAAAATTCATTTTATTGGTTGAAAATTTATCTTTTGTAGTTCAAAATTCAAATATATCGTTGAAAATTATTTACCCTTTTTACTTGAAAATTCCTGTATTTTGTTGAAAATTCGTCTTTTTTGGTAGGGTATTAATCTTCTTGGTTAAATCCCCATCTTTTTGGCTAAATGTTGAAGTCTTGTTGAACATTAATTTTTCAAAAGATTCATTATTTTAATTGAAAATCTATCTTTTGGTTGCAAATTCGTTTTTTTTTTTTTGGTTGAGAATTGAATTTTCTAACTAAAACTGTAACTATTTCATTTTTGGTTGAAAGCTGACATTGTTAAATAAAAATTGATCTTTTCTAGTTAAAAATTCAACTATTTGGTTGAAAATTGATGCATTTTGTTAAAAATTCTTATTTTTTGGTAGAATAGCAATCGGTCGCCTTTTGTTGTTGAATTTGACTGTTATTCATGACAAATTATAATCTTTCATTGTTGAAATATCAACTATTATAATATTGTTGCACAAGGCTCTAATCATAACGGGTACTTTCTTTTAATTGAAAAAAAATTGTAACAATTAAATAATGCAAAATTCTATACAATAAAATTATACAAAAAACATTATTCCAATGTTTATTCAAATAAAATAAAATAATAATAAAAATAATTTTACCACAAAAGTTAGCACGCGCGTGAGAGCGCGTATGATCGTCTAGTAATAGTAAAAATACATAAATCGAAATAATTATTAGGAATTTACTTTGTTACTTCTGTATATTCTAATTTTAAATCATGGGGTTACCCTAAGAGTAAAAAACTGAAGGTTACGTGATTTTATAGAAAGGAAAGTGGGCGCCACGCATGCGCAGAGCGCTTGAATAACGCCGGCAGTCAGCCTTGCCGGGGAATACCAGCGATATGTGGCGTCTACGAGCCTGTTTGCAATAAATCAGAAAGACGGAAAAAATAAGCACAAAAAATAGAAAGAAGACAAGTGATACTGACAAATGCTAAAGTGCAATTACATTACATGTGTCTAAACAAATCTCGTGATATTTATAGGCAAGTGAAGCTGTCAATGTTTCACATATTTGTTGTATTCAATCAGAATTAACAGGTCAAGAAAGAATCGATTCTAATCAGCCCCAGGGGGATGGCTCTCCTATAGAGGCCTGTAGAATAAATGTGTCATGAGATTTGAAGACGGCCGAGTGGCGACGCTGGCTGTACTTTTAGGCTAACAATTATTCAACAACAATCTGGGAGATACAAAATCATGATCTTTGAGATGCTATCTTGCTTTTGTATATATTTATCTAGGAAAAATATTTTTTAACATACTAAATATCCAATAAATTAATAAGTACTAATGAAAAGTGAAGAAAACATTATTTTGATGATTAAATACGAATAGAAACTTTATAGGAAATTTTAGAGGTCAATCCAATTTTTAAAGAAATTTCCATGATAATTTCGAATAAAAAAAAATGGGAATAGTTCAGCAACAATTGTTGTAAACTTAGTCATATAAACCGACAGCTGCAAAACACGGATCCCGTTTCTGTGAAAAATGTTGATTGCTGGAGCTCAAGAGTTTAATAAAATTTTTGATGAAATTCCCATAATAATTTAGTGCAAGGAAAAAAATTGGGAATGATTCAAAAATTATTGAATGATTTTGCAATAATTGCTGTAAACTTAGTCAGATCGAGAGCCAGATAAAAAATGTATCCCCGTTTCTGACAAAAATACTTGTTACTGAAACTTCATAGGAAATTTGATAGATTAATCAAATTTTTCAAAGAAATTTCCATGATAATTTCGTATAAGAAAAAAAATGGGAACGGTTCAGCAAGAATTGCTGTAAACTCAGTCATATCAACAGACAGACGAAAAGCACGGATCCCGTTTTTGAGAAAAATGTTGATTGTTGCCACTCAAGAGTTTAATAAAATTTCCGATGAAATTTCCATGATAATTTAGTATAAGACAACAATGGGAATTATTCAGCAATACTTGTTGTAAAATTATTAAAATTGACAGTCAGATGAACAATGTGTCCAAGTTTCTGAGCACAATATTTGTTACTGAAACTGTATAGGAATTTTTAGAGGTTAATCCATTTTTTTAAAGAAATTTCCATGATAATTTCGTATAAGAAAAAAAATGGGAATGGTTCAGCAACAATCGTTGTAAACTTAGTCATGTCAACAGACAGATGAAAAACACGGATCTCGTTTCTGAGAAAAATGTTGATTACTAAAACTCAGGAGTTTAATATCATTTCCGATGAAATTTTCATGATAATTTAGCATGAGAAAAAAAATGGGAATTATTTTGCAATAATTGTTGTAAACTTCGCCAGATCGAGAGCCAGATGGGAAATGTATTTCCGTTTCTGATAAAAATATTTGTTAATGAAACTTTAGAGGCATTTTGAGAGGTTAATCAAATTTTCAAAGAAATTTCCATGATAATTTCGTATAAGAAGAAAAAATTGGGAATTGTTCAGCAAGAATTGTTGTAAACTTAGTCATATAGACCGACAGCTGAAAAATACGGATCCCGTTTCTGTGAAAAATGTTTCACGAGTTTGATAACATTTTTGGTGAAATTCCCATGCTAATTTAGTACAAGAAAAAAAATTGGGAATGATTCAGAAATTATTGAATGATTTTGCAACAATTGTTGTAAACTTAGTCAGATCGAGAGCCAGATGAAAAATGTATTCCCGTTTCTGATAAAAATATTTATTACTGAAAATTTATAGGAAATTTTAGAGGTTAATCAAATTTGGAAAGAAATTTCTATGATAATTTCGTATAAGAAAAAAAATGGGAATGGTTCAGCAACAATTGTTGTAAACTTAGTTATAACAACAGACAGATGAAAAATACGTATCTCGTTTCTGAGAAAAATATTGATTACTGAAACTCAGGAGCTAAATAACTTTTCGATGAAATTTCCATGATCATTTAGCATAAGAAAAAATAGAGATGATTCTGCAATAATTGTTGTAAACTTAGTCAGATCGAGAGCCAGATGAAAAATGAGTTCCCGTTTCTGATGAAAATATTTTGTACTGAAGCTTTATAGAAATTTTTAGAGGTTAATCAAATTTTCAAAGAAATTTCCGTGATAATTTCGTATGAGAAAAAAAATTGGGAATGGTTCAGTAACAATTGTTGTAAACTTAGTCATGTAAACCGACAGCTGAAAAATACGGCTCCCGTTTCTGAGAAAAATGTTGATTGCTAGAACTCAATAGTGTAATCGAATTTTCGATGAAATTCCCATGATAATTTAGTACAAGAAAAAAAATTGGGAATGACTCAGAAATTATTGTATGATTTTGCAATAATTGCTGTAAACTTAGAGAGCTAGATGAAAAATTTGTCCCTGTTTCTACAAAAATATTTCTTACTGAAACTTTATAGGAATTTTTAGAGGCTAATCAAATCTTTTAAAGAAACTTCCATGATAATTTCGTATAATAAAAAACAAATGGGAATGATTCTGCAACAATTGTTGTAAACTTAGTCATGTCAACAGACACATGAAAAACACGGATCCCGTTTTTGAGGAAAATGTTGGTTGCTGCAACTCAAGAGTTTGATAAAATTTCCGATGAAACTTCCATGATAATTTTTTATAAGAAAAAACATTGAGAATGGTTCAGCAACAATTGTTGTAAACTTAGTCATATAAACCGACAGCTTAAAATACGGATCCCGTTTCTGAGAAAAATGGTGATTGCTGAAACTTGAAAGTGAAATAAAATTTTTGATGAAATTGCCATGATAATTTAGTACAAGAAAAAAAATTGGGAATGGTTCAGAAATTATTGAATGATTTTGCAATAATTACTGTAAACTTAGTCAGATCGAGAGCCTTTTGTCTATTCATCTTTTTTCGTATCTTGTATAGTTTGACCGCAAAATGGAATTTTTGATTTTTCATTATTTTTTTGAGCGATAAAAATGTGAATTTTCGATTTTTTAAGAAAATTAAAAAAAGTCTTAAAAGAATATTTTCGTTTTTTTTTGTTGTTGAAATTTTGTAAATGCGATAACTCCAGTAATTATTGTTTGATCAAGAAAGTCATTAGATAAATTGTTTGTCTTTTTGAGTACTAAGAACATCCGTACATAGAATTTTTAAATTTGAAAAAAGTGGTCTCAAAAATTTTGAAGAAGCGCTCACTTTTTTAAGTTTTATCCAAAATGGCTGGCTAACGAACCTGACCTTCATTTTAGGACACTTAAAAAGTATACCAAAGCCCAATCCAATACGGTAACAGACATTTTGTAAAAAACGGTTTTTGGTGTTCAGGGGGTCTCAAAACGTGGACACTTGACAAAGACGGAAGGATTTTACACAAATCTAATACCTTCTCATTATAGGATGAAAATGTAAGAAATGGTGCTATAGCTGGACTTGATCCATTCTTTTCTTCGAGAATTATCGTGTTTACGGACGGACGGACACACAATCAGACATACGCGATCGCTAAAACTTGGTTTTCGGCTTCAAGAAAAAACAGCTGCATCAAAATAAAATCACCTACAAATAAAATCACCGTTGTTCCTCGGTCCAGCGTCCAACTTGAATTTACTTGAATTAACCTGAAATTCTTCTTTTTGAAATTGGCAGGAATATTATATATAATTTTAATCATTTTTAAGCTCGAAATATGAGAATCTACATTAAAAACAAAATTTTTAAAATCTTTCCAAATCTTAAATTACAAAAAATTGTTGTCAAAACTTCTACTTATCTTTCCAAACGTTTAGAATTTTTCATAAATTCCGAAAAATTACTAGAATTCAGCGAAAATTGAAAATATTTCTTTTCTATTTAACGTAATTGTGTTAAATTTTTCAATTGAGGGCATGTGACACTTATCCGATTTCTACTTCACCGACATTTTTTTTTTATCATTCCAGTTCCACACAAAATGTAATATTGAGCTGAAAGTTTTGTTAAATGAAGAAAAAAAACTAAGGAACGTTTATGTGCTGATAAATCTTCGGATATGAACAAAATTTTAAATTATTATTTTTTTGAAATTGTAAAAATTTATTAGCACATAAACGTTCCTTAGTCCCTTTTCTTTATTTTCTCAAACTTTCAGCTCTGTTTCACATTCCGCGTGGAATTAGTATAATAAAAACTCCCAAAATAAAATAAAAACTAGATTTTTAGGTATTATTGTAAATTTGTAGCATTTTCTGCCGTCTTTTTTTAATACAAATAATAACTGGAGGTCGTATTTTGTGATTGAAATATAATAGTTGGTCATTGTTAGGAGTAGTACATTTTTTTAAAAACATTATGTAATTATTGAAACAATTATTCATTGTTTATTTTAAAATGTTTGATAGAATTCAATGTCTCATCAATAAGCATAAAAAATGTTTCATCCCGAAAAGTTATCCTTTTTCGAAGAAATCAGAATTGAACATCGCATAATCACCGTATGACACATTTTTTTACTAAAAATTCTAAAAAAAAATATTTTGTTGCATTAAATGATAATATCAAGAAACATCAATGTTAATGCAATAAAACAATATATACCGATATATAATAATAATAATAATAATAATAAACCAATAAGTGAAGTGGTGTAGAAAAAAAATCGAATTATTGATATTTTGATTTATCGAAAAATTCACTTTTCAGGCTATCACGTAATAAATAAATAAGTAATAATAATATAAATATACGATAGTAAAATATAATATAATAATACAAATGAAAAATAGTACAAATAAATAATAATAATAATCAGCTTCAGGCTTCGGACGGAAAATTTAGATTGATACTGGACAGAACAGTCAATTTGGATTGGCTTTAACCATCTTAGAGATGGGGTATACATATTTTTTGATTTTATAAAATGAAAGTTCTTGTGCTTCGAATGATGGAAACTATAAACTCTCTCGGGACGTCCAATTTTATCCGAAATAGCGAAAACTTCGAATTACCGAATGTCATGGCAAACCCTATTTGAAATCTAATAATTTTCTATTGGAAATACTAATAATTTACAAGAAAATTAACATAAAATTGTTTAGAATTGGAAATATTCTTCAAAATATTATAATTGATCAAGTTTGATAGAAATTATTAAATGTTTTATATTGAAAATTGTCCCCGATTAAAGGTTTTTAAATACAAATTGTTTAATTTTGAACAATTTATGGAAAGTCTCGAATTTCTAGATTTTAAACTGTGATTCTTGGTGTTTTACATTTATATTCGGTCAAGTATTAAAAGGCTTTCTTTTTGAAATTATGCAATTTTGAATTATTTAAATTGGAACATAATAATTTTGATTTTTTCTAACATGACATTATTCCAATTTTACTGTGTCCGATATTTTTTAGATGTTCGGTAACATCACTTTTCTTAGTAAAAACCATCAAATAATTAATTTGATGATTATTGCAATAACTAATTTTTTCCTTGTACTTTTATTTTGCAGAATCTCTTTGGGGATTTCCTAAAAAGGAGAAAGGTGAACGTCCCCGCATAGTAGTTGAGGTTCAAGCTTACCAAACTACAATAAAGCAAGCAGAATTGAAAGTTAAACGTTTAGATCCAGGCGAGTATCGTGTAGCAATAGATAGTGCAAGAAATCCCAAGTTTGTCAATGGATTAGTGGTTGGTGGCATTTTGTGTCCATTTATGGCTAAGACAGTGGGTGATCCGAATATCTACGAAAGAGTTAAAATACGCCTAAATGGCAGCACTGCAAAAATGCTTGTAGCAATACCGACAAATGATGCTCTGAATCGTCGGTTCAGCGAGAAAGTTAAAGACAGATATATTCGTTTAGCCTATTTACCTCAAGTGAAAGATTCAACAGATATCAAATTTTAAATGATTTTAATTTTTAGATCGATTCTACATTTATTTTACATCACCAACTTGATTGCAACATTGTCAAACTTTATTCTAACATAACCAACTTGATGAGAACCTCGCTGAATTGATAGCCACCTTGCCAACTTGATTAAAACATTGCTGGGTTGATTGCCACCTTGCCAACTTGATTGTATCAGTATCAAACAATGTTCCTTTAAATCGACGCTTCCGCAAGACTGTTAAACATAAGTACATGTTTTTTGCGGAGATACCAGCTATACCTTAATAAGGATAGCCCATTTCCGAAATAAAAAAAAATAAATATATTTTTTTGCTAAATTTATGTGAACCCACTGAGAAACTGATAGTTATTAAAAAATAACAAAAATAAATTTTCCTTTCGTTACTTATTTCAATTCCATTTACACTACAAATTCAATTGCAGCATTGTCAACATTATTGAATCAATATGGAATCAGCCAAGCAATTTGTTGGAATCCGCTCAAAAATAAATCATTTTTTTTTAAATTATCTTTAGAGGTGGCGTAAGCCTCATGAAGTGTAACACGTATTTTCCATAATATGAAAAAAAATATTACTTCTCAACTATCACCCCCAACTAGTCTCACTATTAACTATTATCTACAGCAAGTGCGCGAGACCTTCCAGGGCTTCCATTTCCTCTTACCACTACTCTTCAAACTTTTCCAAGACACGCATCCCTTGTCCTCAATCACATAGTATCCACCTTATCCAATATTTAGACTCATTCATGCCTTCTCCCATTCTGATACGTATCATCCTGGACCACCTGCACTCACACATTCTTCATTTCCTTCTAACTTCATTCTCTCCTCCTCCCATCTTGAATGTCCCTTGTTACCTCTCCGCTCTATTTAGTATTTCCTGCAGGCACACTTGTGCAACTTTTCTACCTTTTACCACTCTTAAGTTTCTTCTCTCAACATATAACCTGGGGAGTTCTAGCTCACTCCCATAACCCATCACCTTACTCTCACTCTTCATCGTTTTCTTTCACCTGAAGATCATTTTCACCACCCGCTTCGAACCAGAATCCTGAATAACAAAATTCCTCTACCATTTCCACCATTTTCCCATTTATCTTCCATCCATACTTTACTTCATTCTTTCTCTTCCTGAAACATACTATCTTTGTCTTCGTCACATTCATTTTCAGGTCTTTCTCTCTCACAAACTCTTCAAATTCATTTCATTAGCAAATTCATTCCACTTTTATTCTCTGCCAGAAGGACCACGTCGTCCACGTTTGCTGAAGAATGAATTCTTCTATTTCCTAAAACTGTACCCCCTTGACCTTTCTTCTCCATTTTCTCTTCTAAGTCTGCTAACAATATGCTAAACAACAACGGACTTAACAGGCGCCCTTGACTGAGACCCCTCCCTGTCCAGAACTTCTCCTATTTATGTTCCCCGATCGTCACCCTTGCCTTCGTCTCCGTAAAGAACTCTTTTATCCTCTCAATCAGCTCTTCGTGCACCTCCCTTAATTCATTGCCTTCCTTTCCTATTCATCAAATCAAAAGCTGCCTAAATATCTACGAAGAGTGCGACCAGTTTTCCTTTTTTCTGTCCCAGGTTCCTGTTGACTGTTGTTCACTGCCCCCACCCCCTTTATGAATCCTGTTTGATTGTGTGGAATACTTTCTTTCTGTTCTATCTGTTCTACATGTTCTTCTAATCTCTTCCTAAGAACCCCTGCGTAAATTTGATATATTACTGGCATAAGAGTGATTTCTTTATATTCTTCCACATTTCAACCCCCTCCTTTCTTTAATAAAGGAACTAGCAAACGCGTTCTCCACTTCCTAGGCCATCCTTCCCCTCTCCATACTCTATTACATACTTCCCAAATATCTTCTCTAACCCTTCTTTCGCCAATTTTCTACGCTTCATTCTCCATCCCATCCTCTCCTGTCGACTTATTTCTTTTCTACTCAAGAAGAAAAGGAGGCCGTAGGAATATTCCTACAGAAAAAATATCTTCTCGCCCTCCGACTTCTACCCCAGGCACATGAGTCACAAATCGTGTCCTTACTTCTCTAGGCTCTTAAGCCATCGATCAAAAAGATTCTCCGAGCTGCCACTATCAGCACCTTCGAGGAGCTAGTAGAACGAGCTATCCAAGCGGAAACGGACGAAGCCGAGGAGAATCCTCGAAAAGCCGCCCGGGATGCGGCACGAAATAAGACCACTGCTTTGGCACACTCGCAAATCAACACGTCAGCAGCCGCAACATCAAATGCTCGGCCACCATCTCGCTGGACGGTACAGTTAATTTGAGTCCCGTCCTCCATGAAGTACATTACTCTGGTAATTTTCCACATCAGCTCCGAATTGCGAGCCGAGATGATTCTCGGCAGACCTTGACTGGGCCAGCATAGAGTCATCCACGAACACGTAGCCGACTGAATCTTCGTCGGTACCACTGTTTGACAAAGAGTTTGACTCAGCCCCCTTCCTCACGCACACGAGCAGGCCTCCCCCAAGGAGAAAATCGAGGTACAAAATGATTCTCCAACCCATCTGCAAGAGGAATTTCACAAATTGGTGCAACAGCACGCATCCCTTTTCCATGGGAATAGAAGATTGAAGCAGACACTCGCCAATGTGCAGCATGAGATCCAGCTTGTAAAACGGTCATTCTTTTCGCGAAGCACCTCGCGTATATTCGGACGAAAAAACGTCGATGCTCCCCAAAGCCTTCCCAGAATAGACGAGACCCTCAAGGATCTGGGCACGGCAAAAGTCTTTTACACGATTGACCTCAAAAGCGGGTACTGGCAAGTACCCATGGCGCCACGATCCCGCCAGTTTACCGCCTTCTCTACACCCGGAGGAGGCCAATTTCAGTTTCGGGTGATGTCGTTCGGGCTCAAGAACGCGCCCAGAACTTTTCGAAATTTAATAAGGCAGGTTCTCTCGGAACAATGGGGCATATTCGCAATTGCCTGTCTCGATGATATCGTCATCTATTCTCGAGATTGGGAAGAGCACCTGCTTAATCTAGCTCTCGTTTTCGAACGGTTGTCTATTTATGGATTAACCGTTGCCCCCGCCAAGTTTAGCTTCGGGCAGACCACACTTCCCTATCTTGGCCACGTCATCAGCACCGAAGGAAACTCGGCTCAAACGGGGCACATCGAGGCAATCAAAAACGCCACCCCGCCTCGCACCCGGAAAGAAATGCGTTTTTTCCTGGGTGTATGTAACGGGGTCAAGGGGTACATACCGAACTCGTCGGTAATCCTTGCCCCACTATCCGACATGTTGTCAACCAAGAGGCCCTACAAAATGACTCCTGAGGCTCTTCGCCATTTCGAAACTGCCAAGGCCGTCTTCCAACAGCCCGTAACCCTCAGTCGTCCAGACCCGGAACTAAGGTTTATTTTACAGACTGATGCCAGTGCCCGTGGCATGAGGGCAGTCCTCATGCAAGAGGAAACCGATGGAAAACGCCGCATCATATCCTTCGCAAGTGAAAAATTTTCACAGACAGTGGCTCGTTACCATTGTAACGAGCAAGAATGGCTGGCAATCGTGTGGGCGATCAAAAGGTATCATCCCTTCTTGGAAGATCGACCGTTACGCTAAGAACGGATAGTAAAACGCTCACATGGCTGGAACAGCAAAAGGAGACACGGGACAAGTTAACCCGCTGGGATCTTTTTCTCAGCCGATACCCGCGCACTGTGAAACACGTGCCGGGCAAACAGAACGAGTTGTCAGATGCCCTGTCACGGCATCCCAACCCCGAGGAGTATTCACCTGGCGAACCTGATCTAGCGCCGATGTTGCCGCCCACCACCGCCTCCAGCCATGCTGGACCTTCATCGGTCGGGCCAATCTTAAGCGCTCTGGCCTGACCGCCGCTCTTTGAAGAAATCGTCGCCGCACAGCAGGAAGACTCGGCGATAACACGGGACGCCATCCATTGGCGTACCCTGCAAAACGAACCACATCTTACGCAGGAGGACGAGAAGTTTCTCAACCAGAATCGCCTGACGGATCGGTGGTTCTGGCGCCGAGACCCTAATGATGATAAGTGGCGACTTCAGGTACCAGCCACCCTACAAGCACGCGTGATATCGGAATATCACGACGCTGCCCTCGCAGGCCATCCGGGCACCGACGAAACAACGCGCTTGATACGCGAACATTTCTTTTGGCCCGGAATGATCCGAGAAGTCCGAAGATACGTGTCCGGTTGTCACCTCTGTATCTGCTGTAATCCGGTGCGCGGCCGGCAACCGGGCAACCAGCGACCACGATCAGTACGTAAAGCATGGGATAAGGTGGCCGTTGATTTGATGGGCCCGTATCCTCGCACTACCCAAGGTAATAATTTTATCTTGGTAGTCACGGATTTGTTTACCCGATGGGTGGAAGCCTTCCCCCTTCGGGCAGCAGATGCAACAGTAACACGAGAATTCTAGATCAATCTAAAATATCTATACCTTAAAACTATATACCTATCTACCCTTCACCTATATAGCCATCCACACATCACTACTTTCCAACCGAGAAATTCACGCCTGCCCCGAAAGGGAAACGGATTAATGATATAATAATAATAAATTGTTAAAACCATTATTTTGTTAACTTTAATTTATTATTTACCTCACTCTAATTGCAAAGTGTTCAACAAGTGGAACATTTTTTGAAAAAAATGCAATTTTCTAGTATTGTTTTAAAAGAATATTATTAAATATAATAATAAATTGTATGAACAATTATGTTTGTTAACCTCAATTAAGTATTAGATGACTCTAATGGAAAATTGGGCAAAAAATGTAATTTTTTTGGCTAAAACCGCGATTTTCTAACATTATTCAAATTGAATATTATTACCAATAATAACAAATTGTTGAAGCAATCAATTGTGTTAACTGTAATAAATTATTTACCTCACTCCAAATGAAAATGAAACAAAAAATTGAAATTTTTTGAAAAAATTGAAATTTTTTGAAAAAATGCAAATTTCTAGAATTATTCTAAGAGCATATTATTAACAATAGTAATAAATTGTTTACACAATTATGTTTCTTAATCGAAAAATTGAAAAAATGCAATTTTCTAGCATTCTTCTGAGAAAGTATTATAAACAATAATAATACAAATATTTTAAACAATTATGTTCGTTAACCTTAATTTAGTATTACATCACTCCAACTGAAAATTGAACAAAAAGTGAAATTTGTTTGAAAAAACCGTGACTTTCTAACTCTATTCTAAGAGTAAATTGTTAAAAACATTAATAAATTGTTTTACAGAATTGAAATATATAATTATCAGTATAAAGTAGTATTTTATGTATAAGAAACAATTTGCATTTAAAAAACTGCAAAAAACAATTATAATTATTGTCAAAAACTCACTTTCACAATTCACGTAAACTTCCAGTTACCAGTATAAACTAGTATTTTATATATTAGAAACAATTTATCTTTCAAAAAACCGCAAAAAAAATTATAATTAGCGCCAGAAACTCGCGAAAACCAATTTGTTACTTATGGGAGTTTTTGGGACCATATAAAACAGACTTATGGGGGTGATATTTAAAAAATAAGTTTTATTCGTATTCCATTGCTAATTGCGAAGAGAAATGTTGAGTTTCGACTCGATTCAGCTAATAATGACTATTCCGAATAAAATTTATAAAAACGTATTTTTTTCTTATGGGAAGTACGTTTTAAACTTCATGGGGTTTGCACCACCTTTAAATATCTTTTTTTTTTTAACAAAACAAAATGGATTTATTTTTGTGTGAATTCGAACACATTTCCGGGCGAGTTGCATAAAAATTCGAGAAAAAAAATTCCCATATATTTTTGGACCACCCTATTGCGCATGGATAGCGAGGCCGCGCGCATAAATTGTTAGGAATAAGAAAATGTATGTGTAAAAAAAATGCATTTCAGCGAAAAATGGAAGCGAAATTTTTATTATTCGTTAGCCCCATATTTAACATTTTATTATTTCAGAATGTCATTAAGAATGTACATAAATTAATGTCACATTTGCGAAACTCATTCAATCAACGCTTTGCGGGAGTTTTCAAATAAGCCGGGTCTCCAAATGTTTAATCCTGTAACTCCCATAATTTCTAAATTTTCGGAAACCCATTTTAACCATAAACCAAGTTTAATTAAAATAACTATTTTTAAAGTGTCCCATCAAAAAAAATAGTGCACCTAGATCGGTTTTCAAGTTGTGTGTACCATTACCCAAAGTTTCAGCAAAAATATTCAACAATGTGGACATAAACACGGTTAACATAAAAACGATAAATAGGTCTCTTGAAGCATTTTTTTAAATTTTGATTTAATGGTATTGAATTAAGATTCAAGCTTGAAAAATAATTTACAATTACAAAAAGAAACTTTCTGAAAGTGCATTTTTTAAATTATAAAAACATACACACTTTTCTCACCACCTTGTATTTAATTTATCAAATCTTCAACCTATTTCACCGACTTTTTTTTGTAAAACTTACAAATTTCATATCCGGTCATATCGAGTTAATAGTTTCCGAAATTAAATAAAAAGCACTATAAGGTACGCTTATCCGCCCATACATTTTTTTTTAAATCCAAAAGAAAATTTGAAATAAGTTTTTGATGGTAAAAATGTAGGAGAGAGCCTTTTGTTTAATTCCCTAAACTCAATCAACTCGATACATCTTATATCGTTTACAATTATTACATGCCCTCAAAATTGAAAAAAAAATCTGCCCGCTTTGCGGGGACATTCTCATCGCGCGCTTCGCCGGCAAATACTCTCTTAATAAGCTTCATCGTTATGACCTGCTTTTGTTTCAATTATGCCAATTTTACATAAAAAGGAGAACTAATTTACTTAAGGTTCTATCGACCTTAAGGAACACATTCTCATCAACTGGGAGCCGATGTCATTTTTTAGATGACAGTTACTCCCAGTGGGACCCTGCGGTGGTTGTCAACCTTTAGTTTTTTAATTATATATATATACGCATGACTTCTGTCCTAATTTGTTCAAATTTGTACAACCAACTTCAACCCCTGAAAACCACCCCCTGTGAGGCAAGCATTATGGCAGGTCAGCGAAATAGTTTTCCAGGCCCGTCATTGTCCAGTATCAACTTTATATTTATATGCGCATGATTTCCGTCCTAATTCGTTCAAATTTGTGCAACCAACTTCAACCCCTCAAAACTTCCCGCTGTGAGACAAACCTCTGTGCAGCCAGATAATGTTATAAATGAAAATAATCACTAGATCAACTTCAGAAAACTCTGGTTCAAGTTCACAAGCCCACTTCTTGCAATTTTTTCGTTAAAATAACTAAAGGTGGATTCTAAGGCTTACTGAATATTATTATTGGGTTTAAAATTTAAATTGGAGCTTTGTGAAGGAGACCTGAATAATTATTTCCACTTTGAAAACTTTGAGACCATTGAAATTATTTCGTAAAAACAACTAGGGGTGGACTACAAGCGTTGAAAAACATTGTTCAATTCAAAACTTAATCTGGAGTTTTGCGAAGGTGACCTGATCAATTATTTTCACTTGAAAACTTTTCTGGATTTTCTACTTGCAGACCTTTGAAATGTTTTTGTCGAAAGAATTAGGCGTGGATTCTAAGGGTTGTTGAATATTATTGTTGAATTTAAAACTTAGTTTGGAGTTTTGTTAGGGTGATCTGATGATGGTGTGCCATGATGTTTGCCTCGCAGGGGGTAGCTTTCAGGGTTTGAATTTGGTTGCACAGATTTGGACAAATTGAGAAGAAAATAATACGCTCATATAAAGTTGATTTTGGATAACGTCGGGGCCAGCGAAACGCTTGGCTGGCCCCGCCAGTGTTTTTTTAAGTAATCAGGTACTTCCGTTATTGCACAAATTCTACTTTTGGTTGAACAAATTTGAACAAATTCTGCACTAAATGTTTGGCCCAGAAAAAGCTGAATTTGCGTGCTTGGTGGGGCCAGCGAAATGGTTCTTTCGAAATCCCCCTTATATTAAGTTTCAAGAGAATCAAAACATTTTTTAGCATACTTGTCTGCCATGTTGGATCCACCATTCCCATTTCATGTAAGCGTTTCGCAACTGTGGATTTATCGACATTCAACTTACTTGACGACTCCTCGAGTATGTGGCATGAATCTTCATCGAAAAGTTCTTTCAGATCAACGTTTTCAAATTTTTTGGGCCCCCTCACGTTCTCGGTTGCTTACATAAAAAATCATCCTTTTTGAAACACCGAATCCATTCATTAAACTCGTATTCGATGAGGCATTGTCACCATACATATTTACCAGCGAAAGATGCCATTAAAGCGAAAGATGACATTAATGAAGGAAAGATAAAATGTTCCTTCATCTGGGAATGAATGTGAACTAGTGCTTTTTATAAATTACACATAACGCTAAAAATCATGGTCCATTATTTCATGAAACACGACAATGGAATCTCTAGTGAAACTTTTTAAAGAAGGGCAGAAGGTTAGTGCCATACCCTATATTATAAGAGGTTTTAGCATCATTAACTATTTGGATCATTCAACGTCAACAAGTCTTGATTTTGAATTTACTTCAGTTGATTCTCAATTCAACTGTATTGCTAATCCTTAGTTTTAGAAATATATCTACAATCGTTGATTTTGCGACTGATTTAATTTTCTCCGTTCAGGAAATTGTTCCCGAATGTACTCATCGCCAATTCCCAATTATTTAATTTTTTCTTTGTGAATTGGAAACTAATATGAGTAACCATTTAGCATTTATTAAGAAAGGCATAGAAAAGATTGTTGAGTTCCCATATTTAAGACGGGTTGAAGAAAAATAATTTTCCTTAAATTCTTAATAATCGTTTGGTTTTCATCTCATTTGCTTCGCTTTTCACTAAACACAAAATGATAACCTCACTATTATGTAGGCGCTGAAAGGAGTTAATTGTTGACGGCTTAAAGAAGAATCAAAATTCCCACGCTCTACGTAATATATGATATTTAATTTTGTTAGATTGGTTTTCTTTATATAAAATTCTTCAAGTTAATTTACTGAATCAATAACACGTTTGGGTCCACTTGGTTATTATTCCCTAGATAATTAGAAGGACGATTAGTCTCGCACCTAATCCACGACCTGCCACGAATTTGGAGCTGGTAGAAAGGAGGAAAGAACCCGTCCTGGCAAAACCACCTGTCGGGATCAATATCAAGCGCAGAGTGATCCTGCTCGATCCGTCCTCGTGTCGAATGGGTCTCTATTCATTAGACCCGTTCATCCCCTCTTTTTCATTGATGAATGCGCACGCAATTATCGATTTTTCTTCGATTCGCTGTCGATTCACGTAATAGCTACATTCTTAAAATATATATATATATATATATATATCACTACTTTCCAACCGAGCAATTCACGCCTACCCCGAAAGGGAAACGGCTTAATGATATAATAATTATAATAATAATTTAAATGTTATTTTATTTATATTCGCGTGGACAGTTCATTTATTGCCCATCTATATAAATTCGTATCATAATAAAAAATTGTTTTAAAATAAAGTTAACAAAATGGTTCTTTTAACCTTTTTCAGCTGTGGCGTATGAGGTTGGTTTTTTCATTGTCTTCCAATTCTGTAAGTATAGAGTAATGGTTGAGACTACCAACTGCTAGGCGATAGATTTATATGTAGGTAGGTTCGAAACTCTGTAACGTTAGAAATTTTATTTGTTATATAATGTTTAAAAATGTAATATATGTATTTATTCTGAGCAGGGCGAATAATATTTATAGAAAAACTACTCCGAATCAATTAATATTTATTTTAACTACCTTTTTGTCATATCTTTATGGTACATCAATAGTCGTTATTAAAATCAACTAAAAAGTTTGAATGAAATTTACATTTTTGCAATTAGAAATAATATTCAAGCGATTCGTATGCTGATGAATTGATAAAGTAGGTGCGTCCTGAAATCAATTCAATGATTTTTTTATCATTTTTAAAATTAACTCCGGCATTGTCGTACGCCAGTACTCTTTCTTCGAAAAAACAGAATAATAGCATATTTCTTTGATTAAAGCTGCAGAAATGTCAGGTTCGACATATTGAACTTTTTTCAGAATGTGAGCATAGGAGTCAATAAAAAAAACATGTTTTTTGGCCATTTTCTAAAACTTCTAAATTGAGCAAAATTTTTTTTAAATTTTTAATTGTTATTCACTAGCAAAAACTGTGCATAGAATAAATTCGCCATAATTTCAGAAGCAATAGGGAAATTTTGTGGAATCTTCAATTCAAACCAGAAAACAGAAGATATTAACCGATTTCAATTTTTTTTTTACATTCTCATCCTAATGAGAAGGTATTGATTTTATGTAAACTTTGACTTAATCGGTTTGCATCAAATCTCCACGTTTTGAGACACCGTCAGTCAGAGAAAACGATTTTTACGAAGGTGTCTGTCTGTCTGTCTGTTTGTCTGACTATAGTCTGTAGTATAGTGTAGGCACGATCAATTTCGAAAGATTGATCAGATTGGATTGTGCTTTGGCACACTGTTCGAAGGCCTAAAAAGATAGAACGAGTTCGTTAACCAGCTATTTTGGATAAAAAATTCAAAAAATGAACACATTTTGAAAATTTTTTAGACCACTTCTTTTCAAGATTTGAAAATTGTATGCACGGTTATTAATAGTACTCAAAAGTACAAACAATTGATCAAATTACATTTTTTGATAAAAAGAACATTATCAGAGTTATGGCATTTTCAAAATCCAAAAAAGCAAAAGAAAATTAACAATTTGAGCCGAACAACGCACAATATTAAAAAATGTCGTGACGACAAAAACGTTTCTTTTTGAGAGCCCTTTAAGGTTATCATAACAACTTTTTGAATTTTTCCCAAAAATCAAAAATTCAAATTTTGATCGCCCAACAAAAAATTAAAATTAAAAATTGCACTTTGCGGTCAAACTATGCAAGATACAAAAAAAGATGAAAGACAAAAATTATGTACCCAAAAAAGATCTATAAATTTGTTATGAATTAGTTTTTGACAAGACGCGTATTTTTTTATTCGTGGAGAACAAGATTAAAAATAAAAAAATAATAATGTTTAGGAAAACGACACAAGGAAGGAAAACAAAATAAAAAGCAAACTGGTTCACTTAAAGAGGACGTACAGATTTGTTATTTATTATTTTTAGAGAGGCTGAGTAGTTTTTTTTTCAATCATAGAAAATAAGAATAAAAATAACAAAATTAAATTTTTGGAAAAACGACGCAACAGACGAAAAAGAATGAAAAGACAAAAGTTGTTCAACCAAAAGAGATCTACAAATTTGTTATAAACTCTTGTTATAAAAATGCATGAAAAATAAAAAATTTACTTTTTGGAAAAACTACACAAGCTACAATAGTTCTTTATTTAACTAAATTTGTCGCCTAAATTATATCTACAAACCTGCTTTGAACCACTTTACACTAATATGTGTATTTTCAGTTTAAATAATAAAAAAAATAACGTTGCAAATAACCAAATTAAATTTATGGAGAAACGACACAAGTCGCAATCAAATGTATAATAACAACATTTTTTGTATACGATGCACACTTTTTAAAATAATAAAAAAAAAAGACAATGAAAATACGTATGTTTCAATATCAATGCATATTATAAATTATACTGATATAAATTTATTGAAATGATACATTTTTCAGGGTAACTGAGAATAAAAATTAGTGCAAAATAAGGAGCAAATATTGAAGTAAACATGAAAAATTACATTTGAACATTATTTTGCAAAATTTGAAAAAGCAGTACCAGCTTGAGATACAGAAATAAATATGATATACATTTGATATAAATTTCCATTTTATGTGTGTATTTCTCTTCTCGATTCGTTACCTTCTCCGATGATAATACAGATTTCTATTAAAAATTGAATTATAACATCTTGCTAAATAAAGCGTATTTCAGAAAAAAGAATTCTTCCTCTGATATCTCTGTAGCTCAGTGGTTAGAGAACCTGACCGGAAATCAGTTGACCTGGTCGTTGAGCATGTTCGAAATTGAGCATACTTAAAATTATTTTCCAAAGATAAGGATTGAAAGTTAAATTTTCATGGCTTCCAAAAACGATATTAATCAAAGGTAACAATAATTTTTTCATTACACAAAAAAAAATCTTATTCTCCATAATCAATATAATAGATAGAATTCCATTACAGTGCTTCTCCTACTTATATACAGCTTTCAATACTGCAAAGATAATTGTCTGCAGAAATGGAATAAGGATTGGGGTAAATTCATTATTGATGACCCAGATGAGCCTAAGACTTTATGGTGCTCCACCTGCTTATTTGTATCTCTTATTTCTGCCGAGACGATTTTCTGCACAAATGGAAAGTGAGGATATTAAGTGAATCATTGTTGGGGACCTCCGACCCAAGCGAGCCTCAAACTTTAACAATGGAGCACTATTCGCACTCTTCGTACCGCACTACCAAGCACCATGAATTCTCGGACGATGACCAAACGCGCGCAAGCTACCTGGGTTACCTTCCCCTTTCAGAGGGACCCTTAACCCTCACACCTCTCTCGGCGCATTACAGTTCTTGCTGGAGACAATTGTGAGAAAACAGTGTATTTAGAGCAGAGTTGGATAGTAACTTGTTCCAAGTAACTAAGTTACAGAAAAGTTACGGTATTTGTAACTTTTAGGGTAACTTCGTTACTATTTTCAAAAGTAACTTGTAACGTAACTAGTTATGATTTCTGCAGTAACTTGAAACATTCATTTTAGTAACTTTGAAATAACTTTATGTTTTTTGTATGAATATCTTCTATTAAGAGAGGTTTATGTGTCATTTATGGGTAGAAAATTAATTTCGTTTGGTTGAGCATTCAGTTTTTTTTTGAAAATTCGTTTTTTTTGGTTTAATTCAACTGTGATTGATTTCGAATTGGAATCTTTTTTGCTTAAAATAATGTAAACTACTAAATTTTTGGTTGTGAATTCACCCATTTTAGTTGAAAATTGAACTTCAATTCATTTACTTTGTAAAACTAGGTGTGACTTCGATCTCGAGTGTTTCCACTTTGTTTGTATTTATAATTATATGGTGCTCATTTTACGAGCACTTTGCTTCCTCGTAGAGGAAGCATTAGTGATTTTTTAAATAATAGATAAACTGAAGTTTTCATTTTGATCAACTGGAAAACAGAAATTTACGAAAAATACAAAATTACGAAATAATACAAACAATTTTTAAACTATAATGACAAATCAGACAAATCAAATTTTTTATTTGAAATGGTAATTTTTCGAGCTGGAAAAGCGAAGGAAAAGTTCTGTCTCACCCTATCCCTTTCCCAGCTTTATTATTTTTTTACAAAACTTGTCAGAATTATTTTATTTGAAAATTTATGTTTGAAAAGTATTTTCTATTCATGCACCATCTTTGAATTATCTCCATGAAAGAAGTTACTCTGTTAGAAACAGATGTTTCAAATATTATAAGTGAGCAGAACTTCCTTAATCTTCAATAAAGTGTATTAATATTATAGGTCAATCGATTTTCCTCGAGTCAAGGAATCTTTTTTATCCTTGCATCAATTTGGAATTATGTTAGTGAAAAAAGTTTCACTACAAAAAACCGTTTTTTCAAATATCATGCATTACCATAGCTTCCTTTCCTCGTCAACAAAATGTATCAATAGTATAGATCAATTGATTCGTCTTCAATTGAAACAACTTTTCTATTCTCGCATCTACTTTAAATTATGAGAATGAGAACATTTTTACTACAAAAATCGACTTAAAAATATAGAAGTCATCATAACTTCCCTACTCTTCAATAAAATGTATTAATCGATTCGTCACAAACCAAGGAATCTTTTATAATTCTTGCATTAACTTTGAATTATGTTGATGAAAAAACTTTACTATGAAAAACCGATTTTTAAAATATTATAAAGTGTCAACAAAAATGCAATGAATATTTTTAGAAATCCTTCAGTCAGTTTCAAGATATTATTGATTGAAATAAGTCCTTCAAATATTTTTTGGTTAAAATTACAACTGTTTGGTTAAAAAACTGGACTGAAAAATCTTTCTTGGTTGGAAAAACAACTCTTCTATTAAAAATTCAACAAGTTTGTTAAAAAGTCATCTATTTTGTTGAAAATGCGATATTTTTACTTGAAATGATAGAACTGAAAATTTCCGTGCATTTTCTTGTCGAATAGCTCTTGATGGAATTTTCGAAATTCTGCTTTCTTTACTTCGGCTTTCAGAAGTGAAGCATCTAGATGGAGTAATGCACTTTCCTCACTTCTGACGTGTCCTTTATCACTTAACGGCAATTTTCTTTTCGTCTTTATTCAAACAAAAGAAGAACAGGCTACGTAGTTTATGGACTCTCCCTTATGACAAACTTTTAACTATATGTATATAAATTTTCAATGTACCGATAGAATTAAATGCGATATAGGCCTTAGTTTGATTCGTTTCAAAAAAGTTCATTTTGTGAAAGGGAACACATTTAGTAAATCCGAGTTCAAATATATTGCCATGTGCAGTTAAGGGAATACGTTTCTTTGCAGTATGTTAAATATTCAGCGCGTTTAGAGACGCTGTGAGTAGAAAACCACACTGAGTACTGAAACCGTCTGTGACGTCTGTCTCAGATCTCTAATGTGCACTCATAGGGCAGGACAGCAGTTCCTAATCTGGTGCATTCGTATTTAAAGAAACTGAAGATTTCTGAAAGAACTTAAGACACATAAATAATTGATATAATTTATGAATTAAGTGATGGGTGGGAAGAAAATTATACCATTTAAAGTAATTAGTTCATGTTTAGTCTATAAGGTTTAGTCAAATAATTGTTTGATGTTTTGTAGTTATAATTAAAACGGCACAAAAGCAATACAAATCAAGTATTTTGCAATAAACTTATAAATATATAGTCTTATCTATATTTTAAAGTCTTGTGTATGCTTTAGTGTTTTTATATATAGTAAAATCAAGTAAATTTGGCATAAAACGTGTTTACTCATGCACTATGAATGAGCACCTGATGTGGCACAGGATACTTAAATTTGTTTACAGTTATAGAAATACATACTTGGATAATAAAAAAAAATTTCAAATATCAAAACAGTCTTAGCAAAATATTTTCTTGATAGTATAATATTATTTTACATTCTGCACTATGTTCGTAATCTTTCTCCGTCGGTTTTTATGTTAGGTACGCAACCGTTTCGTCAGAAATCATATGATCTATCAATTAAAACTTCAAAAACTTTTTTTAATGCATAAGAAGAATGAAATTTTCTTTTTTTACGCCTGGAAAAATTTATAATTTATAAATTTAGATAAGAGAACCTAATAAATACGACATCCTCGAAACTAATAGTTGAAAATTGAAAATGCAAAATCGAATCAATTACGGTTCGGAAACACAGCTGGTTTCCCTAATCAGATCTGTATAAAAAACGTATTAGATTTTAAGAACGGAGCAATATAATGTGATAAAAAGAATATATAAAAATATAAGAAAAGAATACCTTAGTTTAAAGAAATTTCGTGTGGATTTCTCAATGTGTGAGTTCCACGTCATTAAAAACATATTTTTTTTTAAGGTAGAGCTAGTAAACATATAATAGGTTAGGGTCGAAATACATGATTAATGTAAACGAAGTGTAAAACAGAAAGTTTTAGAGGAATAAGTAAGAAATTAATTTCATACCTGTAAGAAGATTTGTATGTTTGTATTTATGTAGAGGAACTATTTTTTAAACTGCGATTAAAGGCAATTCATGTTTTGTGACAGTTTTTTCTTAATTATATGTTCATTGTTATTAAAATTAAAGGCAATAATGTTTGAGATGGATTGAGAGAAAATCTGTTATTTAGCTATAAATTCAACAATAATCAGTTTAAAAATAATCTAAATCGGTAACTAAATTCATGAAAGTTGTACCTTCTTTAAAAGAAAACCATTTCAGAAAAAGCACGTTTATACCCATTAGGTTCACTATCGGCGTTGTCAGAGCAACATGGGACAACTGCAGTTATGGTCGTTTTGAGTCAGGCACGGTTCTAGATTCGAAATTTTGCGCCGGGTTTAGAGTCACCTCGTTGTTTATGCGTTAAGTGTTGACTTATAGCCTTTAAGTGCAGGAAAAAATTTCTAAGGTCCATCATAAAAACTCGTAAATGTTCAGAGAACGTTAAATTTAAGACATGCGAAACAAGTTTGTAATATACACTTCGTGACTTTTTAAGTTAAATGAAAAATGAGCGTTTTTTGGGTAATAATTTTGGTTCAATACGACAAATTTTATAATATTTAATAAACTACAACTGATGTAAATTATTTATATACTTAATGAAGATGTAGTTTAATTTTATTCGAACTATTTGTTTATTCAACTTTTAAATAAAGTAAAATAATAATGATTGATTATATCGACATTTTTTTATCCCCGACTCTCAACTAATAATGCGTTAAATTTAAGTATAGGTGAAGGTTCGAATCTCCGTGGCGTTAGAAATTTTATTTGTAATATATTTACTAAATATGTGATATTTATGTTAATTTAAAGGGAAATTGTAAGCTTTAGGCAAAATACTCGCAATCTATAATAATTATTTTTTTAATCACTTTTCTCGCATCACTGTATAGTACAGCAATGCGGGTGACAAAATTAATTATGAAATTGAATTAAAATTTATTTTTTCCAGAATTTGGGAAACAAACAAAATTTAAAATACTAAAGTTTGATTTTTTGTAACGGTGTAACCTGAAAATCGGAATCTCACGGTTGTGAGGCGTGGCCATGAATGGGATTTACCGCGGTCCTACTGGGAGCCGATGTCATTTTTTAGATGAGAGTTGCTCCCAGTGGAACCCTGCGGTGGTTGTTAACCTTTAGTTTTTAATTATATATATATATATATATATTGCAACACGCGGCTTTTGGCCGTGGTTATCTAAGTGATTAAATTAATGAATTTAATCTATGCGTTAATAATAAGTAAATAAAAAGGGCTTCTTTTGGAGAAAAGGAGAAGATTAAATTCACATTAAAAAGTCTTTTTATTTATAATACCTGAGCTAAGCTATTCTCACATTTAGATTTCTAGTCCCTGGCTAAAATAGTTGAGGAAAATAAGGTAAATTAAAAAACGTGAGAAATTGCACGATAATTTCTCTAGTGAGATCTGAGACTTTAAACTTGCAGAACAAAACCAGAAAGCGATCTGCACGTTCGTTTATTTTATTATAACTACGTTTAATTCTTTCGAGTCGATTATCTGCTCAGCGGGCAGATGAAAATTAATCTAATTAACTGATCGTACAAAACTTATATTCATGGTATAATTAATTAATATCCTTGAGAAGCTAAAATAGAGGATAACCTATGATACACTAGAGTACGTGAATCTCTCGTAACGCGGCGAGTGTTCACGTTTAAATAACTATCAAATCAAAGAAACATTTATTCTTACGAGGCAAGTAATAAAAAACGTTGTAACAGTTAATAATCGAGAACTTTATGAATCTGACTTGAGGAACAAAGCTATTTCTCTATAAATTTCGTCTGAAGAGAAGAGTAAATCCCAATGCCTATTTCTGCATAAGTTTATTCTCCTTGTGAGGTTGAAGTTTTCTTTTAGAAATGCATTACATTTTCAGTAGGTCAAATTTCTCAGCTCGTAGGGTTAATGAACTTCTTTTTGCCAGAAAGGTGTCTTTTGGCTAGACAGGTGTAATCTTTCAGGCCGGAGCCTCAAACAATAAATCTCGTGCGATTATTCAAATTATGGGTCTTTATGCAATATAAAGGGATTATCCCTCAATTAACAGATTGACTCTCAAAATATGTTGTCAGATTTTATATTGCCAGTCGATCAGGTACACTGAGTCCCTAAAAAGCGAGAGTAGTGCACGAGCACGTCTCTAGTCCCTAGAGAGACTGAGGAATGTCGCGTCGCAGGTAGTCCCTATTGTTCTCAATATGGGCGGAAATGCGAGGGCGAGTGTCTACGAGCTTTTTTCTAGTTTTACTCGACTTTAAAGTTAGTTTTAAGAACTTTGGGATACAAATCCTATTTTAAAAAGAGATATTTATTCTATAAACAATTATCGCCAATGAATAATTTTAAGAACCACATTTGAGCAGTATCACTACTCGTTTTGTTTGCAAATCGTTTGAAAGAAGAATAAATGGTCGCTCTGGTATTACATTGGGTTCTATTGACTAGGTTCCACGGTATCTTACCATGTTATTACTCGAGAACGCAAATGTAATCTCTTAAGGCTTTAGAAATATCTTTAATATTACACAAAATTCGAATTAGTTCTATGGACCTCGTCCCTCGGAATGATACCAAGTTATTGCTCGAGAACGTAACTGGAATTCTGTAGTATGTAACAAAAGAAAGCGACTTCAATTACTTGCAGGTGGTTCTATTGACCAGGTCCTTCGGAATGGAACCAAGTTAATGCTCGAGAACGCACATGCAATGCTTCAATTTATCACTGAGATTTTACATTATTCACTCGCAGTCAAAAACACAATGCAGTAAACCCAAGTCACATTCCTTAAAGAGGAAGACACAAGAATTGAGTGCTGCCTAAGACACAAATCATAGGTAGGCTTATCTCGCAGAATCTCACTAAGAATCGTTTGTAGAAACTCAAAAAGGTTTACTGCTCTGATGCTAAATTGCCAAGATCGTTCGCTTCAGGTAAGTCATTTTTAGACAGCCTTCAGAAATCGTATTTCTTCGTCTCTCTCAAAGTGGACCGCACTGGTTAAGGAGTCGCTTCAAAATAATCAGATTTGCAGCCGAATATTTTGCGTTTATCTGCGCGTGGTAAAAAGATCGCAGCAAGAAGTGAAGATAAATCTTCAAATCTTCCTGCGGGTTTCCACCCAAAGATCTTCGCAATGTAGCTGGAAGATCAATAAGTGACTTTTTGGGCCCCGGAAGCCCTTTTTATAGTCTCTGCCCTCCCACGCTTACGTGACATCGTTCGAGTAGGAATTCTAGAGTCTGCGCTCTCGAAATTCTCCTGGGAGATGCTACTTTTCTGTAAGAATCTCACAGCAGATGTCCAGTTTGCCTATTTTCAGGGACTCCTTGTAACTCGAGGGTTACAATATATATATATATATATATATATATGCCGATGCATATCCGATGCACCATTCGTTCGGTTTTGATTCCTCAGGAATCGAGCCGAAGGGCCTATGACAAAGCCACCGAACGCGTCCTCGGGTTGCGGAGTGTTAGTGACTGGTCACAGAAGAGTGGTCTGTCACATCTCGAAACCCTTTTCCAAGTCTCCTTTTAAAAAATACGAGTGTTAGTGACTGGTCACAGAAGAGTGGTCTGTCACATCTCGAAACCCTTTTCCAAGTCTCCTTTTAAAAAATACGAGTGTTAGTGACTGGTCACAGAAGAGTGGTCTGTCACATCTCGAAACCCTTTTCCAAGTCTCCTTTTAAAAAATACTAGTGTTAGTGACTGGTCACAGAAGAGTGGTCTGTCACATCTCGAATCCCTTTTTCAAGTCTCCCTTTAAAAAGTAAGTGTGTTAGTGACTGGTCACAGAAGAGTGATCGGTCACATCTCGAATCCCTTATTTAAGTCTCCCATTAAAGAATACGAGTGTTAGTGAGTGGTCACAGAAGAGTGATCGATCACATCTCGAAACCCATTTCCAAGTCTGCCTCTAAAAAATACGAGTGTTAGTGACTGGTCACAGGAGAGTGGTATATCACATCTCGAAACCCCTTTCCAAGCCTTCTTTTAAAAAATACGAGTGTTAGCGACTGATCACAGAAGAGTGGTCTGTCACATCTCGAAACCCTTTTTCAAGTCTACCTTTCAAAATACTTGTGTTAGTGACTCGTCACAGAAGAGTAATTTGTCACATCTCGAAACCCTTTTCCAAATCTCCCTTCAACAAATACAAGTGTTAGTGTCTGGTCACAGAAGAGTGATCTGTCAAATCTCGGAACCCTTTTTCAAGTCTACCTGCCAAAATACGTGTGTTAGTGACTAGTCACAGAAGAGTAATCTGTCACATCTCGAAACCCTTTCCCAAGCCTCCCTTTAACAAATACGAGTGTTAGTGACTGGTCACAGAAGAGTGATCGGTCACATCTCGAAACCCTTTCCCAAGGCTCCCTTTAAAAAATACGAGTGTTAGTGACTGGTCACAGAGGAGTGTTCTGTCACATTTCGGAACCCTTTTCTAAGTCTACCTTTGAAAAAGACGAATGTTAGTGACTGGTCAAAGAAGAGTGGTCTGTCACATCTCGAATCCCTTCTTCAAGTCTCCTTTTAAAAGATACGAGTGTTAGCGACTGGTTGCCGTACTAGTAAATTCAAATCCGATAAAAGGTGCCGGACTACAACATTAAATTACAGCGAAAAATGCCGGAATGAAAAACTAAATTACTGCAAAAAATGCAATGAGCAGTTATTTAGCGTGCTTCTCGTGTGTAATATTCTTGATTGCATGAAACTTTGTGTGTTTTTATAATTTTATATTCCTTATTTTATGATAAAATAGTAAAATATTTCACTATTTTTCAAGAGTAGCACAAAATATTGTCGGAACAGAAAATTCCTTATTGGCACAAAAATTTGCCGGACTAGAAACATTAAATACAGCGAAGTTTGCCGGAGTTCAATACTCGATCAACATTTTTTGACATTTTTCAGTCTATAAAGCACAATTATTTTTTTAAATTAACGTCTTAGAGCTTATTTACGTAGAATACATTGATCTTTCGAACGACTATGTACTTATTGCGTTAGCGATTTCTTTTGCTGAGTTGTTAAGCTTCAAAGCTTACAATTTTCTCGCCGATAGTAGGGTAAATTTGAAATGAGAACACCATTGTTTATTCGCGCAAATTAATAAGATTTAATCAATGTTTCTTCTTTCACTTCCAAGTTTGTGATTACGACTTTAATTAATACAAGAAAATGCATCAATCTATCGCGAAACGCGTCGCTGTACAAGTTCCCATTAATTATATTCTCCGATTAAACTCGAGGTACAAAAATATCTAAGTTCAAGTTATATTCGACTGAGTTTCAGTATTTACTTCAATTAAGAAAGCAGCTAAATTTGAATATACAAACTATCTTGAATGAAGAACGTACTTATATTAAATAAGATTTAGGCATTTATCGACTGAAATAAAGTAAACTATGCATCTGTTTTTCATTCTACAGATCGGAAAGTAAGTTGAAGGCAACCTGAAAGAATATGTTAGGCTTCCGTCACCTAAAATTAAAAAGTACCTCTTACGGAATTTCAGGTAGACTCTACCTTAATCGCTCTGGAATATGCGCGCGATGTGGTCTTGATACGAGGGCTGTTTGATAAGTCAGTGACTTTCGAGTAAAACATTTTTTTTCGGCAAATAAGCGTTTTACTTCTCAAAATAATCTCCTTTCAGCTCGATACATTTAGTCCAGCGTTTTTTCAATTTTTTTATTCCTTCCAAGTAATAGGTTTTCTCAAGGCCCTCAAAGTAGGTGTTTGTTTCGGTGATGACCTGTTCATTCGACCCAAATCTCTTACCGTCCAGCCATTTCTTCAGGTTTGGAAACAGGAAATAGTCGCAGGGGGCTAGATCTAAAGAATATTCTGGATGAGGTAGCAGTTCGTAGCCCAATTCATGGAATTTTGCCATCGTGACTACACACGTCTGCACTCGTGCATTGTCCTGATGGAACAGCAAATCAGTCCCCTGATCCTTTCCAGTCGAGACTTCACAGTGAACAGCTCGACCCTGCTCCACCAGACCACCGCCGCATGGGTTAACCTGGGTCGCCAGATCGCTATGTAGTTCCACGTAAGTGTCTCCAGTTTCAAGCCCCAGCTCTTCCCTGTGGCTCTCGTACAGAGCCATAGAGTCGCTACTAGCTTCTTGCACTTGTTTTCCAGGTGCTCGTTCAATAACAGCTTCTTATTCAGTATGACTCCTAGATACTTAGCTCTTTTTTTTATTTCCAGTTGTTGTCCTTCATGTTTCAGTGTACTCGTGGTTCCCCACTTATACCTTCTGGTGAAAATAACCATGTCTGTCTTACTAGGATTGACTGATAGTCCAGTTTTCTTACACCATGAATCCACTATCATCAGTGCTGGCTGCATTACTCCAAAGAGCGCATACAGATGCTGGCCGCGCACAATAACCAGTATATCTTCCGCATAGCCTATGACGTGGTGGCCCTGACTCGAGAGTATATGAAACAATTCATCCACTACTGAGCACCACGGCAAGGGCGATAAAACTCCTCCCTGCGGACATCCCGAGTCAACGGTTCCACATAAATTGTAGCGCCCTTAGTCGTAGTTAGATTCCTGTTGGCCAACATGTGGCACGTCCATTCCAAGCCCTGATCACCTCTCCAGAGGTGTTATTGAAGGCTCTTCCGATGTTCATAAAGTTCCCAATCGCGAGACCTTTCTCCTTCAGTTGTCCTTCAATTAGGTTTACTGCTTCGCTTAGGGACGTCTCCGTCGAGTGACCAGCCCTATAGGCGTGTTTATCCATGTGAAGTGGCCTCCTTGACAAGACCTTATCGCGGATATTACTATCCACAAGTCTTTCCACTGTTTTTAGTAGGAAAGATGTTATGCTGATGGGACGGAAATCCTTGGGTAAGGTATAACCGATCATACCTGCTTTCGGAATAAAGACTACACTCGTAACACTCCATGTCGCCGGGACATGTCCCAACGTCAGACTATCCCTAGCAAGTCTCATTAGCGGCCCTTAGATGATCTCTCCAGCCCTCTGTAGGAGGACTGGATATATGGGATAAAATTTTCCAAGTGTCCCCGCCTAAAATTTTGTTGTCGCCTATCTTATTTCACCTTGATTTTTCATTTAAAAAAACATTTTTGAGATTTTCTCCTAATGCGGCATTTTTGATATTTTTTTAATTAGGCTAGAAAAAAGCTTGATTTCTTCTCTTGAAAAACATCCCAAAACGAAAATGGGATGGAAAGTATTGGTTGAGTTGTAGAAGGTCATAAGAGCACGGGTGCCCCACGCTAACTAGCCACGGCGCTACCAGGCGTGCTGTAGTGATTCAGTGGTTCTAACAATTGATCAAAATGATTTTTCTGTCAACGTGTAACGAATGTATTATTTTATTCTTACTTTATATTATATATATTACGTTGATATTATAAACGATTTTGGTGGATGGTTCTGCTCATCTGTTACATGTCGAGATGGGTTTTGATAAATCCCCTTGCCTCTCACGTTTTGGGGTCCTTTTTGGTGTGAGTCCCCTTTCCTCTCACAGTGTTACTTAAAAAATGATTTTTTTATTCAATTTAACGTTCACTTTGCTCTTCTCTTCGCGATCTAAAATTTGAGATGAAAGCTATTGGTTTTCTGGCCGCGAGATATCCAAATTGTTTCGAAACTATCAAAAAGTCGGAATAAAATGGAAGTTTTGTTACGCGTAAGCAGAAACATCATTTTTATCAATTATTAGAACTAATGAGTCACTACAGCACGCCTAGTAGCGCCGTGGCTAGTTTGGCGAGGGGCACCCGCGCTCTTATAACCTTCTACAACTCAGCGAATACTTTCCATCCCATTTTCGTTTTGGGATGTTTTTCAAGAGAAAAAATTAAGCTTATTTTCTAGCCTAATTAAAAAAATATTAAAAATGCTCCATTGGGAGAAAATCGCCAAAATGTTGTTCAAAATGAAAAATCAAGGTGAAATAATTTTTTTATCGTTTAACGATTATTTTTATTGTAAACGTTGTTAAAATACCTTTTTAAAACCCTCATAAAATAGTAAAATTGGATAACTGTATCAGGAGTTATGTACAATTGAAGGTAAGCAGTCGGAGTGAATCGTCGAAAATTCAGGCCCCTGTATCTTGACAACCCGTTGTACTAAGTGCGCCCCTTTCACAGAAAAGAAAGAGGTCACAATCTGGCCGAGTTTTAATGAGATAGGCGACAACCAAATTTTAGGCGGGACTGAAGGAATTCATGGCCCACCTGACCCTGACCGGGGTAACAATCTCGTTGGTTAGTCACCGTTTCGGGCCCAATTGGGCCGCAGAATAGCGTCCGGATTTCGAGAAAGCAGCTTATTCAGTCCAGCTGCCTCAGCTCCCTTCTCGATGTCTGTGCAAAAGTTGGTCCAGCTCTCTTGCTTTGCCTTACGTATTGCACCCCTGTATGAATGAAGCCTGAAACAAAGACCTTGGATACTAATGGGCCCAAGTGGAGAACCACACATAACAATTTTGTGAGACTTTCCACGTGGGGTGATCGCTAGAGAGATTGATCAGCAACCTGGGTCGGAGCAGTGTTGCGGAATGAGCGTGTTATTTGAATAAATAACACGAGAATTCTAGATCAATATAAAATATTTATACCTTACACCTATATACCTATCTACCCTATACCTATATACCCATCCACACACTACTTCTTACCAACCGAGCTATTCACGCCTACCCCGAAAGGAACGCGGCTTAATGGTGGAATAATAATATAGTTTACAACAAGTCATGCGCGCGCCAAGGCACGCGGCTATTAATTTTTTGATGAAACGGAATAAACCAAATACTTATAATACCCAAATCCTCCCCACGACAGGTCAGTCATGTGCTACCTGCACTGCATTCCGGTTGATACCACTTTTAGAAATCCAATCCCTTATTGTTTTTCAATCGATATCATCGCCACCTTTCAGGATTCACCTGGGATCGCCCTGACGCCATCCAGCCCCAAAATTCAAGCTCAATCTACCGTCGGCGAACCCGTCCAGACATATCATCGCTCGTGGACAGACAGGTCACACCCAATTAATTGTAAGTAGTTGAATAAACCCTATTTATTGATAAATATTTGGCTTTCTTCAATAACTTCACGCGTTCTCGACATTCCACATAATGTTGAGCCGAAAGAAAAATTTGAATTTTGATTATGGTCGGCAAAAATCTTTTTCTACATACCAAAATGAGTCCTCATTATTTTTTCAGACTTTTAAAACGATGTCTTCAGTTAGCACACACTTTTTGAAGTTTGAAACTTTAAAAGCAGTGATTTTTTCGATATATTTCAATGTTCGGTCACCATTTCTTCATGGAATTAGTTTTTACTCTACGATTTCATTCATTTTGATGTAACAAACGATTTTCAAAAACTTTTAGTGTAAAAGAAATTATGTTTATGAATGTAGTTACGTAGAATATAATTTTTATTTGAAAATCGAAGTTTTGAAGACATTCAAGAATGATACAAAATCATAAATTATTTTTTTAAATATACTTTTCAGGAGTCTTTCCGGACTTAAAAATACATGTAGATTTAGAAGGAAAAGACCAAATAACTATTATTGCGATTTTGGCATATCATTAAGTAAAATAATATTTTCCCAGCTTCAAAAAATGTTCGTGCCGCGAGCAATTTCGATGATTTTGTATAGTTTTTTATGACCAAGGCCGTAAAAATGATTTTTTTAAATTTTTACTATGGCTAGCAAAAATCTTTTTCTACATATAGAAATGAGTCCCCATGATTTCTTTAGATTTTTAAAACGATATCTTCAGTTAGCAGAAAGTTTTTGAAGTTTAAAACTTTGAAAACAGTGATTTTTTGGACATATTTCAATATTGAGTTACCATTTCATCATCGAATCAGTTTTTACCGCACTCATTCATTTATTTTGATATAACAAACGATTTTCAAAGAATTTTATTCTAAAAGAAACTTCTGGTGATAAATGTAGTTACGTAGAATGTAAAATACATGTAAGTTTAGAAGAAAAATACAAAATAACTATAATTTCGATTTTGGCGTATCATTATTGTGTATACTTTTGTAAATTATAATTGTAAAATGTGAATTAATAAACGTGAAAAGAAGAAAACTGTTAGAAGGTTACTGTGGAAGTAAGCTAAGAGCTTCAAAAATCGAGTAAAATTTAAATAATCTGCAAATTCATACTAAATAACAGAGCAATGGCATGAACTTTTTTTTTGTAGCTGGGAAAATATTATTTTACTTAATGATATGCCAAAATTGCAATTATAGTTTTTTTTTCTTTTTCTTATGAACTTACATGTATTTTAGGTCCTAAAAGACCCCTGAAAAGGATATTAAAATTGTTTTATAAAAGATTTTGTACCATTTTTGATTATCTTTGAAACTTAGATTTTTAAATAAAAATTATATTCTACGTAACTACATTCATCACCAGAATTTTGTGTACACTTAAAGTTTTCGAAAATCGTTTGTTACATCAAAATAAATGAATTCGTAAAATATAAACTAATTCGATGAAGGAATGGTGACCGAACATTAAAATATATCGAAAAAATCACTGTTTTCAAAGTTTCAAACTTCAAAAAGTTCCTGCTAACTGAAGATATCGTTTTGTTTATAAAAATAAATGAAAAAATCTACCCGCTGCGTGGGCACATTCGTATCGCGCGCGGCTCACATCGTTCGCAAGTTTGGGCGCGCCTAGACCGCGCGTGTATTGGATCTCGTGCTCGAGAATATATTTGTCTCGCGCTTCGCGCTCAGTCTTTGTACTTCCTGCACATTTGTGAACAGACCTTTGAAAATTAAAGGTCAAAGGCATCGACAAATGTCATTTGGTGATTGTGGATTCTCTTTTGTTAAAGCTGCTTCGGCTGTAGCGAAAAATTGAAATGAATTGAAAATTCCTTCGAATCTCCTTAAATATACCAAAATATTTGAAATCTTTTTAAATCCGTTGAAATAAATTAACAATTCCTTGAAATCAATTAAAAATTCTTTGAATCATTTAAAATTCCTAAAATATTTTAAATCTTTTAAAGTCTTAGAAATTCCTTGAAGTTTTAAAAAGATTTTGAAAATTCGCTGAAATTTCTTAAATATCCTAAAATATTTCAAACCTTTTGAAATCTTCTGAAATTTTTAGAGGTCTTGAAAATTGCTTTTAACTTTTGAAAATACCCTAAAATGTTTAAAATTCTATGAAATCCCTTCAAATGATTGAAATCTATTAAAAATTTCTTGGAATCTCTTAGAATACCCTAAAATATTTCAAATCCTTTTAAATCCCATTAAATTGCGAAGATCAATTGAAACTTCATTGGAATCTTTTAAAATACCCCAAAATTTTTAAAATCCTTTTAAAACCTTTTGAAATCCCTGGCAATTTTTTAAAGCTCTCGAAAATTCGATGGAATTTTCAAAAATGGCTTGCAATCTCTTAAATTCTTTGAAATCCTTTGAAATTATTGAAATCATTTGAAAATTCCTTCGAGTCTCCTTAAATATACCAGAATATTTGAAATCTTTTTAAATCCGTTGAAATAAATTAACAATTCCTTGAAATCAATTAAAAATTCCTTAGAATCATTTAAAATTCCTAAAATATTTTAAATCTTTTAAAGCCTTAGAAATCCCTTGAAGCTTTTAAAAGCTCTTGAAAATTCGCTGAAATCTTTTAAATACCCTAAAATATTTCAAACCTTTTGCAATCTTCTGACATTTTTTAGAGGTCTTGAAAATTACTTTTAACTTAAAAAAAAACAACTAAAATCTTTAAAATTCTATGAAATCCCTTCAAATTATTGAAACCTATTAAAAATTGCTTGGAATCTCTTAAAATTCCGTAAAATATTTCAAATCCTGTTAAATCCCATTAAATTACTAAAGTCAATTGAAAATTCCTTGGAATCTGTTAAAATGCACCAAAATATTTTTAAATCTGTTGAAATCCCTTGCAATTTCTTAAAGCTTTCGAAAATTCGATAGAATTTTCAAAAATGCCTTGCAATTTCTTAAATTCGTTGAAATCCTTTCAAAATATTGAAATACATTGAAAATTCCTTCGAATCTCCTTAAATATACCAAAATATTTGAAATCTTTTCAAATCCGTTGAAATAAATTTCAAACTCCATGAAATCGATAAAAAATTCCTTGGAATCTTTTAAAATTCCTAAAATACATTCAATACTTTGAATCCCTAAAAATCCCTTGAAGAATTAAAAAGCTCTTGAAAATTCGCTGAAATTTTTTAAATACCCTAAAATATTTCAAACCTTTTGGACTCTCTGAAATTTTTTAGTGATCTTGAAAATTGCTTTTCATTTTTAAAATTAGCCTAAAATCTTTAAAATTCTTTGAAATCCCTTCAAATTAATGAAATTTATTAAAAATTTCTTGGAATCTCTTAAAATTACGTAAAATATTTCAAATCGTTTTAAATCCCATTAAATTGATGAAATCAGTTGAAACTTCCTTGGAACCTTTTAAAATGCCCCAAAATATTTTAAATCCTTTAAAATATTTCGAAATTCTTGCAATTTTTTAGAGATCTTGAAAATTCGATTTAATGTTCAAAAATGCCTTGCAATCTTTTAAATTCTTTGAAATCCCTTCAAATTATTGAAATCAATTGTAAGTTCCTTGGAATCTCCTTAAATAAACCAAAATATTTGAAATCTTTTTAAATCCCTTTAAATGAATAAAAAAGATCCTTGAAATCAATTTAAAATTCCTTGGAATATTTTAAAATTACTAAAATATTTCAAATCCTTTGAATCCTTAGAAATCCCTTGAAGCTTTTAAAAGCTCTTGAAAATTCGCTGAAATTTTTTAAATACCCTAAAATATTTCAAACCTTTTGAAATCTTCTGAAATTTTTTAGAGGTCTTGAAAATTGCTTTTAACTTTAAAAAAAACTAAAATCTTTAGAATCCATTGAAATCTCTTCAAATTATTGAAATTTATTTAAAATTTCTTGGAATCTCTTAAAATTCCGTAAAATATTTCAAATCCTGTTAAATCCCATTAAATTACTAAGGTCAATTGAAAATTCCTTAGAATCTTTTAAAATACCACAATATTTTTAAAATCCTTCTGAAATATTTTGAAAATCCCTTGCAATTTCTTAAAGCTCTCGAAAATTCGATAGAATTTTCAAAAATGCCTTGCAATTTCTTAAATTCGTTGAAATCCTTTCAAAAAATTGAAATCAATTGAAAATTCCTTCGAATCTCCTTAAATATACCAAAATATTTGAAATCTTTTCAAATCCGTTGAAATAAATTTAAAACTCCATGAAATCGATAAAAAATTCCTTGGAATCTTTTAAAATTCCTAAAATACATTCAATACTTTGAATCCCTATCTAGAAAATTAAGCTTTTTTGTGTTGAAAAATAGTTTCTGTTTTTGTTGAAAATTAATTTTTTTATCTGACAATTTAACTATTCCATTTTTGGTTGAAAATTGATATTTTCTGTTGAAAGTTTAACAATTTGGTTGGAAATTCGTGTAATGTGTCGAAAATCCGATTTTTTTGTTCAAAATTAATTTTTTTTAATTGAAAATTTAACTATGCCCTTTCTGGTTGAAAATTGTTATTTTTTTATTTGAAAGATTAACTATTTGGTAGATTTTTCATATATTTTGTTAAAAATTCGCCTTTTTTGGTAGAAAATTAAACACCTTGATTAAAACTCATCTTTTTGGTTGAAAATGTAACTTTTTTATGAAAATTCATTTTTATTTTGTTAAAAATAAATTTTTTTAAGTGAAAATTTAAATATTTTTATAAAAATTCGTGTTTCTTTTGTTAAAAATAAATTTTTTCAAGTGAAAATTTAACTATTCAATTTTCGGCGGTGAGCTGATCTTTTTTAGGAACAAATTTAACTATTTGGTTGAAAATTCATATACTTCGTTAAAAATTCGTAATTTTTTTCTAGAAAATTAAGCTTTTTTGTGTTGAAAAATAGTTTCTGTTTTTGTTGAAAATTAATTTTTTTATCTGACAATTTGACTATTCCATTTTTGATTGAAAATTCATATTTCCTGTTGAAAATTTAACAATTTGGTGGGAAATTCGTGTAATGTGTTGAAAATCCGATTTTTGTGTTTAAAATTAATTTTTTTAACTGAAAATTTAATTATTCTATTTTTGGTTGTCAGCTGATATTTATTTGTTAATTTTTTTTTTTTCCGTCATTTTTGATAGAAAATTAATTTTCTTGGTTGAAAATTAAGTTATTTTATTTGAAGATTCAAATACTTAAAAATTCATGTTTGTTTTTGTTGAAAATTAATTTTTTTAACTGAAAATTTAACTATTCCATGTTTGGTTGAAAATTGATATTTTTCTTAAAAATTGATATTTTTCTTAAAAATTGATATTTTTCTTAAAAATTGATATTTTTTGTTGAAAATTCAACCATTTGGTTAAAAATCCGTTTTGTTGTTTAAAAATAATTTTTTTCACTGAAAATTTAACTATTTCACTTCTGATTGAAAATTAATCTTTTTTTTTGTGAAAATTTAACTATTTTGTAGAATTTTCATGTAGAATCTTCGCGATTAAAAATTCATCTTTTACGTTGCAAATTCAACTATTTTGATAAACATTCAATTTTTAACATTTTAAACAAATTTTTAATTTAGCTTTTCCATTTTTTGTTGTAAACTGATTTTTCTTAGTTGAAAATTCAACTATTTGGTTGAAAATTTATTTATATAGAGATAGAAAGTCGCGGTTTTTTCGAAAATTTTCCACTTTTTGTCCAATTTTCAATTAGAATGAGGTAATACTTAATTAATGTTAACAAAAATAATTATTTAAATAATTTATTATTATTTTTAATAATATTCAGTTTGAATAACTCTAGAAAGTTGCGGTTTTTTCTGAGATTTTCTACTTTTTGTCCAATTTCCGATTAGAGTGGGGTGTATAATTAATTAAAGTTGAAAAATTAAATTGTTTAAACAATTTATTACTATCGTTAATAATATTTAACTTGAATAATGCTAGAAAGTTGCGTTTTTTTTGTTGAAATTTTTAGTTTTTTGTTCAATTTCCAATCAGAGTGAGGTAAACAATTAATCAAAGTTAGACAATTAATTGTTAAACAATTTATTACTATTGTTAATAATATTCAATTGGAATAATTCTAGAAAGTTGCGGTTTTTCTGAAATTTTTCAACTTTTTGTCCAATTTAAAATTAAAGCGAGGTGAATAATTAATTCAAGTTAAAAAATTAGGTGCCAAAATAATTTATTATCATTTGTTTATTTGTTTTTGAGGTTATTATGAATCTTCAATCAAATAAGTAAATTTTTAACAAAGAAGTTTAATAAAAAAATATTAAATTTCTACTAAAAGTGATGAATTTTTAAATGGAAAATTTTTGCTTCAAAATCTTCTACACTCTTTTCTGAAAATTTAGGAAATTATTGGAAACATTTTTAAATATTTTCTTTAAATTATTTTTTCAAAATAATCAATTTAAATTTTTCCTGGAATCTTAACAGGAAAATTTTATTAAATTAAAACTTTTCAAGATCCTTAAAAAGCTTTGTAATTTTATTTTAAAGTCTTCAAAAATATACTTTTTGTTAAAAAACTTTATTTGATTCTTTTTTCTTTCTTGGGCAAAAAATTAAAATATTTTGGTAGAACATTTAAATATTAGTTTGAAAATGGAATTTTTTTATAAATTTAACTCTTTTGTTGAAAGTTTGTTTGTTTTGTATGAAAATAGTAGATAATTCAACTATTTGGTTGAAAATAAATTTTTTTGTTGCAAATTAATATTTTCTGTATGAAAATCTAAACATTCAATTCAAAATTAATAGAAATATTTTTGAAATATTTGATGATATTTGTGAAATTATTGAAACCTGTGTGAAATCTTTGATAAATTATTGAAATATTTGCGAAATCTTTGGGAAATCAATGTAATCTTTCCGAAATATTTGGAAATAATTATGAAATTATTAAAATCTTTGTGCAATCTTTGAAATCTATCTAGAATCTTTGTGAAATTATTGAAATCTTTCTGAAATTTTAGTCAAATAATTGAAATCTGTACGAAATCTGTTTGTAATATTTGAAAATCTTAGGAAATTTTTGCGAAATATTAAGAATATTTTTGAAACATCGGATACTATTTTTGAAATTATTGAAATCAGTGAAATCACTGAAATCTTTGTGCTATCTTTGAAATCTATCTAAAACCTTTGTGAAATATTCGAATCTCTGTGAAATCTTTGCGAAATATTTAAAATATTGTTGAAATATTTAATTACATTTGTGAAATTATTGAAATATTTTTGTAATTTATGGAAATCTTTGGCAGTGTTTGAGAAATATTAAAAATATTTTTAAAATAACTGATAATATTTGAGAGATTATTGAAATCCTTGTGCAATTTTTGAAATCTATCTAAAATCTTTGTGAAATTATCGAAATCTTTCTGGAATGTTTGAAAATACTTGAAATATTTTTGAAACATTTGATGATATTTGTGAGATTACTTAAATCTGTGTGAAATATCTGCAATATCATTGTAATCATTTTGAAATATTTGAAATATTTGGAAATAATTGTTAAATTATTAAAATCTTTGTGCAATCTTTGAAATATATCTAGAATCTTTGTGAAATATTCGAAATCTTTGGGAAATCATTGAAATATTTGTCACATTTTTGCGAATTCTTAGCATTCTTTGCAAAATCTTTGGAAATCTTTCTGAAATATTTAAAATATTTCTGAAGTGTTTCATGATATTTCTGAAATTATTGAAATCATTGTGAAATTATTTAAATCTTTGTGAAATCTTTCTGTCATCTTTGGAAATATTTGCGCAATATTTAAAATATTTTAAAAATATTTGATATTTCTGAAATCATTGTAAGCTTTGCGACATTTTTGTGAATAATTGAAATCTTTGTGAAATCTTTTTGTAATATTTTGAAATGTTTGCGAAATATTAAAAATATTTTTAAAATAACTGACAGTATTTGTGAGATTATTGAAATCTTTGTGCAATTTCTGAAATCTATCTAAAATCTTTGTGAAATCTTTGGAAAATCATTCAAATATTTCTGAAATCTTTGTGAAATCTTTGCGAAATCTTTGAAATATTGTTGGAATATTTGATGGTATTTGTAAAATTATTGAAATATTTGTGAAATTTTTGCGAATTTTTGGAATTCTTGGCAAAATCTATGGAAATCTTTGCGAAGTATTTGAAATATTTCTGAAATATTTGATGATATTGGTGAAATTAATTAAATCTTTGTGAAACAATTAAAATATTTGTGAAATCTTTCGGTGATTTTCAAAAATCTTAGGAAATGTTTGCAAAATATTCAAAATATTTTTTAAATATTTTATATTTGTGAAACTATTCAAATCTTTGTGAAATCTTTGTGCAATCTTTAAAATCTATCTAAAATCTGTTTGAAGTCTTTGGGAAATCACTGCAATATTTGTGAAATCTTTGGGAAATCATTGTATTATTTCCGAAATATTTGTGAAATTTTTGGAAATATTTTTGAAATATTTGAAATATTTGATTATATTCGGGAAATTATTCAAATCTTTGGGAAACCATTGTAATTTTTTTGAAATATTTGGTAATATTTGCGAAATTATTGAAATCTTTCAAATCTATCTAAAAATTTTGTGAAATATTTGAAATCTTTGGAAAATCATTATAATCTTTCTGAAATATTTGGTAATATTTGTGAAATTAATAAAATCTTTGTGCAATCTTTGAAATCGTTGTGCAATCTTCTTAGCCTATCTAAGATCTTTGTGAAATATTCTGAATCTTTGTGAAATATTTAAAATATTTTTAAAATAAATGACAGTATTTGTGAGATTATTGAAATCTTTGTGCAATTTCTGAAATCGGTCTCAAATCTTTTTGAAATCTTTGTAAATTTATTTAAATATTTCTGAAATCTTTGTGAAATCTTTGCGAAATATTTGAAATATTGTTGAAATATTTGATGGTGTTTGTAAAATTATTGAAATATTTGTGAAATTTTTGTTAAATAATTGAAATCTATGTGAAATCTTTATGTAATCTTTGGAAATCTTTGAAAATGTTTGCGAAATATTTAAAATATTTGAATATTTGTGAAATTATTGAAATCTTTGTGAAATAATTAAAATCTTTGTGAACTCTTTTTTAATATTTGAAAATCTTAGGAAATGTTTGCGAAATAATAAAAATATTTTTGAAACATCCGATAATATTTTCGAAATTATTGAAATCTTTGTGAAATCACCGAAATCTTGGTGCAATCTTTGAAATCCATCTAACCTTCCGAACTGGTGAGTCCGCCTGTGGACCACCTTTCCTAGACCCCAAGGTCATCTTCCTTCTCCAAGCACCTCTCTAACCCCCCCCCCCCCTCCCACACGCACACAAAGAACAGACAAAGGTGCACTCACCGACCACTATACCCCACCCCCCTTTACCGTAGCACATGGACGGCCTCAACGCGTAGCAGCGCTTCATCAGGGGCGAGAAAAAGAGGGTCTACCTACCCCCACCCACCAGCCAGCGTAACATGCCTCGTAGTATGCACCAGCTGGACGCCTGGCTCGCCTCCTGCGCTTAAACTAGCGCTGCCTCTCAACCACCCAGAACGAATTAGCCTCTCCTCCTTTCACCTACTCATTTCCTTCGAGAATACATCCTCTGTCCGCGATCGACACCCGTATTCCCAGCCAGCCTTGACCAAACCCTCACCCTTCCTTCCATCCCACCCCTCATTATCGCAGAGTATCCCCCACTCTATCAATCTATCGAAAGGGGTGGATATCAAATATTATATTTTAAATTTCACTTTTTGAATTTTTTCGAAAAATCGTAAATTTAAATTTTGATCGCACAAAAAAAAATGAAAAATAAAATATTCGATTTTGCGGTCAAGCTATACAAGATACGAAAATAGATGAATGGAGAAAAAATGTGCAAGCAAGCGAGATCTACAAATTCGTTGTGAATCAATTTTTGATTTACAGCGTAGTTTTACTTTTATTTGTAAGAAACAACAATAAAAATATGAGAATAAAATTTTTGGAAAACCATAATATATACAAAGATAAGTAGGCAGAAGCTGTTCATCCAAGAGAGAGCTCCACATTTTTTATTAATAATTTTTCATATGACGCGTAGTTTTCGTTTTAATCCTGAAAAATGACATTACAAATAAACAAATTTAATTTCTGGACGGAAAGGCACAAGGTACAATAAAACGGACCGCGAATTTTTCAACTGCGCAAGCGTTGCGTATGGAAGGGGAAAGCCTCCTTATTGGCTAAACTTCGTTCAAGGATATCTATGCGAAGAAAAATGATATTTTCAATTTTGAAGAAGCTTTTTAAAGTTCGAAAGTTGTACTTTTAGATAGCATGACCCGATTTTAGAAATAAAATATTTTCGCGAAGTAACATAAGCTCAAATGTACAAAAAAAAAACGCAGTTTTCGCACATTCAGGTTAGGATATCTCAAAAACCTGACGTGCTGGAAAAATTCTGACGTCGGATTCGGATTCTACGCAGAAAATTAAATCGAAAATGACCCTCAGTTGGCCAACAGCAATCGCAATCCATTTTTTGCAGATCTGTGTTATTACCTAACGCAGTGGAAAGTGGACAAGAAGTTAAAAATTGATAGAAAAAAACCGCAACTATCTAGGATTATTCAAAGACAATATTATAAAAAATATTAATAAATTGGTTGAACAATTATGTTTGTTAACTTAAATCCATTGTTACCTCAATCTAATTGAAAGGTTAAAAGTATGTTGGAAAATTTAAAAAAATCGCAACTTTCCAACTCTATTCTAAGAGAAAATAGCTAAAAACTATAATAAATTGTTTAAACTATTCATATAAACATATAATTACACAGACTTACAAAAAAGTGGGTTGTGCGAGAGATCAGAGTATGGTACCCATGCGTATTTTGGGGTGCTGAACACGAATGTGATATCAGTTTTTCCCCAACACGTCAGGATTTTCCCCTAAATGCGGGAAATTCTCTAGTAAATGAACTTTTCGGGGCATAAAATACCCTTGGTTATCAAATCATTTGGAAACAGATCAGGCATGATATTTTTACGTATTTTGGGACGCTGAACACGAATCTGACATCACCTTTCCCCGGGCGCGTCAGGATGTTCCCCTAGACGCAGAAAAATCCCTATAAAATCAGCTTTGTCGGGTATGACATAACCTTTGTTATTGAAATCGTCTGGAAAAATATCAGGCATGATATTTTTATGTATTTTGGGGTGCTGAACAAGAATCTGACATCAGTTTTCCCCGAGCGCGTCAGGATTTCCACGAGCGCGTCAGGATTTTCCCGTAGACGCGGAAAATTCCCTATAAAATCAGCTTTGTCGGGTATGAACCCTTGCTATTGAAATCGGCTGGAAAAAGATTAGGCATGATGTTTTATGTATTTTGTTGCGCAGAATACGAATCTGAAACTAGTTTCCCGCTATCACGTCGGGGTTTCACACTACACGCTGAGTATTGTGTCTTTTTATATTTTAGATGCTGAATACGAATTTTGACTCAAATTTCCGCTAACTCTTCAAAGTTTTCCCTTAGATCCAGAAAATTCCCTAAAAGCCAGCTTATTTTAGTATAGTACCATCTTTGTTAGTGGATTATAAAAAACAAAGTATTTTGGGGATACTTTTTGGGTGGAATACAGATGGGAGCTTTCGCTTCAGAGCCTTCAATTTTTCCACAGACTCGACGAATTCCCTAAAGAGATCTATTTGATTAATTTTAGCATTTTTACTTCGCTCTACTGAAGAGTTAGTTTTAAATTTACATTGAAAGTATTAATTATTGCAAGGAAGAAATTACGAATCTTGGAAAGAAACATATTATGAGAACAATGTTAAACATATCAAAATTTTGTATTTAATTTATTTTATTTTTTTCTCAGACTTTTTTATATCACTGCGAATGGATTTCCAACAACCTAAGTATATCCAATTTTTAAAAATAAATTCTTTAATGGCAGAAATCATTGAAAATCATTAAAATTATTTAAAAATATAACATCTCTCATAAAATGATTGTTTGTTCTTTTCGACATATAAAAATAAATGTTTAATCTTTCCCCTATTTTCCCTTTTTTCGTGAGTAAATCACCCTATTTCCACTTTTTTGAGCTCCTTTTGTGCTGTGAACCCTGAATTTATCAAAATGCGGATTCGCGGATTGAATGCGGTTTGGCGGGCTGAATGCGGGTTGTCGGGTTGATTGCGGGTCTTCGGACCAACCGGACCCAACCCGCACAAAACCTGTTTTATAGAAAATCCATCTTTTTGGCTTAAAAGTTCAACTTGGTAGAAAAATAAACTATTTGATTAAAAATTAAACTTTTTTGTTGAAAAATCATGTTTTTGCGTTGAAAATTCATGTATTTTGTTCAAAATTCATATTTTTTGGTAGAAAATGAATCTTCTTGGTCGAAAATTCATCTTTCTGGTTAAAAATTTAACAACTCTTTTGAAAATTCATTTTTTTGTTCAAATATATATATTTTTTTATCGGAAAATTGAACTATTCCATGTTTGGTTAAGACTTTATCCTGTATATTTCATAAGTTATAAATTAGTCCCTTTTGATAGAAAATTAATCTTCTTGGTCAAAAAGTTATCTTTTTGTTTGAAAATGTAACAATTTTGTTGAAAATTCATTTTTTTTGTGTTCAAAGTTATTTTTTATCTCAGTTTTTATCTGAAAATTAAACTATTCCATTTTTGGTTGAAACTTTAATCTGTTTATTGTATAAGTTAAAAATTCAACTATTTTGTAGAATATTCATGTATTTTGTTGAAAAGTCGTATTTTTTGGTTAAAAATTAATCTTATTTGTTGAAAATTCAACTTTTTGGTTGAAAGTTAAACTACGTTTTTGGTAGAAAATTAATTTTATTTGTTAAAAATTTGTTAAAAGTGTATCCACTTCATTTGTATTTATAATTACATATATGGTGCTCATTTCACGAGCATTTTGCTTCCTGTTAGCAAATGTATTTGCATCCTCATAGAGGAAGCATTAGTGAATTTTTAAATAATAGACAAACCAAAGTTTTCATTTTGATCAGTTTAAAAATACAAATTTACGAAAAATACAAAATTACAAAATAATACAAACCATTTTTAAAATACAATGACAAATCAGACAAATAAAATTTTATATTTGAAATGGTAATTTTTTCGAGCTGGAAAAGGGAACGGAAAAGTTCTGTCGCACCCTATCCCTTTTCCAGCTTTGTGATTTTTTTATAAAAATTATCAGAATTATTTTATTTGAAAATTTATGACCAAAAAGTATTTTCTATTCATGCATCCACTTTGAATTATGTCGATGAAAAAAAAGTTTTTCGGTTTAAAACAGATCTTTCAAATATTATAAATGAGCATAACTTCCTTAATCTTCAATAAAGTGTATTAATATTATAGGCCAATCGATTTACCTCGAATCAAGGAATCTTTTCCGTTCTGGCATGAATTTTGATTTATGTTAGTGAAAACAGTTTTACTATAAAAAACCATTTTTTCAAATGTTATGCATTGCCATAGTTTCCTTACTCCTCAATAAAATGTATCAATATTATAGGTCAATCGATTCGTCTCGAACCAAGGAATCTTTTTTATGCTTGCATCAACTTTGAATTACGTTAAAGAAAAAAAATTTACAATAAAAAACCGTTTTTTCAAATATTATGTATCACCATAGCTGCCTTACTGTTTAATAAAATATATCAATATTATAAGTCAATCGATTCGTCTTGAATCAACACATCTTTTCTATTCTCACATCAACTTTAAATTATGGGAAATTTGTTTCTATAAAAATCGATGTTTAATATAATATAAATGACCATAACTTCCTTACTCTTTGATAAAATGTAATAATATTATAGGTCAATCGATTCACCTTGAACCAATGAATCTTTTTTATTCTTGCATCAACTTTGAATTACGTTAAAGAAAAAAGTTTTACCATCAAAAACCGTATTTTTAAATATTATGCATTATCATAGCTTTCTTACTCTTCAATAAAATGTATCAATATTATAGGTCAATTGATGCGTCTCCAATCAACACATCTTTTTTATTCTCGCATCAACTTGAAATTATCAGAATGAACCAATTTTTACTATAAAAATCGATTTTAAATATAATATAAATGACGATAACTTCCGTACTCTTTGATAAAATGTATTAATATTATAGGTCATTCACCCGAAAAAGGTTTCAGTTGACTTTTAAACACCAAAATATAAATTTTAAACAAAATGTAAATTTTCTACGAAAATACTTTACTTTTTTAACCAAAAAGACGAATTTTCAACAAAACGGTTGAATTTTTAACTGAATAGTAACATTTTTATCCAAAAAAGATGAAATTTCTACAAAAACAGATGAATTATTAAATCAAGAAGACAAATTTTCAAACAAATAGTTGAATTTTCATACAAAAAAAGATATTAGTTGACTTTTCAAAACCAAAATACGAATTGTCAACAAAAAGTAAATTTTCTACGAAATAGTTGTATTTTCAACAAAAGAGTTGAATTTTCAACCAAAAAGGATGACTTTTCAACCAAATTATTAAATTTTCAGTCAAAGGTTGCATTTTTTCCAAGATAGATGCAATTTCTACTGAAATACATGAATTTTTAAATTAAAAAGATAAATTTTAAAAAAGATAGTTGAATTTTCATAAAAAAAAAAAATTTAATTTTGACTTTGCAAAATAAAAATATTAATTTTAAACAAGAAGTAAATTTTTTACGAAAATACTTGAATTTTCAAACCAAAAAGACGATTTTTCTACATAACAGTTGAATTTTCAACAAAATAGTTACATTTTTATCCAAAAAAGATGAAATTTCTACAAAACAGTTGAATTTTTAACCAAATAATTACATTTTTATACAAAAAACATGAAATTTCTACAAAAACAGATTAATTTTTAAATCAAAAAGGCAAATTTTCAAAAAAATAGTTGAATTTTGATTCAAAACCGATATCATTTTACTTTTAAACACCAAAATATAAATTGTAAACAAATAGTGAATTTTCTACGAAAATACTTGACTTCTTAAACCAAAAAGACGAATTTTCAACAAAACAGTTGAATTTTTAACGGAATAGTTACATTTTTATCCAAAAAAGATATTAGTTGACTTTTCAAAACCAAAATACGAATTTTTAACAAAAAGTAAATTTTCTACAAAATAGTTGTATTTTCAGCAAAAGAGTTGAATTTTCAACCAAAAATGATGATTTTTCAACAAAATTATTAAATTTTCAACCGAAGGTTGCATTTTTCCAAGAAAAATGCAATTTATACTGAAATAGATGAATTTTTAAATTAAAAAGACAAATTTTTGAAAAGATAGTTGAATTTTTATCCAAAAAATATTTATTTAACTTTGACTTTACAAAATCAAGATATGAATTTCAAACAAAAAGTAAATTTTCTACGAAAATACTTGAATTTCCAAACCAAAAAGACGAATTTCCAACAAAACAATATAGTTAAATTTTCAACCGAAGAAATTAATTTTCTACTAAAACATGTGCAGTTGAATTTTCAATCGAAAAAGAAAACTTTTCAACAAAACACATGATTTTTCGACTAAAGATGAAATACTTAAATTTTAGGTTTGAAAAATAAATTAATGTTCAACAGAAAAGAAAGTTGACTGAAACTTGACAAAGATTGTTTACCTTTTTTTCTGATACAAGAAGAGTTGTGGGGAGAATAATTGTTGAAGAAACTTTTCCCGATTTCACGGATCACAAAGTAACAAAATAAGAAAATCACAAAATCACAAATAACTCTTGCAGACTCGACTCGGCTTCATCTTAGTGAGTCGTCTCTTGCAGTATCGCACAGTATGAGCCGCACTATCAATCACTTTATCGAGATAAATCGCAAAAATTGCTCATCGCAGAAATTGGTCATCGCCGATAGATTGGAACACTATGTATAATCTTTTGCACGCTATCGCATTGTTGCTTCGTCACGAGATTGGATTGTTTACAACTTATGTTGAGTTTTCTTGTGCGCGCTGCAGGCGCAGCGCATTCAGCAAGAATTGGACTGCATCGAGTTTTACAACTTTACTGTTCTTGTTCTAACTAAAGTCAGCTCGGACTGAACATACCGTTCAAATAACCGCGCATAAAGCTTCTCTTTCTTACACGCGCAAATAAACTCGGCCTTTCTACATACACAGGTTCGGACCAATCGCTTTTAGAACCCGAGGAACATTATTTTTAATACAAAATACATTTTAAATTAAGAAAAAAATTACTTTTTGACTCTTGTGTGCACACTAGGGTGGTCCAAAAAAACTTTTTTCGAATTTTTATGGGGACACCCCCCAAATTTGTTTGAATCCACCCAAAAATAAATCCATTTTTTTTTTGTTAAAAGAAAAAGATATTTAGGGATGCCGCAAACCCCATGAAGTTTGACATGTATTTCCCATAAGAAAAAAAGACGTTTTTGTAAATCGTATACAGAATCCTCAATATTATCTCAATCGAGTTGAAACTCAACATTTCTCTTCACAATTAGCCATCGAATACGAATAAAATATCACTTTTCAAATACCACCCCCATAAGTTTGTTTCATAGGGTCCCAAAGAAACCCCATAAGTGAAAAAATGGGTTTTGCGAGTTTTTGGCGCTAATTATGATTTTAGTATTTTTCATATTTTGTATTTTCCCGCCCTAATGTTTGAAACTTTGAAACGTTTCCAAAGTTTCATGAAACTTTACAACCCTAGGTCAGCCACTGTGCGGAAGAGAATATACCGTGACCGTGGTGGGAGTTTCCGGAACTGCGCAAATGGAAATAACCGTCTACAGCCGACGGGGAATAAAAGGCGTTAGAGAATAAGGGAGTTGGAGAATAGGTGACACTCCACTGTATTTACCGCTTTTACTATTGAACAATAATAAAAAATTACGGAATTTAAATGTTTCCCATTAATTACAAAAAAAACATGTTTCTTTGGTTCAAGCTGAAGAAATTTCAGGTTCGAATCAATTTAAAAAACATGTTTTTGTACATTTTCAAAACATTCTAAATAAGGCGAAATTTATTTTTGAATTTTGAAAATGTTTAATTGTAAATTTAAAAAAGAGAACAGGAGATATTACCAGATTTTAAAATTTTAGTTCTTAGCTTGTTTTGGATGTCGACCCATAAATTGGTATCCCTGATCAGCTCAAACGATTCGACTAATTTTAGCATTTTTACTTCGCTCTACTGAAGAGTGTAGTTTTAAATTTACATTTAAAACATTCATTATAGTAAGGAAGAAATGACAAATCTTAGAAATAAATATTTATGAGAACGATGTTAAACATATTAAAATTGTGTATTTAACTAATTTTTTTCGGACTTTTTTATATCATTGTGAATGGATTTCCAACGACCTCAGTATATCCAATTTTTTAAAATAAGTTCTTGAATGGCAGACATCATTGAAAATTATTTTAAAATATAACATTTGTTATGAAAAGGTTGTTTTTTTCGACATGTAAAAATAAATGTTTAATGTTTCCTATATTTTCTCCTTTTTCGTGAGAAAATTACCCTATTTTCCCCTTTTTTGAGCTCCTTTTGTGCTGTGATCCCTGTACGAGGAATTCAAGTTTCCGGATTAAATAGCATACTTTTTACGGTTTCAATAAAAGGGAACTATTGATTTAATTTCTAAACGTACCGAGCCTTTTTCAATGTCATATTTTCACCCTCTCGTTCCACGTATGGAGGAATAAAAGGTTCGCGACCTTCGGGATGAAAAATAGGGTCGATATCTCCTCTGTGATTAATGCTGGTTGTGGAAATAGTTCTTCTTACTATTGGTCCCACCTTAAAAAAAAATTTGATAAATTATAATAAAGATTAACAAAACTATGATTTCACTTCCAATTAATTGAAACTTATTAGGGTCGGTCGAAAATAAAAAATTCTGGGATTCAAAATCTTCACTACGCGAAAAAATAGAGTACTGTGATTTTAAACCCAGATTCAGAATCCTTCAAGCTGAATGACTTTAAAGTTTATTTTGATTGTGAAAAAAATATTTTTAAATTAATGAGAATTATGTACTCTAGATCTTTAAAAATTTGATGCGACTTTTTATGGATTTTTTTTTTTTTTTTGAAATTCCGTGCGGCTTCCTTTGTAATTTATGCGACTAATTCGACTCTTTACCAGAAAAATTCTTCTATTTACACAGGTGTTAAATTTTTTCCAAAAACAAGGATGAATAAATTAGGAGTTATCTTTTAGAAAGTGACTAATTTAAATCCGTAAACAAATTGTTAAGACTGTTTTTACACACATATATGTGTAAAAGAAATTGACACTTCTAGAAAATAAAAAAAATTCGAACAAGAAATTTTTTAAACCATTTTTTTCGAGCGCGGGAAACAAATAAAAAAAATTAATTATACAAAAAAATATTAAGCTTATTTTTAGTCCAAACCAATTCGTATGAATGAAATATATAAACCATATAAACTGAAAAAGTCACTTGTCAAATTATGTAAAATAAATGACACAAAAGAAACGGGATTAAATTAATTCTCTGATAAATCACTAGAAAATTGACAAAAACGGTAACTATAAAACAAACATTACGTAAAATAATAAGTCGACATATAAAAAAACATAACCTATAAATTATCGAACGACAATTATAATGTAGCGCTATCCGACAAATACACAAAATCCCTCAAAATAATCAACTCTTTAAAATGAGCTTGAATCAAACATTATTGAAGAAAATTATTATAATTTTTAAAATTGTCAAATATAATGCCGGATATAAATATATTGCTTACCAGTAGAATACTGCATTTATAAATAGAATTCATTTTCACTCGACGTTTCTGAGGAAACAGATCCCGAAAATAACTTATTTACTGATGATTAGCAAATTTCTGAGAGACTTTTGTGTTTCTCACTCGCATCCATGATCCAACCCATACCAGGTCTAGCCACGCGCAAGTAAAAAAAATGCAGTCAATCAGCAACGATACCAGCTACGCCGCCATATTAAAGAAAGTGAGCGGCAATTTCAAATAGATGAAATAAACGAAAGAAAGTTTTTTCAATTTTCTGAAGAATAAAAGTATACGTAATTACGATTATTTCAATTTAAAATTGTTTTAAGTACAGCTTATATCGTTGCCAATGGCAGAGATCCTCTTCTAAAAATGGTCAGGAACCACGAGATGATTAGTGAAGGAGCGTTCCTTTCAAAAGCCGCGGAGCAAGCGGCCGAGACCCTTGGCCCGAATTTTAACATCAGAAGTGAGGAAAGTGCATTACTCCATCTAGATGCTTCACTTCTAAAAGGCAAAGTTAGGAAAGCTGAGTTTGCAACATTTTACCGGCAGCTACCCGACAAGAAAATGCACGGAAACTTTCACAAAAATGTAGAAAAACCGTCGTTGTCGAAGGAGCAAAAATGTGCTTTTCTCAGATAATCAGGGCCGTACAGAGGGTTTCTTTTTCGCATGCCAGGACGGTCTCATTTCCACCTTTGCATACCGTGACCGCATTTTATGTCAAGAAGTTCCGAGCGACAGGTGCAGAGCGTTTCATGCACACGCTACATACCTAGAACACATACTTTCGGGGTGTTCCACCTACGCAGAAACGACGTATATCTACATACATAATGCGGCCGTAAGATCGCTTTATTACCATCTTTGTCGTTCTTACGATGTTGGCCGCGACTCTGCCCTGCCGAACGCTCCCAGGGCGATGGAGTCAATTGTCCAAAACGAGAAGTGTCAAATTTTCTATAACTACAATCAAGACCATCAAAGAGTGTTGCAACGACTGTACTCAAAGTATTCGGTTAAAGTAATTGTCCTTGTGATCGGTGCTCTCGGAGATAAGAAACTATCGCTTTTTTGTAACCTTAAAGCCATTTTCCCGTGCCAAAAATATGCCGAGGCACTTATGAAATGGATGCAGAAAGCTTTTTGCCAGCAGAAATCCTTGGGTCGCTTCGTGTCCTCAAAACAGACGAGGGTTTCGCCGGCCTTTCATTGTGATTTCGTCGTGTCCTGTGACCACCCATCTCACGGTCGTGAGACGTGGCTATAAGTGTAATTTACCGCGTTTTTACTGGAAGCTGATGTCATTTTTAGATGTCAGTTGCTCCCAATCGGACCCTGCTGTGGCTGTTTAACTTTTTTTTCAAATTATGTATAATTAAAAAAAAAAGTGAATCAACCACCGCCGGGTCCCACTGGGAGAAACTGACATCTGATAATGAAACCTGCTTCCAGTAGAACCAAAGTAAATCACTCGTATGTATTCAGTTCCATTTTGAAGCATTTTAATACTCGAAGGAATTGAAAAAAAAAACAATGTAACATAGAAACGGCTCCATCAAAACGCAGTAGGAGAGAATATATATTGTACTGATTCAGAAAGAAAAAGAGATACAGAGAGAGAGATACCAAGGGAAGAACGCTTCCAGTCAACCGCCTTTCAACACTGAAGAAATAACCAGAAAAGAGGATAGAACTCATGCAAATAATGGCATCTAGAAAGAATTGATTAGTAGGATGATAACTGGACACACACTCATTGGTTGAAAGTGGACAGCAAACTCCTGGATTAACGAATTCTTGTGTCATTGAATATCTCATGTCCATGAAATTATGGGTCAATGAACGCTTGTGTCAACGAACTCTCACCCCTCCCTGGAAAGGGGTGGAACACGAGACCTGCGCCCACTTGCGTATAAAAAGGAGGCATCTTGTACCCTGAAGTCAGTCTTCAGTAAGGGTGCACTGCTCTCTCAAGTACTTGTGTCCGTTACCACGTTCAGTTCCGGCGGTCGCACTTTCGGTGCACTTCTTGCAATACCACGATTCTTAAATCAACTCCAGAAAAATTCTGTGTGTATTACTCATATTACTGAACCTAATAATCTCCCAGATCTTCGAACAAGGTAACCAACGATTTCAGCATCTACGAACATACCTCGTATCTTTCTCTTATCACAAAGTTCTCTCTCTCACAAAATGATTATCGCCCTTGCATTTTCATCATGACTTATTCTTGCATTTTTCTTAGAGCCGTTTCTCCGCAAATTCATGTAAGTCTCTGTTTGGAATCCCTCGTGAATTCATTTATTCCTGAACCTGATCCCTTGGCCCAGAACGATACGTTCTGTATATAGGTCAGAAAGTACTTCTGAATACTGTGCTTTATTCCTAATAATATCCTAGGAAGTAAGAGAAGCAAAGAAAAGTTTCCCGTTTCGAAGATCGAAAAAAATGGAATTAAAACATAGAAATTGTTATCATGTACCCGATATCACGAGAATATAGGTACACGTGAATATGAATGCAAAATTCTTTGAATCATAAACGCGTGAAATCGAAAATTGTGAAAAGTCGCGATTCTAGCAAATTACAAATATAATTTCAAATTTGTCTTTCGAATCCCAACAATTTTTTATCGTGTGAAAAAAGTAGTGTCTACCAAAAATTCGAGCAAGACCAGTAGCTATTAACCTATGCTTCGAGGCACTTTACTGCAAGTATTATTATTATTATTATTATTATTATATCATTAAGCCGTTTCCCTTTCGGGGTAGGCGTGAATTGCTCGGTTGGGGGGAGATAAGGGTGGGTTGATAATAAAAGTTATTAGTATGGTTTAATTTCATAGGTACTCCTCTTCAATCCCTAAACAAGTTGGCAGGTTTCGATCAAACCCTGAAGTATGAGTTAAATTTTGGTCTAATCGCTGTAATCGAAAAATGGCCTCGAATTATTTTCGAAATATATTCTATATCTAATAAAAATGTTGATTAAAATTCCTTACTCTACAAAAAAATAATTTTGTCGACTTTATCCAAATTTTCTACATGTAGAAAAGCATATAACTTTTCCAATTTTTATCGGAATTGAAAATCTCATATCAACCAAATTCTCTCAGAAATTTATTATCGAATGTCAATGGAATTCCTCCAGCGATTATTATTGATAATGTGACTTTATATTAAAGCGAACATATTTGAAACACTCAAATGTAGTTCGCTGACAGTAGAATTAGGGGGAAGAGGGTTCAGATTGGGTATTTCAGGTTGAGTGAGGGAATTCTAAGATGTCTTCACGCCGAGGGCCAAGCAATAATTTTAATTGCACGGGATAACATGGGACAAAACTGTATTTTTTTAAGAACATGGGGAAAAAAAGTATTTTTCACGATAACCAAAATAGATAAATTTTGATTGAAGAAGAATAGTTTTCTACAAACAACAACGATGAATTTTCAACCACATAGTTAAATTTTCAACTAAAAAAGGAAAATTTTTATCTGAAAAAGTTAAGAAAAAAAAATTTTTCAACCAAATAAAACCTAACTTTCAACAAAATAGTTCCATTTTTAACCAAATAAATAAATTTACAAACAAATAAAATAATATTCTACCAAAAAAGACGAATTTTCAACAAAATATATGAATATTCAACCACATAGTTGAATTTTTAATTAACAATGGAATAGTTGCATTTTCAGTATATAAATAATTTAAAAAAACGAAGTTGCAACAAAATATTTAGTTTTTGAATGAAACCAATGAACTTTTAATAAAAAATAAGAATTTTCAATCAAATCATTTTCTACCAAAAAGACCATTTTTTTTTTAATTTGGTTGTAACCAAAAACAAATAATTTGAAAAAAGTTAAATTCTTAGCCAGAAATGGTATAGTTAAAAAAATAACTTTTCAAACAAATTTTTTTCAAACAAAATCGGTAAATTTTCAACTATTTTCAAACAAGGACAATAATATTCTACACAAAAAGACGAATTTTCACAAAAATACATCTATTTTCAACTACATAGTTGAAGTTTCAACAAAAAGAAACGAAAGAAATGAATTTTCAAAAAAAAATGAAAATTAAATATTATTCAGTGAAAAAAAAAAATTTCAAAAAAATCGGTAATTTGTCGAGAAAATCACTCATTTTCTACTATTTTTAAACCTTTTGATGTTGAACCAAAAAAAAGAGAATTTTCAACCGAAAATATGAGTTTTCAAACAAGAATAATGATATCCTATCAACAAAAAAAAAAACGAATTTTCACTAAAATATGTATATTTTCAAGTGCATAGTTGCATTTTCAAAAAAATGGAAGGTAAATATTATTCAGTACAAAAAATCATTTCCAATATAAAAAAAATAATTTTCAAGAAAATAGGTCATTTTTCATGAAAATCGCTAATTGTTCAACTATTTTTAAACCTTTTGATCCAAAAAAAGATAATGAATACAATTGTACTGAAAATGTATGTATATATACATATAAATTGTCAGTTAAAAAAAATTAATTTTCAACAAAAGAAAACAAACAAATTTTCATCAAAATAGTTCAACTAAAGAAATGAAATTGAACACAAATAGAATATTTTTAACCAAAATAGATAAATTTTCAACAGAAGAAGATGAAGTTTCAATCAAAAGAAAATAATATTTAAATTTTGAGCGAGATAAATGATTTTTCAACACAAAGGCAAATTTTTAACCAAAAATATTAAGTTTTAAGGAAAAGGAACGAATTTTCAATAAAATACATAAATTTTCAACCAAACAGTTTATTTCTCAATTGAAACAAATACATTTTTAACTAAAAATCGAATATTTTAATTTTCATTTAATTAATTTTCAACCTGAAAAAATTTTCACAAAAATAGTTGAATTATCAACAAACAAAAAATTAATTTACAAAAAAAATCAACACAATGCGTGGTTCAATTTTCAACAATAGAAATAAATTTGTGACCAAAATAGATTAATTTTAAAACAAAATGAATTTTCTACCAACAAAACATGAATTTTCAACGGAAAAAGAAACATTTTCAAGCAAAAGAAACACAAATAAAAAAAATCAGTTACCCTAATAGCACGGAACGTTCCTAGGAGGTATAAATGTCCGCCGGTTGGGAACGTTCCACTGGAACGTTCTAAACAAAAATTACCGTTATTGTTATTATTATCAATAAATATCGCATAAACCGTAAGTGATAGGTCAAATTCGGTGTCAGTTTATGATATGGATATCATATTATAGATAGTATATGCGGTACTGTCGTGAGACGTATTCCCATGACGCCATGTCAAAGTACTCAATTCAAGGCTTCCCGCTCTTCGGGCCTCTTTTTTTTTAATTGGTCACCCACTGACGCGGAGGAGAATATACCGGGCCCGTGGTGGGAGTTGCCGGAACTGCACATATGGAAATATCCATCTACAGCCAACGGGAAATAAAGGTGTCAGGAAATAAAGAGATACCTAAATATGTGAGTTTCTACCGTACTTTTATAAAATTTATAATTATAAGATTTATAATTACTCGTATACATACTTTATTTTATAATACTTGTAAAGTGAATAAACACCGTTCAACATAAGTCAATTACAAGTTTTATGTTAACAAAAAAAGCATATTTTATATTTTTCTATTAAAAATAAAAATATTTACTTATCGTTGAAATGATTTTCTCGACAATGTACTGTTCAGGCTGTTGACGTTAAAGATGTTGTAGGGCACATGTCACGCCGAACAATTTTGTACCATTTTTTTCGTTCCTCACCTATGGGTATAGATATAAATAATTTTCCTGGACTTTTGACAGAGGTGTTATTATAGTTAGGCTCAAAAAACTAATGATAGCGTTGTTTTCTTCCCATTTTTATGAAAAAACGTGAATCGCTCAGCTTACTTACAAGATTTTGAAGACGTGCTGCGTCACATCAAGATGGCGGAATGGGCGCGAGAGAAATAGGAATTTGAAATGTGTACATTTTTTCTTTTTAAAATATTATTTCGAAAAAGTTTTTTTTACACTATACTGTTATTGTTACTGATTTTAGAGCATATACTTTAATATGAAAAAATTTACAAAAAATTAGTGGATGCCCCTATTGCGAATGGATGGTCATAGAGCCAACGTAAAATTATTTCCAAGCATCGTTAGCTCACCTGGTAGAGCGCTTGACTGATTCTCGATTAATAAAATGATGCCATAAAATGATTATTTAATCTGTTTGTTTAAAACTGCTTATCGTATATTTATTACCTCTCAATTATCGCACAGATTTCTCCCATAAAAATAGCGACGCCTGAGTGAAATAACGTGTTCGTTTCGAATCTGCTTGCAGAAGGTGATGGCTCGTAATTTGTTCAAAGAAGGTGTTCGTTCCTTATCTGCTCGAAAAAGGTGTTGGTTGGAAATTCGCTTGAAGAAGGTGTTGATTCCGAATCTGCTCCAAAAAGGTGCTGGTTCGGAACTTGTTCGAAAAAGGCGTTCATTCGCCGAAGTATTTTATTCTTGAAATGTTGTAATGGCACCACTGACGCATGGGATCGAAATTTTCTAATATAAATTTTTCTTTTTTTATCTACTGCATAATTTTTAATATAAAATGAGTGATACTCTAGAGGAATGACCCCGCTTGAACACGTCAATATTGTAAATCCTTCTTCTTTTCCGTATCCAATTGAATTTTCTTTAAACAAATTGCATACTTAACATTTTGTAGTGGTGCCACTAACGCAGTGTTTCGAACCACAGTATGATCCTTATGCAGTTGGAATTCTCATGTCTTCAATTAATTTATAATATAGTGATTTCAAAATAAATTGTTCCGAACGAACACTTTTTTCGAGCAGATTCGGAACAAACACCTTCTTTAAACAAACTTCGAACCAACACCTTTTCTGAGCAGATTCGGAACGAACACCTTCTGCAAACAACCTACGAACCATCATCTTCTGCAAGCAGATTCGGAACAAACACCTTATTCCACTCAGGCGTTTAGCTTCTTCGGTAATAATTGTAGAAGATTCTGGTGCGACAAGATACCTTTCAACCAAAAACTGCTCAAAATGAAGAAGCGCATCATTAAATCGCAATTTCGATCAATCACTGTGACTAAAATCTCTGTGACTAATGTCTCCATCTACTAAGTCAACTCTATAAAAATTTGTAGTCACTTTGTAAAAGATATTAAAAATCATTTTACTACGTTTTAGAAACCTCCCAATATACTTAATCTACTTGATTATTAATTATCTAAAATATTTTGAATTTGTATACAATTAAAAAAAATCATTAAAACAATTTGTAAATCTTGTTGAAAGTCTACTAAAAATCATACGATTAAAACTTACGGATCTCTTGAAAACAAAAATTGCATAATTTTGAAAGTGATCTAACTTCTTCAATTTTGGTATAATCGAAAAATTCCATTGGAACAGTTTTGAAATATATTTGATATCTAGTAAAAATTTCATTGAAATTTCTTAATCTATCAAAAAATAGTTTTTTCTATTTTTTGCAAATTTTCAAAATTTTAAAGAACATATAACTTTTTAAATGTTCATCTAACTTAAAAATGCCATAAAGATAATTTTCAAGTCTTTTTGTCGTGTACCAGAAGGGTTCGATTCCCGAAGCAGGAAGCGAGGCTGGATGTGTTTTCAGAAAGCTTTGCTTCTGTCCCTTGGTATACTACCCCACAGATACCCTACAGTTTATAATTAACCTTATAGTACAGTCGCTAATCAACAGAAGAGTTTGGGGACGTCCGTTAGCATGTTCGCTATCATTCCCCAAATTTTTAAGGCAAAATCTTTATTATTATAGGAAAAAATCCGGGGGAACCCAACACTGCTAAAATAGATAATTTTCTAAGTATCACATGCCCTTAAAATGTTCATTTTCGTTTGTTTGGAGCTTGAAAATGCTATAACTCTGATAATTTTTTTTATCGAAAAATATCAATAGAATAGATTGTTCGAGTTTTCGAGTACTATGACTAGCCTTACATAGAATTTTCAAATCTTGAAAAAAAATGTTTTCAACAATTTTCAAAATGGTCTATCTTTTTGAATTTTGATCCAAAATAGCTGCAGTAGAAAGAAAAAGTTCGTTAACCATGGTTAACGAACTTGTTATTTCTACTTAGACCTTAAAAAGGTGTGCCAAAGCACACATTATAATTATTCTATTTAACTTCATTAAAACAATTTTGATTAGAAATCGAATTTCAATTTCAATTAAAAAAATTTTAGGCAGAAATTAAATTTTAGTTCTCAGTTAGAAAAACTTTAACTAGAAATTAAATTTTAATTCTCAATTAGAAAAATTTTAATTGGAAATTAAATCTTAATTCTCAATTAGAAATGAAATCTTAATTCTCAATTAGAAATTAAATCTTAATTCTCAATTAGAAATTAAATTTTAATTCATATTTTAAAAAATTTGAATTGATAGTTGAACCTTGATTATTTTATTCTGAATGGACTAATTACTATTTCTGCAACCCTGAGTTGAACAATCACAATGTAGTGAAAATTAAATTTTCCAAAGAAACATTATAGTTGAATAATCATTTGATTATTAGCAGTAAAATTTTGGTTTTGTTTTTACGTCTGTAATTTTAAATTAAAATATATTGAATTTCTTGCTTTAATCAGTAGTTCTGTCTGTGGAAATAAAATGTTTTATTCTGAATCAAATTGCATTAGAAATTATCAAAAATATGGCATGATATTTTTACGTATTTTTGGACGCTGAGCACGAATCTGACATCAGGTTTCCCCGAACACGAATTTTGACTCAGATTTCAGCTAACTCTTCAAAGTTTTCCCATAGATCCAGGAAATTCCCTAAAAGCCAGCTTATTTTAGTATAATACCACCTTTGTTAGTGGAATTATAAAAAAAAAAGTATTTTGGGGATACTTTTTGGGTAGAATACAGATGGGAGCTTTCGCTTCAGAGCCTTTTAATTTCTTCACAGACTCGACGAATTGAAAAATTTAGAACCGAATGAAGGGACAGATTTTCTAATCGCGTGATAAGAATATCTGACTATTCTTAAACTTCGAAGAGAAAAACCTGTTTGTCTTAAATTTCAAATGGTACAGTTGCAGCTGAAAAAGCACAAGTGTTATTTGAATCTGCTACCTTGGAGGCTGCTGGAGACGATGACAACTGCCCTGAAAAGGGATGTGTAGAATGATTCGTTTTCCGGTCTACTAAGGTAATAGCCACCAGCGTTGTTAGGCACGCTGCCCTGCAGGGGGCGTTGGGATGCGAGAATGAAGCCGTCTTGTGTCCGACGACGAGTTGACAATGTCCTCGTCAAAGTCGGAAAGCGATCGGCATAGGATCCCCAACGTGCAGGCGTTTTCATTCTCTCATGGATCCAACAAAACAAACTTCAAAATCTCCTTTGAACAGTGAAGTGCTCCCTAATACCTTCCACAAATGTGATAGCAAGCGTCAATCGTTTTGCTACATTTGTGGTGCGTATAAAATGAAGAGCAATCTGAGAAAGTTTTCAGACAAGATGAAAAGTATTCATAGAAATTGCTTTGGTTATGGGGTGAATCATTAAGAAATGAAATAGGTCCCGCATTTAATATGTAGCGCTTGTAGTATTTCGTTGAGCCGATGGAATAAAAAAGAGGATCGAGCGAAACCAAAATTCAAGACACCCATTAGATGGAGGCAACCGGAAGGCGAGAAAGATTGCTATTTCCAAATGACGATTGTTGCAGGATTAAATAGTCGCAATATTTCTCAAATAGTTTACGCAAATGTTTCCAGTGTAACAAAGCCGACGCTTCTATTTGATAATGATAAGAATATAGCAGAAGTTGAATCTGAAATAATTGCATCTATCAGGGGAGTGTAAAGTGAAGACTATTCAGAACAAGAGTACGAGAGATGTTACGAAACGGATGATGCAACAATTTTTATAGATGATGAGGATTACACTCCATCTAATCATTCTGTACCACAAACCTTTTCACAACAAGAACTTAATGATTTAATTAGGGATTTAGGGTTATAGAAAGACAGAGCCGAGTTACTAGCCTCAAGTTTGCAAAAGAAGAACTTACTATCTAGTAAAACAAAAGTCTCTTTAGAGATACGGAGTTCAGAAAGTATTTCTCGTGGGATGCAGATCTAGTTTATTGTATCGATGTAAAAGGCTTGATAAATAAGCTAAAGACAAATTCGTACAGAGCTGAAAGGAATCTGCATTACCAACCTCACTGTGTGTTACAGACTGCTGATAACTTAGCATGGAACAGAACCCTTACTTGGTCTTACTTACCACTTACGCTGGTGTCAGATATGTTGGTGTCAGTAACTTGCGACTCTCTACCTTACCGAACTATAGTAAAATGATAATATTAAAAGTTACCGACCTCCCTGTTTTACTGACTGATGGTAACATTGTTCCCTACCTTACCGGCATGTAGAAAAAGGATAATACAAGAAGGAACCGACCGCCCTGTTTTACCGACTGATTATAACATTTTTCCCTGCCTTACCGACATGTAGAAAAATGATCAAATAAAAAGTTACCGACCTCTCTGTTTTACCGACTAATGGTAACATTGTTCCCTACCTTACTGACATATAGAAATATGATAATATATAATGTTACCGACCTCCCTGTTTTACCGATTGATGGTAACATTGTTCCCTACCTTACCGAAATGTAGAAGAGTGAGTATATAAAAAGTGACCGGCATCCCTGTTTTACCGACTGATGGTAACAATGTTCCCTACCTTACCGACATATAGAAAAATAATATTATAAAAAGTTACCGACCTCCCTGTTTTACAGACTGATGTTAATGAACTGTTATGCCGATCAATGGTCACTTAGCACGGAACCGAACCTTATAATGCGATCCAACTGATAATATACCGACTGTCGGTAACTTGCGACGGTAGTGCCATCTGTTGTCACATTAGGAAATTGTATTTATGGTAATACCGACTGTCGGTAACTTGCGAGGGTGGCGCCATCTGTTGTCACATTTGGAAACTGCATTGATGGTAATATCGACTGTCGGTAACTTACGACGGTGGCGTCATCTGTTGTCATATTAGGAAACTGCATCACCGACCGAGACCACTTACCGACTGCCTGTAACTTAGCATGGAACAGAACCTGCTCGGTCGGTAAGTGGCACAGATGGTTCTGTTCTACGGTGTTCTCGTACTCCCATAGCCCTACTACTTATGGCGTACCTGAGATATTTAAACTGGACATTGTAAATAGAATTGTGAAGTTTATTATCCGGATTCCCGACAGCAAAATTAAGCTGTTGTCCCTTTGGGTTCCAGTTTAGAAATAATTTCCGATAGAATTCATTACTCTAAAATTAGAAGCTTTTTAGCTTCGAAGAATCGTAAAATAAAATTCGGTTTCAAAAATTATTACAATAATTCTTGGTTAAAAAATAATGTTTTTGATTAAATTTTTAACTGTTTGTTGAAAACTCGTCTTCTGACGTTGAAAACTTCAGTTTCTTGATAGAAAATGTGCAATGTACTTTTTTATTTAAAACTCATATTTAGTTGTTAAATAGTCTAACTGAAAAAATTTTTCAATTGAAATCTTTTTAATGTGAAAATTCATCTATTTTAGTGGAAATTTCATCTTTCTTGAATAAAAATGCAACTTTTTGATGCAAAATTCAACACGAGAACAATTTGGTTAAAAATTGATACTGTTTGGTTAACAAATTCAATTATATTTTGTTGAATATTCAACTGTTTTGTTGAAAAATCGTCTTCTTAGGTTGAAAATTCCATTATCTTGATAGAAAATGTACTTCTTATTTAAAACTCATATTTTGTTTTCGAAAAGTCATGCTGAAATTTTTTTAAAATAAAAATTCAACTATTCGCTTGAAAGTTTGTTTGTTCAATTTAAAAATTCACCTATTTTGGTAGAAATTTCATATTTCTTGGATAAAATGGCAACTGTTTTATTGAAAATTTAACAATTTTGTTATAAATGGATACTTTTCTTTGAAAATTTCAACTATTTTGTTGAAAATTCAACTGTTACGTTGCAAATTCAACTATTTTTTTTTGAAAACTTATATTTATAATTTAAAAATTCATCTATTTTAGTCGAAATTGCATCGTTCTTGGATAAGAATGCAACTGTTTGATTGTAAATTCAACAATTTTGTTAAAAATTAATACTATTTTGTTGAAAATTCATTTTTGTGCTGAAAATTCATAACTTTTGGTTTAAGGGTCAGTACACGTCACAAATATCAGGATCTGCAGGTGGTTGTTCGATTTTAATAGAACTTCGTGAAATTGTAATGCTATACAAAAGAAATTTCAGCCTTTAAGAATTTTCGAAAATTTTAAAAATTATGGAAGTTACGCCATGTTGAATTTTGGAGTTACATTTTTTGAATTATCGATATTTCTGGAAACGCTGATTGGATTTTGCTAAAATTTGGTCATGTTAGAGTTAAAATAATATATTTTAAGAATATAATACAATGCATGAAAAAAAATTGTTTGCCCGGAAAAAAGTGACTCTTATAGGTCCCACGATGTCGTTTTAGCGAGACCGTGCGCCACCTCTCCACTGCGGTGCGGTGTCAGTGTCGGGACCCGCAAACAATTGAACCTGCTACTTTTTACGTTTCACCATTCTTTAACCGTCAAATACGGTTTTATTTTTTCTAAAAAAAATTCCAGAGGCAGGTCAAGATCGCGCTAGATTGAATATCGCGAATACTATGTGCGCAGTTATGAATTCTGGCTACACGGTTAAATCGAAAATCGTACAGCCCTCAAAAGAAATCAAGCAGGCTGAAGGATTCGCGAGAGAAAACCCTCAAATTATTTCTCTTAAAGCTGACAAAGGTCACACGACCGTCGCGATGAAAAGGGATGATTACGAAGCAAGAGTGAACGAATATTTGCAGGATCAGGATACTTGCCTAAAAAGAACAAAGGACACTACGAAAAAAATCGTAAATGAAGTCACCCAGTTAGTTAAAAAATATAAATAAAAAAAATACGTGAATAAATTCACCGCTGAAAATCTGAAGGTACATCACGCTAACCCTTCTGGAATTCAAACGGATTATATCATACGTAGGTAGCGCAACTTACGACTTAGCATCACTAGATGTTGTTTCTCTTTTCACAAATGTGCCAAAAAAAGGCAGTTGAGGCGGTCCGTAGCAGGTGGAATAGAATTCACGAAATGACAAAAATTCCGTGGAAAGTTTTTGAAGAAGGACTTCGGTTATGTCTTAATAGCAGGGATTTTAATTTCAAGGGAGGAACGTACTAGAAAACGTTCTACAAGTTTTGAATCTGAACGATTTTAAAATTTAATTCACCTTAGAGAAGGAACATGATAGGGCAATAAATTTTCTCGATGTCACTTTTCACAGGAATAACAGCCAAGAAATGAGTTGCAACTGCTTTCGTACACCAACGTGGTCTGGCAGATGCCTTGATTTCGATTCTAATCACTCACAAAAATACAACAAAAATCGTAGTTTTCAATATGGTCGACAGAGCCATTCTCCTCTCCGATAACCAATTTCATCAAAATAACTTGCGACTTGTTATAGACACTCTCAACGAGAACTTTCACTCGCAACATTGCGTTAGAGAGAAGATGAATCTCATATTGAATATTTTCGCCAAAAATGAATAGCGTAGTATTGATGAAATAGCTCAAAACGCAGAAATTAGGTCATTTATTAGCATTCCATACGTTGAAGGACTATCTGAACGAATCGCGAGAATCTTCGGGCAATACTATATTACTACAGCATTTTAAAACAAGAGAGACCTCACATCAGTTTTGAGACCTACCGAAGATAAATTAAATCAATTGCATAATAGCAATGTTGTTTATGGCATTTGGTGCAAAGGACAAAATTTTAATGCCGTTTATATCGGTCAAACTAAACGTCCGTTAGGAATCAGGGTCGAAGAACATAAAGGGACATAAATAAGATCCCTGAGAAACAGACAATGCTTACTAGACACAGTGTTGAGAACGATCATTTTTTCGATTTCGAAAACGCGAAAATTCTTGCGAATGAATGCCACTACCGTAAACGTCTGGTGATTAAAATTTGTCATATAGCTGACAATATTGATGCGGTCGATTCGAGAACCGACGTAGCAAACCTTTCAAAAATATATTTGCCTGTTGTGAAGAGGAAAAAAATCGGAAAGCACGTGGTGGTTATGGTTCGCCTTGCGATGGAGTCGAGGGTAGAGTAACCCACAGACCGGGCCCCATGTTGTCATTCAGTTTTACTACCGCAGCCCTTTAAAAATGTGAGTGTTACGTCGAAAAACTAACTTCTTAATACAATATTTAGAAAATTGTTTTTCAATTTACCATTGATTGCCTTTGTTTTTGAATTCTTAACTTTCTTTTGAACTATAAAAGTGTGTGCTTCTGTTCAGCGTGCTTGTGAAGTGTGTGAATATCGTGTCGGTGGGATTACGGAGGGGCTTAATTACCGTTTTTAATATATACTGTTCTTCTTATCGCATGAATTATACATGCCTCACCTTATCCCTGTGAGGTATTTGAATTTAGCAACTCAGTCGAAGCAATTAAAATTTTGTTATCTCAACCAGGCTTCGTTTGGGAAAATCCAGCGATCTTTTTACTTGCGCGTCTACACAAATTTTAATCTATACAGGACATTTTTCAAACAATTTAAGAATGTTAAGGACATCGTTTTGAAGAGGTCTAGTTAGATAATAAGAAAGTAATTTTGTTTCTTATCAAATTTGTTGAATAATTTTTTCTTGGACCGAGATCAAGATTGTTTAGTTTTTATAGATAACTAGACCTTTCAATGTATTGCACTCGATTGTACTGGAGTTTCAAAGGGGTTCAAAGCGTTTTGAGATATTTTAGCAGATTTCATAGGATTTCAAGAGGTTTGAAGGGATTCGAATAACTTATGAAAATTAACATTGCACACACACACACACACACACACACACAACCACTCGGTTTCGGTTTTTATTCCTTTGGAATAGAACAGAAGGGCCTATGATAAAGCCACCAAACACGTCCTCGGGTTCCGGATAGAGGGTCTCTGTACCAAAGGTTTCTGCTGAATATGGTTACAATAATTAATAAGCAGTCGCGGACAATTGTCCAGGGATGGTCCCGGAAAAATTGAGAAATAATTGTTATGAAGAGTGCTATAATTACATTATAGATTATTATGGTACTGGTGACTATTGCTCGAGCACAGGTACCTTTTCTAAACTGTTTAGTTATGATTACTGGATCACATCATTCCTATATCTATAAATGAGTGTTTAATAAGATGCATCGTGCAATGTCAAATATATGACGCGCTTAGAGACGCTGTTATTAGCCAATAACGTTGAGTCTATGAGCATTTTGCGACTCAGTTCCAGAAAACTACCACTGATATAAGGGCAAGCGCCGTAGCACTGCATTACTGCCATAAGTTCGCGTGTTCGCGCTATTCTCGAGTACACTTTTTTATATTTTTAGTGGATTACAAAAGAAGATACTAAGCACTGTTAAAATGAAAATAAAACGATGAATATCTCAATTAAGTCAAAATTTATAGAGATTTGAAAAAGAACATTGGGGGTTTATGAAAAACAAAACACAAAATTCAAATATGACAATATGTTTTTTTTACTAAGATATGGTTTATACGTTTTTTAAATAAAGCGTTGCAGTACAAAGCTAGATAACCGACATTTTTGGCAAAAATGAGCTTTTTGCATTGAAAATTATTTAAAAAACAAGTACATGTTGTTTAAGGATTTGTTCGAAATCTCGTTTTTATTGGAGTAATAAAACTATTGGTAATTCGTAACCAGGTACCTGACTCTCTGTACACATGCCTGCTGTCTTCTTTTTTTTACATGCATAACCTCTTATCCTTTTTTAAACTTTTTTGTGACCATATTCCTCTTCCTAAAAGTTTTTAAATACCGTAAAATAATAATATACTTTTTTTCAAAGAAAATACTCTCAAATGAAGCTAGTTGCCACGGTGTTCGCATCAAAATACCGTAATCAAATTCCATCATAAAATGTTAAATCTTCATTTTCTACCAAAAGCCACTTTTATAACTTTTACAGCAATTACAGTGAGATGCCGCCATATTAAATCTTTATTTTACCGGAACAGAATAAGTTTTTTCTATGAAAACTGTTTTACTCTTATTCAGCCTTCCCATATTTCGGGTGCAAGTTCTTATTATTTTTGAAAATTAAAAAATAGATTTTAATCCGCTATCTAAAAACGATTTTCAAAACCCATGAAATTAGAACCGCCAAATTCTTGAATGATTTACTTGGAATTGGTTAACTTTTTCTAGGCAAAACTCATTTTCTTCCAATTTAGCAACTCAATATCTCGAGAGAAAATTTTTATTTTTTGTTCAAATTGAAAATTGCACTTTTTATCGTGATCATCAACCAAGCCTATTTCATTTTAGGGTTCCTGTTACTTTGAGATTGTAAACTTCCACTTTTTATTTCTCGGCACTGTAAAATTTTTTTGTAATTATACTTTTTTGGCCTCAATTCAGAAACACTTCAGCTCGGGAGTAATCTTTTGTTCGTAACTTTAAATGGTGATTTCGATTTTACAGAATGTTATTTCGCTCTCTTGAAAAAATTCGGTTCTGTGCTCCTCTAATGCTGTATACTGCAACCCTTCAAATAAATATTGTTCCAGAAATAAAACTAGAAAATTATTTAACAAAAAAACACCGTTTACTTCACTTACCTATGTTTGTAATTTATTATACTATTATACTATTTATTACATTATATAATGTGCATTCTTATATTTGATAAAAATGTATAAATAATTACTTGCTTTTAGCCAAATTTTATAAAAGCTTTATTATTTAAAAATTTTTAAATTTTAAGGCTGCTAATTTCAGCTAGCCTTCGATTTGATGTTTATGTTCAAGTTTAAAGTTTGAATATTAATTTCAGGTTCAAGTATTTTTTATCTAGAACAATTTTTCAACTGAAATGTTCCAATAAATTATTCGTAATAGCAGCTTTTATCTTTACTTCCAAATTTTTACTAAATAAGATTAGTATAACTATAATCATTAGATTATTTTTTTATGCTGAAAAATTGTACTAAAATTTTGATATTTTTTACTTATAATACATCTGAAAGTAATAAATCCTTTAAATTTTGGATCTTTACAATTTGAACAGAAATCACAAATTAAATGAATATTTAAATTAAACATTTAACTATTAAAATTTGAATTAATTAAATCTAAATATTATTATTACGCATTTTTAAAACCATCTATTCATATAATTTGTGTAAAACGAAAAAATATTCCTCCGGTTGCCCTGGCTTTTCAGCGAAAAAACTTGTCTGAGATTATGTCGACAAAGTCCAAGCGGTACATTAGCGTAATTAGCTAGAGCGTGCGGTTTAGATTTAGGTTGTTTAGGTAGGGTTCGAATCCATTTCCAAAAAACTCTTTTGTATTCTAACCTACCTGCAGTCTGTCTCGCCTTATTATTACATTAATTCAATTTATCATATGCAGCTCATGCATTCCATATCTATATGTATATTCATGATTATTATTATTTACATTTTATTTTCTAGAAATTCTATGCACCATGATGACGTAAGAATGTATTAGTTTGCGGCGTTTTTTTACCCCCGTTTCTTTCGAGAGTTTAGCCCCCCCCCCCCCCGTATTCCTTTAAGCATATATACTTCAAATTGATTTTAACGTTACTGCTAGATGGAGATATAGCGAGGTCTATGAGGGCGTTTTGGAATCGGGAGGGACCTCCACAACACATCCATAGGGGTTCAACTCGCTATTTTGAAAAGGGCCAAATTTGCTCCGCCCTAATGCGCAGAAATGTTCTATTTCAAAATATGATATTTGTATATTATATATGCAGGATGCCCCAGACTCAAGTGTCCGGACTTATATAGCTGTCGTGCATGCGAGGGAGTCCAAAGCTGTATTAGTGACCGCTAGTTCTCCCGCATCCATCCCCAACTCGGCACTCGCTTCAATGTAAGACACGGCGCACAGCGTCGGGAATAGAGAGCGCAGCAGTGCGCTCACACTTCGAGTAAAAAAAGCAGATTCTCGCGATGACAGGCAGAAAGGCGAAGTTTTTTTTTTATTAAAACAAAGGAAGGAAACAACCCCTGCAAGAATATTTGCGCTTAAGTCGTAACCGACGAATAATAACTAGGCACTAGTACTGGTGCACTTAGAAAAATCTTACAAGCTAAAAATTACGATAGAAGATTTCTCAAAGAATATTTCTACAGATTCAACCCCGTGAAGGCTACTTTTGATAAAAATATTTAAAAAAACGACCAAAATGAAATTACTATGAAAAAATGGTTAGGGATCACAATTTTAATTTCAACTGTCGTACATATGGAAATAAATTTATTTCGGAGAATAATAAGAACATACTAATTGCCTTACTGACACAGTTATTCAATAGATGCATTTGAAATACGCCCCAGAAACCAACAACTCACGATCACTTATCTAAATTTGCTTTGAGGGGTATAACACATTTTTTTTCATCGCGTACTTAGGGAGGTCAAAGATTTTTTTTTTGCAATAATCAAGTTCTTTGAACCCCAACATAGAAACATAGAAAGCTAGAAATTATTTTCCAACCCTACTAAGAAAGATCGTACGATTTCTAAAATAATAAAAGATCTGAGCCCTATTGATTTTTTCATTAACTCAGTGACCCAGGGGATGATGTTCTAAAATCCTTAAAAGACCACCCTCGCAGTAATATCGATCAAAATTCCATTTTAAAGGGTTTCAAGAATATTTTTCCATACCCTACGAGGAAAGAACGAAACATCAGGAGATGATGTTCTAACCTCAAGAAACCACCCTCGCAGTAAGATCGAACGAAATTTATTTTAGAGGGTGATAGAAAAAGTTTTTCATCAACTACTAAGAATGAATGAAAAATTTTCGAAGTGATTAACATTTTTGGTCCTACTGATTTTTTTATTTATTCAGTAGCCCAGGGGATAATGTACGAACAATCGCAAGAAACCACCTTCGTAGTAATATCAATTGCAATTTACTTTACGGGGTGTAGAAAATTTTTGTTCGCCCCCTACTAAGAAAAAACAAAAAATTTCTAAAGTGATAAAAGTTTTTGACCCCACTCATTTTTTAACCAACCCAATGTCCCAGGGGATAATGTTGTAACATACTCAAGAAACCAACCCTACCGTAATATCAACCGAAAAAAATTAATTTAAGGGGTGTTAAAAATATTTGTTCGTCCCCTGCTAAGAACAAAAAATGTCTGCAGTGATTAAAGTTTTTGGCCCCACTGATTGTTTCATCAACTCAATGAACAAGGAGATGATGTTCTAACAACCTCAAAAAAACCACCCTTATAGTAAGAACTTGAGGATTTTATAAGGTCCCCTGGGTCATTAAAGTAATGAAAAAATCAGTAGGGCCAAAAACTTTTATCACGTCGGAAATTTTTCGTTCATCCTTAGAAGGGAATGAACAAGTATTTCTAACACCCCTTAAGCTGAGTTTCTATCTATCTTACCGCAAGGGTACTTTCTTAAGGGCAAAAAAATTTATTCTGCTTAATAAAAATTTTCTCTATATGCACTATTTGGAGGTTAGGATTCGCTTTTGAGGTATCTACCATTCCGATAATGTCGGTCTCTGTTGTACCTCAAAATACCCTCATAGTAATCAAACTCAGCAAAATGAAATTTTTTTAAATTATTCAACAACAGATGAGTTCGGGACGTCCGTTAGAATGTTCGCTATCATTCCCCAAATTTTTAAGACAAAATCTTTATTATTTTAGGGAAAAAGCCGGGGGAACCTAACACTGCTAAAATCGATCATTTTCTAAGTATCACATGCCCTTAACGTTCTCCAATAGTCCTGGTGAATGGTCCCTTAACAACTCTAAGTATGTCTGTCTGTCAACGTTTCCGTCAAAAAAGTAGGGTCCAATTAAATAGCCATCTCTAATTGAATTGCAAGTTCAAAAACTCACGTACGATGAGTGCAAAATGTGGCGGAGCACCATCTTGTTGAAACCACATTCTTTGTCTTGTTTATCTTTACTTTCCTTGACTAGTCGTTTAACTTTCCTCTTTTTGTGTCTGTAATCATTTTCAAGTCTATTTCTTTCTTCATCGCTAAGACCTGTGATGTTTAACGTTCTCTCGTACGCTCCTTTTTTTTCTTTTTGGGCTGCATTAATTTCATCATTCCACCATGCATCACCAGATTTTCCTTCTACAACCGCGGTACTATATAATAATATAATATAATATACAAATATATAATATAATACTTCTCAAGAGTATAATTTAACGACAAAAAAATTACTCAAGACATGATCAACACTAAATAAATGTTTTCATATCACTCTGAGTAAAGTGTGTGGCAAACCCCAGTTATAACCTCTTGTCCCCTGAAAATTCTATACAGCATTCTATCTCCAATTGATTTTAATGGATATATTATCTATCGACAGGTAGCAAATGTACAAAAATTCAAAACAAGCATTGATCAATAATATTCGAAATCATATTGACTGTGTTTATTTCATGTTTGATTTTTTATACGTTTTCAGTAACAAAAAATATGCGAGGATTTAGAACTTTCGAAACCAAAGAAAAAGAAAAAACAACACTTTACATAGTTTGGATAATAATAATTATTAACTTTTTTCTTGATTTTTTGAACCAAAAAATTAACTTGGGTTGAAGCAAAATTTTTAGGTTTAAAGATAAAACGTGACAAATAATAGCTCATTCCTAATTGGCTTATAAACCTTGATCAAAAAGTTTCCGAAATCACCACCGTGTGATACTCTCAGTCACCCGATTTGATTTTTTTTATGGGTTGCCGCACCTATCAACAATATTTCCTTCAAATTTCAGCATCCTAGCTTGACATTTGTAAAAGTGACGCAGTGTTGAATACATCTGTTTTGGTGCATGTTTCAATTTTTGCAATGGAGTTGAATTTGCAACAATGAGTGTGTATTAAATTTGGCGGTAAAACGGATTCGATGGTGCAAAGACCTTGGAAATGTGTTCCGGTAATGATGCTCTAAGAAAACAGCGGTTTACCAGTGGCGCGAACGCTTTACACTTGGTCGTCAGTCCGTCATAGATGATGAACGCAGTGGCAGGTCGTCGACGTCGAAAACCGACGAGAACATCGATAAAGTGAAACAAATGTTGGTCGTAAGTTAACCATCAGAGAACTGGCAGATCACTTGAATATTGCTTATGCATCCGATCAAGACATTATAGTTAATGATTTGGGTTTGCGCCGTGTTGCAGCAAAGTTAGTGCCGAAAGACCTGCATTTCATGCAAAAAAGGGACCACGTCGATATCGCCAAACACATGATTTCCAAGGTTGAACCCGACCCCAAATTCATGAAATGCATCATTACTGAAGAAGAGACGTGTGTTTATGAGTATGACACGGAATCCAGACATCAGGCGAGCGAGTGGCGAGTACACAATGCAGCCGAGAGGAGATAATACAAAAATCGAAGACGGCTCTGACGGACATAACGAAACTCGAGTACCACAAATGCTTTGTGAACTGGATCAAGTGCTGGTATAAGTGCGTTGCAGTCGATGGGGATTACTAAATAGGTATATAAAATTTCAAATTCAGTATTGACTTGAATTTAGATTTAATTGGTTATTAAAAAACGCTTTTCCTTTCTATAAAAACACTTTCTATATAATTCGGTTCATATTAAATTGTAAAAATAAACTAGAGAAATATGCGGGATTGTATTTCTATGAACAAATTTAAAAATGGTCAAATCACGAGATTCATAAGATGAAAAATTAATTAAATCAATTAAATTTTTAAAAAAAGACGCAAAAACGGCTCGGGTTAAAATTGTTTATTTAACATTATTAATTTTAATTCTTATGTTTTTATCTTTTCTGTGTAAAAAAAACTGAAAATTTTCAAATCTCATTCTAATTAACGGGCAAATTTTATTCATTTGAAAGATTCTCTAGAACTATGCTTAATTGGTTTTTATTAAAATAAAAAGTATTAAGGAAAAATCTTTTTACAAAAATGATGACTAAATGGTTTCTAAAGAGTTTTTTAAACATAAATACTAACCAAATAGAGTTGTAAGAATGTTTTTATATATAATGTAAGCTAAGACTATTATACTGAGTGCATAGAATTTAAAAAAAAAGTTTTTCCATTTGACCACTTTTCTGTATAGTAGCATATAGTTTTTCGTTAACAATGTTAGCCGAAATTCGCATTTTGCATAGAAATATGTTTTCACTTTTCATATATTTATATTTGGAAGTAAATGAAAATGGCTCTCAATAACACAGCTCCACAAAAAAAAATCAAGAAAAGTATCCCTGGAATCTGACTACGTCTGTCATATGTTGTTGGGGTCGCTGAATCCAAATTCGGGGTCCGTTTGGCTCCATCACGTCAGATTTAGTCCACAACCTCAAAAAACATGAAAATCGCTGATTTAAGGTGAAACATCATTCGTACCTATGAAAAGTGGTCATATCCTATGTACATTTTTTACAATATACACACAGCTTCTGGGCATTTTCCAAAATTTGTCCTAAATCCTTTGACCCAAATATAATGATCCATATATTTTAGGGCCCTGGAAATCGAGTGTAAATCGCAAAAATGGGATTCAGGTCAAACGGTGAAACCATTTTGTCTGACTTTTTTTATACAGACTCTAAACAGTATAGAGACTCTCGGTGCAGCTCGATTGTTACGAAAAAAATTCTATTTTTCATGCAAAAATTAAAAGAAAAAAATTGTCGTCCACAGCATCCTTCTGGTAATGTGTTCTACTATTTAGCTAAGCAGGAAGTGGGTACGGAAGTTACTTTTCTCGGGTTTTCTTTGCGCGCTCCAAGTGAGAAAAGGAGGAACTGCCACCCGTTTTGCAGGTAATAACATAACACATAACAATTTTGTGAGGCTCTCCACGTGGGGTGATCGCTAGAGAGATTGATCACACACATCCACACATCACTCTTTTCCAACCGAGCAATTCACGCCTACCCCGAAAGGGAAACAGCTCAGTCATATAATAATAATACGATAGTGTAAATGCAATGTTCATACGACCAGACGTGAAAAGATATATCAACAAATTATTTCCTTTTAATCCATAAATAAAATTTGTAGTAGTCAGGCAGCAATTAAATAACTGCGATTGTGGTTTTTATGCTATTGCTATTGCCATATCTCTAACTTTCGGACTTTGTCCAGGCACACTACTTTACGATCATTCCAAAATGAGGTCGCACTTATTAAGTATTTTTGAAAGTAGACATCTTTTACAATTTCCTACAGTTAATGAAGACAATGTTAGGAAATTCAAATCAAATAAAAATACAAGGAAACATTTTATTCCTCATAATGATGTGAATAAAACAAATATAAAAATTAAAGAAAGGATGGAAAATGTTGGCAGCAATAGCACTTTTAATGAAACAAGACATAATGAAATATCATCAATGTTTATGATAAATTCAACCAAAAATGATGCGGATAGAGCATCATTGGAAAAAACAAAAATGAAAGTTTTTATAATAATGTACATGTAAAAAAAATACATGATAATAATGTATTTGTTGATAGAGTGGAAGGATTAAGGAAAAGTGAAGATCATACGTATTCATCTAGAGCAGATAAAAAAATGGATGAACAAGAATTAAAGAGAAAAAAATTAAAACGTAAAAACGATAATCAAATATTGTAGAAAAAAAGCTTTCTTAGGAAAAAAGAAAGCAAAAAGAATGGAGAATAAAATTAATATTGATATAAAATTATCAGAAAAATATCTGGACGAAAAAAATTCGATGAAAATTTTTTATGAAAAACTTAAGATGTTCAGAAAAAGCGAAGATCATACGTATTCATCTAATTCCATTTTTCATCTAATAAATATAGAATGATGTCAGAAGTAATTGAAATTGAGAAAGAAATAGCCACACAAAATAATGAAGATATTCCTGAATTTCAATTATTATTTGTTTTAAAAAAGGATTGGATAAAAGGCGTTATAATTTCCAAAGAGTTAATGAGGTAGCAGCAATTTTCAATACAAATGCTGAAGGAGAAATATCTGAATCTTATGTCACTAATTTCAAAAAAAATACTAAATATTTAAAAATTGTAATTAGCCTCGATCCTAATGTAGAACCTTGGATTTATCCTTTGTTTTATCCTTACGGAGATAAAGGTTCTGATATCAATATGATACGCAATGATAGTGAAAATAGAAAAAGGAACCACAAAATATCAAGGGCAGCTCACATAAAATATCATATTGAAATTAGGGATGATGAGTTTAATCCATTTTTACACGGTGAACGATTATTTCAGCAGTGGGTAGTGGATAATTATGTAAAAGTTAAAAAAGATAGACTTAAATATTGCAAAACAAAATCAATCAAAATTAAGAGCAGAATCATACAAAGGGTTGGTTGATCATATGCATAATAGAGCTGATGAAAATGACACACACGTAGGGAAAATGCTCATATTGCCATCAGCATTTATTGGATCACCACATAGTATGATGCAACATTATCAAGATTCTATGGCAATTGTAAGTAAACAGGGAAAGCCTGATTTATTTATAACTATGACATGCAATCCCCATTGGCGTGAAATACAAGAAAATGTATTAATAAAACAAACTGCTGCAGATAGACCTGATATTGTTACACGTGTATTCGCTTTGAAAGTAAATCGTTTAATTGAAACAATTGTTACTAAAAAAATATTTGGTAATTTGAAATCATATGTTCACGTTATAGAATTTCAAAAAGGAGGACTGCCACATATTCATATGTTGGTTATACTGCAAGATTATTTAAAATTTTTAAGTCCACAAATAGTTAATTGATATGGGATAATGATATGGATACATATATAATTAAAAACTGAAGGTTAACAACCACCGCAGGGTCCCACTGGGAGCAACTGTCATCTAAGAAATGACATCGGCTCCCAGTAGGACCGCTTCCTGTTTCCAAACCTGAAGAAATGGCCGGGCGGTAAGAGATTTGGGTCGAATGAAGAGGTCATCACTGAAACAAATCCGTATTTTGAGGACATTGAGCAAATCTATTATTCGGAAGGAATAAAAAAATTGGAAAAACGCTGTACTAAATGTATCGAGCTAAAAGGAGATTATGTTGAGAAGTAAAACGCTCATTTGCCGAAAAAAAATCTTTCAGTTGAAAAGTCACTGACTTATCAAACAGCCCTCGTACTTTGCGTATTTTGGAAATGGCGTTTCTTTTTTCTTTTCACGAAAACTTTCAAGAGATGACTAACTTTGTGCTATGTTCGACGATAGACTGAAGCTACTGAAACTGATGCTGCTTCTACACCCCATTATCCCTACTCTACTTCCATTCAAGAAAGAGCGATCGAAGTTTCTATGAGGTTCTTTGCATGCGGGGCTCTTACCAGCATCAAATTTCTAGAACCGTCGATATTGCATATTTGATCTCTACCTAGATTCCGGAAAGATCGATTGATTCAAGTTTTTAGGAGGATATACAGGTTCACTTTTTCAAACTTTCTAGAAGCATCAATATTGAATATAATCTTTACCTAAATTCGAGAAAGAACAATCTAAGCGTGTATAGATATTTTGATGCAGGAAATCACGAATTTAGGTAATGATTACTTTCAACAAGGCTGCGCAGTATATAGGGCTGTAAAGTTGAGTTCTATGTTGATCGTGAGTTGATGCGCACTACAGTTCGGTGGTAACAAAGGTTGCGCAGTAATGTTCTGCAGTACATAAAGTGGCGCAGTGCCCCTTTGCGATACTTCTGGATGCGTAAAATACCTATGAGGCACACGGGTACGCAGTACAGTTTGGTGATACGCAAGGTTACGCAGTGCACTTCTATGATACTTATGGATGCGTGGTTGACTTCTATAGCACATACGTATGCGCAGTAGTATTTCACTGTACATAGAGCAGCGTATATAAGCTGTGCAGTAAACTTTTACGACATACGAGGCTGCGAGGTACTTTTTTGCAGGTCCTGTAACACGATTCTATTCCAAGCTACAGGCTCTCGTATCATCCCCCACTCAAGCCTGAAAATACTAATTTTTAACTTGATTTAGAAAAACGCGAATATCTCCTCAACTAGAAACGGCTATAAGAGCCCTTTTGATTCAGACGACCAAATATAATCTATCGACGAAAAAGACTAATATAACATAACAAAAAATTGTTTAACGTCTTTCACATTTGATAAAATAATCGATGTCCATTAAAAAACGTTAGCATAACCTTCGATTGTTCAAAAATTGTAATCTTATTTAAAATCTATATCAATATTTCCGGTTAGGACCTCTAGATATACCTACAATTGTTAAATGTTGCGAATCTTCTTTGAAATTCAACTTTTTTTATTAAAAATTCTAATTTCCGACAAATAATACTAAAAAAACCTAAACTGCCTGAAAGATTTTAATTCTTGTAATTTTAATGATTTTGGTTTCAAAATACCGGAATTCGCTATGAAAGACCAGCGTAATCTGAAAAATTTCAAAAAGTATGAATCTTCTTTGAAATCTGATGATTTTTTAATTAAAATTCCAATTCCCGAAGGAAAACAATAACACAATCCGAAATCGTTCAAGCTTGCCAATTTTTCTATTCTAAACAAAAATCAATGGATATAGTTCTTTTAAATTCAGTTAGATTTTTGAAATCATTAGATTTAGTTCTTTTAAAATCTAATTATTTTTGTCGATAAATGTCAATTTCCGGCAGAAAAGATGGGTGAACTTCCGAAAAGGTCGGACCTCAGATTTTCTTCAAGCTTAGTATACTTTTGTATTTGAACGCGCTGATTACGAATATGATTGTGAATATTGGCGCAAAATTGATTTTCATGGTGAACAACCATAAAACCCCCCATAAAATCATGGTTTTTTGCATTTATCTCAGTAATTATTCAAAATTCAAAAAAACGTTTCCAATAAAAGTTGCAGATTTCCTACAAATACATATTTTATGTTCCAAGAATTGGGTGAACTTCCGAAAAGGGTGGACCTCTGATTTTCTTCGGGCTTAGTATACTTTTATATTTTGACGCGCTCGCAAGTTTGATCGCGCCTAGGGCACGCGACTGTTGGTTCTCGCGCTTCGCGCTCGATAATATATTTATCTCGCGCTTCGCGTTCTATAACGTATGTACCTCGCACTACGCGCTCGGTCTTTGTATTTTCCCCACTTTTGAAATTAAAGGTCAAAGCATCAACAACTATAATTTGGTGATTGTGAATTATTTTTTGTTAAAGCTCCTTCGGCCTTAACGAACACATTCTCGTCACGTGTCTCGTGCTTCGCACTCGATTTTATCGAAAATGAGAACTTTTCTACATTATTTTCAACTTCACTATATCAAGTGTATATTACATATATTTATTTCTGTACCTCGGTCTGGGGCTGCTTATTCAGATATTGCAACGTATCAGTGCTACAAAGCCTGATATTGTCCTCCAAGATCTGAAAACGAAGATCATTTACGTGATTGAATTCTCGGCATTAGCCGTTGGTAATATTCCGGCAAAGGAGGTAGAAAAACGGGCGAAATATCAAGCACTTCTATTCGAGCTGAGCAGGCTGTACCAAGGCTACAAAGTCCATTTTATAGTTCTCGTAATCGGCTCAGTCCATCGCGAGCCGGATGAAAAAGGCTGTTCTTCTGGGATCACTTCATCTGGTCTGTCAACACTGTTCATCATAACATTCTACAAAGATTGGTAGCTCTAAAAAAGTATTCAGAGGTGAAACTTTCATCTCCAAATGTACCGTCTGCCGCGTAAGGTCATCCGCGGCTAGAGGCTGGACTCCAAGGAACAGTGTTGTACGAAGTCTCTTGCGTAAATTTCCGGCTCTTGCTTACCTTCTGGGAGAGAAGGAGCAGGAGTGGATGACGTACATGGTTCAGTTGCGTCAGGATTGGTTTATTTAAGGAACCATAGTCGTAGCTTCCGGAGCCTATAACTTCTCAAAATAAAAATATATTTTTATTTATTTATGAATGTATTCATTATATATAATATTTTATTATTATGAATCATATGCTATATATTTTATTCCGTGTATGTTATGGAATACAATATATTTATTACAATCTTAATCATTGTAAGCAAAATTTTATATAGCTGAAATCGTTGAAACCTGTATATTCTGAATTTACGATTTTCACAACGGTAATTTTAAAACTGAAAAAATTTTCATTTCAAATTTGTAATCCTTGGCCCTAAATTCGACCGGCTCGAACCGCCAGCCATTTCGATTGAGTATGATAAAAATATGACGACCTCTTGGCACTCTTTGTCCTAGTTGTATGGGCATTGATATGAACATTGACCTGATAATAATTGTTCACCTATTTTCTCCGCATCTAGATAATGTTACCATACTCATTGGTAATAATGAGACTACATTTATGAATAATTCTTCCATAAAATGTACCCAGGAATTTTCTTTTTGCCACTCGTCCCGTCAAATTCACATAATATGGTAAAAAATCACCCAAACGTTTTCTCCGTGTAAAATTACAATTTTTTTAAACAAATTTTTTACGTCTATGGTCGTTGAGATCTACAAATTCTAAATTTTAAAATTAAAAATAACTAATTCAAAGGTTTTAAATTTTCCATTTATCAATTTTAATTAAAAGTGAGACGTCTCGTCTCGTTTTTGAGACACAGCCAGACATCACCGTCTTGAAGTCGAACTCCAGAAGAAATCAAGTCGAAATCAAGCTGAAGCATTTCCAGTGTAGAAAAATATCGGGAAACCATTTTGGGCAAGGAGAGACCGTCCTGGCGGCTAATGTGGCGCTATCATCAAGACGGTCTATTTTAGCGATGAGTAGAAGTGAAACGTTTTGGTATGGTCAAATAGGCGCCGGCTGGTTCCGCAAATCTCCGTCAGTTTAGTCGTGAGCCATAGGTTAGATCCGCAAAGACTCTTCAAGGGACAGATTAGGAGGATTAGAAACTCAACGATGGGGATCTCTTTTTAGATAGACTGAGGTTTTATATTAAGGTGCGAACAACAGTTCTGTTAATTTTAATTATGCCAGAGTTCAACTGTTTTCTCTCGCACAGTTCTTTTTTACATTGATTCTGTACTGAATTTAGAATAACTTTTTGGTGGCTGACATTTGAAGAGGGACTTCGTTTTTTTTTACTTTAACGAAGAAAGTGAAAAAATAGGTATTCATGAAAATTAAAATCTCCTATTTTGTTCAAACTGTTTGCAATTGGTCAAACATGTTTAAAATATTAAATTTGATCATTATTTTAAAAAGGTAGCTATTATTATAATATTATTTAAATTGATCTAGAATTCCCGTGTTTTTTATTCAAGCAACACGTTCGTTCTGCAACACTGCTCCGACCCAGGTTGCTGAGAAATCCCTCTAGCGATCACCCCAAGTGAAGAGCCTCCCAAAGTCATCATGTAAAGCTCCTCTCTAGCTTCCTTCACGTCCATGCATTTTCTCATGCAAGATCTTGTATTTCTATGGCTTCTTATGTCGCTTCGAATTAGGGTATCATTCACACATTCTAACTATTATTTCCACGGTCTGCCTCTGGGCACACTGCCATTTACTTTACCTTGACACACTTGTTTCGTCAGTCGTTCATCTTCCATTCTCTTAACATGCCCAAACCATCTTAACGAATTTCTTTCACATATGTCAACTAATGTTTGCTCTACACCACATTCTTTGAGAGTTATCTAATTACTAGCTTTGTCCATCAGCATTTTACCGCACATCATGCGCATGATTTTCATGTTCATCGCGTTAATTTTACTCTCACCCTTTTCTTGGTAGGTACACACGGAGCAAAATGGATAGTCAAACTTGAAGTGTCAAAATTTAGATAGTCAGTTTGATAATCTAGATAGTCTCAAGTACCATCCATCGTTTTTTCGCGGATTCTAATTTTGGGACGTCGCTTGAGTGTTTGTAGTCTAAAACGGAAAGTGTCATTCGATGGTTTTTTAAAAATATCGTTCTTCTTGACTTTTCGGAAACAGTTTCTTTATTAAAGCCTGTTTTTCGAAAAACCATGTGTGCAAAGAAAACTTGAATATTAAGCTGTTTTGAAGCCAAAAGTCAAAAAGTAAAATATTTTCAAAGAGTGCAACGAAATGTTTTATATTTCAGACCTAAAATAGTCGAGAGGCGTCTCAAAAATAGAATGAGCAAAATCCGGAATGGGCTTTTGGGGATGCCCTTTGCAGTTTCTAGTCAAAGTTGGGTAAAGCTGAACTTCCGTGCACCGACATACTTCGACGTTTCCTGCTGTACCAGCATTTTTACAAAAAACTCTTGTAATTACAAAAACAAGTTTATTTTTCAAAAAGAATTGTATAATGTCGGTATGGTAGGAATCGGATAAGTAGAGCATGGTTTTAAGGTCGTGTTTGTTTTAAAATAAGTGTTATAAAGTTTTCAACGTTTTAAAGAATTCGCCCACGAATGATTGTACGATAATATCCGCAGAGGTTATAAAATAGTGAAACTTTCAGTGCACACGCCTAGTTTTATTCAACTTGAAATGTACGGCTACCCATCTCGTTTTTTCTCGGATACTAATTTTGGGACATCGCTTGAGTGTTTGTAGTCTAAAACGGAAAGTGTCATTCGATGGCTTTTAAAAATATCGTTCTTCTTGACTTTTCGGATACAGTTTTTTTTATTAAAGCCTGTTTTTAGAAAAACGATGTGTGCAAAGAAAACTTGAATATTAAGCTGTTTTGAAGCCAAAAGTCAAAAAGTAAAATATTTTCAAAGAGCACAGCGAAATGTTTTATATTTCAGACCTAAAATAATCTAGAGGCGTCTCAAAAATAGAATGAGCAAAAACCGGAATGGGCTTTTGGGGATGCTCTTTGCTGTTTGTAGTCAAAGTTGCAAAAAGCTGAACTTCCGTGCACCGTCATACTTCGACGTTTTTTACTATACCGGCATTTTTACACAAAATTATTGTAATTACAAAAACAAGTTTAATTTTCGAAAAGAATTGTATAATGTCGGTATGGTAGGAATGGGATAAGTAGGACATGGTTTTAAGGTCGTTTTCGTTTTAAAATAAGTGTTATAAAGTTTTCAACGTTTTTAAGGATTCGCTCGTGAATGATTGTACGATAATATCAGCAGAGATTATAAAATAGTCAAGCTTTCAGTGCACACGCCTAGTTTTATTCTACTTGAACTGTACGGCTACCCATTTCGTTTTTTTGCGGATTCTAATTTTGGGACGTCGTTTCAGTTTTTGCAGTCTGAAACGGAAAGTGTCATTTGATGGGTTTTAAAAATATCTTTCTTCTTGACTTTTCGGAAACAGTTTCTTTATTGAAGCCTGCTTTTAGAAAAATGATGTGTGCAAAGAAAACTTGAATATCAAGCTGTTTTGAAGCCAAAAGTCAAAAAGTAAAATACTTTCAAAGAGCGCAACGAAATGTTTTATATTTCAGACTTAAAATAGTCGAGAGGCGTCTCAAAAATAGAATAAGCAAAACCCGTAATGGGCTTTTGGGAATGCCCTTTGCAGTTTTTAGTCAAAGTTGGGGAAAGCTGAACTTCCGTGCACCGTCATACTTCGACGTTTCCTACTTTACCGGCATGTTTCGAAAAATCCGCGTATGCTCTTAAATTACTTTCAAAGAGGTCGATCACGAAAGTTGAAAGTATATGTCGTCGATACTGTACTAATACTGCATTTTTCTCTGCAATAAAAAATTCTGAGAAATCGGTTTCATTTTTTTTTGTTGAATTAATAATAATATAATTCCTTCACTCCTCCGCTAGATTATTATAATTAAGGTCAATTATGGCCCTTTATTTTGCCTGTCGTTTTCCTGTCATTATGCCTGTTGTTTTCCTGTCGTTTTGCCTGTCGTTTTCCTGTCGTTTCCGTGTCATTTTCTTGTGGCCGCGAAAAAATGACACACTTTTCATTTCTTTCCTGTCATATATTTTCGCAAGGGCTTCCTGACGGCTGGCATTTCCACCTATCAACTTCATGCCACAAGACTCACTATTCCGCGAAATATTTGCGTCGTTTTTTGATTCTATATTTTGATTGATTGTTAGTTGGCAAATTGTCGTACGCCTAAAAAAACACTTGAAAAACAATGATGCATGAATGCAGACTAACGGACCGCGACTTTTTCAACTGCACAATAAACCGAGACCACCTCAAACGTTTTCACTTCATCATATTGAATACTTCATCATATTGAAACTGCGTGGGCCAGCAGATCTAGAAATGTCGGGTGTATTTATTTGTATTATTATTGATAGTATTTATTACTGATATCAAATCACCCGCGCTTTTAGGCTGAAAAAATAGCGACCGGCGAGGCATCGATACAAGAACGGGGCAGCCAATGAACAAATCTACTTTTTCTTCACACTTTGCATTTAAATAAAAGTTTAAACAAAATACAATTAAAAAATCAAGCCACATAACGCTCTTCAAAATTTAATGCTGAATTTTTCTTTAAAAAAAATCCAAAACTGGTTAAAAATTGCCAGCTACAAGTTATTTTGAACCTCGTTTTTTTATTTCAGCCCACTGTGCGCCGCCGGTCGCTCCTTTTTTAGCCGAAAAGCGCGGGTGATTTGAAATCAATAATAAATACTATCAATCATAATACAAACAAATACATTCGACATTCGTAGAACTGCTGGCCCACGTAGTTTCTCAGCGTGTAGGGTGAGAGACTGTTGCGACTCTCGCCTTGGAAGGGCCGAGTGCGCCAGTACTCTGTCGAGTACATATATTGTGCAATATGATGGAAACGGTTCAGGAGAGTGGATATCCGGCTTATTGCGCAGTTGAAAAAGTCGCGGTCCGCTAGTTTCTGTTGGCGTTAGTGTTTTGGTTGGCGTACGACCATTTGCCAACTAAAAATGAATCAAAATATAGAAATAAAAAACGATGCAAATATTTCGGGTAACAGTGAGTTTTGTGGCATGACGTCGATAGGTGGAAATGCCAGCCGTCAGGAAGGTTAGTGCACGGTAATGCAACTGCATACGAAATTTTGGAGAAAATCTCCGAAACGTGAAGGTAAGTTATAAAGGTCTGCATAGTGATCTTTTCAAGTGTAGAATGCATTTGCACAATTCTGTTTCTTGATCCTTTTATCGGTTGAACACCTTTCAGTTTCACGAAACAGGTCGTGAATCGACAAAAGAATGGAACATGACTGAGAAAATAGATTCTACACTTGAGAAATATTACTATTTGTACATTTATGACTTTTACGTTTATAATATTTTCTCGAAAATGTCGTGAGACGTATTCCCATGACGCAATGTCAAAGTACTCAATTCAGGGCTTCCCGGTCTTCGGGCTTTTTTTTTTAATTGGTCACCCACTGACGCGGAGGAGAATATACCGGGACCATGGTGGGAGTTGCCGGAACTGCGCAAATGGAAATAACCATCTACAGCCAACGGGAAATAAAGGTGTCAGAAAATAAAGAGAAACAGAAATATGTTAGTTTCTACTGTATTTCCATGTCCATGTTCGTTATCAACGCATCGAAAAACATCAGTATACGAGGTTTAAAAAAATTTTGTAAACATAACATTTTTCTTTTTAAAAACGTGTTTTTTTTTTAAGTTTTGACCTTAAAATATATTTTTTTGCAATTTCCATTGCCATATTCGTAATCACTGCATAAAAATACATCGCTACACGCTTTTCGGAACTTGACATAACTTGCATTAAAAATATGAACTAAAACTATGAAATTAAAAATTGATTGCCCTATCTTCTTTTCTAATTATTTAATTTTACAGAACCACGAAAGTAGATTGTCCAGCACATATTAAGCTACGAGCTTCGGAAAATGGAAAGCGTCTAGTGATTACGAGTGTAAATATGGACCACATCTCACATTTACTTTCTCAAGTACGTTGAGAAAAATCGTTTGGTTATTTCATTAATATTAAAAATGATTGACTTATGACAAAAACGACTTATTTTTAAATTGATTCATGCACAATGAGTGATTTACAATTATTTACATTTTTTTTTTAGTTATTTATATTTACAATTTTTAGGAAATCTACGAACATCAAGCACCGGTTAGAAGACTTACGGGAGAGAAGCGGAAAGAAGTCAAAGACTTAATAAAACTAGATTGTGATAAGAAGATATTACAACAGAAAGTTTTTGAAGAAACTGGAAAACGACCCACTTACAAAGATTTGGGGAATATTCAAAGCGAAATCAGAAAAGAACTAAAAAGCATGTCCGATCCTAAATTAATAAAAAAAATGCTTGAAGAAGAGTACGGTGATTTCAATCTAATAATTTATCAACATGGGTATTTTTCAAATTTTGACTGAAGCTCATCTCAATATTAATTAATTACCTCATAACGTCAAGTAAATGCCATACATTTGAAGGAAGACCAAATTTTTTAAAAGTACAATATTATATTTCAATGAAATTCAGAAAACAAATTTCTTTAGAATATGGATCAAAACTAAGTTGAAGTGAATGATGGGGATTGATTCAAAAAATTTTTTCCCCGTGAAGTATAAATAAACTCTGTTTGCTTTTTTCCTTAATAATTATTAGATATTTGGTTTTAAATAGGATTTTTGCAGGTCATTTGAAATAATTTAAAGTTTTTGAAGCTCAAATAAATATGCAGAAATATATTCATTAGGGTGGTCCAAAAATACATTGCAAAATTTTTTTTCACCCTACAGGGCAAGTCCACCGCCCCCCCCCCCAAGTTTCCATTTCCGGAGAAAAAAAATCCTTATTTTTTTTGTTGAAATTCGAATATTAACACGTGCCACCGGGCACTTCAAAATCCCATTTAATTAACATGGGGAAATTTTGGATTTTGCTTTGTCAGCTAGTGTTCGATCAGCAGCGTTTCTTACTTCAATATTCTCACGATTTTTCGAATAGGCAATATCGTGCTCCTTGCAAGCAGCATCCAACGGATTTATACCTGGATCACCTCGTTTCAATTTTTTAGCTAATGTAGTACCAGGTCCGAAGTACTGGTAGCCTGGTCAATGTAATTCAAAAGGTAATTTGTTGATTATACTATTAACCGAGCCTTTACCAGAGCGTTTTTTAACTTTCTCTCGACGATGTATAATTATTCCTAACTCTGCGAAGGTCAGTACGCGACTAACTCGAAGCTTATATAAGCGCGGTATTTATAGACCGAGCAGCATTTGAGATTAAGATGCGATTCGAGAAACAACCTGTTGAACTTCCGATCGCAAATATAGACACCCTAGTTCAGTGTGAGCAGGAGAGGGTGGAACGTCACGGTAGTTTGCTATCAGACAGCATTCGTGCTATTTTTTATGGGCCATCCAATTGTGGTAAAACAAATACACTGCTTCCTCTAATTTTGGATCCAAATGGTCTCAGATTTGAAAATATTCACCTCTACTCGAAATCTCTTCAACAGCCCAAGTATAAATTCTTGGTAAAAGTACTCAGTGACGTAAATGGCGTTGAGTACTTTCTATGTAGTGAGCATTAAGAAGTAGTCTCACCTAGCGAGGCTAAACCAAACTCTATCTTTATTTTTGACGATATAGCCTGTGAAAAGCAAGACAATGTTAGAACCTTCTTCTGCATGGGAAGACATGTAAATGTTGATATTTTCTATCTTTGTCAAACATATGCTCGAGTCCCTAAACAATTTCATGATTGGTGATACTCCGATAAGTTTTGAAAATCACCATGTCAAAATTGGTGATAAGCGCTATCTGATAAGCAGTGGATTGTTAGAACTTTTGTTTAAACAAAAACCTGAAGAGCTTATGTGAATCCTGATGATTTCAGTAACTGTAAAGAAAATCTTATTGCAACCAATGCACATAGGAAAAAGTATAACTCCTCTGAACCTTTACGTGCAGTCAAAAGTTTCAAGCACACAAATATTATCACAAAACTTTTTTCTGATAAAGAGTCGACAAAAAGACGATCAACCAATGGTAAATCGTTAAAAACTCAATCAAACAGTGGTAGGTCATTAAAAAGTCAATCAATTAGTAGTAAGAATTCACTACGTCACTTTATGATTGCAAGACAAGATTCAAGGCTAGACTATATCCACTTGGATGATCCTAATGAGTTAGTCGATCGTCTTTAACTGCTCATGTGGTTTCAAGCAGCTGGAAATACTAGTCAGAATAATGAAATTATCTCTATAATTGAGGAATTACGAGAGGCTCAAATCATATATTAGGAGAATTCAGCTGACTATAGCATCACTATTAAAATGAGCATTGACGTGTTCGGATATCCTCTGAACCGAGCTGTTTCAGCAAGTCGTGGACCTTTTGGAGCTCCTGGCGTTGGTTTCAAGGTTACTTTAGATAATAATTACGATATTGATAAAAAAAAAGACTCTGTAACGTTGAAGTGGCTGAAGAACAATACGATGCAGTCAATTTGAGACTTGTACAGCGTATTGTTCAAAGCGAAATAAGAACTCTGTATCAAGTTACATCATCTATACGTAATTAAATTGATAATAATCATATTATGATACAAAATGTTGAAGAAGGGATCAACGATAGAATTAAGCATCTATAAATCGATACAGAACAAGAGTTATCACTTCGCAACGCTGAACTCATTGCTCAATTGGACGCGCGAATGAACGCACTAGAAAATGGACGCAAAGAAACTGACAGTAGTCACAGAGCTGCATAAACCTGCAAGAAGGAACTATTCACGGCGCCTTGTGATAATGCGTGGTATTGATGAGAGCTGGCAGGCATATTTCGTTGAAATGATCCAATATTCCCAAGTGAATAAAGGTTTCAAGTACTTGCTTACTATTGTAGATATATTTTCAAAATACGCATGGGCTAATCCAGTGAAAAGCAAGACTGGAAAAGATAATACTGTTGCAATGAAATCTATACTTGTTCAAGTTCGAATCCCCCAGAAATTGCATACGGATAAGGGCAAAGCATTTTACAACTCACAATTTGAGAGTTTAATAAAATCATACAATATCAAACTGTATTCAACGTATAGCAATCTTAAAGCATCAATCATTGAAAGATTTAATCGAAGACTCAAGAACATGATGTGGCCTCAATTTAGTCTACATGGCAACTATAAGTGGGAAGACACCTTGCCCACCCTCGTTTTCAAATATAACGATACGAAACATCGAACCATTGGTATGAAACCTCAGGATGTCACCACTGATGATGAGAAAGAATTGATGCAACGTTTCTATAAACAAAGGAAAATACACATAAGACAAATAAAATTCAAAGTTGATGATAAAGTTCGAGTGAGCAAACTGAAAAACCTTTTTGAAAAGGGATACACTGCGAACTGCCGCTAGGTAGAGATGCCGCAGTTGTGACTTGCCGCAGAGAGACTTGCCGCATGTGAGATGGTATGTCCCCGAAATAATTTGCATAATTGTGGCAAGTGAATTTCATCCTGAGAAAACGGTTCAATACCTTCGTAGATTAATAACAAAACATCATTCTCCTGTGATCGATTCAAAGCAAAACATAAAGAATCCAAAGATTATAGTAAAGGAATAACTTCCAGGACGAATCCCGTGTATTCTCTATTTTAAAACAACAACTCCGACTATGTTACAGGTTCATGTGCAATAGAGGTTTTGAAGCACAATTATCTTATGGAGGTCCAATAAAGACTGATTTACGAATTGTGAAGGATAACTCCTATAAAAATATTATCGCAGAAACTATCGAGAAAAAGTTTTGCGTACCTTGGGTTAAAGTTTAGGGAACTTTGTATGAAAAGGATATGATCATATCAGTGGGTTCAGAAAATAGCTTAACATTATTTGGAAAAATTAGATACATAATTGTGACTGAGGCGAGAGAAGTTCACTTCGTGTATGAAATATTAAGTACGATATGTTTTTCGAACGACTATCATGCCTATGAAGTTGTTGAAACATCAAATCTGCATTGTACGAGTATATCACAGACCAATTTAATAAGCGTTATTCCGTGCTCTACGTACCGCACATCGAATGGTAAAACTTACATTCCTTGCTATAAATGATAGAGTTATGATATCTTCGACACTAGTTTGCTCTCCATTTATTTAACAAATTTACCTAAAGGAGGATAAACGATAAAATTGTAACTCCTTCAACTTTGTAAACGTGCCATTAGCTTTATAATTCATACTGGCGTGTGATTTCTCAGCAGTATGTGATGCGCATAACAATTATTAATCTTAATATATTTTTGACATAAAAATCTCCTTCTCGAGTTGATCTTATACCAAAGTATAAGTCTCTAAGTTACAATAATTTTCTACGTGTTATTTATGATTTAGTTTTAAAATTGACATAAAAAAATGTTATTTTTTTCGTTGAAAAATATCACTGTAATACTGAAATTGCAAACAACTATTGACAGAGTTTAAATTAGATATTACTCGATATTCCATGACTGGTGTCAAATATAATTTTAGTATAAGAAAAAAATATTTGAAGACTTTAAAAGTTCTTCTTGAGTTGATCATACCAAAGTATAAGTCCCTAAAGTTATAATATTGTTCCACGAGTTAACTATAATTCAGTTTAAAAATGAATATTAAGAAATGTAGTTTTGTTCTTTTGAAGATAGTACTGAACTACTAAAATTGCAAGCAACTGTTGCTTAACCACCCTTAGACTTTCAAAATCAAAAAATCGTCAAAATATCCGCCTTTATACACTTTTTTCGTGTTAAAAAAAGTGCTAAATTACCTTGTCATAAAACAAGTTCTTTCAGTGGGGTGAGTGCAGCCAGAAAAGATATTTAAAACCACCCTTACTCTTTGAAGATCGTAAAATCGTAAAAATGACGGTCTTTATACACTTTTTTTCAAGTTAAAAATAGAGTTTAATTACCATGTCACAAAGCAAATTTTTTCAGTGGGTTTAGTGCCGCCGAAAAAAAAAACTTAATACGACCCTTAGTCTTTCAAACTCACAAAATCGTTGAAATGATAGCCTGCAAGCACTTTTTTTCGAGTTAAAATAGTGTTAAATTACCTTATGCTAAAACAAGTTTTTTCAGTGGGGTAAGTGCCGCCGAAAAGATACTTAAAACCACCCTGTCTTTCACACTCACAAAATCGTCAAAATAAACTCCTTCCTACACTTTTTTCCCCAGTTAAAAATAGTGTTAAACTAATTTGTCCTAAACTAGAGTTTTTTTCAGTGGGGTAAGTGTCATCGGAAAAGATATTTAAAACCACCTTTAGTCTCTCAAACTCACAAAATCGTCAAAATGACTACCTTTACACACTTATTTTTCTAGTTAACAATAGTGCTAAATTACCTTGTCAAAAAACAAGTTCTTTCAGCGGGGTAAGCGCCGCCAGAAAATATATTTTAAACCACCCTTAGTCTTTCAAAATAAAAAAATCGTCAAAATAACCGCCTTTATACACTTTTTTTCGTGTTGAAAATAGTGCTAAATTACCTTGTCATAAAAAAAGTTCTTTCAGTGGGGTAAGTGCCGCCGGAAAAGATAATTTAAACCATTCTGAGCCTTTCAAACTCACAAAATCCTCATAATCACCGCCCTTATACACTTTTTTCCAGTTAAATATAGTGTTAAATTACCTTGTCATAAAACAAGTTTTTTTAGTGGGGTAAATGCCGCTGGAAAAGATATTTGAAACCACCCTTTGTCTTTCAAACTCACAAAATCGTCAAAACGACTGCATTTACACACTTCTTTTGCAGTTAAAAATTGTGTTAAATTACCTTGTCATAAAAAAAGTTCTTTCAGTGGGGTAAGTGCCGCCGGAAAAGATAATTTAAACCATTCTGAGCATTTGAATTGTCAACCAAATAGTTTAATTTTCTAAAAAAAGATGAATTGTCGATAAAATACATAAATTTTTAATGAGATAGTTGAATTTTCAACAAAATACATACATTTTTAACCAATTAGTTAAATTTTCAACCAAGAAGAATTATTTTTTACCAAAAAAAGATTATTTTTCTACAATCTGTTACATTTTCAAGCAAAAAAAAATGTCTAAAAAGCAGTTGAATTTTTAACCCGAGAATATTAATTTTCAACAAAAAAGTTAATCGTTAAGAAAGTTAAGTTTTAGCAACAAAAAAAAACAAATAGTTGAAATAGAATAGAAACAATGAAGTTTCAACAAGATAGTTGAATCCTCAACTAAAACAGATTAATTTTCAATCAAACAGTTGCATTTTTAACTAAAAATATGAGTTTTCTACAAAAAAGTTGAATTCTCAACCAAAAAAGATGAATTTTCAACAAAATAATTAAATTTTCAACCAAATAATCTAATCTTTAACCAAAGAGAACCAAATAGCTAAATTTACAACAAAAATGTAATAGTATATATTTTAACCAAGAAATGGTTTCCATTTTAAATTAAAAATAGTTGAATTGAACCAAAAAGGATGAATTTTTAACGAATTAGTTGAATCCTGAACCAAAACAGATTAATTTTCAACCAAACAGGTGAATAGAATTTTCAACCAAATACTTAAGTTTTCTACAAAAAAAGATGAAATCTCAACAAAATAAATAAATTTGTAACGAAATAGTTGAATTTTCAACCTAGAAGAATTATTTTCTACCAGAAAATACGAATTTTCAGCAAACTGTTGAATTTTCAAGCAAAAAAAACTGTCTACGTAGCAGTTGAATTTTTACCCCGAGAATATAAATTTTCAAAACAAAAGTTAATAGTTAATCAAATTATGTTTTAAAAAGAAAAAACAAAGAATTTTCAAAAAAATACTTGAATCCCCAACAAAAAAAAATTAATTTTCAATCAAACAGTTGCATTTAGGACCAAAAATATGGCTTTTTACAAAACATTTGAATTTTCAACAAACTAATTCAATTTTCAACCAAATAATCGAATTTTTAACCAAAAATTACCAAGTACCCCAATTTTCAACAAAAAATGTAATAGTTCATAATTTAACCAAGAAAAGGTCCATATTAAGTGAAAAACAGTTGAATTGAACCAAAAAGGATGAATTTCCAACGAAATAGTTGAATCTTCAACCAAAGCAAATTAATTTTTAACCACATTTTATTTTTAACCAAAAAGTTGAGCATTCTACAACACAGTTGAATTTTCAACCAATTACATACATTTTCAATCAAAAATTTTTAAACTGGAAAAGATCAATTTTATTAAAAAATGAAATAGTTAAATTTTCATTAAAAAGTAATTAATTTTCAATAAAAAGTAAACGAATTTTCTACAAAGCATTTGAATTTTCAAATAAACTGTTGTAT
>JAABKJ010075445.1:93721746-93738223 GCA_011634705.1 Andricus grossulariae | reverse complement strand
CTACAAAACAGTTCAATTTTGTACCAAATAGTTGAATTTTATCTCGAATTTTATACCAGATTGTGGAATCTTCAAGCCAAAAAGAAGAATTTTCTGTAAAACAGTTGAATTTTCAACAAAATAGTTAAATATTCACTTTAAAAAATTGATTTTTATTACAAAAAACGAATTCTCTACAAAAAGAGTAATAGTTGATATTTGCACCAAAAATATATTAATTTTTACTCAAAAATAGTTTAATTAAACCAAACAATATCGAATTTCAACAAATTAGTTGAATTTCCAACAAAAACAGACTAAACTAATTTTCAAACCAAAAGGAGGAATTTTCAACGAAAGTGTTGAATATTTAACCAGAAAATATTTTTTAGTCAATAAAGAAAAAAAATGGAAGAAAGTTGAATTTTCTACCCAAGCATATGAATTTGTTACCAAAATAATTGAATTTTCAATTAAAAAAAACGATTTTTCAACAAAAGATTCAACAACCTTATTGAAAATTGATGCATTTTGTTAGAAATTCCTTATTTTTTGGTAAAACAATGATATAACTATTCGATTAGGAATTAATCTTTTTTTATTGAAAATTCAGCTTTTTGGTTCATAATTCAACTATTTGGTTGAAAAATCGTCTTTTTTCGTGAAACTCATCTTGCTAAAAATGAGCTTTTTCCAAATGAAAATTAATTTTTTAACCTGAAAATTAGAATTTTCCATTTTTGGATGAAAAAGTATTTTTTTAGTTGAAAATTCAACTATTTGGGTTAAAATTCTTTTTTCTTAATTGAAAATTCATCTCTTCATTGTTAGTTTGAAGAATATATTTTTCAGTTGAAAATTTACCCATTTCTTTAAAAAAATATATTTTTTGATTAAAAATTCATCTAGCTGGTTGAAGATTCAAATATTTTGTTAAAAATCAATTTTTTTAAATTTAAATCAACTAGTTGAAAATTCGGTTCTTCATACAAAATTCATCGCTCATGGTGAAAAAATCTTTCTTGGTTGAAAATTATTTAAAAAAAATAAAAATTCAACTTTTCAGGTTGAAAATTCAACCAAGCAATTTTTTTTATTAGATTGAAAATTCAGCTGTTTTATGTTGAATTTTAATCTTTCTTTTTTTTTTTGAAATTCGACCATTTTGTCGAAAAATCTTGTTTAAAAATTCATATGACTTCAAAAAAATCTATCTTTTTGGCTTGAAAATTCAACTATTATATTAAAAAAAAAACCATATCGTTGAAAATTTGTCTTGAACAAAATTACGTTCGAATAAATCTAAACTTTTTCAAAAACTTTTAATTGTTTAATTTTTTTTTGATTGATTAAAAATTGGAGATAAAAATAATTTTGCAGAAATATCTTCCACGTGGATTTGTTAGATTTGTGGAGATTAATTTGTGTGATAAAATATTCGAAGTTATACAATGGTTTTATTTTCCTGGCAAACAGAAAGTCGCGTTTATTTATTCGTTATTTAATATTTGATCACGAGTTGAAATGACGTAGTTTTTACTTGGTCAATAAACGCATTTGACTTTAATGATAAGACTTTTTAGAAAAGATAAAAAATCTATTTTTTTCACAACAAAAGATGAATTTCTAACCAAAAAAGAGGAAATATTAACAACAAAAAATTACTATTTTTAACCAAAAAGTTAATTCAGCAAGTAAATAATTAAACTTTAAAACAAAAGAGGCAACTTTTTAATGAACTAGTTACACTTTTAACGAAATAGTTAAATCTTCAATCAATAAAATGATTTTTCAACAAAGAAAAGGTGGATTTATTATAAATTATTATTTATTATGAATAATAATAAAATATCACCTTTAAATATCACCCCCATGAGTCTGTTTTATAGGGTCCCAAAAAAAACTACTTGAACGAAAAAATAGGTTTTTGGTTTTGGCGCTAATTATGATACTTTTTGCGGTTTTTGGATGCAAATTATTTTTCATACAGAAAACAATACTTTTTACTAATAATCAGATATTAAAAAAAATTTTCTCTTAAAATGGAATTAGCAAGTCGAGCTTTTTTCAAAAATATAATAATAATGATGAATAAAATTTAATAAACATAATTTTTTTAACAAATTTTTATTGTTTTTAACCGCAAGAAAGTTCCGGGGTTTTCTGAAATTTTCAGCTTTTTTCACTCTTTAGTTAGGAATAAATAATAAATATTGATATCAATTTTTTATTTATGATTTTTTCATAACTAAAAAGGCAAAGCAAAGTCAAACATTTCAGAAAAAACGCAACTCTTCAGCATTGATCTAAGAGAAGATAGTTATGAACAATAATAAATCATTTAAACAATAATAAATCGTTCAATGAACTATTTTTGTTAACTTGATTATTTATTACTTCACTAGGTGGAAAGGTGGGCAAAAGTTGAAAATTTCAGAAAAAAGCCGCACAGTAATAATTAGCTTAAACAATTATTTTCTCTAAATGTAATTAATTATTAAGTCACTTCAAGTGAAAAATAGACAAATGGTTTAAATTTTCAGAAAAAGCCGCAACTTCACTCTAATTGAATAGTGGAAAAAAGTTAATAATTTAGAAAAAACCGCAACTATCTTGTACTATTATAGAAAAAGATAGTCATAAACAATAATAATTTGTTTAAACAAATATTTTTGCTGAATGGAAATAAATATTAAATCACTCTATGAGTGTAAAGTGGACAAAAAGTAAAAAATATCAGAAAAAAACGCTATTTCTAGCATTATTCAAACAGAATATCAAGAAAAATGATCACAAATTGTTTAAACAATTATGTTTTGTTAAAATTAATTGAATTTTACCTCACAATAATTAAAAATTGAACAAAAGGTGGGAAATTTTTGAAAAAAAAAGACTTTTTATCTCTTTCCTAAGATAAAATTGTTAAAAACAATAATAAATTTTTTAGACAATTCATTTAAACATTAAATTAACAGTACAAATTTGTTGAAAATTCGTAATTTTAGATAGATAATCCGTCTATTTGGATTGAAAATTAATCTTTTTGTTGAAAGTTAATTCTTTTTCATTCAAAAGTCAATCATCTTTTCTAGTTGAAAGTTAATCTTTTTTGTTTGAAAATTCAACTATTTTGTTCACGTCAACATTTTATAGCTGAAAATTCATCTTTCTTGGTTGAAAATTCAACGTTCTGCTAAATTATTCGTCTTTTCGGCTTGAAAATTCAACTATTTTGTCAGAAATTTAATTATTTAATTGAAAAATCTACTATTTTGTTAAACAGTTATTTGTTTTTGTTGAAAATTGATCATTCTTTGTTGAAAATCCGACTGTCTTCTAAGGAATTCGTCTTGTTGTCTTAAAAATTAAACTATTTTGTTGAAAATTTAATTATTTTGTTAAAATTCAACTGTTTTGTTAAAAAGTTTTTTTTTGTCCAAAATTCAAGAAGTTTCTTCAAAATTCTTCTCTTTTTATTAAAAAATTCAACTGGTTTGTTGAACATTCGTCATTTTGGGTATATAATCAGTATTTTTGGATTGTAAATTCATCTTTTGGTAGGAAAATAATATTTTTTGGTTGAAAGTTAATTATTTTTAATTGAAAAGTCCAGCTTGATATTTTTGGTCCTAAATTCATTAATGGTTAAAAATTTAATTATTTTGTTGCAAATTAAATATTTTTGTTTGAAAATTCGACTCTTTGCATAGAAAATTTATCTTTCTTGGTTGAAAATTCAACTGTCTTCTAAAATATTCGTCCTTTCCGCTTTAAAATTCAATTATTTTGTTGGAAATTTAATTATTTCATTGAAAATTGTACTATTTTGTTAAACAGTTATTTGTTTTAGTTGAAAATTGATCTTTCTTGGTTGAAAATTCAACTGTCTTCTAAATAATTCGGCTTGAAAATTCAACTATTTTGTCGGAAATTCAATTATTTCATTGGAAATTCGACTATTTTGTTAAACAGTTATTTTTTTGTAGTTCAAAATTGATCAATATTTGTTGAAAATTCGACTGTCTTGTAAGGAATTTGTCTTTTTGGCTTAAAAATTAAACTATTTTCTTGTAAATTTAATTATTTTGTGAAAATTCAACTGTTTTGTCAGAAAGTTATCTTTTTTTGGGCGAAAATTCAAGTATTTTCTTAAAAAGCCTTCTCTTTTCAATAGAAAATTCAACTGTTTTGTTGAAAATTCGTCATTTTGGGTATATAATCCGTATTTTTGGATTGTAAATTCATCTTTTGGTAGGAGAATCATATTTTTTGGTTGAAAGTTGATTATTTTTAATTGAAAAGTCCAGCTTGATATTTTTGGTCCTAAATTCATTACTTAGTTAAAAATGTAATTATTTTGTTGCAAATTGAATTTTTTCTTTAATTCCACTCTTTGGCTAGAAAATTTATCTTTCTTGGTTGAAAATTCAACTGTCTTCTAAATGATTCGTTTTTTCGGCTTGGAAATTCAACTATTTGGTCAGAAATTTAATTATTTCATTGAAAATTCGATTTTTTTTTAAAGTTATTTGTTTTAATTGAAAATTGATAATTTTTTGTTGAAAATTCGACTGTCTTCTAAGGAATTCGTCTTTTTGGCTTGAAAATTAAACTATTTTGTTGAAAATTGAATTGTTTTGTGAAATTTCAACTGTTTTGTTAAAAAGTTATCTTTTTTCAGTCAAAAATTCAAGTATTTTCTCAAAAAGTCTTCTCTTTTTATTAGAAAATTCAACTGTATTGTTGAACATTCGTAATTTTGGATAGATAATCCGTCTTTTTTGCATTAAAAATTCACCTTTTGGTTCAAAGTTAATTCTTTTTAATTAAAAAGTCAATCATCTTTTCTAGTTGAAAGTTAATCTTTTTTGTTTGAAAATTTATTTTGTTCAAGTCAACTTTTTTTGGCTGATAATTCATCTTTCTTGGTTGAAAATTCAACTGTCTTCTAAATTATTCGTCTTTTTGGCTCGAAACTGAAACTATTATGTTACAAAGTTATCTTTTTTGGTTGAAAATTAAGGTATTTTCTTAAAAAGTCTTCCTTTTTTTTGGTCGAAAATTCAACTGAATTGTCAAACATTCGTAATTTCGTATAGGTAATAGGTTGTTTTGCATTGAAAATTCATCTTTTGGTAGGAAGTTGAACTATTTTGTTAAATAAATCTTTTTTTAGCTGAACATTAATCTTTCTTGGTTGACAATTCAACTGTCTTCTAAATTATTCGTCTTTTCGGCTTGAAAATTCTACTATTTTGTTAAAAAGTTATTTGTTTTTAGTTGAAAATTGATCATTCTTTGTTGAAAATTCGACTGTCTTGTAAGGAATTCGTCTTTTTGGCTTGAAACTTAAACTATTTTGTTAAAAATTGATCTTTCTGGTTTGAAAATTCAACTGTCTTCTAAATTATTCGTCTTTTCGGCTTGAAAATTTAACTATTTTGTCGGAAACTTAATTATTTCTTGATTGAATATTCAAATCTTTTAAAGAAAATTATCTATTTTTTGTTCGAGTGTTAAACTATTTAGTTAAAAATTAAAATCTTTTGTAACTGAAATATCAACTATTAGATTTTCCGTTGAGGATTCATCTTTTTTGGTTGAATATTTAATAATTTGATCTCAATTTTGATTCTTTTTTAACTGTAAAATCTCTCTTGATTTAAAATTAAATTTTTTTCTTGAAAATTCATTTTTTGTTTGTTTGAGAATTCAACTACTTGGTTGAAAATTCGACTTTATAGGTTCAATTGAACTATTTTGAATGAAAATTAAAATATTTTTTGGTTGAAATATCAATTATTACATTTTTCGTTAAGGATTTATCTTTATTGGTTGAAGATTCATCATTTTAGTTAAAAATTCATTTTTTTTTAGTGGAAAATGTAACTATTTTGTTGAAAATTTATATTTATTTGGTTGTGAATTAATTTTGATAACTGAAAATTTATAACTTTTGACTGAATATTTATCTATTTAATTTTTGGTTAACATTTTTTTTTCTTTCTTGACTGAAAAATCTTTCTTGATTGAAAATTCAAATCTTTTGTCGAAAATTCGTTTTTTTTTTTTTTAATTACAAATTCAAGAATATGTAGATTTGTTTTCTTCACTGAAAAATCTCGCTTCATTTAAAATCTTAGTCTTTTGAGGGAAATTGTTTATTTTTATGAGGATTCAACTATTTTCTTGAAAATTCGTCGTTATAAGTTGAATTCAACTGTTTTTGATTTAAAATTAAAATCTTTTTTTGTTGAAATATCAATTGTTGAAAATTCGTATGTTTTTGGTTGCATATTAATTTCTCAAACTAAAAATTTAACTATTCAATATTTGGTTAAAAAGTGCACTTTTTGAGATGAAAATTGAAAAATTGGGTTTAAATTTATTTTCCTTGCTTGATTAGAAATTAAGCTCTTTTGTTGAAAACTCGTTTATGGTTGAAAATTCGTCTTTTTGGTTCGACATTGACCTATTATGTAGAAAGTTTTGTCTTTTATTATTGAATTCAACGGTTTTTTATTTAAATTAAAATACTCTTTAGTTGAAATATAAATTATTACATTTTTCGTTAAGAATTCTTCTTTATTGGTTGAAGATTCATCATTTTAGTTGAAAATTCACCTCTTTGGTGGAAAATTGAACTATTTTGTTGAAAAATGGTATTTTTTTGGTTGCATATTAATTTTTATAATTGAAAATTAAACTATTTTATTTCTGGTTGACATTTTTATATTTTTTAATTGAACAATTTCTGGTTAACATTTTTTTTTTGACTGAAAAATCTTCCTGGATTGAAAATTGTTTTTTTTTTTACTTCAGGATTCAATTATTATGTTGAGATTTCGTTGTTGGCTGAAAATACAACAATTTGTTGAATTTTTTCTTGACTGAAAAATCTCTCTTGAATGAAAATTAAAATCTTTTGAGGAAAATTGTTTATTTTTTCATTCAAGAATTCAACTATTCAGTTAAAAATTAAAATCTTTTCTAGCTGAAATATCAACTATTAGATTTTCCGTTGAGGATTCATCTTTTTTGGTTGAATATTTAACAATTTTGTTTCAATTTTTATTCTTCTTGACTCAAAAATCTCTCTTGGTTCAACTATTTTGTTGAAAATTCATCTTTATATGTTGAATTCAACTGTTTTTTTATTTGAAATTAAAATCCTTTTTGGCTGAAGATTCATCATTTTAGTAGAAAATTCATCTCTTTGGTTGAAAATTTAACTATTTTATTAAAAATAATTATTTTTTAGTTGAAAATTCAAAAATTTGGTGGAAAATTGATCTCTTTTAGTCGAACATTCGACTATTAGGTTCAAATTTAATGTATTTTGTATAAAATTAATCTTTTTTGTTGCAAATTTAATTGTTTGTTTGAAGATTCAACTATTAAACACATTGCTCGGAACTGCTCAAGCTTCAAAAAATAGTAAAATAGTAACCATACTTCTCTCAAAAAATTAGCTGTAAAGTAACAATAATTTGACAAAAAAGTAACCAAAAAGAATGATTTTCTACTAAAAAAGACGCATTTTCCACTAAAATTATGAATCTTTAAAAAAATGAATCTTTAAGAAAGTATTTCAACTTTTAATAAAATGGTTGAATTATTGCATCTAAAAAAGATTAATTCATAACGAAAAATGTAATAGATGACAACATTAAAAGAAATGTTAATTTAATATAAAAAAATAAGAGAACTTATTAAAAAATAAGATTTTTCAACAAAATAGGTTCTTTTTCAACGAAATTGTTGAGTGTTTAAGCCAAAAATACCAATTTTTACAAAACAGTTGAATTTCCAACCAGCAAATATGGATTTTTAACAAAAAAGTTATATTTCAAACAACTAGTTGAGTTTTCTACCAAAACAAGGGAATTTTCAACCCAAAAAGACGAATTTTCAACAAAATAAGTACATTTTTAACCAAAAAGAAACATGTTGGTCCCCTCGTAGTATAAAAAGGACGGAGAAAGGAAAAAGTGAGAGGTTGGTTTTTGGTTGACTTTTTACCTTTTTCTCCCTCTTTTTTCATTGTGTTATTCTTATCTCTAATGAGCCGAAAATTGAAGTTTTTTGGATTTTTTTTTTAATTTTGAATCAATTTGTTGCTTATTCTGCAAAAATTATTCAGGATAAAATATATTTCTTTTCAATCTTAATTTAAAAAATGCTTAAAATAAGTTATATGTTCAAAATCTTCAAAAATCTACATTGTGTTTTAAATATTTTGAAATCTTTTCACATTTTGAATTATTTTGGAATCTTTTCAAAACTTTAATTCAAATTAATTTCTAGCGAATTAAAATTAATTTAATTTTTAAAATTATGTCATTTCAAGCAATTTCAAGCTAGAAACATTAATTTACACATTAAAATTTGTTTTGAAATCTTTTTTAATATTCTCTTAAAAATTTGTTTGAAAAAAATCATTTACAAATTTTTCAGAAATCTAATCATAATTGTATTATCTTGGAACTCGAATTTTTCCTACAATTTTTTGAAAATTCTACAAAAGTAAAAAAAAATTAGCCTAAAATCATCCAGATTCTTTTTTGAAAATTTTGAAAATCTTATTAAAGATTCTTTTTAAATTATTTTTTTTTAATTCTTAATTTTTCTAGGAATTTTCATGACAAATTTTTTATTCATTTGAAACTTTTCAGAATCCTTAAAAAGCTTATAGATTTTATGTTTGAAATATTCAAAAATCTACATTGTGTTTTCAATATTTTGTAATCTTTTCACATTCTGAATTATTTTGAAATCTTTTCAAAAATTTAATTGAAAATGGTTTCTAGCCAATTAAATTAATTTTCAAAATTATATCATTTTAAGCAATTTTGAGCTAGAAACATTCATTTACACATTAAAATTGTTTTAAAAATCTTTTTAAATGTTCTCTTGAAAATTTGTTTTAAAAAATCATTTAAACATTTTTCAGGAATCTAATAATAATGTTATTATCTTGGAACTCGAATTTTTCTTACAATTTTTTGAAAATCCTACAAAAGTAAAAAAAAAATTAGCTTAAAATCATCCAGATTCTTTTTTGATCATTTTGAAAATCTTATTAAATATTCTTTTTAAATTCTTAATTTTTCTAGGAATTTTGAGACAAATTTTTTATTAATTTAAAACCTTTCAAAATGCTTAAGAAGCTTTTAAGTTTTATGTTCGAAATCTTCAAAAATCTACATTGTGTTTTGAATATTTTGAAATCTTTTCAAATTTTAAATTATTTTGGAATCTTTTCAAAACTTTAATTAAAATTAATTTCCAGCCAATTAATTTAATTTTCAATTGAAGAGACGAATCTTCAATCAAAATCATTATTATTCAACAAAAACAATTAATTTTTAACAAATTAGTTCTACTTTAAACCAAATTGTGGACGATGACTATTTGGTTGATAATTTATAAATTTACCTGAAAATTTGTCTTTTTTGATTGAAAATGAATCGTCTTGGTCGACAATAAATCTTTTTGGTTAAACATTCAACTTTTTGGTAGAAAATTAAACTATTTGGTTGAAAATTTTCTTTTTTGTTGAAAATTTATATTTTCGGATTAAAAATTCAACTGTTTTGTAGAGAATTAACTTTAAACGTTACAATTTTAATTGTTCTATTTAACAAATTTTTAATACGTGAGTGTAATTATTGGATTTTTATGCATAAATAGCAATTGAACAATCATCAATTTGCAAAAAAATTAAGTTAGTTTGAGAGGTATTTACAAGTTTTGAGAAGATCCAAACTTAATTTAAAACTGGGAAAGATTTCGAAAAATAAAAAACTAAATTTAGATTTTTGAGGATTTCGAAATAAAATTTTGAAGCATTTAAGGATCTTTAAAGGTTTTAAGAGAATAAAAAAAAATCTTAAGTTTGCTGGCAAAATTAAAAATTATTGTTTATTTTGAAAAATTAATTTTAGAGAATATTTAAAAAAATTTTTTTTAAATTTTGATTGATAAATAACAATTTAACAAATATTAATTTAGAAAATTATCTAGTAAGTTTAAAATATATTTAGAAGTTTTGAAAAGATTCCAAAATATTTTAAGACGTGAAAAGATTTCAAAACATTTAAAACACAATGTAGATTTTTGAAGATTTCGAAATAAAATTTTGAAGGAAAAATTTTAAGGATCTTCGAAGGTTTTAAGAAAATAAATAAAATTCAAAATGATTTTTTCATTTTAAAAATTATTTTTAAAAAATATTTAAAAGGATTTTTAAAAAATTTTAATTGATAAATGATAATCGAACAATTATTAATTTGGAAAATAATCAAGTAATTTTAAAATATATTTAGAAGTTTTTAAAAAATTCCAAAATAATTTAAAACGTGAAAAGATTTAAGAAAACTAAAAACACAATGTAGATTGTTGAAGATTTCGAACATAAAATCTTGTTGTCATGGTCTTCTCTATTCATTATTATCGTTGTGTTGCCTTTGTCTGCGGATAATGTTATGATGTCTTTATTCCCATTCAGTTCTTTAATTTCTATTTTTTCTTTTCTTGTTAAGCTTGAGGAAGAAAATTGTGCTGGGCGTAAGATGTTGGCCATCCTACGCCGTATGTCATTCGCTCTTAAGGGTGAAAGGTTATATATTGTGGATACTAAATTACTGATGATTTCTTCTTTCCTTATTTTGGTGGGAGCTACTGCAAAACCATGCTCTTCACATGAAGTTGAAAGAATTTCATTTTTACTGTGTTAGATAGTGTAGTTCAATGTTGACCAAATATCAAAGCTGAGGGTGTTTGCTAGGAGAAGTTGAAGCATTTCTAGTTTTTTGTAAGAAGTGTGCAAGACGAATTTGGCATGTTATATTCTTTCTTTCGGAATAAGAAAATCTGTTTTATGTAGAATTGATTTAGATTAATATGTTCCAAATGGTTTTTCAATCATGAGAATTTGGGGATGAAGTTTTTGTCCCTGATTCGTTGCAAGAAAGCTGAAGATGTTGGTAGCTTAGCTTGAAAGGACCTGAGCCTATTCAAAGTTTGAGTTTCAGTAAGAAAATTCTTTCCGTAAAGATCTTCAATATTAGATTAAATGCTTCCACGATGATTCATTCATTCGTTCAAACGTCAGCAACATTCGTATTTTTTCATACAATTGAAACCCGAAACACCTCCCTTTCAGCATAATGAATCATCCTGAAAGCATTAAATCTATTGTTAACCCTGAATAACCAGACTAGTACGGCATTTCTATTTCTACCCCAAAGAGTACCTCTTATACATTATATTTGGATTAGTTACTTCGTAGATATTGAATTTCAAAGATTCAAAATCCCAAATCGCACTAGTGTAGTTACTACGTATGCTGAATAGAGGTGTGGTTACTGAAGGTTAATTTTCAAAATAGTTGAAATCCGCTGGTTATAGAGCTATTAATGGAGCAGAGAATTTTAAATGAGGATTAGAAACACAATTTTTTATGCTGAAATATCTCATTTGTCAATTAAAATAATGAAGAAAACAATAATTTTATAATTTATTGTATTGAAAATATTGCAGAATCTTCAAGAATTATGAAAAAAATGAAAGCTTGGCGACACCTTAACAAGTTTGTATTTCGCAAGCTAGGTGGCTTACACTGATAATAATTTTTACTTGATATATGAGGCTAGCTATTTTGTCAGTTGTACATCATATAGGGTCTCTTAAATCTTGTTTCCAATTTTAAAAGTTTGTTCAGGCTTAAAAGGTGACGCAATGCTTCTTCCACGCAGTCTAGAGACATCGAAAATCATCATGAGTCTGTACGATTTCGGAATAATAATAATAATAATAATATATAAATATGTCAAAGCTGAACATATTTCGCAATCTCTGGCAATGTTGCCTTTGCTGCTTCATATGTTTATATAATTTCTTTCGCTATGGGAAATTGGTATACCCATTAGAAAACTTTGATTAAAAATTGCCTGACTCTAGTTTAATATTTTTCTTCAATCGATGTTTCTAATAATCTTATATGATCAAATCTTTCAACGAATTTTTAGAAGGATCTGTTTTTGCTTCCTCCTAGCTGCTACATTTCAAAACAGTTCTTTGTACCCCCTGACTTTCGCATCCTGATTTTCCCTTTGCCTAAGGTTGATGGGATTAGTCAAAATTTTGATATTATCTTGTATTGCTTCTCAAAATCAAATGCTCTATTCATTTCCAAAAAGTCTATTTTATTCATGTACCTCTCGCTTACCATATTAACAGTTGACTTTTCTGTTTGATTTAATTCATTCCCGTTCCTTATTTTATTTACAATCTTCTTCCCTTTTTTATTAGCAGACTCTTCCAAAATCTGGCTATTTTCTTTGGTTCTTAGGATATAGTTTATTTCACCTAAGTTACGTCTTGAATCTGTTTTTTTCCTATTCCTCTGTTTTCTTTACCAAGTCTTTATTTAGCTGTCTTATCCATTTCTCTCAAAGTGTGAACTCAATAGAAGACACATTAGAAGCTTCTATTCCAAATAAAATAATAGCAAATAGTTACGTTTCATTATAAAACAATTTTTACGAACAGAGATATATTTTTCTTTCAATTTTATCTTTTTTGAATTTTGCGCATTAAATTACCCTAAAAAAACTTGTATTGCTGGAAGAAGAGACGAATATATAACGGCCATATTTCAACCGAGAGCTGAGATAACTTATCTTCGACAAAAGGAAAATTTCACTCAAAAAGTGTAATTGCTAATTATTAATAAATAATTTAATTACTTCTTATCATTTATTATTGGCGTAATTTTCTGCGTGAAATTCGATACAAATAAAATTGAAAAGAAAGTATTGGTCCAATTATTAATTTTCAATTCTCCATATTACCTTAATATCAAGTAGGAACTTCCATAAATTTTTCAGGCATATATTTCTAATTTCCCAAAGATTTCGAACATTTCATAAAGATTGCAAGGATTTCAAAGATTTGAAAAAGGCATTTACACCTGATTTCAAAGGTTTCACAAAGAATTAAAAAATTTTGAAAGATTTTAAAACTCTCAAAAGATTTCGAAGATTTTAAAGATTTCAAATATTTCAATGATTTCAAACGAACACAAAAGATTTCACAAAGAATAAAGAAAGCTTTCACCAATATTTCAAAGATTTCATAAAAATTTCAAAGAATTGCACAAAGATTTCAGCATTTCAGAAAGATTTTAAGTACTTCAAAATATTTCTTTAAAAATTGTTGGCCAATAAAAAATGACGCTATTTTCTTACCAAATAGTTAAATTTTCAACCAAAAATATGAATTATCTACCAAAAAGATTAATTTTCTATAAAAAAATATATAATTTTCAACAAATTACATACATTTTCAACCAAATTTTCAATTTTTAAACTAGAAATAATGAATTTTTAACAAAAAGTAGAATAGTTAAATTTTTATTAAAAACAATTAATTTCTAATACAAAGTAAACGAATTATCTACAAAACAGTGGAATTTTTAACATGAAAATACTAATTTTCACCAAAAAGTGTAATAGTTGATATTTAAACCAAAAATGATTTTAATTTTAAATAAAAAAGAGTTTGATATAACAAACGAAAAATTTAACAAAATATTTGGTTCCTCAACTAAAACAGATTAATATTCAACCATAAGACCAAAACATGAAATTTTAACTAAAAAGATTAAATGTCAACAAAAAAATTTTCGACCAAAAATTTATTTAAATTATTAGTTCAAAAAATTAATTTTCAATTAAATAAAAATAAAAACTTTTTCTACCAAAAAAGAATAATTTTTAACAAAATACATGAATTTTTAAACAAACATTTTATTTTTTAATGGAATTTTTAACCTTATAGTTGAATTTTCTACCAAAAAGGTGAATTAGTCACCAAGAATATTAATATAATAATACTTTACCACAAGAGACATAGTTTCAACAAAATACAGAAATTTTCAAACAAATAGTTGAATATTAAACTGAAGAAGATTGATGTTCAAACATGATGTAGTTAAATTTTCAGTTAAAAAATTAAGTTTCTATTATAAAAAAAAAAACTAATTTCGAACCAAAAAGATTCATTTTATACCAAAAAAGATTAATTTTTAATAAAATAAATACATTTTCAATCAAATAGTTGAATTTTCAACTGAAGAAAATAAAGTTTCAATGAAATGTGGAATAGGTTAATTTTCAGTTGAAAAATAATTAACAAAATAGTTCAATTTTAAATAAAAAGAAACTTTAACTCAAATGATGAATCATTAACCAAAAAAAGGATTTTTTTAACAAAGTAGTTCATGGTGGGGACTTGACCAGGAAACCGGGAAATGACCGTGAATTTAATTAAAAAATCGGGATATTTCAGACATAAAGAAACAACAATTTTCTCAATTTTTTCAAAAAATAGATTTATCACGTTTTATTTGCTTACTCCTCATTTATCTGACTTGGAACATGGAATTATAGAAAATAATTATTGTTTTTATTTTAGGACAGGGAGTTTTCGTAAAAAGAATTTTTGACATGGAAGGAGAATTTTAAAAAAAATTCTATTTCGGATTTAGAAGAAAGGAATTCAAAAGAATTCCTGTTCCAAGTCAGAATTCATCATAATTTGAAATTTCCTTTAGTTAAAAATTCAACTGCTTGGTTAAAAGTTAAACTCTTTTGTTAAAAATAATTTTTTTGGTTGAAGATTCATAATTTTAATAGAAAATTCATCTTTAGTTGTAAATGTAACTACTTTGTTGAAATCAATTTTTTTAATTAAAAACTTAACTATTCCAGTAGAAAATCGAACTATTTTGCTGAAAATACGTGTTTTTTTTTTGGTTAAGAATTAGATTTTTAATAGAAAATTTAATCATTCTATTTTTGGTTGAAAATGTATCTTTTTGGATGAAAATTCAACTATTTGCTTAAAAATTGATATTTTTTATTTAGAAATTAAACTAGTTGTTTGAAAATTTATATACTTTGTGAAAAATTGTCTTTTTTTTTGTAGAAAATTAAACTTTTTGTTTGAAAATTCTTCTTTTGGGTTAAAAATTCAAGTATTCCAGTTAAATATTTATTATTTTAGTTGAAAATTCATTTTTTAGTTTGGAAATAAAATTACTTGGTTGAATGTTAAACTATTTTGTTGAAAATAATTTTTTTGGTTGAAGATGCATCATTTTAATTTAAAATTCATTTCTGTGGTTGAAATATGAGCTATTTGAATGAAAACTTGGTTTTTTTTTATGCAAAGGTATTTTTTTGCCGAAAATTTAACTATTTTGTTGAAAATTTGTTTCTTTTCTGGTTGAAAATTATTTTGTTTTTTAAACTCAAAATGTAACTATTGTTACAGTTGAATATTCCATAATTTTAGATAAAAATTCATCTCTTTGGTTGATTTATGATGTCAAATGAGATGAGATTATATATATGTATACTATGTATATAGACAATATATAGTAGTAGCGCCAAATGTAAAACATTTCATTAAAATTTCGTTTTCTATAGTGACTTTCATGGCTTAAAATTTTAGTTTTTTTTTTCATGTATTTTGTTGAAAATTAATTTTTGTTTATAGAAAATTAATCTTCTTAGTTAGAAATTCATGTTTTTTTTTTTTTTTTGAAAATGCAATAATTGTACTTGAAGAGATTAAACTACCGGAATTTTTTCTCAGTTTTAATCTTTTCGGATTGATTTTTTTTCGTTAAAATTTTCCTCACGACAGACCTTCCAGTGCCCTTCCTTCCGCATAAAAACAGTAAGATTTTTTCCCCCCCCCCCCAACGAATCGTCTTCTTTAATTTGTGGATCACTCCTTAATAAAGTAAAGTGATAAAGTCTTTATCAAAAAGATAACTTTTTCTTACCAGTCCAGGCGGTCCCGTAAGTGTATGCGTCTTGCCACTTCCGGTTTGGCCGTAACAGAACACCGTACAACTGAAACCCTCGACTGCCATCTCTATTAGCTTTTTAATCCCGGAATATAATAAAATATCCTCCTGAGTGGCTGCAGGTTCGAATACAACATTATAAGAAAACAGCTTCGCCTTCTTGTCCGTGCTATGAGCAAAGCCATCGCACTGCAAACATAAAAAAAGATAAATTACAGCTATTTTTAAAGCTGAATATTTTGAGGGTCCTGAGAGATCAAAAATAGTGTAAATTTGTCCTTATTTTTTAAGCAAAATTTCTAGTTTTATAAACTAATATTTTTTAAGTATTAAAAATGAAGTTTAATGTTTATTTAAAATGTTATGCTTTACCCTATATATTATCAAAATTTACACAATTTATTCATACCAGTCTTTACAATCTGTTTTCCATTCCCCTCTTTTTCTCGCTATTTCAGTTAAAAAGTCTTCTATTAAAATTTTGGTTGAAAATGTTATTATTTCGTTCAAAATTGAATTCATTTGTTGAAAATTTAACAATTTTGTTGAAAAGTCATACTTCTTCGTTGAAAATGCAACTGCTTAATTGCAAATTCATCTTTTTGGTTTGAAACC